>CM010618.1:21584802-22264802 GCA_003430845.1 Xanthoceras sorbifolium
TGTCTTATTCTGAAGTTCTTTAAGCTCTCTGTCTAGAATCTCCACAGGTTCTTCTTCATATGTCAAGTCAGGTTGTATCTCCAAGGGTAAAGCTAGTCTATAGGCTACCGGTCCTACACGTTCAAGAATTTCGTATGGACCAATAAACCTAGGACTTAACTTTCCTTTCTGTCCGAATCTCATTACTTTCTTCCATGGAGATACTTTCAGAAATACTTTATCACCGACTTCATATGCAATGTCTCTTCTTTTCAATCTGCATATGACTTCTGACGATCGGAAGCGACTTTCAGTCTTTCCTTTATGATCTTCACCTTTTCTTTAGTCTGTCTGATTAAATCAGATCCAACCAACCTGTCTTCTCCCAATTCTGTCCAGCACAAAGGTGTCCTGCATTTCCTTCCATATAATGCTTCATACGGTGCCATATCTATGCTCGTCTGATAACTATTGTTATAAGCAAATTCAACCAATGGAAGATGATCATCCCAACTTCCCTCAAAATCATAATACAACTCCGGAGCATATCTTCTAGCACCTGAATTACTCGTTCCGACTGTCCATCTGTCTGTGGATGGAAAGTTGTACTGAAGCTTAATCGAGTACCCAGAGCTTCCTGAAATTTCTTCCAGAATCTGGACGTAAACTTCGGATCTCTGTCCATATGTATTCGAAATTAGGGATGTTACATTGAGAATCCTTGAGAATGGCTTGAAAATACCTTGGATCTCTTCCTCCTTCTTTTCTTCCTTGGCCGAACCTCCCTCCTTTTCTTTCTCTCTTGACCGATTTTCTCCTATCCTTTTCTTTCTTGATTTCATTTGATTTCTATCATAACTTATTCTTTATATACTCTTTGATTTTCCTTAACTTTTGCCCTTCAACTATTTTAAAATTTACAAGAGTGCCATTGGTTAGGGATGATGAAATTTGATTGGTTAAATTCTAATGGAACTCTAATGGTTAGTTGATTTCTAACTAGTTCTATAAAACTCCATTTCCATAAATAAAAATCCAATCACTTAACTCTCATTTGTCTAAATGGGTAACCCAAATTTAATCCACCTAATTACTTTACATCACACTTTTAAAACACCAATCAAATTACAACACCTAAATTATTTTTCCATCAACCAATCAAATTACACCATCTCATGTATCCGTATTTTTTTTAATTTTCCAAAAATACCCTTAGTACTCCAAATTTATGGAAATCCTTCCTAGGTCTTCCGAAACTTATAATTGAATTTTGTATACACTTTACAGAGCCTTAATAACCGTCCGAACCATTTCGAACATTTTCTAAGCCTTTAATACCCGTCCGGACACATTTTGTAACTTTTTTGGGTCTCGGAACACCTTTCCAAAAATCTTCGAATCCATCCAATAAATTTTATTATAACACCGTTAATACTTTTAACATTCAATTTACTCATAATAAGGGCATACTTATTCACATTTGTACTGTACAATAAATTCTGAAAAATATATTACGATACATATACGTGTATAGTACAAACTATCGGGAGAGTGCATTACAAATGAGCTTATCCTTATCTATGATTGAGACCATTTGACCATCTAGAGTTTTCTCTCCCTTGGCCTAAATTCCTGTTACTTTTAGTTCTTTTATTTATTCTGCAAACCAAAACAATCAACATTGATTTACCTTCCTTGTTTAGTTTATATATCTAGTTTTTAATTCTTAGTATTCCATCACTTCCTTGTGGATTCGATCCCGTACTCACGGGAATATTACTTCGACACATCCTACACTTGAAATTTATCCCACGCGTTGTGAGCGTGTCAAGGGTTGATTCATGGCTTAGACAATTATGAAGCCTCTCCTTCTTCCGTGAGGAAAACATGATTTAATTGTTCATTATAGAATCAATTGTGCTTAAAGGAATATATATAACTAGAGGGGTATAATGAACATTATGACCCAGCTCTAGCTATGAACTACTTGTGGAGGATTACACTATATGCAAATAGCTGTATCAATAGACACTGAGACTTTAGATTGTATAAACACGTCTACAATTCTGAGAGTGCAACCTTTAGTTTTTAGTGGAATAACTGTAAGGTTAATAATCATGAAATATTAATTAAAGAGTTTAATTATATTACTAAGTATTATTGGAGCTCAAAACTGTGGGTCCATTAGGTCCCCTTGCTAGCCCATATGGTTGTTGGTAACGAGGGTCACGGTAAATTAATTGGATTGTCCAATTAATAGTGTTACGAAAGTAATGCAATTTAATTAAAGAGAATTAATTTAATTAACATTTAATAATTAAATGAAAATTAATAATTATGAATTATGAATTATTCTATTTATTAAATGGGAGGTTGTAGAATCAAACTATGAAAGGGACAATAGAATTAAATAATTTGATTATTTAAATTGTCCCACATGTCATAGGTTCAAATCTTAAGGGAGACCAAAACAAAAAGGATTTAGAATCATATTTTAACTTGATCAATTAAAAACCCTAGATCTCTGGTATATAAGTGTTATATTATTAAGAAATTTGACTGAATGCAACAGGAAAAGCAAAAGGGATATTTGGCCATCACAAGAGAGAGAGAAAAAGAATTTTTTTCTGACTCTTTTTGTCTTGCAGGGTGCGGCCGGCCAAGGGAAGAAGAAGTCTTCTCCTTCTTTTTTGCTACCTCCATCTCTACTTTTGTGACGTGCCCACACACCATTATCAGACCATAGGTCATAGCTCGAAAGACTTGATGGTGAATCAAGAAGTCAGAGAATCAAAACGCAGTCAAAAGGTAATTATAGTAATATATTCATATTCAGGTGTATACAGGAACCTGTTCCTGATTGAAAAAAGTTTTCAAACATAAGAAAAATTTGAAACCCATTTCGCATTGTTTATTCGATAAATCATTATTTTCCTTCCCTTTCAATTGATATCAGAGCCCTAGGTTCTGAAGTTTTTTGTATATACGCGAAAAGAAAACTACAATTTTTTTGTTTCTTGATTTTCTTTTGTTTCTTGATTCTTAATGTATGATTTGTATAGGCATAATCTAGATATGTATAATTTCTTTGAAATATGATTTGATTGTATGTTATAAAGCATGAATGGTCGTTAATTATATGGTGTCATGGGTTTTAAGTTTTTTTTTGGGGAAAAACCAATTGTTTATGGCTATTTTGTATACTGTTTTTTTTTTTATATTCATTATGCGATACGAAGAAGATCGTGAATACGGAAGTTACAAAGAAGGAAAAAAAAAAGGGAGCACAGCCCCTGCCTAGCAGCTGCCGAGCACGCTAGTGAGCAGGTTGCCGCGCGCGCATAGTATGCGCACCTGCACGTAGCAGCAACCGCGCTTAGGGCTATTCCCATGGTTTTTTGTGAACCTTTTTGCTGTTTTTTTTTTGGAAAATATTGTCAAATATTTTCTGAAAAAAGTGTAGAAAATTGGAGTGAAAAACTGTAGGCACACTACCCACAACGCGCGCAAAAAGCACGGCTCGAGTGATGGCGCCGCACAGCTTGCGTGCGCGCGGCTTTGCTGCTAGCAGCTGTGACTTTGCGTGTGTTAGGATGTTTAGGGCTTCGTCTGGACCTTAGGTGCGTGTTAGGGTAACACGTGGGTGATGGCTCCATTTCTTGATAAAAAATGGGCCTCCATCTTTACCTATCTTTACCTACTTTTGTTCCATTCCCGAATAATTATCGGTTGTTTTTGATGTTTTACTTTAGTGTGCAGGTAAAAAGGTTTCGTGCTTAATTGAAGAGCTTTGATGGATCAAATCGAAGATTTGAAGAATTGTTAGTGCACAACTATCATGTTCGGAGGGGCCGTCATAAATTCCACATAATGAACTGAGATATGAGCCTTATATTTCTGGAAGGGTTTAGTTGTTTACCTTCTGGAAAAATTTCACGGTTTGTGATTCTGAATTTTCTAGAGAAAGTTATACTCATTTTCGCATCAGTGCACAGTCTCGCGACTTGACCAGCAACTTGGGTCGTGACTTGCGCAGTCTCGCGACTTGACCCATGACTTGGGTCGCGACCTGTACAAGTCGTGGTGTTATAATTCTAGAAACAGGCCGAGGCACTCACGACTTGACCCGCGACTTGCGCAAGTAGCGGGCGGACTAAAAATTGCCCTAATTAGCTCGAGTATAAAAGGAAGAACGTGAAAAATAAAGGGAGTGCGATTGGGACTTAGAAAACTCGACCAAGAGGAGAACAAGAGAGAAAAGGAAAGGCAAAGGGAAAGAAAAAGATCATCTTAGAGACAAGAGGGTGCAGATTCGATCCTTGAGTCATCTCAAGCTTGGATTTGGGAGAAAGTGAAAACTAAAAGAAATCACAATTGGAAGAGGATGAAAGTTCATACGTTTCAGGAGTTTTTCTATCCCTTTCTTTCTTAGATTTTCATTGTTGTATCTATCTTTTATCATTGTTAAACATGTTTAGTTGTAATTTCTTGATTATGACTTAAACTTGTAAGTTAGGGTTTTGATGGATCTTTTTTCTTGATAGTTGAAAGAATTGATTGTCTAATTTATTGTGAATGATTATTATTTATTGAGTGATATTATTAATCTTAATGCTTCTGAATGTAATGGCCTGCATTTAATTGATTTTATGATTGTGTGTTATGAACCGAGAGGTAACGCCCACAACGTGCTTGATGTAATGTCCACCATAGGTAGAATTAGATAAAGATATGCTAATTTACTTGTGTGATCACATAATGTGTTTATTGTGATTAATGCATTTTCATGCACTTAGATATCCATTGAGAGATAGGATATTAGTGTATGTGGTAATAGGTCCGATTTATCTCGAGAGAGAATTTTGGATAAATTAGATAGACACGATCATCAACATTGATAATTAAATTGCAATAATGTGCTTTCATGAAACTCAATTAGATGGATTAGGTGAATTCAAATACCCTAGCTAATCTCTCACATTGGTCGTTTGCATCGTTTTTATGTTTATGTTATTACATCGTTAATTCTCTTCTTATAAACATTTCGGTTTTCTAAATAGTTATAGGCTTAGTTAATTATAGTACTCAATACCTAAATATCCATATGGAAACAATAATTACATTCTTTATTACTTGTGCTGACCCCGTATACTTGCGGGTACAAAAAAACATAACAAGTTTTTGGCGCTGTTGCTAGGGATATTTTATTTGCGTTGATATTAATACCGATTAGGTCTATAGCTAATTTGGATTTGTATATATTTTATTTTTATTAATTTTTCTATTTTTCTTTTTCTGTACAGGAAATGTATTCTTGGTATGAGGCGCATGAGCTTACTGAGGAAGTAACAACTAATGACTATGGAGCACTTTCGAAGTGTTACTTTTGTGGGGGGCCACATTGGAGTACCAATTGTCCGCTGGGCAATCCGTTTAATGCAGTCAGTTCTGACCAAATGCAGTATGACAAATACTTTGACTATGATCAGAACAACCCTTACCCGAGCACATACAATCCTGGGTGGAGCAATCATACTGACATTTCATGGACCAACCAACAAGAAAATGAGTCAACTCTGGAAGCTATGCTTGTCGAATTCATGACAACGATGGATACACGGATGGAGCAATGTAATGAGACTGCCTTGGAAGTTGAAAAACTAGTTGAGCATCTGATTGAGATTGACTAAGTAGAGATGGAAGTGACCAAGAGCCTGTCGCATGGAGATGAGGCAGCTACCTTTCCAGATCCACTTGAGCTGTGCCTAGTCTACAGTGCCACTGTAGAAGAATATAGCCACCAGAATACATATGTTTTTATAGATGTTGGAAAAGAAAGCCCAAACCGCCTCCACCTTTTGAGCAAACAGCCGCGCTTGGGCCGTAAGAAGCTACCTTCTCTTTCGAGGTATGCAGGACTGAGAGAGTTGTCTTCGCTTCTAGCCATTTGGTTAGGATGGTGCGATAAACTAATGATAAGATATCAATTATGGGGCAGGTGAGTGAAAGCAAGAGTAACCAGGTGAAAGTGTATATTATTTTCAATTTTTTTAACTCTTTTTCAGTTTTGTTTATTTTTATTTTTTACCTTTGCCCATGAGCTTATTTGAAGTGTCGTGCCTTGTGTTGGAAATTTTCGAAGTTCGGGGGAAGTTTGGTTGGATGTGAATAATTTGGAAGTGATTGGTCATTGTTTGATTTTTAATTTTACTTTGTTTTTACTTGTGTGTTTAGTTAGATTGTTTGTAGTTTTTATTTCTTGTTTTTAGTTTTCATTCTTTTTTGTTTTGCACCATTTTTCTCGAGTATAAGGTTTTAAAACATTGGGAACAATGTTTATCTTAGGTTTGGGGGTGGTTTTTGGTTGTTTTCATTTAATTTTTCTTGTGTTTTGATTGTGTTTAGTGTGTAGTGTTTTTGTTGTGTTAAGTTAGCGTATATTGGCTGGAACCTAGACTTTCCTTTTACGCGTATAGCGTTTGGAAGACTTAGGTATAACAATACCACGTACGTCTATTCTGTGTTTAGTGTGTCTAGTTTAGACTTTGAACATTTTTTAACATTTATTTTTGTCAGGTGTGCGCTTTCTGTTGAAATATAATTATTAGCTTTTTGAATGAGTTTTAATTTGTTTGGGACCACTCAATTTTTTTTTGTGCCATGTTTTGCACCGTATTGTATTACACTCTGTTTATCTTTTGTGAAAACATGCCATGTTCGATCGACTAGGATAATAGTGGAGACTTATCCTGTGAGTTTTTGAGCTTATACTTTGTTATTTGAGAAGGTATTTTTTGTTTCTACGCTTTACATATTTATCTTCAATTTTTATTGATTAATTTGATCTCATTTAGGTTTTGCATTGAACATTTTTGAACAGCATCAAAGATATCACGTGTTTACCCTATGTTGAGTTGGTTTTCGCCTTTAGAAGTGATATAGGCTATGCATGTTGAGCTACTATAAATCCAAAAATTTATCCTATCATTGTGTGTGCTCTAATAACCATTTTGAAGCCAAAAACTGAGAAGCTTTTTCTTTCATCTCCTACATAAATCCAAAACCAAACTCTGTGTATGAAAAAACCTTACCTTATTAGCTTGGATCACTTTAAGATGATAAGAAAAGAAATGAATTATGTTAGGATTATGCTCAATAGTAAAAGTGTAATAGTGTATTTGACAATCGATCTCATATAAATAAAAGTGATTTCTGTTTTAACAAATATTATAGAAATTATATCAATTGTCAAAAGTAAATAATCATAAGGTCAAGAGACTATGAGAAACAAAAGAATTGTTCATACATCTCGATATGTATGAGGTAGACACAATTCTTTAGTTAGTCTAGAATAACATTCATAACTTAAGATACAAGGTTGGACGCCTTCATCTTGTTAAAGTTGTAGATTCTTTTGTTAGCATTTGAGCAGAATCAAATATGATATGATGAGTCTAAAAACACGAAGTGTCTTTGGACAAAAGAATCTAGTGCACTGGGTGCATTGAATAGGATCACTGTAGAAAACTTTATCCGCAACCGTCAGTGGATAGAAGTATTCTACTGAGACAATCGGAGAGTTTATCTCAATCCTGAGATAAATGATGGACTTATGGTTGCATGCGTTATCATTTGAGCTGTCAATGAGTACGATTATATCGCATAGTCTATCCTCGATGATTTGATGGTATTCACGTGTATATCGATAGAGGACATCATTTATAGAAATGGACATCGTGACTACATCTAGCAAAAATGTCAGTAGAATACCATCATATGGATGTTTTGAGGTATTGAATATTAAATCTTAACGTTGAGTTTTCAATAGTGACTTTGAAAAATGGCTTCTGGACAAGTCAAAATATCCAAGTTCGAAAACATAGTCATATGAGTAAATATGGTAACTTGGAGAGCAATAGACGGTCTATGAGCACTTGGTGATTACTGGTAATTTTTCACGAGGATCTACTTTCTCCACTTAGGTTGTCTATGGTACGAATTAATACGCTCACTCATTCTATCTTTATTTAAGAGTTCAATTTCAGTTCTTTAGTGAAATGAACTAAAATTAATGGATCGAACCTAAGTGAATCATTTGTTGATTGTGATTAGGTTGTGTCTATTGGAGCTTAAATTTAGATAGCTTGCCAAGATTCTCAATCCATACGAACTTGAATGGATCACTAGTTATATATTACCAGATCATTTATTTGATGCATCTTAAAGAATCAGTTTTGGAATTTATTCCAAAAGTTTTTGAACGTTACGTTCTTATGTTCGATTAAGACACGCGGTAACTCTTTAAAATACTTAGGATGGGTAGCCAAGGGCGTGTGACCCCTTGGGCGGCCCTAAGGGATGTTTTAACATCCCGTAAATATATTAATAATATAATTAGCACATTTAAATAAATATGGGGCTGTTAAATTATATTAAATATATTTATTTAAAGGCATGTGGACTTGTTTCTTTTTGTACGAATGGGTCTAGTTCACATGTGGACTTTTTGTGGAGGTCCAATGAGATTAATAAAATAGAAAAACAAAGTTTGGCCTATGCCAAATAGGGGTGGGCAGCATTAGCTAGTGTATTTAGCTAAAATACTTTGTTTTATTTTTTTATTTAATTAAATGGTAATTAATTATTTAATTATTTAATTAAAAACAAAATACTTTTCTACTAGGAATTAGATTTCTAGTTTCATGCTATTGGTAACAGTATGATAAGTATCAAAACCTTATTTGATAAGGAGATAAATAAATGGAGTTATTTATCAAATCAAATTAGGAAGTTTTTGATATTTATCAAAACTCTAAAGTTGACTATTAGTCACTTTTAGGAAGTTTTGATAAGTCACTAATTCTCAATTATCCTTTAAGAAATTATCGGATAATAGATTCAAGAGATGGGATAGGAATGAACTCTTGGATTGATAGATTTTTGGGTGAAACACAAATCCTCTTTGAAGGAGAATTCAGCCACCCTATAAAATCGACCAAAGGGGAGTTAGGTCATGCAAAAGAAAAAAAGGGGGAAAGTTTTGAGTTTTGTGAGCTTTGATAAGTCAAGAAAAAACTCTCCATCTCTAGAAAGTGTGAGAATTCACCCGAGAGAAAAGAGAGTAAGAACAAAGTGTGCTTCGTTTTTTCATGAGGGTTTTGAGTTACTAACAAAAAAGAAAAGTTTTTTGTTTCTCATCCTCAGGTACACAATTCAAATAAAGGGAGCCCACACTCCAAGGTGATCCACATTCGTGAAAGATTGGAAGATCTTGCGGTTCATAGTGGACGCAACATCAAGCCTCATGTTATTAAAAAGGTATGTTACCTTTTTGTAATATATTTAATTAATTATGGGATAAGATTGCTCTGTGTGGAATAATTTTAAAACATACCAATGCAAAATGTTTGTTTTTGTGCCTTCCGCTGCGCCGTACTCACTGTTTTCCCTATAAATTACATGGGTGAATTTCACAAGAAATATGCCAAAGTAAATGTTGCTATTGTTGTGATTGTGAAAAAAAAAATAAAAAAAAATAAGAAAAGAAAACAAAAAGAAAAAGAAAAGAAAAGAATAAACGAAATGAATCATGCGAGTATTGTGGCATAAGAAATGTTAATAAAAGAGAATGGTCCATGTATTGAAAATGTTAAGTGATCTCTTAATGTGATCAAGCTCTTTGCATCCCTTTTTCCTTTTCTTTCTTAACCCATCACCTAATAGCCCCATTATAACCTTCATTAAGATTTGCTGATCTTTTGGGGAGTTTAGCTTTAATGTAGAAGTTTTCATGTTGATATCTTGTTCATAATGTTTAATTCCATCAATGAGATGTATTTGCGACAAAATAGTGTTTTTCAAATTGATTTTCACATGCAATGTATATTCGTATTTCTTTGAGCATAAATTCCTTATGCATGTGTTTGATGAGTGTGTTGCCTAGGTTCTGAGTGATTTCGAGAGAATTATCCTGAGAGGTTTAGAGTCGAGGCGAATTCTATCCCGGTTATTTGAACACAATTGTTTTCTTTTTAAGATTCTTAGAGTGTTTGGCATATGCGTGGCAAGTGGTGCAAAAATTTGAGAGTGGATGCTTTCAAATTTTACTTATTGTTTTTGCTAATTTTTATCTTAATAGATTGTGTTTCATTTGGCAAATTAATTGTTCTTTAATGTTTAGAGATACGTTTGTGGGTATCATTGCTGGTAAACCCTCACGAGACTATAACTCGTCCACTAGGGACACCTAAGGGTTTAAAGGCTTGTGGCACATGCTAAGTGCCATCTTGTTTTCTGCGAAAGTGGTTTAGACTAGTTGTTTGTTTTTATTTATTTTTTGTTGTTTTAGTTTTCTTTTTGTTTTGTTCCGATTTTGCTCGAGGATGAGTAAAAGTTAGGTTTTGGGGTATTTGTTGTCTCCATTTCTTGATCAAAAATAGGCCTTCATCTTTACCTATCTTTACCTACTTTTGTTCCTTTCCTAGATAATTATCGATTGTTTTTTATGTTTCCCTCTAGTGTGCAGGTAAAAAGGTTTTGTGCTTAATTGAAGAGCTTTGGTGGATTAAATCAAAGATTTGAAGAATTGTTAGTGCACAACTGTCATGTTTCGTAGGCCGTCATAAATTCTACAGAATGAACTGGGTTGCGAGCTGTATATATTTGGAAAGGTCTAGATATTTGCTTTCCGATAAATTTTACGATTCGTGATTCCGAGTTTTCTAGAGGAAGTTATGCTCATTTTCGTTTCAGTGCGCAGACTCGCGACTTGAAGCCGCGACTTGGCCCAAGTCGCAAGAGCCAAATTTCAGCACCAAGGCCGAGACTCATGCGACTTAGCCAAGTTGCGAGTGGAACTTAAGTGCCCTAAACCAGTTCACTATAAAAAGAAAAAAGGAGAGAAAGCAAAAGGGAGTTGGCTAGGGCTCAAAAGGCTCGACCAAGAGGAGATCAAGGGAGAAAAGAATAGGCCAAAGGGAAAAAGAAGATCATCTTGGAGACAAGAGAGTGCGGATTCAATCCTTTAGTGATCTTCTCAACATCATGCTTGGATTTGGGAGAAAGTGAAAGCTAGAAGAAATCACAATTGGAAGAGAACGACAGTTCATACATTCCAGGAGTTTTTCTATCCCTTTCCTTCTTTGATTTTTATTCTTATAACTCTCTTTTAGAATTGATAAACATGTTTGGTTGTAATTTCTTAATTATGACTTAAACTTGTAAGTTAGGGTTTTGATGAATCCTTTTCCTTGAAAATTAAATGGATTGATAGTTTGATTTATTGTGATTGATTATTATTTTGTTGAGTGATATTTTGTTCTTAATGCTTCTGAATGTAATGGCTTGCATTTAGTTGATTTTATGGTTGTGTGTTATGTACTGAGAGGAGGCACCCACAACGTGCTTAATGTAATGTCTACCATAACTAGAATTAGATAGAGATATGCTAATTTACTTGTGTGATCATATAGGGTGTTTATTGTGATTAATACATTTTTATGCACTTGGATAACCATCGAGAGATAGGATATTAGTGTATGTGATAATAGGTCTGATTTGTCTCGAGAGAGAACTTTGGATAATTTAGATAAACAGATCATCAACATTGATAATTAAATTGCAATAATGTGCTCTCATGAAGCTCAATTGGATGGATTAGGTAAAATCAAATACCCTAGCTAATATCTCATATTGGTTGGTTGCATTGTTTTTATGTTTGTATATTTTTATCTTTTATTTTCTTTTTACAAACGTTCTGATTTTCCAAGTAGATATTGGCTTAGTTAATTTTAGTATTCAAGACATAAATATCCCTACGGAGACAATAAACTTACTCATTCTGTATTACTTGTGCCGACCCCATGTACTTGCGAATACAAAAAGGTGTAACAATGGGCCTTGGAACAGAAGTTGACCGCAAAAAGGAATCAAGTTTGACTTAATTGGAAACCCAATTCTAGAAGAGTTTAACTTGAAAAAGAATACTTGAAGACCAAGGAATGCCTTGGATAAGAATTGTAATTAGAGTTGTTTAAGTTAAATAACTCATGTTACTTGGTCATTCATGTATGCGTTAATTTTATTTCATGTGATAAATTATGGTAGTTTAAAGCATGATCATACATATGAATGTCCTCTAGATTAGGTGTGTCTATACTTGCATTATAATATATCATACATAATTGCCATGATTAAATGTTTTATTTTTTCATGTGATTAAAATAATAAACATCTATATAATTGACAATCAAATAATGAGATTAGTTTTTAGGAGTAAAAACTTGGTAATTCTCATTAGATAACTAATCCTTTAATTAAAATGTTTAATTAAATTGATTGGTTAGGTTCTTGTATTAATTAAGATTAATGAGATTAAAGCCTTATTTAAAATAGAACCAAATAATGAAGTTAGTTTTTAAGAGTAAAAACTTGGTAATTCTCATTAGATAACTAATCCTTTAATTAAAATGTTTAATTAAATTGATTGGTTAGGTTCTTGTATTAATTAAGATTAATGAGATTAAAGCCTTAATTAAAATAGAACCAAATAATGAGATTAGTTTTTAGGAGTAAAAACTTGGTAATTCTCATTATTAAACTAATCTAACAATTAAATTGTTTAATTAGATTAGTTAGGTCCATCAATTAATTAGGATTAATATGATTAAGGCCTAAATAATAATTGGACAGAAATAATGTGATTTAGTTTTAATAGTAAAACTTGGTATTTTCACATATAATTTCTAGTTTATTTAAATAGTTTATGTAAATTAGAAATTGAAAAATAAATTATATTTTAAGTGTTAAAATCGAATAATTTATTATACTGGTAACTTAGATTTTATATTAGCCGTAGAATCTAAGTAAAAACTTGAAACACATAGAGTTTTAGAAACTCTTAGTTATTAGAAAACCCTAAACTTTAAATAGTAAATGGGAGAGGGATATATGACATTATATCTCGCAGTTTCAATTGTTAGTTCAACATTGTGAGATTCGAGTGGCACCTCATGACGGCTTTGCTTTCGTCCTCCCTACGGAGAGTATCCATAAGAATCAATACCAAGGTTGACTTCCTAACGGATATGTTTTCATAATATATTTTGGGATTAACCTAGCCTACTTAGGCAATTCTTATATTAAGTTCATGAATTCTGAAACGATGGGTCACACTCACAAATGACTTAATTAAGTTGTTAATTTAATGTCTTGACTAAATTAAAGCGATGGTTGAATAATATAAGAATAAAGAGTTATTCTGGTGTATTATTCAATTGAGAATGTCTCGATCTAACATGTAAGGATTTGACCTAGCCTACCTAGGCACTTACTTGTGGTATGTTGGATTGTCGCGGCATAGTAACTATTTTTAGGGATTTTTTAGTTCATTATAACATGTTCATGCATCATGTTTAATTTTATGCGAACATATAGCATGTGATATGACTGTATGAAATGAATGATATTAATTTAGATTTATTTCTTTAAATTTCAACTATGTCTTCTGCTTTAATTTTCATCATTGCAAATGAAAAATTAACCAGGGATAACTATACTAAGTGGAAACATAACATGAACGCAATCATGGTCTGCAAAGACGTTAAATTTGTTCTTATGGAGGAATGTCCTCCCTAGCCTGCTTCTAACGTGCCGAGGCCTGTTAAAGAAGCCTACGACAAGTGGGTTTCGGCTGATGAAAAGGCCTTCACTTTTCTGCTGGCCGTCATGCCAAAGGTGCTTACGATGAAGCACGAGTCAATGACTTCTGCATTTGATATAATGGAATCATTGCAGGCTATGTTTGGATAACCCTCAGAGTAAAAGGGACACGAAGCTGTTCGTTCCGCTATGCTCGACTTTATGAAGGAGGGTGCATTTGTTAGGGAACATATCCTTAAGATGATGTCCTATTTCAATACAGCTAAAGTCAGTGGTTGGACTATTGACGAGGCCACCCAAGTTAGCATCATACTGACAACTTTTCCGAAGAGTTTTTATTAGTTCAGAAGCAATTACGAAATGAACAAGTTGAAGTACACTCTCACTCAATTGCTGAATGAGCTCTCTACTTATCAGTCTATGAAAAAAGACAATAAGGGTAAGACTAGCGAAGCAAATGTTGCTGAGCCATCTTCTTCTTCTAGAGTTAAGAAGATGAAAAGGTCTGCTAGGAAGGCCAAGGCAAAGCCAAAAAAGGAACCCGCACAAAAGAAGAAGCAAAGCACCAACACTGACAAGTCGAAAGGAAAATGTTTTCATTGTGACAAGGTTGGTCATTAGAAGAGAAATTGTCCAAAGTACCTCGAGGAGCTTGCAGCCAAGAAGAAAGTGAAAGGTAAATCAGATTTACTTGTCATTGAATCTTGTTTAGTGGAAGATAATTCTTCACCGTGGATAGTTGATTCAGGGGCCACTAACCATGTTTGTTCTTCTTTACAGTGGACTGAAAATTGGCAACAACTGGAGGAGGGGTCCTTCACTATGCGCATTGGAACAGGGGATGTTGTTTCAGCACGAGCAGTGGGAGTAGTTAGACTACATTTTAATAATTGTTTTCTTTCGTTAGACAATGTTTTTTATATTCCTAGATTTATAAGGAATTTGATTTCTATATCCAGATTGCTTGAACAATTTTTTTCAATTTCTTTTAATGATAAATCAGTTATTATTTCGAGAAATGGTTTGAATATTTGTTCTGGTACGATTAAAAATAATTTGTATATTTTAAGGTCGTTAATTCATACATTATTACTTAATACTGAATTATTTAAAGTTGAAAAACCTAAAACAAAACGACAAAAAGTTCCTCCAGATAATAAAACGATCTGTGGCACCTGAGACTTGGACAAATAAACCTTGACAAGATAAATAGACTTGTAAAAACATGGATTTTTAAGTCAGTCAGACATCGGGGCTTTACCTGTTTGTGAATCTTATCTGGAAGGTAAAATGATCAAGAGACCTTTTACAGTAAAAGGGGTTAGAGTCACACAACCACTAGAGCTCATACACTCAGACGTATGTGGACTTACGAGTGTTAAAGCGAGGCGGTTATGAGTATTATGTCACATTCATTGATGACTACTCTAGGTACGGTTATGTTTACCTAATGCAACGTAAGTTAGAAACTTTTGAAAAGTTCAAAGAATTCCGAGCTGAAGTTGAAAACCAATTAGGCAAAACAATCAAAGCACTACGATCGGATCGTGGAGGTGAGTATCTTGACCATGAGTTTGAAGACTACGTGGTTGAGCATGGGATAATATCTCAACTTACAGCTCTAGGAAAACCCCAACAAAATGGTGTTGTGGAGAGGAGAAACATGACTATGATGGAAATGGTGAGATATATGATTAGTTTCTCATCATTATCAAATTCCTTTAGGGGATATGCACTATAAACAGTGGCTTACATATTGAACGTAGTTCCATCCAAATCTTTTCCTAAGACTCCCCTAGAGTTGTGGAATGGTCATAAAGCTAGTTTACAATATTTTTGCATATGGGGGTGTCCAGTACATGTACTGAAGAATAGAAGTGGAAAGCTGGAATCTCGTTCGCAAGTGTGCCTATTTGTAGGATATCCAAAGGAAACCCGAGGAGGATTCTTTTATAATCCATAAGAAAATAAAGTGTTTGTATCGACAAATACAACGTTTCTTGAAGAGGATTATATGAGTAATCATAAGTCTCGAAGTAAGATTGTGTTAAAGGAGGTAGTACCTGGTACGACCAGTGCTCAGTCAACAAAAGTTGTTGACAAAGTTATTGCTCCACAAACATCTGACAGTTAGATGATTTCTAGTCAGGATACACTACCACCTAGGCGTAGTGGGATGGTTGTACAACAACTTGATCGCTATTTAGGTATTGGAGAGGCACAAGGTGTCATTTCTAACGATAGTGTGGATGATCCATTGACATTTAGACATGCAATGGAAGATTTTGACAAAGAGGAATGACTTAAAGCCATGAATCTTGAGATGGAGTTCATGTACACTAACTTAGTCTGAGAATTTGTAGACTTACCAGATGGGATAAAACCTATAGGCTGTAAGTGGATCTACAAGAGAAAGAGATGAGTAGCGGGAAGGTAGAGACCTTCAAAACAAGGCTAGTGGCGAAGAGTTACACCCAAAA
Organism: Xanthoceras sorbifolium; assembly: GCA_003430845.1. Taxonomy (NCBI): domain Eukaryota; kingdom Viridiplantae; phylum Streptophyta; class Magnoliopsida; order Sapindales; family Sapindaceae; genus Xanthoceras; species Xanthoceras sorbifolium. The sequence continues at coordinate 21,600,921 of CM010618.1, forward strand.
GGAAGGTATCGATTATGATGAAACCTTCTCGCCAGTAATAATGTTTAAGTCTATTAGGATACTCTTATCCATAGCTGCCTATTTCTATTACGAAATTTGGCAAATAGATGTCAAGACTGAATTCTTGAATGACAATCTTGATGAGAGCATCTACATGATGCAACTAGAGGGATTTGTATCCCAAGATCAAGAGCAAAAGGTTTGCAAGTTACGAACGTCCATTTAGGGACTTAAGTAAGTGTTTAGATCTTGGAACATTAGGTTTGATACTGCTATCAAGACCTGTGGCTTTAAGTAAAATGTTGATGAGCCTTGTATGTACAAGCGCATCATTGACAAGAAAGTAGTATTCCTAGTCTTTTACATAGATGATATCCTACTCATTGAGAATGATGTAGGAACGTTATCAGAAGTAAAGGGTTGGCTTGCTAACCAATTCCAAATGAAAGATTTAGGAGAGGCAAGTTATGTTATAGGGATCTAATTAATAAGGGATCGCAAGAACAAACTGTTAGCATTGTCTCAAGCATTGTATATCGATAAGATACTTGTACGATTCTCAATGTAGAACTCCAAGAAAGGTAATTTACCTTCGAGACACAGAGTTCATCTGTCTAAGGAACAGTGTCCAAAGATACCTCAAGAAATTGAGAATATGTGAAGGATTCCCTATGCGTTGGCAGTAGGTAGTCTTATGTATTCTATGCTATGCACGAGACCTGACATCTGCTTAGCAGTGGGAGTAGCCAGCAGATATCAGTCCAACCCAGGATTGGATCATTGGGTTGCTATTAAGTATATTTTCAAGTATTTTCTGAGAACGAGAAACTATATGCTAGTATATTCCCAGTCGAATTTGATCCCGTTAGGATATACAGATTCTGACTTTCAGTCAGACAAGGATTGTAGGAAATCTACGTCTGGGTCAGTATTCACCCTTGGTGGTGGAGCCATAGTATGGAGAAGTATTAATCAATCTTGCATTGCTGATTCCACCATGGAAGCCGAATATGTAACGGCTTGTGAAGCTGCTAAGGAAGCAGTATGGCTCCGAAAATTCTTAAGTGATCTGGAAGTTTTTTTAGATATGGATAAGCCCATCAAACTTTATTGTGATAATAGTGGAGTTGTGGCTAATTCCAAAGAACCAAGAAGCCATAAGAAAGGGAAGCATATAGAGAGGAAATATCATCTCATCAGACAGATAGTGCAGAGAGGAGACGTGACCGTGACGAAGATCACGTCACAGGACAACCTTGCTGATCCATTTACGAAGACCTTACGGCTAAAGTGTTTGAAGGTCACCTAGAGGGTCTAGAATTACGAGACATGTCCCATCTGATTTAGTGCAAGTGGGAGATTGTTGGGATTTATGCCCTAAATCTTATAATTGTGAATATTTTTAGACATAAATAAGAATTAAAATTTTATCATTCAAATTAAAAGTGTTTTACATTTTTTCATACATTTATATTGTGCAAATAACAACCGAAATTGCAAAATGTAATTTCAAAATGAGTATATGAAAGTCATATACAGTAGGATTCATTTTGAGACATGAAATCTAAAGAGTCCGTAGAGAGCAAACAAAGCTGGGTAATTTGTTTGTGGTTGATCTACTACTACGGTCCATTCTGTAATGTACGGTGATCTTATCCTAGACCGCTCATGTAGTTAACATGAGAATGGAGGCACCTAATATGATGAGATCATATAGGACTGGGATACGATTTATATGAATCTCACATCAAGATCCGTTAGATGCTGAGATTCATTTATATTGATAAACGATGGCTATTTATAGGGGATCTTAATCCTGAGTGTCTTATCAACTCCTTTAGGTTGGATTGTAGCTTTTGATTTACCATGAGTGAGGTCGATGTAGTATTCTTGACCAATACCTCCGTATATTGAAGTTGCGGTAAGGCTTGTGGCGCGGAAGGTGTGCACACAAAAATGTAATCCACTCCTTCTTGATTGAAGTAGATAAGTAGTTACCTTAAGGGTTGATTCAGGGCTTGGACAATTATGAGGCTTCTCCTTCTTCCATGAGAAAGATAGGATTTAGTTGTTCATTATAGAATCAACGGTGCTTAAAGAAATAGATATAACTATAGGGGTATAACGGACATTATGACCCAGTCCTAGCTATGAACTACTTGTGGAGGATCACACTATATGCAAGTAGTTATATCAATGGACACTAAGACTTCAGATTGTATAAACACATCTACAGTTCTGAGAGTGCAGCCTCGGGTTTTTAGGGGAATAACTGCGAGGTTAATAATCATGAAATATTAATTAATGAGATTAATTAATATTACTATGTATTATTGGAGCTCAAAACTGTAAGTCCATTAGGTCCCATTGCTAGCCCTTATGGTTGTTGGGAACGAGGGTCACGGTAAATTAATTGGATTGTCCAATCAATAGTGTTACGCAAGTAACACAATTTAATTAAAGAGAATTAATTAAATAATGTAATTATTTAATTAACTATTTAATAATTAAATGAAAATTAATAATTATGAATTATTCTATTTATTAATGGGAGGTTGCAGAATCAAACTATGACAAGGATAATAGAATTAAAATAATTTGATTATTTAAATTGTCCCACAGGTCATAGGTTCAAATCTCAAGGGAGATCGCTTACTTGGTAGTCTCCACTATTAATCCTAGTTGGTTGGTCTACACATGCTTTCCGAAAAAGAAACATAGAATGCAACAAAACACGGTGCAAAGTAGTCAAAAAGTCTTGAGTGGTACCTAACATTTCAATTTTTCTTGCAGAAACTAGCAACAGATTCCTAACTGAAAGTATATGCCCTGCAACAATAAGGTTCAATGATGTTCAAGGTTTTTTTTTTTAACCATACATCACAAAGCACACAAGCACAACAACCAAACAAAATAAAAACAAAAACACAAAACACATCAACCAAACAAAACCACCCCCAAACTTAAGATCAACATTGTCCCCAATGTTGACTTTGGCTTAGAAGTGGAACACCACATAACTCAAGGCAAAAACAAAACAACACATGGGACTAACAAGACCGAAAAAAAAATGATAAAGAAAGAAAAGAATGATAACAAACCCAATGTCCTATCGATCGGACGGCGGCGGTGGAGTTCTGGAGTGCCTGCAAGAGAACTGCTAAATGGCAGCGGTTTCGATTCTATCGATTTTGTTCCCCATGGTAGTCATCCGGCGTCCCAAACCTATCATGTTTTCTTCCATGACGTCTAATCGGGAGTTAATCCTGGCCTCCATAAGATCTAACCGCCCTTCGAAGGATGCTTGCATTGCTGCTATAGCTGTCAAGAGGCTATCGTCATATGCAGGTGGGGCTGGGTGCTGCTCGTCATCCATAGGTGCGGCCCCTTGTTGGCCTAGACCCTGCTCATGCTCCCTCTCCTTCTCAGCTCCCTGGGCGTCTGGAAGCACAGTCCTAGCCTTGACCAATCGGTTGTAAGTATGGCGGCTAAGAGGGACCTGCGGAGCATGTATCTGACCTCCCACAGCACTCACATTAATTCCTGCCATCTTACAGAAACGTGTGATCAAGCAAGGAAAAGGAAGGACTCCCTTTGTCTGATTTGTTGAGTAGTGAATTTCACTGATAATAATTTGCCCTATGTCCAACGGCAGCCCTTGCTGAATGCTGAATAGAGTCTTGACCACTGGCAGAGTGAGTGTAGTCCGATGTAATTTGGGAAGGATTGAATGGCTGCGGAAGATGTGCCACCACGCCATATCAGCCTTGAGCTCAGAGTGAAGCAGTTCCTGATCCTGATACACCCATCGGCGGTAGGCTTCATCTACTCGCAATGATCCCGCCAAATCCTAATTATATAGCTGGAAAAATTCATGGTCGACCCAACTGCCTAACGGTTCAGGAAAATTCTGTAAGTGGAAAAAATTGTTCACTATCTCCGGAGTTAGTGTCATTGGAATCCCCTGTACCAGTACCGTTCCCTATACGAAGAAATCTTTAGGGATCATGGAGGCATAAAACTCTTTAACTAACTTCTCACTGGCATCATTGGGATGCTGCACATAGCGTTCCCACTGCCTATCGGCGATCACAGCTGGTATCACTGTCCCGTCTATGGATGCAACATCAATACCTCGCTCCAATATAACACCCGTTTATGGAACATGTGCTTGCGTTTTTTGTAGTCGGGATTGACTTAGAGCGGTCGTTTGTGACTCCGCTGGCTAACAGCCCGTGATGACTCACCCTGGAAAGACATTGGGCAATCCTGAAACAAACAAAATAACAAAACACAAAAAAAACAAAATCAAAACTACTCACATCGAAACGTACGTGGCATTGTTATACCTATGTTTTCCAAACGCAAAGCGTATCAGGAAATTCTAGGTTTCCAGCCGATATACGTATTGAAAACACATAATCAACAACCATCGAAAACATCAACTCAACTAATGAAGCACATCAACATGAAAACTAGCACACAATCACCATCCAATAACACATCAAAAGCAAAAGAACCACAAAAAAACAAACAACATATGACACATGTATAGCACGAATTCACCATCCAAACACTTCAATAGTCATCATAGCTCACCAAACTTCCCCCAAACTACATTTTGGATTCAGCCTCAATGCAAAACACTTCCAACAGGTCCAAAACCACCCTTAATTTATCTATAAATAAACTAGAGAGGTTTGGAGAGTGAGAGAACATACCGTGTGCTTGAGAAACCCAAGAGGAAGTAGAAGAAGGTGAACCGGCCTAGAGAAGAGTTGAGAGAAGTTTTCAAAGTGCAAAAATGTGGGATTTACCTTGTACGGCGACCAAGGTCAGGTTTCACTATTTAAACATGGTCACGACTTGGGTCGCGACTTGGCAAGTCGCGACTCAAGTCGCAAAAGCCAATTTCGCTGGGTTTGACAGAAACGCACCATTTCACTAACCATTTAGGGTTTGTCGCGACTTACCCGCGACTTGGCAAGTCGCGAGTGAAGTCGCGAAGGCCAATACCCAGAATTTTCCCGAGACACGCGAGTTGCTCACAACTTTGCAAGTCGCGAGTATTTGTTTTTCAGCCTTTATGCTTAGACTTTTCTCCACTTCTCATTGCTATACCTGTGTAAAACAAATAAACATCAACAATACTAATTATAACGCTTAAACAACAAAACTCAAACGAAAAACAAACCAAATTCAAAAGGAATGAAATTGGAAGAACTTGGGTTGCCTCCCAAGAAGCGCTTGTTTATAGTCATAGCTCGACTGTATGCCCTATCACATGGGGTTGAGTAACGCCACCGAGGTTTTGGGTGGCAAGGCTCCTCCCTCGAGGTATAGCTTCAATCGTTGCCCATTAACTTTGAACAATTATCCACTCATGTTCTTGATATCCACAGCCCCATACGGGTATACTTTCACGATCTCAAATGGCCCGGACCATCGTGACTTCAACTTTCCTGGAAAAAGCCACAGACAAGAATTAAAAAGAAGGACTTTCTACCCCACCTCAAACTCTTTCCGCACAATATGCTTGTCATGCCATCTCTTGGTACGCTCTTTGTATATTTCGGCATTCTCACACGCATCTAGCTGGAACTCCTCTAACTCGTTCAGCTGCAGTAGGCACTTCTCCCCTGCTAAGTGCATGTCAAAATTAAGGGTATTAACTGCCCAATAAGTCTTGTGCTGGAGTTCCACTGGGAGATGACATGATTTCTCGTAAACCAACCTATAAGGTGCCATCCCAATAGGAGTTTTGAAGGCTGTCCGATAGGCCCATAATGCATCATCTAGCCGGACCGACCAGTCTTTTCTGGAACTATTCACCATTTTCTCCAGGATCTGCTTGATTTTCCTATTTGACATTTCCACCTGCCCACTTGTCTGAGGGTGGTACGGTGTGGTGATACGGTGAGTAACTCCATACCTCTTGAGTAGCGCTTCAAATTGCCGGTTGCAGAAGTGTGAACCGCCATCACTGATGACTGCCCGCGGTGTTCCGAACCTGCAAAAAATATTCTTCTTGAAAAAATTCAGCACTACCTTCGCACCATTTCTCAGCGTGGCTATAGCTTCCACCCATTTAGAGACATAATCAACCGCTACCATAATGTACTGGTTGTTGAAAGACATGGGGAATGGTCCCATGAAATCAACCCCCCATAAGTCAAACAGCTCGACCTCCAGAATGGAGTTTAGAGGCATTTGGTTTCGGTGGCTGATATTGCCTGTTCTCTGACACCTATCACATGAGTCGACAAAGCGCTGGGCATCCTAAAATATTGATAGCCAGTAGAAGCCCGACTGAAGAACTTTCGCGGCCGTCTTCGAAGCACTGAAGGGCCCTCCATAGTCCAAATTGTGGCAATGCAAGAGAATATTTCTGATTTTTGTTTCTGGTACACATCTCCTAATTATACCATCAGAACAATACTTGAACAAGTATGGTTCTTCCCACATGTAGTACTTCACGTCGGCGAAAAACTTCCTCCGCTGATGGTAGGTCAAATCTAGAGGAATGATCTCGCTCACCAAGTAGTTCACAAAATCAGCATACCATGGGGTCATTAAAGCCTGCAAAACAAAGAGTTGTTCATCAGGGAATGAATCATCAATGGGAATACTTACCTTCTCTTCATTGCTGTCGCGTTCTAGGTGACTTAGATGATCTGCCATGAGGTTTTCTGTTCCCTTCTTATCCTTGATCTCCAGGTCGAATTCTTGAAGTAGCAAGACCCATAGAATGAGTCTCGGTTTGGCATCTTTCTTTGACATGAGATATTTAATCGCTGAGTGATCGGTGTAAACAATCACTTTGGCCCCAACCAAATATGACCAAAATTTCTCGAAGGTAAACACTATGGCCAACAGCTCCTTCTCTGTGGTGGCGTAATTGATTTGAGCATCTGTCAAGGTACAGCTCGCATAGTAGATAACATAAAGGCGTTTTTCAATTCTCTGACCCAACACTACCCCTACAGCATAGTCACTTGCATCACAAATTAACTCAAATGGTAGATCCTAATTAGGTGCTGTGATGATTGGTGCAGAGGTGAGCTCCTTCTTCAGTCGCTGGAATGCACTATGACATTCCTCATTAAACTGAAATGCTACCTCTTTAGATAAAAGGTTGCATAGAGGCTTGATGATCTTCGAGAAATCTTTAATGAATCGGTGATAGAAACCTGCGTGGCCCAGAAAACTGCGAACTCCTCTCACAAATATAGGTGGTGGTAACTTCTCAATAACTTCAATCCTTGGCCTATCCATCTCAATGCCAGCTGACGAAATTCTGTGACCCAAGACAATGCCCTCTTTCACCATAAAGTGACATTTTCTCCCAATTGAGCACTAGATTCGTCACTTCACATCTTTTAAGCACTAAGGCCAAATTGGCCAAACATGCATCAAAAGACGAACCAAACACAGAAAAGTCATCCATGAAAATCTCTATGAACCGCTCAACCATATCAGAAAAAATAACCATCATACATCGCTGAAAGGTTGCTGGTGCATTACATAAACCAAAAGGCATTCTCCTGTAGGCAAAAGTCCCATAAGGACAAGTGAATGTTGTTTTTTCTTGATCTTCAGGTGCAATAGGTATCTGATTGTATCCTGAGTATCAATCTAGGAAACCATAATAAGCGTGCCCTGCCAGTCTTTCTAACATTTGATCAATGAATGGAAGGGGGAAGTGATCTTTTCTTGTTACAGTGTTCAGCTTCCTGTAATCGATACAGACCCTTCAACCTGTAACTGTTCTGGTAGGAATTAATTCGTTGTTGTCATTCTTTACAACCGTGATTCCCCTTTTCTTTGGCAATACTTGCACCGGACTCACCCATAAACTATCTGAGATGGGGTATATGATTCCCGCATCTAACAATTTAAGTACCTCTACTCGAACTACCTCTTTCATAATTGGGTTCAACCTGCGTTGATGTTCAATTGAAGGCTTGAAGTTATCCTCCATCAAAATTTTGTGCATGCACATGGTAGGGCTGATTCCCTTTATGTCAGAGATGGTCCACCCCAATGCTGTCTTGTGTTGTCTTAGCACTCTCAAAAGCTTTTCTTCTTCTGCGTCATTTAAGGTAGCTGAAATAATAACTGGGAGGGAGTTAGATTCCCCCAAATAAGCATACCTCAAATGCTCTGGTAACTGCTTCAACTCAAGTTGAGAAGGCTTCTCGATTGACGGTGGTATCTTAGGCTTCCCCTGGCCCAACTCTTCAAAATATCTCTTACCTCCACCTGGCATAAGGGCTGCTGAATCAAGGCGGAATGCATACTCAGCTATGCTGTCATTTTCTACTTCCAACGATTCTTCAGAATTGCTTATATGGAAAACCTCTTCAACTAAGGAATCGACTACATCAATTCGAAGGCATGTGTCTGGGTAGTTGCAAATTTTGTAGCCTTAAACACATTGAATACCGCTTCTTCATTACCTACTCGCAATGTCAGTTTCCCTTGCTGCACATCTATTAATGCACCTTCGGTGGCTAGGAATGGTCGCCCCAAGATAAGAGGAATATCTACATCTTCCTCCATTTCAAGCACAATGGAATCCACTGAGAAATAAAACTTGTCAACCTTGACTAGCACATCTTCAATTACTCCATATGGATATTTAACAGAACGATCTGCTAACTGGAATGTCACACTTGTCGGTTTCACCTCGCCCAATCCTAACTTCCTGAAAACATAAAAATGCATCAAATTAATGCTAGCACCCAAATCACATAATGCTTTAACAAATTCAGAACTTCCTGTAGTGCAAGGAATAGTAAAACTCCCTGGATCTTTTAGTTTCTGAGGTAACTTATTCTAAATAATGGCGCTACACTCTTCAGTCAAAGCGACAGTTTCATGATCTTCAAGTCTTCTTTTCTTTGACAGAATCTCTTTCAAGAGCTTCACATACGTTGGCATCTGAGCTAAGGCCTCTGCAAAAGGAATATTTATGTGAAGTTTCTTAAATATTTCAAGGAATTTAGCAAAGTTTTTCTCATCTTTGTGCTTCTGCAGCCTTTGAGGGAAAGGTACAGGTGGCACATAAGCCTTAACTTCTTGGACCGGTGGAAGTGATTCATCACTCTTATCTTCTTGATGAACTAATGGAGCGGATGACGACTCAACTCCTGCTTCTGTCTTCTCAATGTTGCTTTGTGAGAAATCTCTTACTGCTGTGTTATCAACTTGCTTCCCACTCTTTAAAGTAATTACTTTACACTGTTCTTTGGGATTAACTACAGTGTTGCTGGGCAGGGTACCTTCAACTCTACTATGTGTCTCTCTGGCTATCTGGCCAATCTGTACTTCGAGTTTCTGGATGGCAGCCTGATTCTGCTGCGATACATGATCAATCTTTGCATCCAACTTCTTCATTGCAGCGTCTTGGTTATCCATCTTGGAATCAATCTTAGTCATGAATTTGACCAACATATCTTCCAAAGCTAGTTTCCTCTCTTGCTGATTGAACACTTGATTCCCTTGAAAATTTCCCTGATTCTGAAAACAAGATGGAATAGACTTCATATTGCTGTTTTGCTGCTGATTACTCCATGCGAAATTCGGGTGATTTCTCCAGCCAGGGTTGTAAGTGTTCGAGTAGGGATTATTGTATGGCTTGTTGAAGTTCTGCACGTACTGTACCTGCTCTGCACTACTACCACCTACAAAAGAATTACCCATCATGCACTCTGTACTGATGTGCGGTCCTCCACACATGTCACATCTTAAAGTAGCTGACTGGATAGAGTTCACATTTCATTTGTTGATCTGACTTGACAAAAAAGCCACTTATACCTTAAGTGATGTGATCTCGTCAACTTCGAAAGCTGTTGCTGGCCCTCCTACTTTTCTCGGAACTGCTCTCTCATTGGCCCACTAATAGCTGTGTGTGGCCATCTCTTCAATTAAACCCCGAGCAATCTGTAGTGGCTTGCTCATCAAAGCACCATTAGCAGCTGCATCTAACATGCTACGGTGTTGTGGTGTAAGACCATTATAAAATGTCTACACAACAAGCCAATCAGGTAAACCGTAGTGTGGACACTTCCTTATCGACTCTTTGTATCTTTTCCATGCATTATACAACGATTCTGTCTCAAATTGCCCAAACTGAGTGATATCATTTCGCAGCTTCACTGTTCTTCCTGGTTGAAAATACTTAGCAAGGAAAGCTTGAGCCAGTCCTTCCCACGTTGTAAAGTATTCGGTGGCATTGAAGTCAACCATAACTTAGCTCTATCCTTCAATGAAAAAGAAAATATTCGCAGCCGAATCACATCATCAGACACCTCGTTCTGTTTAAAAGTGTCGCAAATCTCCAGAAATTGCCCCAGATGGCTATTAGGATCATTGTTCGGCATTCCCTCAAACTGCATAGTGTTCTGAATCATTTGGATGATTGCCGGCTTGATCTCAAAATTGTTGGATGCTATTGGAGGTCGTCGAATGCTCGACTAATTTCCCACCATGGTAGGAATAGCATAGTCACGGAACGCCTTGGCGTTCTCCGGAATTTCTTGTTGTTGCAGCTGATCTTCCATGGTAACTTGCTGTCTTGCTCGTCTTACCCTTTGAATTAGCATTTGTTTGATCTCTGGGTCAAAGTCTTCAAGACGCTCTGAGTTAGTGCGTCTTGTACGTCTCATACACAGATAGAACTACCTGCAAAAAACAAAGCATCAAACAAGTAAGGAAAACAATTGTAACGGAATTAGAACAAAAAAAAAAAAAAAAACTTCCAGATTAGTACTAAACTAGGTTGGTATCAATATCAATTACAACTAAACCGTCCCCGGCAATGGTGCCAAAAACTTGTTACGCCTTTTTATACCCGCAAGTATACGGGGTCGGCACAAGTAATATAGAATAGTGAGTTCTAATTATCGTTCCCACGAGGATGATTGATAACTGAAAACTGACAATAACCACGCCTAATACTATCTAGAATACTAATTCAAGAATTGTGATGAGTAACTTGTAACCTAAACAACTTTAAAACTATAATTATGATGTAAATCTTATCAGAGGCGAGAGGGACTAGGGAATCCGATTTCACCAACTAATCCTTATGATGTAAGATAACTATGTCTGAATGTTCAAGTCAACAATTGATGATCATGTTATATATTTATCCGAAGTCCTCTCTCAAGGTAAATCGAACCTATTCAACATATACTAACACCCTATCTCTTGATGACTGTTAACTATATGAGAATGCAATAAACACATAAACATATTTAATCACATAACTCACACCAATATATCTCTATTTGGTTCCTAAGTTATGGTGTTGATTTATCGAACACGTTGTGAGCGTCTCCTCTAAGTACTTAACCCACAACAACAAGATATTGGATATTGGTGATCAAGCAATACACAATCAATAAAGCATTAAATCAACACTTAATTGAATAACTGAATTCACCCAAGCATGTATTAATCTCAATCATAATTCATAGTAAGATCCATCATCATCCCTAGTATAGGGAATTAGTTCATACTTAAGAAATAAGAATACATATTAAGTATTATCAAGAGTAACATCAATAACAAATAACTAAGGAAAAGATTGTGATAGAAAAACTCTAAACGGCTGGACTCTTGTCTAAACCCGATTTTATTGAGTTTCTCCGTGCACAAATCCAACTTCTGTGAGTGATTGAAGTCTTCTCTCTTCTTCTTCCTCATTCTTTCTCTCTCCCTTCTATTTTTCTGTTAAGTCTTCATCCCTTCTTCTCAAAATCCCGTTTTTCTTTTATACTGACAGCTAGGGTTGCCACTTATTCGTTACTCGCGAATTGGCAACTCGCGGGCCAAGTCGAGACTCAACTCGCGTGTGCCTCGACCTTGGCTGGATTTTTGCTTTCGCGACTTCACCAACTCGCTAGTAAGTCGCGGGTCAAGTCGCGTGTGTCGGTCCCTAGCTGCTTTTCTGGTCATCGCGACTTGACCAACTCGCGAGTAAGTCGAGGGTCAAATCGCGTATGTCTCGGTCCCCGGTTGCTTTGATGGTCATCGCGACTTGACCAACTCGTGAGAAAGTCGCGGGTTAAGTCACGTGTGCCTCAGTCCCTTTGCTGGATTTTTGGCCTCGCGAGTTGGCAAGGTCGCGAGCAAGTCGCGACCCCAACTCGCGAGTCTTCTCTGGACGTGCTAAAATGCAGTCTTCGAACTATGGCGAGCATCGAATTGACATTCAAGACTCATTTTTGGCTGAGATCAACTGAAATTACCAACGAAACCTATCAACCTGCACACTCAATAAACCCATCAAATATCTCCCATAATCGCTCTGAACTGGACAAAAGTACAGGTGAATGAAGTTCCATTTCCGACAAGAAATGGTGCCAACATTATACCCTTCTAATTATATCTTTTCTATTAAGCACCGTTGATTCTCTAATAAATAATTAAATCCTATATTCCTTTACGGAAGAAGGAGAGCGCTTACAATTGTTCAAGCCCCGAATCAACCTTTAAGGGAACTAATTATCTACTTCAGTCAAGAATGAGTGGATTCCGCTATTGTGTTCAAACCTTCACAACCACAAGCCAAATCGCAACTCTAAGATACAGAGGCATTGATCGAGAATATCACATCGACCTCACTCATGGTATGTCAAAAGTCACGATCTAACCTGAAGGACACTCAGGATTAAGATTACTTTTATACAGCCATCATTTGTCGATATATATGAATCTCATCTACTAACGGATCTTGATGAGAGATTCATATAAAGCATGGCCCAATCCTATATGCTCTCATCATATAAGATGCCTCCATTCTCATGTCAACTACATGAGCAGTCTAGGATAAGACCGCCGTACATTATAGAATGGAAGACAACAGTAGATCATCCACAAACAAAGTACCTAGCTTTGTTTGCTCTCTACGGACTCTTTAGATTGCATGTCTCAAATCGAATCCTTCTACATATGACATTCACATACTCATTTTGAGATTACATCTTACAATCTTAGATATTATATGCACAATATATAAATGTATAAATAAATAAAGACACTTTTATTTGAATGATAAAAATTTTACTTTTATTTATGTCTAATTACATTTACATTTACAAGCTTTAGGGTATAAATCCCAACAATCTCCCACTTGCACTAAAGCAGATGGACATGGTTCGTAAACCTAGACCCTCTAGGTAACCTTCAAACCCTTTAGCCGTTAAGGTCTTCGTAAATGGATCACCCAGGTTGTCCTGTGACGCGATCTTCATCATGGTCACATCTACTCTTTGCACTATCTCTCTTTTGAGATAATATTTCCTCTCTATATGCTTCCCTCTTTTGTGGCTTCTTGGTTTTTTGGAATTAGTTACAGCACCACTATTATTAGAATAAAGCATCATGGGTTTGTCCATATCTAGAGCAACTTTCAGATTATTCAAGAACTTACGTAGTCATACAGCTTCCTTAGTAGCTTCACAAGTTGCTACATACTAGGCTACCATGATGGAATCAGAAATACAAGATTACTTGATACTCCTCCATACTATGGCTCCACCACCAAGAGTGAATACTAATCCAGCGTGGATTTCCTAGAATCCTTGTATGACTAAAAGTCAGAATCAGTATATCCTAACGGGATCAAATTCGGTCGGGAATATACTAGCATATAGTTTCTCGTTCTCCGAAGATACTTGAGAATAGCATTAACAGCAACCCAATGATTCAATCCTGGGTTCGACTGATATTTGCTGGCTACTCCCACTGTGAAGCAGATGCCGGGTCTCGTGTATAGCATAACATACATAAGACTACCTACTGCTGACGCATAGGGAATATGTCTCATATCCTCAATTTCTTAAGCTGTCTTAGGACACTGTTCCTTAGACAGGTGAACTTCGTGTCTAGAAGGTAAATTACTTTTCTTGGAGTTCTGTATCGAGAATCGCACAAGTATCTTATCGATATACGATACTTGAGATAATACTAACAGTTTGTTCTTATGATCCCTAATTAATTGGATCCCTTGAACATAACTTGTTTCTCCCAAATCTTTCATTTGGAATTGGTTAGCAAGCCAACCCCTTACTTCTGGAATACTACTTTCTTATCAATGATACACTTGTACACACAAGGCTCATCAATGTTTGGCTCAAAGCCATAGGTTTTGATAGCAGTATCAAACCTAATATTTCAAGATCTAGATGCTTGCTTGAGTCCATAGGACCTTTGCAACTTGCAAACGTTTTGCTCTTGATCTTAGGATATGAATCTCTCTGTTGCATCATGTAGATGCTCTCATCAAGATTACCATTCAATAATGCAGTCATGACATCCATTTGCCAAATTTCGTAATTCAAATAGGCAGCTATGGATAAAAGTATCATAATAGACTTAAACATAGCTACTGGCGAGAAGGTCTCTTCGTAATCGACTGTAATAGACTTAAACATAGTTATGGATAAGAGTATCCTAATCGACTGTAATAGACTTAAAGATATATGTGAGTGGAGAAAACAAGTCAATCAAAACAAATGAAATGCAAATGAAATACAAAATGAAAGTTAAATGCAAATGAAATGTAAATGGAGATGAAATGAAATTTAAAACAAGAGAAAGAGAGTTGACGAGCCAAATGAAACAAACCAGAAAATTCGAGAGAGAGGAGAGAAAGAAAATAGAGAAAAGAAAGAGAGGAGAGGTGGCCGGCCAAAGAGAGAGAGAAGGAAGAAAGAAGAAAGAAAAGAAGGAGAAAGAAGAGAAGGAAGAAGCCGGCTAGCAGAAGAAGAAAAAGAGGAAGAAGAAGGAAAGAAACAGTAACAGAAAAAGAAGAAGCTTTGGACAAAGAGAAGAAGAAAGGAGAGAGAGAAGGAAAAGAGAAGAAAGGAAGAAGAAGGAAGGGAGCTGTGACCGAAGAAGGAATAGGAAGAAAACAGAACAGCAGCTGTGAAGAAAAAGCTGCAGAAACCGTGAGGGAGAAGAAGAAGAAAAAGAAAAAGAAAAGGAAAGAAGAGGAAGAAGAGTAGGAAGAATCAAAGTGGACTTTGGGTAAGTGTTGGTGAAATTGAATTGATTTAGACTTTTAATTGGGTTTTGAATTATTCTTGAAATTGATTGTTGAGTATAAAGTGAAATTGGATTTCTAGAAATGAAGAAGATGATGGGTTTTTGTAACATCCCTAATTTTAAATAAATATAAAAAGTATGATTGAACTAATTTTGAATATGTGAATATAATTTTTATGATTTGAGGGGTGAAAAATGTAATTAAATGTACATTGTTAGGTTTCATAATGGACCAATTTGAACGGTCAAAAACATTGCACGAAGAAAATAGTGAAAACTTGGACAGTAGGTAACGCGACCAGTGCTTGTGATGACTGCTCGCTGTGAAAATGGACCAGTGAGCACCGTAACCAAGATCGTGACCAGTGATCTCGGTAATTGCTCGTGGTAAAAGTGACAAATTTCCACCAGTGAGCAACGCGACCGAGCGACGTAATCGCCGCTGGCGGTACGTGGTCGCGATGGCTTAAAAATTTAAAAAAAAAAAAAATGCACCGAGTGATGAAGCGATGGGCTTCATAAATCAAATTGAAGCACAAAAACATTCAGAATACACAGAAGCATAATAGAATAGAGAAACGAGAGAAAAAGAAGAGATAAGAGGAGAGAGAAAGAAGAAGAAGAAGAAGAAGAAGAGAACAAGAAGAAGAACAAGAAGAAAAGAGGAAGAGAAGAAGGAAAAGAGAAGGAGAAAGAGTTTAGGTTTGGTGTACACGTATTTTTCGAATTTTCAGGTTTCCAGAAATTTTTGGAATTATCGAATTTTATAGTTTTTGAATTATTTGAATTCTATTGGGTAGAATGGATAGTTTGAAACTGCTTTCTGATTGATTTGAATACGATTTGGTTCTAATAGCATTATGAAAATATATTGTTGAAAGTGATTTTAATTATATTATATTGTGAAATGTATCGGAAAATGATTTTGGTAGTCTTTCTATAATAAATATATATGTTTTGATACAGTATGCATATACAGAAACTGTTTGTATATATTTAAAGAACTTCTGCTTTGTAAATATTTTATGATATGTTTATGGTATTTGAATATTCATATATTATCTTGTGATAAAGTGATTTGAGAAGTCGCACTAAATTTGGAAAGTCAGAAAAACAGAGGAAACTCTGACTAGATTTTCAGAAATTTATTTGAACTAGTTGCAAATGTTTTTACTATAGTTTTAAATTATGGTTATATAAAACTACAAGTTAGATTTTAGTATATAGTAGCACTCCCTGATTCGGTCCGAGTAGATTTGGGTCTGAGGGTGTTACAGTTTTGTTAATTTTAGTATTTGATTTGAGTTTTGTGGTGTTTTGTTTGAAATTAGTTGGAATTGAATTGATTAAAGTGAAAATAAAAAAAAACTAGTAAGTTAAAGATTTTGTGAATTTTATGATTTCAAGTTTAAATTGTTTAATGGAAATATTGTTTGAGTAAATTGAGTGTTTTTGAGTTAATTGATAGTATGAATTTGGAATCATTAAGAAAGGAATCAAAATGATTCTCAAATTAGTGAATTTGTATCATGGAGTCTTTGTGATATTGAGTTTGGAATGAAATTGAATCACTAGTTTTGAGAATTTTTGAATTTAATTTGAAATTGAAGTTATAATCAATTTAATCAAGTTTAATGAGAATGAATTTGATGTTATTAAGTGAAGGAAATTCACTTATGTTAAATTAATGAAGATTAGAATGAGAATTTGTGTAGAAATCGAAGTTGATAGTGTAGAGATTTCAATTTATGTGAAATTAAGTATTAGAAATTGAATCTGTATAGTTATGATATAAATTGATGCTTAGAAAATAAAGTGAATGTATTGGATTATGATGTATGAGATTCGATTTAAGAGAAATTGAAGGATTCAAGGAATATATAACTGTAGAGACATGATTTTTAGCAAATTAAATGTAATTGATTTTATTAGAATAGAAGAAATATAAGAATAAAGTGTTAAATGTGTTAATTGAGTTTTATATTAGTTGTTGTATTTATATTAATGATTTATTTAGAAATATATTACTTTAGGGAGAAATCTCTGTAGTATGAGAGAAAAAGAAATGTTATGGAAAGGCAAGAAATGTATTGAGACGAAGGAACCAAAGCACCAAGCCTAGAGAAAACCAGAAATCAGTGAGTGTTAAACTCTTTTAAACAAAGTTATAGAAAATTTATTATATACATTTATTTATTTATATATGTTTTATAAGTTAAATAGAAATTTATGCCTTAATCATATATTAATAAAGATATTTTTATAATTCAGAAAGTTTGAAATTATATTCACAGCAAAAATATATTTTGTCTATACATTTATTTACTTATATGAGTTTTATATTTTAATTAAAGTATTTTTATATCTCAGAAATTTAGAATTTATATTCAATTAAAGAAATATGTTTTATATATATCACATGCTTTTTGATTAAAAGTTAATTTTCAAAGTAAAGAAAATAGTTTTCAAACCATGGATACTCATTTATTATCATATTATTAACAGCTTATCAGATTATCAGCAGCTATCAGTTATCAGATTATCAGCAGTAGACCCGGCCAGTACACCTCATTTGTGTATGGCAAGTTAAGGGGGGACAGTCCGCTAACTCCAGGGGGGTTGAGTCTGTCGAGTCTGTCAGTCGCCCACACATTGGGGTGTTGTCTCACTATATGTTGCGACGCAGCATTCCGCACATAGCCAGTGAGATGTCTTTTATCAGATTATCAGAGTCACCAGTGCGGCGCCAGTTAGTCGCCTGGTGACACCCTCCATATGGTGCGGCGCCAGCTGAGTCGCCCTATGGATTATCACTTATCAGATATTGGTTTTCCATTAGCTTTATCAGAAAATTTTTATCAGAAAAGTACTATCAGAAAAAGTATATTATTTCAGCTTTTCAGTTTTCAGAAAAATATATTATCTCAGTATTTCAGTTTCCAGAAAAGTAAAGTATATATATTATCTCAGCTTTTTAGTTTTCAAAAAGTATGCAGTATTTCAGTTTATCAGTTTTCAGCAATAACAGAAAGTTTGAAAGGTTTTCAGTATAGTTTTCAGTGTGGATTTCAGAATAGTTTTCAGAAAATAGATTTCAGAGATAGTTTATCAGTTCAGATTTTAATAAAGTTTTCATAAAGTAAATTTCAGTATAATTATCAGAAAAGATTTCAGTATGGCTTTCAATATTTTCAGAAAACCAATTATTATTCTTTTCAGTAAAATTTGAGGGAAGTTAAATAAAAAATATTAGATTTATGAGAAAAATATAACGCTCACTGAGCTCGTTTAGCTCATTACGTTTTTATGTTTTATAAACTAACCTCCCCAGGTACAGGTACAGGTGCAAACGTTGCAGGGACTCTAAGGGCGGGCAGGACCGGTCAGAACATTGTTGTGACAGTTTAAAATTTTGTTTAATGTTTCAGTTGTAATAATTATGTAAAGTTTATATTTTGATATTGTTTTTAGCGCATGAGTATTTTATTTAAAAATTAGATTTATCTATTTCAGTAAATTCAATTTTTGTGGTTGAGTTGTGATTTTGGTGATGGACCTGAGGTCCTATCCGTAGTTGAGATTTGGAATTTTATAGAAGTGTTCAAGTTTTTATACAGGTCTCCAAGATTTGGTAATCTCAGAAAAATAGAGGAGATTCTGCCAAAATTTTTATTAAAAAAAAAAAAAAAAAATTCTACTCAGATTTTTAGTTAAAAGAAACGGCTTAGCTTCATGGAAGCCTTTCAACGAGGCAAGCCTCAACTGGGAAGCTACCGTGGAGTGCTGGCAGGCTACCTAATGGGAGATAATAAGTTGGGGGCCTGTCATCGACCCTCTCCTTTCGGGTATAACCCTTTGCCACTAGCTTTGCCTTGAAGGTCTCTACCTTTCCATCTACTCCTCTCTTTCTTTTGTAGATCGACTGTTAGGTCGAGTATTTTCTAGGTTGGCTAATTCCGTGCAAAACACTCTTTTGTTGTAATTGTGTTTGTGAGCTTTCGTTGAAGGCATCAAGATCATCAATTCATTTGGTAAGTTGCTCTCAATCTCACAAAGGTTTTTAGGATCTCACACATTCACAACATATCAGTCATTGTGTTTCTAGGCATCTCATTCATCATTGACATGGTATATGGTGCATAGTTCATTTTATGGCATTCATATGTTATGTTTTGCAGATGCATCCTATAGATGGTCCCATATCTCCACCTTCCTATCCGAATTGCAAAGCATATTCTTTATTAACGTTGTTGACCTATGTGTGTACTTACTTCTGTAATGTTTTTAGAATTTTCTGGGCATTTCGCTAGATATTAGATAGACACCGGACATAGGTCAGTGCTGGAAAAACAGGTGAGACAGTTTTTGTGTGACATGTATGTGGTCCAATATGTCACCCTTCCTGTTCGAATTGTAAATGGTGTTCTTCATGAAAGTTGTTCATATATGAATCTACTTTCTTCTTTAAGTTTTTCATAATTTTCTGGGTGGCGTTTATGTAGATAATAGCTAAATACCAGACATAGGTCAGTGCTAAAAAAAATAGGAGAGACAGTTTTTGTGTGTCATGTATGTCGTCCAATATGGTACCCTTACTGTCCGAATTTTAAATGTTGTTCTTCATGTAAGTTGTTCATGTATGTGTCTACTGTCTTCAGCTATTGTTTCAAAATTTTCTGGGTGGCAGTTCTCTAGATATTATCTTGAAACCGAACATAGGTCAATGCAGAAAACTGTACCCGACCCAATATGTGCGCCCAACCCGTTTTGTGTGGCAACCCGACCCATGGCTTTTCCTATATAAAGGCCACTTCGTCTTTTTAATCCAAAAGCCAGAAAGAAGAACCCTAGCAGCTCTCTCTCTTCATACTCTCTCAAATCCAATCTCTCAAAACTCACCATATCTCTCTTGTATGTCCATGGAATCAAACTAGAGACTTGTGGTAAGTGTTTTTCTTGTATGTTGAAGGTGTTTTATGCTTCATATCATTTAAATCTCTTTTTTGTTCTTGAATGAGAGTTAGATATTGATTGGATGTTGAAAGCTTGTGAGTTTTATGTTTAATGCATGATAAGGGGTTTAGGAAGTTGAATTAGTACCTAGATAACTTCATGTTGTGATTTAGAGTGCATGTCTCGCTTGAATGAATTAAACCTCTATCTTACATGTGTTTAGTGGATTGGTACTAATCTAGGTTGGATCAAGAGTGTTAGTTGTTGTTATAATAATTTACTTGTTGCTAGAATCACATTCATATAAACATGTTGGTTGCCTTGTAGAGTTCATGCATTGAATATGTTTATTTACCGACTTGAAAGTGTTGAATTTGTTGCAAAATTTATTAGGTCTAGTAGATTGTGTGCACTAATTCACTTAGCATCATAGGTTGTATTGGTCATGCATCCTAATTGTATGTTCATGCATCATTAAACACTTAGACCATAATCCTTTGTGTTGTTGGAAGAGCTTGTATGACTTTGGTGAAGTCTTGTGAATGAGCTCAAGGTTTGCTTCTTGTGGAAAAGTTGCATTTGTGTAGAATTCACTAGTTAGCTCTTGCGAGACGATAGGTGTAAGTTCACCCCAATAGAAGTGTGAATTCTAGGATAACTTGAGGATATACGTTTAGTCACCTAGTGGATCTTGCGAGATCATTAGGGAAAAAGCCCGCGGGTAGACTAGAGTAGGATAGTCCAAGAGGAGTGAGTCCTTGTAATTTCAACTTGAGGGTGTTCTGCATTTATCACTAGTGGATTGTTCGTTAAGTGGCCAAGAGTGGTCCCGTGGTTTTTGATTCCTTGTTGGAAGGGGTTTTCCACGCTAAAATTCTTGTGTTGATTTTGTTTATCTCTTACGCATTTGTTATGTGTTTATAATTGTTGAATTGGTCTAATTAAATTGTTGGTAATAAAAAAATTGGGTAAGAACCTATTCACCCCCCCTCTAGGTTCATATTAGATCGTTGCACTTAAATTTTCAATTGGTATCAGAGTGGGTAGCTAGACATACATAGCTAGATCTTTGGGTGTTTATTTGCTTGTTTGCTATTTGTGTGCAATCTTTGTCTATTCTTGATCCCATGGACTCTGTAGTAAGAGAGGGTTCATCCCACACCAAACCTCCTTTTCTAAATGACACAGACTACTCATTTTGGAAGGTCCATATGAGAGCATACTTCAAGTCCATAGATGAACATGTATGGACAAGCATCGAAGAGGGGTACACACCTCCCACAACCGCAAGTGAAGATGAGAGAAGAACATTGAAACCCAAGTCAACTTGGACACCTACAGATTATAGTTTTGCAACTTGGAATTCAAAGAGGTTGAACGCTATTTTCTGTGGCATTGATGACAGTCAATATAGACACATTGAAAAATGTGAAAATGCCAAGGAAGCATGGGAGATCCTCCACATCAGACAGGAAGGAACTACAGCTGTCAAGAGGTCCAAGCTTCAAATGCTAACATCTCAATTTGAGAGTCTTCAAATGGAAGAGAATAAGACCTTTGCAGAATTTGAAGCCAAGCTCACAGACATCACCAACAAGAGGTATATGTTGGGAGAAGTCTATTCTAGCTCGAAGATTGTTAAGACGATTCTATGATTCTTGCCGGAAAGATTTCAAGCTAAAGTTATAGCTATTGAAGAAAGCAAGGATGTTGATTCCATGAAAGTAGAAGAACTTGTTGGTTCCTTGAAGACTTTTGAAATGGGATTGAAACCAATCAAGAAACACAAGAGTATAGCCCTCAAAGCAATCAAGGAAGCTGAAAATTCAGAAGATGATAATGATATCAATGAAGCCGAGATTGCCATGTTTGCCAAGAGGTTCAAAAAATTCCTCAAGATAAACAAAAAGAAGGGTGAGAACTCCACAAGAACCAAAGATACAAAGAAAAGCTTTCCAAAGAAAGTTGACACCTCAAAAAAAAGATCAATAAGAGAGGCGTCCAATGTTATGAATGTGGAGGCTATAGGCATATCTCAACCGAATGTGCCAACAATTTGAAGAAAAATAAGAAAGGTAAGGCAATGAAGGTATCATGGAGTGATAGTGATGAAGAATATGATACAAGCTCCACAAGTTCAGAGGAGCTAATGAGTAACTTCACTGCCTTTGTTGCAAGTCATCATAGCAATGAGGAAGAAGCTAGTGAAGGTGAAACGAGCATGAGTGAGAGAGAGGAATCAAATGAAGAAAGCCTTGAGAAAGCTTTTAATGAGTTATATGCAGAAAGCCTCAAAATAAAGAAGGAAAATGTTTCTTACAAGGTCAAACTCAAGAACCTTGAGAAAGAGAAGCAAGAGGCATTATCAAGGGCTCAGATTGTTGAAGAAGCCATCCAAAAACTCAAGAAAGAAAAAGAAGATGATGATTAAAGAATTATTCTAATGAAGAAGGAACTGAGTGAGAAAAAGAAGACCTTGCAAATTGTGAGACATAGGAAACAAGAATGTCTCAAGGAATTGGAGGATGCAAGGAAATCAATCGAGGGGCTGACTTTGGGCGCAATAAAGGTTGATCAAGTAATTAATCTTGGCAAGGCTTATGGAGACAAGAGAGGTATAGGCTATGCAAGTGAAGAAATCACTCCTTCATTAAAGAAGACAACATGTTTCAAGGGAGAAAATTTGAACCAAACACTTGAACAACCAAGGATAACGAGCAACCCCAAGAAGGCACCTCTTAGACAGCCATAAGCACAAGGTAAAGTTCCTAACACCACATCATTCTCATGCCAAAGAAATGAATGGCAACCAAATCATCAAGGTACATTTTCTAACTTTATTCTTATTTGTCATTTTTGTGGTAGGAAAGGGCATATTAGACCTAAATGTTTTGATTACATTCAAATGTGCTATAATGAAATGAAATCTAGGGATTGTCATTTTGAAAGATTTTCTAAACAAATGCCTAACAATGTTGTTAATTCAAAACTACAAGAAAAGAACTTGAAAAAGAAAATGAGAAAAGCATAGGTTAGAAAAGATGATTTCATATGTTATACTGCTCATTGTGCCTTGAAAGCCATTAATGCAAATTCTTGGTACCTTGATAGTGGTTGTTCTAGGCACATGTTCTGAGATAAAAATGTTTTTGAAAATCTTGTGATGAAGGATGGAGGATGGGTCACTTTTGGTAATGGTTCTAAGAAGAATGTGATAGGTAAAGGGTCAATTAAAATTTTTGGTTTACCTAGTCATAATGATGCTCTTCTTCTTGATGGATTGCAAACAAACTTGATTAGCATTACACACTTGTGTGAAAGTGTACATGCTGTCAACTTTTTTAAAGATACTTGTGCAATCTTGGACTCTAATGAAAATGTTATTTTGCAGGGAAAGAGAACTGATGATAATTGTTATTATATTGATGTTAAACCTCTTAAATGCAATTTGACTAACCATGAACAGGTTGAACTTTGGCATCAAAGACTTGGTCACTTGAATTTCAAGGACCTAAAGAAACTTGGAAAGATGAAGGCTGTGAGAGGTCTTTCTGAGCTAGGAAAGAAACAGGAA
The DNA here is from genome assembly GCA_003430845.1 of Xanthoceras sorbifolium. Classification (NCBI taxonomy): domain Eukaryota; kingdom Viridiplantae; phylum Streptophyta; class Magnoliopsida; order Sapindales; family Sapindaceae; genus Xanthoceras; species Xanthoceras sorbifolium. Next base: position 21,624,505 of record CM010618.1, read on the forward strand.
GGTGTATATGGACCATGTCAAATTGGGAAGCAAACAAAGGGGATACACAAGAAAAATAAAGGTACAACGTCCAAACATCCCTTGGAGCTTCTTCACAAGGATCTCATGGGTCCTATGCAAACCGAAAGCCTTGGATGTAAGCGGTATATCTTTGTGTGTGTTAATGACTTTTCTAGATTCACTTGGACTGATTTTCTTAGAGAAAAGTCAAACGCTTTTGAAAAATTTAAATCACTTTACATTAAACTTCAAAATGAAAAAGATCTTAAAATCAAGAACATTCAAAGAATTAGGAGTGATCATGGAAAGGAATTTGAAAATGCTAGCTTCGGTAATTTTTGTGATAACCTTGGTATTTTTCATGAGTTTTATGCTCCTAGAACTCCTCAACAAAATGGTGCTGTTGAGAGAAAGAACAGGGTATTGTAAGAGATGGCTAGAGTTATGCTCAATAGTAAGAAACTTCCAAGGAATTTCTAGGCTGAAGCTGTCAATACTGCATGCTACATTTCAAACCATGTTTTCTTGAGACCTGGCACTAGACAAACTCCATATGAGTTATGGAAAGGAAAGAAGCCGAATATAAGCTACTTTCACACATTTAGGAGTAAGTGCTACATTTTAAATGATCGTGACTAACTTGGTAAGTTTGATGCTAAAAGTGATTAAGGTATTTTTCTAGGATACTCTTCTAACAGTAGAGCATATAGGGTATTCAATTCAACTACTCATACAATTATGGAATCATCTAATGTGGTTGTGGATGATGCAGGAATTGTGTCTAATATTGATGATGAGTATGTTGTTGAGAATTCTGAATGTGCAGGTTTAGACTCAAATGTGAAAGAAGAGGAGACTGAAGAAATGCCAAATCAAACAGATCATGCTTCTTGGGTTAGGAGATCTCATAAAAAAGATGACATCATAGGAGATATGAGTGAAGAAGTACGAACAAGAAGACAACTAGCTAATCAAGTTAGCTATGTTTGCTACACGTCTCAATTCGAACCCAAGAAAGTTGAAGAAGCACTTCAAGATGAGTTCTGGATTGGCGCCATGCAAGAAGAACTCAATTAATTTCAAAGGAATGATGTGTGGTTTCTCGTCCCTAGACCTAAGAGTACCAATGTCATTGGTACGAAGTGGATTTTCAAGAACAAATCGGACGAAAATGGAAATGTAGTGAGGAACAAAGCAAGACTAGTTGCTTAAAGCTACACACAACTCGAGGGAGTAGACTTTGATGAAACCTTTGCTCCAGTAGTTAGATTGGAATCTATTAGACTTTTATTGTGTGTTTCTTGTGTGTACAAGTTCAAACTACATCACATGGATGTGAAGAGTGCATTTCTAAATGGAGTTCTTCAAGAAGAAGTATACATTGAGCAACCAAAGGGATTTGTAGATCCACATCATCCAGAGCACATATACAAATTGAAGAAAGCACTCTATGGATTGAAACAAGCTCTGCGAGCATGGTATGAACGTCTCACCCACTACTTGCTTGAAAACAAATACATAAAAGGTAGTGTTGATAAAACCTTGTTCATCAAATGTGAAAAATGGTGAGTTATTCATAGCTCAAATTTATGTTGACGATATTGTGTTTGGTTTCACTAATGAAAAGCGGGTGAGTGACTTTGTTAATGTGATGACTCGTGAGTTTGAGATAAGCATGGTAGGTAAGCTAACTTATTTCCTAGGTTTACAAATCAAGCAAATGAGTGATGGGATTTTCATTTCCCAAGCTAAATATGCTAAAAACCTAGTGAAAAGGGTTGGGTTAGAATCGGCAAAACACTATAACACACCCATGAGCACTTCATTGAAATTGAGTAAAGATTTAAATGGAAAAAGTGTTGATCAGAGTCTGTATAGAAGCATGATCAGAAGTTTGTTGTACTTAACTGCTAGCAGATCTGATATTTCTTTGAATGTTGGTTTGTGTGCCAGGTATCAATCAGATCCGAAAGAATCACATCTCACAGCTGTGAAAAGAATAATTCGATATGTCAATGGAACTTCAAACTTTGGAATTTGGTACTCTTTTGACACTAACCCTAACTTGGTTGGCTTTAGTGATGCAGATTGGACAGGATGCATTGATGATCGAAAAAGCACAACTGGAGGATGTTTCTATCTAGGAAACAATCTTGTGTCCTAGCATAGCAAAAAGCAAAACTCTATCTCCATGTCAACTGCAGAGGCAGAATACATTGTAGCAGGTAGTGCTTGTTCACAACTTCTATGGATGAAACAAATGTTGGAGGATTATGGCTTGGAACAAGGTACTCTGACAATTTATTGTGACAATACCAGTGCTATAAATATTTTTAAAAATCTTGTTCAACACTCTAGGACTAAGCATATTGACATTTGACATAATTTCATTAGAGAATTAGTCGAAAGCAAAGTAGTGTCCTTAGAGCATATGTCCACAGAAAAGCAACTTGCTGATTTGTTTACCAAACCTTTGGATCATGCTAGGTTTTAATCACTTAGTAAATCCATTGGTGTATGCTCCCTTTATTGATTGTGCCATGTCATTTGTAACATATGTTGTTCATGCCTAAGAGTGGATTAGTGTCATATTTGTGTAAAATGATCTGTATCATTTATGTACTCTTAAATTCCTGACATTAGCCCTTTAGATCTTTGTAGCAATTGACAAAATGCCCATATTTGGACTTGTATAAGTAATTGTGTGAATGTTGTGTGTTTATTAAGCTCATTTAGTTTCTGAATGTCAAAAGATTTCTCATTACTCTTAAATGTTTTTTTAAAATAGTTTTTTTGTTAAGAAATGTATAATTGGACTAATAATGGCTTGGTAAACAAAAGCTTGGAAATGGCTATGCCCTCTGGAAGAGTGAAAGCTACCTCTACAACATACTTGAAACAATATCTTTATCTCCAAGTTAGAGGAGAAAGCTACCTCCTTAGGTGCAATGAAAGCCGCCAATGCCTTTGGAAATTAAAATTAAAGTTGAAATACAAGAAAAGGAAGAAAAGAAGCAAAAGAAGAAGAAGGAAAAGCTAAAAAAAAGAAAGAAAGAAAGAAAGAAAAGGACGAGCTTGTGTTGAATGATAATATAAAGCTGTTTTGTAGTTGATATCAAAATATTTTCCTTCAAAAGCTTATTTTTGAAATTTTGCGACTTTCTTGAGACAGGATGATATATATTTATATATATGTGCTTGTGTGTATATTGGTCACTTATTATGGGCAAATGTTAATTTGTTAACGAAGTGATGATTGTGTTTGTATTTTTGAAGTTGAGATGAGACTTGATATTTGTTGTGGTGCATATTTGTGATTATTGGTTCCTTAAGGATATGACTCCCATGTTACTTGTGTATGGCATTTAGAGGGAGTTGGTACGTGTATTTTCTTATCTCTTGTACAATATTTTTCTGTTTTCCCATATCTTTGTCTATTGTGTTCTTCCTTTGTCTCTCCCGTGATAAAAAAGGGGAGAAGTTTGTATTGATGTGTAGTACTCAGGGGGAGAATTTGAGGGGGAGACGCTTGTGTTTTTTGTTTTATGTGCATATGGAAATAGCCTTAGGGGGATAAATTTTAATGCATACATGTGTTTATCGTTCATCGTTTTGTGTCTGTTGTTAATAATTATGTTTATCTATGGGCGTTTATATGAACCGCACGATTTCTACTAACGTCTTTTGTTTTGTGTTAGTGCTTTCTTTTTTTTTCAGGTTCACCTTACCCGGAAATGATCTCAAGCTTCAAGTTTTTAGTTTTAAGATCATTCATTATAATTTTGTGAGGTTGTATTTGTGAGTTCAAACTTTGTATCATTTTATATATTTGTGAGGTTTGAGGTTTTGTCATGGAATAGCCAAAGGGGGAGATTGTTAGGTCAAGTATTTTCTAAGTTGGCTAATTCCGTGCAAAACACTCTTTGGTTGTAATTGTGTTTGGGAGCTTTCGTTGAAGGCATCAAGATCATCGATTCATTTAGTAAGTTGCTCTCAATCTCACGAAGGTTTTTAGGATCTCACACACTCACAACATAGCAGTCATTGTGTTTCTAGGCATCTCATTCATCATTGACATAGTATATGGTGCATAGTTCATTGTATTGCATTCATATGTTATGTTCTGCAGATGCATCCTATAGATGGTCTTATGAAAGTTGCAAAGCATATTCTTCATGAAAGTTGTTGGCCTATGTGTGTACTTACTTCTATAATGTTTTTGGAATTTTCTGGGCGGCACTTCGCTAGATATTAGATAGACATCGGACATAGGTCAGTGCTGGAAAAACATGCGAGACAGTTTTTATGTGACATGTATGTGGTCCAATATGTCGCCCTTCCTGTCCGAATTGTAATTTATGTCCTTCATGAACATTGTGCATTTATGTGTCTACTTTCTTCTCTAATTTTTTCAGAATTTTCTAGGTGGCACTTCTCTAGATAATAGCTAAATACCAGACATAGGTTAGTGCTAAAAAAAATAAGGGAGACAGTTTTTGTGTGTCATGTATATGGTCCAAAATGGCACCCTTACTGTCCGAATTTTAAATGGTGTTCTTCATGTAAGTTGTTCCTATATGTGTCTACTTGCTTCAGCTATTTTTTCAGAATTTTCTGGGTGGCATTTCTCTAGATATTATCTTGAAACAGAACATAGGTCAGTGCAGAAAACTGCACCCGACCCAACATGTGCGCCCGACCCGTTTTGTGTGGCAACCCGACCTGTGGCTCTTCCTATATAAAGGCCACTTCGTCTTTTTCATCCAAAAACTAGAAAGAAGAACCCTAGCAGCTCCCTTTCTTCATATTCTCTCAAATCCAAATCTCTTAAAACTCACCCTATCTCTCTTGTATGTCCATGGAATCAAACTAGAGACTTGTGGTAAGTGTTTTTCTTGTATGTTGAAGGTGTTTTATGCTTCATATCATTTAAATCTCTTTTTTGTTCTTGAATGAGAGTTAGATATTGATTGGATGTTGAAAGCTTGTGAGTTTTGTGTTTAATGCATGATAAGGGGTTTAGGAAGTTGAATTAGTATCTAGATAACTTCATGTTGTGATTTAGAGTGCATGTCTTGCTTGAATGAATTAAACCTCTATCTCACATGTGTTTAGTGGATTGGTACTAATTTAGATTGGATCAAGAGTGTTAGTTGTTGTTATAATAATTTACTTGTTGCTAGAATCACATTCATATAAACATGTTAGTTGCCTTATAGAGTTCATGCATTGAATATGTTTATTTACTGACTTGAAAGTGTTGAATTTATTGCAAAATTTGTTAAGTTTTGAAAGTGTTATTTAAGTAGATTGTGTGCACTAATTCACTTAGCATCATAGGTTGTATTGGTAATGCATCCTAATTGTATGTTCATGCATCATTGAACACTTAAACCATAATCCTTTGTGTTGTTGGAAGAGCTTGTGTGACTTTGGTGAAGTCTTGTGAATGAGCTCAAGGTTTGCTTCTTGTGGAAAAGTTGCATTTGTGTGGAATTTCACTAGTTAGCTCTTGCGAGACGATAGGTGTAGGCTCACGCCAATAAGAGTGTAAATTGTAGGATAACTTGAGGATATACGTTTAGTCACCTAGTAGATCTTGCGAGATCATTAGGGAAAAAGCCTGCGGGTAGACTAGAGTGGGATAATCCAAGAGGAGTGAGTCTTTGTAATTTCAACTTGAGGGTGTACTGCATTTATCACTAGTGGATTGTTCGTTAAGTGGCCAAGAGTGGTCCCGTGGTTTTTAATCCCTTGTTGGAAGGGGTTTTCCACGCTAAAATTCTTGTGTTGATTTTGTTTATCTCTTCCACATTTGTTATGTGTTTATAATTGTTGAATTGGTCTAATTAAATTGTTGGTAATAAAAAAATTGGGTAAGAACCTATTCACCCCCCCTCTAGGTTCATATTAGACCGTTGCACTTAAACTTTCATCCACTTACACCCTATGAGTTTTATCCCATCAGGTAAGTCTACAAGTTCCCAGACGGAGTTGGAGAACATGGACTCCATCTCAAAATTCTTGCCTTTTAATCATTCCTCTGTGTCAGAATCTTCCATTGCATATCTAAATGATAATGGGTCATCTACACTATCATTGGAAACGACACCCTGTGACAGGCCCCTAACCTACTATCTCCCATTAGGTAGCCTGCCGGCACTCCACGGTAACTTCCCAACCGAGGCTTGCCCTGCTGAAAGGCTTCCGTGAAGCTAAGCCATTTCTTTTAACTGGAAATCTGAGTAGGAAATTTTTTTTTTTTTTTTAAAACAAAACTACTTTATTAAAATTTTGGCAGAGTCTGATAATTGATAATCCATAGGGCGACTCAGCTAGCGCCGCACCATATGGAGGGTGTCACTAGGCGACTAACTGGCGCCGCACTGGTGACTTAGATAATTTGATAAAAAACATCTCACTGTTTATGTGGCGGAATACTGCGTCGCCTCCATATAGCAAGACAACACCCCAATATGTGGGCGACTGACAGACTCAACCCCCCTGGAGTTAGTGGACTATCCCCCCTTAACTTGCCACACACAAATGGGGTGTACCGGCCGGGTCTACTGCTGATAATCTGATAACTGATAAGCTGATAACTGATAATCTGATAACTGATGGGTATCCTATTGGTTTGAAAATATTTTCTTTTTGTCGAAAACATTCATAAAATCTGTTTGTAATATCCTTTTTATCAAAAATCATAAAATATCCATAGAATATATTTCTTAAATTAAATCTCACGTATATATATTTTCTCAAGTAAAAATATAAACTCAAATATTCTGAAATATAAGAATACTTTAATTGGAATATACCTAAAGCAATTAATTTTATTTAAATTTTAAAACTCGTATAAATAACAAATATATGTAAAATATTATAATAACAAATCAAACTTAGGATAAAATATACTAAATGAAATTCAATCGAAAATCTGATTTTATACTAACTTAAATAAAGACATTAGCTTGCTAAACTTTAGATAAAACATATTACTAAAATAAAACATACTTTGCTGTAAAATACATTTACACTCATTGATTTCTGGTTTTCTCTAGGCTTGGTGTTCTGGTTCTTTCGTCTTATTACATTCCTTGACTTTCCATAACGTTTCTTTTTCTCCCATACTACGGAGATTTCTCCCTAAAGTAATATATTTCCAAATAAATCATTAATATAAATATAACAATTAATACAAAAACTCAATTAACATGTTTAACACTTTATTCCTCAATTTCTTCTATTCTAATAAAATCGATTACATTTAATCCACTAAAAATTATGTCACTATACTATAACATATAACTATATATATATTGAATCATTCAATTTTTTTTTAAATTGAATTTCATACAACACAATCCAACATACTTTCTTGGATTTCTAAGCACCATTTTGTATCAATTCATACAAATACAATTTCTAATACTTAATTACACATAAATTGAAATCTGTACACTATCAACTTCAATTTCTACACAAATTCTCATTCTAATCTTCATTAATTTAATATAAGTGAATTTCCTTCACTTAACAACATCAAATTCAACTTCATTAAACTCGATTAAACTAATTATAACTTTAATTTCAATTTTAATTTCAAAAATTCTCAAAACTAATGTAATACACCCTCCCAATAGTATGTACTGTACATGTACATATATTGTAATATATTCTTTCAGAAATTATTGTACAGTATACAAGTAAATAAATGAGCCTTTAGTATGAGTAAATCGAATGTTTAAAGTATTAAGTGTGCTATAATAGAATCTATTGGATGGATCCGAAAGTTTCTAAAAAGGGTATCAGAGACTCTGAATATGTCTGGAATAGTTCCAGATGGTTATTAAGGTCCCATAAAGTATATAATAAATTAATTATAAGTTTTTGATAACATAGTAAGGATTTTCATAAATTGGAGTACTAAAAATATTTATTGGAAGTTCAAATATATTTTTATGATATGAGATTGTAATTTTATTAGTATATATATGTGGTGGAAAAGTAAGTAGAAGTGGATTTTTATGGAAAAGAGTTAATGGATTGTTATGGATTAAATTGTAAATCAAAAGGTTTTGTTCAATTTTATGTGATTAAATGTTATGATTGTGGTAATAATATAAAATTGAGAGATTAAGGGGTATGTTGTAATTACTTAAAAATTTATATGGGTGACAAGTGGTGAAATTACATTGGTGGATCAAGTCAAACAACAACAAAATAAAAAGAGAAAAGTCTAGAACCAACTCATTTGGTTTCATTTCAACCGTGAATTACAAAGAACAAACAACAAATTAAAAAAAAAAAAGACAAAGCAAATGAAGAAGAGCAGAACCATTCGGCCAAAGCAAAGAAAGAAAAGAAAGAAAAACAAGAAAAGAGAGAGCCAGAAGAAAGGAGAAGAGAAAAAGAAGAAAGAAAGAAGAAGGACGGAGAGAGAGAGAAGAGAGAGAAGGGAAGATCGGAGCGTCATCAAATCATCTATTACAAGAATAGAAACCCCAAGTTAGTTTTTCTATTTTCTATTTTCTATGTATATTTGAGAAGATTGGACTACCATGAAATGGAAGCTAAAGCAGCGAAAAAAAAGGGGGGGGGGGGGGGGGGGGGGGGGCGTCATCAAATCATCTATTACAAGAATAGAAACCCCAAGTTAGTTTTTCTATTTTCTATTTTCTATGTATATTTGAGAAGATTGGACTACCATGAAATGGAAGCTAAAGCAGCGAAAAAAAAGGGGGGGGGGGGGGGGGGGGGGGGGGGGGAGGGGAGGGGGGGGTGCGGTTTTATATTAGTATAATCATTTGTTGTTGTGAATATTGAGGATTACAATGAAACTAGTGTAGTGAACTGTTAAGTATGTTGCTAAATTGTTTTAATGGGTGATTGATTTTAGTACGAGGGATGGTTATTATGGGTTTTGTTAATTTTAGTAATTGATTGAGTTTTTGTAGTGTTTTATTTGAAATTAGTTGAATTGGAATTGATTTAAATGAAAATTTAGAAAATTTGTAAGTTAAAAATTTGCGGATTTTATGATTTTGAGCTTCGATTGTTAAATTTAGATGTTAATTGTGTAATTGGAGTAATTTTGAGTTAATTGATAGTATGGATTGAATTTATTGTATAAGAAATCAAAATGATTCTCAAATTAGTAAATTTGTATTATAAGTTTTTTTGTAATATTGTGTTTGGTGATTGATAAGAGTTGTAGAAATTGTTTGGAATGAAATTGAATCACTAGTTTTGGGAATTTTTGAAATTAAGTTCGAAATTGAAGTTGTAATTAGTTTAATCGAGTTTAATGAGGTTGAATTTGATGTTGTTAAGTGCAGGAAATTCACTTATGTTAAATTGATAAAGATTAGAATGAGAAATTGTGTAGAAATTGAAGTTGATAGTGTAGAGATTTCAATTTATGTATAATTAAGTATTAGAAATTGTATTTGTATGAATTGATACAAATTGGTGCTTAGAAATTTAAGAAAGTATGTGAGATTGTGTTGAATGAGATTCAATTTAAGAGAAATTGATTTATTTAAGGAATATATAATATTAGAGACATGATTTTCAGTAAATTAAATATAATTGATTTTATGAGAATGGAAGAAATTGAAGAATAAAGTGTTAAATGTGTTAATTGAGTTTTATATTAGTGGTTGTATTTATATTAATGATTTAATGTAGAAATATATTACTTTAGGGAGAAATCTCCATAGTATGGGAGAAAAAGAAACGTTATGGAATGTCAAGAAATGTTTTGAGACAAAGGAACCAGAGCTCAAAGCTTAGAGAAAACCAGAAATCGGTGAGTGTTAAACTATTTTAAGCAAAATTATATTTTTAGTTGAAATAAACTTTAGTGTACTTGGATTTAATTTAATTATTTATGACTTAATATATACGTTGTTTATTTATATGTGCTTTATATTCAAAATAGAATTGATTGCTTCAGTGATATATTTAAATTAAGGTGTTTTATATTTCAGAATTTTTGAGTTTGTATTCAGCTGAGAAAATATTTATGCATGAAATTTAGTTAAAGAAATATATTTTTATGTATATATTTCAAGTTTTTAGATTAAAAGCTAGTTTTCAAAAGTAAAGAAGATAGTTTTCAAACCATGGATACCCATTTATTATCAAAATTACCAGAATTATCAGAATTAGACCCAGCCGGTACATCCCAATTGTGTGTGACAAGTTAAGGGGGGACAGTTCGCTAACTCCAGGGGGGTTGAGTCTGTCGAGTCTGTCAGTCGTCCACACATTGGAGTGTTGTCTCGCTATATGTTGCGACGCAGCATACCGCATATAGATAGTGAGATGTCATTTATCAGAATATCAGAAGTCATCAGTGTGGCGTCAGATTAGTCGCCTGGTGACACCCTCCATATGGTACGACGCCAGTTGGGTCGTCCTATGGAGTATTAGAAATCAGAAGGGTTCCATGGGTTTTATCAGAAAAGTATTTATTAGAAAAAGATTTATTAGAAAAGTTTTATCAGAAAAGTATTTATCAGAAAAAGATTTATTAGAAAAGTTTTATCATAAAAGTTTTATCAGAAAAGCAATATCAGAAAAGTTTTATCAGAAAAAAAAGTTTATCAGAAAAGTTTTATCAGAAAAGTTTATCATAAAAGTATTATCAGAAAGGTTTATCCGAAAGGTTTTATCAGAATAAGTTCTTAGAAAAGTATAATTAGAAAAGTTTATTATCAGAAAAATATTTGATCAGAAAAATATTTTATCAGAAGAGTATTTTATTAGAAGAGTATTATCAGAAAATTATATTATTAGAAAAGTTTTATCAGAAAAACATTATTAGAAAAGTATATTATTTTAGCATTTCAGTTCTTATTTCAATTATCAGATTTCAGAAAAGTATAATATATTAGTTTAATAATTTTTAGAAATATTGAAAGGTTTTCAGAATAGTTTTCAGTATAGCTTTCATAACAGTTTTCAGAAGTTAGATATCAATATATTTTTAGTATGAATTTCATAATAGTTTTCAGAAAATAGATTTCAGAAATAGTTTATTAGTTTAGTATTTTTAGAAAACATATTTATATTCTTTTCAGAATTCAGGGAGGCTAATAAAAAAAGAATTAAAGTTTATTTAGAAACTAATAACACTCACTGAGCTCTTTCAGCTCATATTAGTTTTATGTTTTTAAATCAACCTCCTAGATACCAGTGCAGGCATCGCAGGGACTCTGAGGATCAGCGGGACCAGTCAGAGGATGCTGTACACGTTTTATAAGTATATATAATGTTTTAGTCGTTAGTTTGTATTTTAATATTGTTTTAAGTGTATAAGTATTTTCTTTAAAGAATTGATTTATTTATTTTTTATAATTGATTATTTTAATATTTAAACTGTTTAAGTTGTGATTGTGGTTGATTGAGATGGACCTGAGGTCCTAATGGTAGTTGAGAATATGAAAATTAGAAGTGTTCAAGTTTTTATGCAGATTTTTAAGATTTGGTAATTTCAGAAAAATTGAGGAGATTCTGCCAAAATTTTTATAAAACAGTTTTGTAAAAAAAAATTTCTTACTCAGAATTTCAGAAGAAAGAAACGGCTTAGTTTTACCGAAGCCTTTCAGCCGGGCAAGCCTCGACTGAGACGCTACCGTGGAGTGCCGGTAGGCCGTCTAACATGAGATAGTAGGTTTGGGGCATGTCAATTAATGATTCAATTTCACTTTAAACACAACATCACAAAAACTCCATAATACAAGTTTACTAATTTGATAATCATTTTTTATTCCTTTCTTAATGATTCTAAATTCATACTATCAATTAACTCAACAACACTCAAATTACTCAAATAATATCTCAATTAACTAATTTAAACTTGAAATCGTAAAATCCTCAAATCTTTAACTTACTAGTTTTCTTGATTTTTCATTTTAATCATTTCCAATCTAACTAATTTCAAATAAAACACTACAAAAACACAAATCAAATACTAAAATCAACAAAACCCATAATTTTCCTTACTTCCATCAATCCAATTTTACTTTATATTCAACAATCACATTCAAGAACAATTCAAAGCTCAATCAATCTCTAAAATTAATTCAATTTCATCAATTACCATCTACTAGTTCTACAACACAAAAGATATTATCAAAATTCAAACCAATTTAACTTCACCAAACTTACCCAAATCCTCCTTCTTCTTCTAGCTTGACCAAACACTCTCCTCTTCTTTTCTTTCTTTTCTTTTTCTTCTCTCTTCCTCTCGACTCCTTCTTCTTTTTCCTCCTTTTTCGGCTGCTGTCACTTCTTTTTCTTTCTCTCTTCTTTCTTCCTTATTCTCCCTTGTTGGCCGAAGCTTCTTCCTCCTTTTCTTTCTCTTCTGGCCAAGCTGTTCTTCCTCTTCTTTTCCCTTGGCCAGCTGCTACTCTGTTTCCTCTCCTCTATTCTTTCCTTTTCTTTTCCTTTCTTCTTCTCCCTTTCTCTTGGCCACTGCTCTCTTCTTCTTCGGTCGGGTGTGCTTCTTCCCTTCTTCTTCTTTTCGGCCGAAGTTTCTCTCTTCTTTTCAAAATTTTTGGTTTCCTCTCACAATATTCTAGTTTGGTTTCACCCGGTTGACTTGGCAAATTTGTTTTATTTTGAATTTTCATTTTATTTCCATTTCATCTTCATTTGCATTTCATTTCATTTGGCCGGTCAACTCTCTTCTTCATTTCTCTAAAATTTTCTTTTGTTTTCCTTCTTTGTTTCGTTTCTTCTCTGTTTTTTTTAATTACTAATATATATATATATATATATATTACATACTTTACTAATTACAACTTGTCCCATTACATTTTAAAATTATAATGTGACCACAATATAAAATTTAATCACATGATATTGACCAAAGCCTATTTATTTACAATTTAATCCATAACAATTCATTAAATCTTTTCTACAAAAATTCATTTCAATTTATATTACATACTTTACTAATTACAACTTGTCCCATTACATTTTAAAATTATAATGTGACCACAATATAAAATTTAATCACATGATATTGACCAAAGCCTTTTTATTTACAATTTAATCCATAACAATTCATTAATTCTTTTCTACAAAATTCATTTCAATTTACTTTTCCATCAATTAATTAAATTACAATCTCATATCATAAAAATATATTTTAATTTCCAATAAATATTCTTAATACTCCAATTTATGGAAATCCTTACTATATTCTCTAAAACTTATAATTGGATTTCATATATACTTTACGAAATCTTACTAATCGTCCAATATATTCAATTATTGTACCGTAAAATCAATCATGGAAAAATATATTACAATACCTATATGTGTACGATACATAATCGGGAGGGTGTATTACACCCTGTGCCTCTGTAATACCTAAATAGCGTTCAGGTTGTCGTACAACTCTCCTACTATGTCTAGGTAGTAGTGTATCCTGTTTAGAAATTGTCTGACTATCAGACGTGGATGGAACAATAATCTTGTTAACAACTTTTGTTGATTGGGCACTAGTCAAACTAGGTTCTAGCGCGTTTAATACGATTTTTTATTGAGGTTTATGATTTCTCATAAAATCTTCTCTAAGAAACGTGTGTTTGTCAATTCAAACACTTTGTTTTCTTAAGGATAATAAAAGAATCCACCTCGGGTTTCCTTTGGCTATCCTACAAAAAAACATACCTGTGAACGAGGTTCTAGTTTTCCACTTATATTCCTCAATACATGTGCTGGACATCCCCAAATGTGAAAATGTCATAAACTAACTTTACGATTATTCCACAACTCTAGAGGAGTCATGGGAACAGACTTGGATGGAACTACATTCAGGATGTATACTGCTATTTATAATGCATATCCCCGGAAGGAATATGGTAATGATGAGCAACTAATCATAGATCTCACCATTTCCACCAGGGTCCTATTTCTCCTTTCCGCGACACCATTTTGCTGTGGTGTTCTTAGAGATATGAGTTGGGATACTATCCCATACTCAACCATGTAGTCTTCAAACTTTTGGTCAAGGTACTCACTGTTAGGATTATGCTCGATAGCAAGAGTGTAATAATGTATTTGACAATCTTTCTCATATGAATAAAGTGATTTCTAATTTAACAAATCTTATAGTAATTATATCAATTGTCAAAAGTAAATAATCATAAGGTCAAGAGACTATGTGATAGAGAAGAATTGTTCGTATATCTGGATATGTATGAGGTAGACACAATTCTTTAGTTAGTCTCGAACAACATTCACAACTTAAGATAAAAGGTCGGGCACCTTTATCTTGTTAAAGTTGTAGATTCTTTTGTTAGCGTTTGAGAGGAATCAAATGTGATATGATGAGTCTAAAATCATCGAAGTGTATTTGGACAAAAGAATCTAGTGCACTAGGTGCATTGAATAAGATCAATGAAGAAAACTTTATCCACAACTATCAGTGGACAAAAGTATTCAACCAAGACAATCGGAGAGTCTATCTCAATCCAGAGATAAATGATGGACTTATGGTTGCATGCGTTATCATTTGAGCTGTCAATGAGTATGAGTATATCGCATAGTCTATCATCGATGGTTTGGTGGTATTCATATGTATATCGATAGAGGACCTCATTTATAGAAATGGACATCGTGACTGCATCTAGCAAATGTTAGTAGAATACCATCATATGTATGTTTTGAGGTATTGGATATTAAATCTTTACGTAAAGTTTTCAATAGTGACTATTGAAACATGACTTGTGGAGGTATTCATATGTATATCGATAGAGGACCTCATTTATAGAAATGGACATCGTGACTGCATCTAGCAAATGTTAGTAGAATACCATCATATGTATGTTTTGAGGTATTGGATATTAAATCTTTACGTAAAGTTTTCAATAGTGACTATTGAAACATGACTTGTCGAGAAGTCAAAATATCCAAGTTCAAAAACATGGTCATATGAGTAAATATGGTAACTTGGAGAGCTATAGACAGTCTATGGGCTCTTGATGATTACTGGTATTTTTCACGAGGATACACTTTCTCCATTTAGGTTGTCGAGGGCACGAATTAGTACGCTCATTTATTCTATATTTATTTAAGAGTTCAATTTTAGTTCTTTAGTGAAATGAACTAAAATTAACAAATCGAACCTAAGTGAATCATTTGTTGATTGTGATTAGGTTGTGTCTATTGGAGCTTAAATTTAGATAGCCCGCCAAGATCCCCAATGCACACGAATTTGCATGGATCACTTATTATATTCTACCGGATCATTTATTTGATCCATCTTAGAATTGTTTTTGGAATTTTTCCAAAAAGGTTTGAGAGGTGTGATCTTATGTTTGATCAAGACACGAGGTAACTTGTCAAAGTACCTTAGACGGGTGGTCAAGGGTGTGTGATCCCTTGGGCGGCCCTAATGGGATGTTTTTAACATTCCATAATATATATAATTAGCACATTTAATATAAATGGGCTGTTGAAATTATATTAATATATTTATTAAGGCACGTGGACCTGTTTCTTTTTGTAAGAATAGATTCAGTTCACATGTGGACTTATTGTGATAGTCCAATGGGATTAATAAAATGGAAAAATAAAGTTTGGTCCATGTTTAAAAGGCTTGGGTGGTATTAGCTAATTACTTTATTTTATTTTATTATTTAATTAAATGAAAATTAATTAATTATTTAATTAATTAATTGTTTAATTAAAAAGTCAAAAATACTTTTCTACTAGGAATTGGATTTCTAGTTTCATACTATTATCAATAGTATGATAAGTATCAAAGACCTTATTTGATAGGGTGATAAATAATTAAAGTTATTTATCAAATCAAATTAGGAAGGTTTTTGATATATATCAAAATTCTAAAATTGACTTCTATGTCACTTTTAGGAAGTTTTGATAAGTCACTAATTCTCAATTATTCTTTTATATTTAATTGGATAATGTTTTTTAGAGTTGAGATAGGATTGAACTCTAACTTGATAGGTTTTACGGTGAAACATAAATCCACCCACCATAAGGAGAATTCGGCCACCCTAAAAAGCAAGCAAGTTGAGTTCAGTTTTTTTAATGAAAAATTGAGCTTTTGTGAGCTTTTGGAAGCTAAGAAAAAACCGCCCATCTCTATAGAAAAGTGTGAGAATTCGCCCAAGAGAAAAGAGAGTAAAAATGTCTAAGTTTGAGTGCGTTCTTCGTTTTCTCATGAGAGTTTTGAGTGACTAACAAAAGGAAAAGTTTTTTTTTTTTTTGTTTCTCATCCTTAGGTACACAATTCAAAGAAATGGAGTCCTTACTCCAAGGTGATCAACGTTCGTGAACGATTGGAAGATCTTGCGGTTCGATCTCGACTTGACATCAAACTTCACGGATCATAAAGGTACGATACCTTTAATGTATATTTAATTAACTAAGGGTTAAGATCTACTCTTTTTAGGAAAATTTTTAAAACGTACCAATCCCACTTTTAACGCTTCCGCTACGTTGTTTTTTTTTTCCTACAATTGGTATCAGAGACTGGTTGTACCCTTAGTTAATTAAACGTATATACGTGGATCATTTCTTTTTATTGTGTTTGGATATATGCATGTTTTAGAAAGAGATGACACTCTAGGTATTCACATATATATATTTACATTGGAATTTATGGATTATATATGTTTTATAAAGTGAACTGTTATTGCTCGATATTGGTACTAGCATTTCAATGTATTTTTTTTTTTGGAGTTGTAATAAGAAGGGTGGTCTATTATCACTATAATTTCCTTCTTGATAGTTAAGTTTTTTTATTTTTTTATAAAAATTGTTGTAATTCATTCGAGCTTTGAAGACACGAAGGATTGAAGAATTCGAAGTAAAAAACGAAGCAACGGACAACCCAGGACAGCCTGTGCGCACCAAGGCAGCAAGTGCGCACGACCAAGCACAGCTGCACTTGCTGGGGTGCACAGCGCGCGGCCCTCCCTGGGCTATGGGCGCACACGGCCCTTCAGGGGATGTGTACGAGCGCAGCCTACCCAGAGCTAGGCGCGCGCGGCCTAGCAAGGCTGTATGCGCACGCGACCTAGCAAAGGCTGTGCGCGCGCGTAGCCTGCCGAAGGGTAGGGCACATACGCGTGCCCTAGGGGCAGCTGCTCGTGCGCCTCTCATGAGGCAGCACGCGCGGGGGTTCCATGCGGCTGTGCGCACATGCCCAAGGGCCGTAACACCTTGTCGCGAACTTTGGATGGATGGCCGCATGAAGACTTGTTCGTCAAGTTAGGGTTAGGATTTAAGTTTTCCAACAATGTAATTTACTTATTTTTCTAAGATGGACCAAAATTACGGCTATTTAATGTTGCGTAAATATTACAATATTTTGTCATTGTTTGATAACATGTCATGTAGAATAAGAGTGCCACTCAAAGTGCTGTTTTGGGAAGTTTTTCCTCTGCTTTTTCACTTCGATTTTTCTTCCATTTTTCTGAAAGATATTCATCAATATTTTTAGAAAACATGCAGCAAAATCGCTTGCGGAAAAAATTACCCCAACAACCCCCAAGAAGCAGCGACAGCAACAGGCGCACATCGATACTGCGCGTAGGGGCTGTCGCCCCCTTTTTTTTTCTTCCGTACACTCTATATACACGAGCTCCTTTGTGCCATACAAATCGATAAACAAAAAAAAAATACAATATAAAAATATATTATAAAAAACAGTAGCCTTGAAATACATTATACTATATCAAACAATTTGAATAAAAGTTAACCCAATTCACCATAACAATTTACGACCATCCATGTTTTATTTTAACAATTAAATATAAAAATATACAACCATTAGATCATGCCTACACATGAAACAACAAATCAAAAGAATCATGTATATAAAAAATATATATATTCATATATATATATATATATATATATATATATATATATATGAAGAACAAGAAACAAGAATCATATATATATATATATATATATATATATATATATTTTTGTATATGTACAAAATAACAACCAGACTCTGATACCAATTGTAGGAAAAAAGAAAATTGCGCAGCAGAGGTTTAGGTGAGGTTTTAAAATTTTTCTTCTGTCTTTTGAAAAACCCTTTTTCAAAACAATCGATTTTGTACATATACTAGTATATAAAAATACAAGCTCTACCTTTTTTTTTTTTGAATGAAAAGATCCCTTTTGATACCATCAGATCTTTCGAGCTATGATTCACGGTCTGACAACGCATGTATTTGGTACGTCATGAATACATAGATGGAGGTGAAAAGGCAAGCGAAGAAAACAACTCCTTCTCTTCTCCAATGGGCAACCGAACCTACACAAGGGAAATAGAAAAAACTTTTTTTCTCTCTTTTTCTTTTTGTGTTTGCCGCACCTTGCTATTCTTGTGTAGGGTTTTTCTTACTTTATTTTACTGATAACATAATGCTTATTTATCAGTCTCGAGGGTTTGGGTTTGACCAGGTCAAATAGGATTCTAAATCCTATTTAATTTGGTCACCGCTAGAATTTGAACTCTTGACCTCTAGGGACTATTAAAATAATTTTATTATTTAATAATTCGCTTTTATTTTGTCAAGGTTCGATATTGCAACCTACTTTTTAATAACTAAAATTAATAATTCTAAATTATTAATCTTTATTTAATTTTTAAATCATTAATTAAATAAACATATTTTTTAATCAATTATCTTTATTAAAACGCATTACTTTCGTAATACTATTAATTGGACAATCCAATTAATTTACCGTGAACCTCGTTATCAACAACCCTTATTTAATCATTCGCTTTTATTTTGTCAAGGTTCGATATTGCAACCTACTTTTTAATAACTAAAATTAATAATTCTAAATTATTAATCCTTATTTAATTTTTAAATCATTAATTAAATAAACATATTTTTTAATCAATTCTCTTTATTAAAACGCATTACTTTCGTAATACTATTAATTGGACAATCCAATTAATTTACCGTGAACCTCGTTACCAACAACCTTAAGGGCTAGCAAGGGGACCTAATGGACTTACAGTTTTGAGCTCTAATAATACTTAGAAATATTAATTAAAATTATTTAATTAATATTTTACGATTATTAACCTCGAAGTTATTCCACTAAAAACCCAAAGCTGAACTTTCGAAACTGCATATGCTTTGTACAATCTGAAATCTCAATGTCCATCGATATCATGATTACATATGGTATGATCTTCCATGAGTAGTTCATAATTAGAGCTAGTTATTTCTTTTCCTTTAAGCACCGTTGATTCTCTAACGAACAATTAAATCATGTCTTCCTTATGGATGAAGGAGAGGTCTCATAATTGTCCAAACCCCGAATCAACCCTTAAGGGAACTACTCATCTACTTCAGTCAAGAAAGAGTGGATTCTGATATTGTGTTCAGACCTTCCCAACCACAAGCCAAACCGCAACTCCAAAATATGGAGATATTAACCGAGAAAACTACATTCGATCTCACTCATGGTAAATCAAAGCCACGATCTAACCTGAAGGAGCTGATAAGATACTCAGGATTAATATCAACCATAAATAGCCATCATATGTCGATATATATGAATCTCATCTACTAACGGATTTTAGTGATAGATTCATATAAATCATAGCCTAGTCCTAAATGATCTCATCATATAAGGTGCCTCCATTCTCATGTCAACTACGCGATGTTGGGATTTATGCCCTAAAGCTTATAATTATAAATGTTATTAGACATAAATAGAATTTAAATGTTTATCATTCAAATAAAAATGTTTTATATATGTTCATACATTTATATATTATGCAAATAACATCCGAGATTGCAAGATGTAATCTAAAAATGAGTATATGAAAGTCATATATAGTATGATTCAATTTGAGACATGCAATCTAAAGAGTCCGTAGAGAGCAAACAAAGTTGGGTACTTTATTTGTGGTTGATCTACTGCTGCGGTCCATTCTGTAACGTACGGTGGTCTTATCCTAGACCGCCCATATAGTTGACATGAGAATGAAGGCACCCTATATGATGAGATCATATAGGATTGGGCCACGATTTATATGAATCTCTAACGAACAATTAAATCATGTCTTCCTTATGGATGAAGGAGAGGTCTCATAATTGTCCAAACCCCGAATCAACCCTTAAGGGAACTACTCATCTACTTCAGTCAAGAAAGAGTGGATTCTGATATTGTGTTCAGACCTTCCCAACCACAAGCCAAACCGCAACTCCAAAATATGGAGATATTAACCGAGAAAACTACATTCCATCTCACTCATGGTAAATCAAAGCCACGATCTAACCTGAAGGAGCTGATAAGATACTCAGGATTAATATCAACCATAAATAGCCATCATATGTCGATATATATGAATCTCATCTACTAACGGATTTTAGTGATAGATTCATATAAATCATAGCCTAGTCATAAATGATCTCATCATATAAGGTGCCTCCATTCTCATGTCAACTACGCGATGTTCGGATTTATGCCCTAAAGCTTATAATTATAAATGTTATTAGACATAAATAGAATTTAAATGTTTATCATTCAAATAAAAATGTTTTATATATGTTCATACATTTATATATTATGCAAATAACATCCGAAATTGCAAGATGTAATCTAAAAATGAGTATATGAAAGTCATATATAGTATGATTCAATTTGAGACATGCAATCTAAAGAGTCCGTAGAGAGCAAACAAAGTTGGGTACTTTATTTGTGGTTGATCTACTGCTGCGGTCCATTCTGTAACGTACGGTGGTCTTATCCTAGACCGCCCATATAGTTGACATGAGAATGAAGGCACCCTATATGATGAGATCATATAGGATTGGGCCACGATTTATATGAATCTCTAACGAACAATTAAATCATGTCTTCCTTATGGATGAAGGAGAGGTCTCATAATTGTCCAAACCCCGAATCAACCCTTAAGGGAACTACTCATCTACTTCAGTCAAGAAAGAGTGGATTCTGATATTGTGTTCAGACCTTCCCAACCACAAGCCAAACCGCAACTCCAAAATATGGAGATATTAACCGAGAAAACTACATTCGATCTCACTCATGGTAAATCAAAGCCACGATCTAACCTGAAGGAGCTGATAAGATACTCAGGATTAATATCAACCATAAATAGCCATCATATGTCGATATATATGAATCTCATCTACTAACGGATTTTAGTGATAGATTCATATAAATCATAGCCTAGTCCTAAATGATCTCATCATATAAGGTGCCTCCATTCTCATGTCAACTACGCGATGTTCGGATTTATGCCCTAAAGCTTATAATTATAAATGTTATTAGACATAAATAGAATTTAAATGTTTATCATTCAAATAAAAATGTTTTATATATGTTCATACATTTATATATTATGCAAATAACATCCGAAATTGCAAGATGTAATCTAAAAATGAGTATATGAAAGTCATATATAGTATGATTCAATTTGAGACATGCAATCTAAAGAGTCCGTAGAGAGCAAACAAAGTTGGGTACTTTATTTGTGGTTGATCTACTGCTGCGGTCCATTCTGTAACGTACGGTGGTCTTATCCTAGACCGCCCATATAGTTGACATGAGAATGAAGGCACCCTATATGATGAGATCATATAGGATTGGGCCACGATTTATATGAATCTCTAACGAACAATTAAATCATGTCTTCCTTATGGATGAAGGAGAGGTCTCATAATTGTCCAAACCCCGAATCAACCCTTAAGGGAACTACTCATCTACTTCAGTCAAGAAAGAGTGGATTCTGATATTGTGTTCAGACCTTCCCAACTACAAGCCAAACCGCAACTCCAAAATATGGAGATATTAACCGAGAAAACTACATTCGATCTCACTCATGGTAAATCAAAGCCACGATCTAACCTGAAGGAGCTGATAAGATACTCAGGATTAATATCAACCATAAATAGCCATCATATGTCGATATATATGAATCTCATCTACTAACGGATTTTAGTGATAGATTCATATAAATCATAGCCTAGTCCTAAATGATCTCATCATATAAGGTGCCTCCATTCTCATGTCAACTACGCGATGTTCGGATTTATGCCCTAAAGCTTATAATTATAAATGTTATTAGACATAAATAGAATTTAAATGTTTATCATTCAAATAAAAATGTTTTATATATGTTCATACATTTATATATTATGCAAATAACATCCGAAATTGCAAGATGTAATCTAAAAATGAGTATATGAAAGTCATATATAGTATGATTCAATTTGAGACATGCAATCTAAAGAGTCCGTAGAGAGTAAACAAAGTTGGGTACTTTATTTGTGGTTGATCTACTGCTGCGGTCCATTCTGTAACGTACGGTGGTCTTATCCTAGACCGCCCATATAGTTGACATGAGAATGAAGGCACCCTATATGATGAGATCATATAGGATTGGGCCACGATTTATATGAATCTCTAACGAACAATTAAATCATGTCTTCCTTATGGATGAAGGAGAGGTCTCATAATTGTCCAAACCCCGAATCAACCCTTAAGGGAACTACTCATCTACTTCAGTCAAGAAAGAGTGGATTCTGATATTGTGTTCAGACCTTCCCAACCATAAGCCAAACCGCAACTCCAAAATATGGAGATATTAACCGAGAAAACTACATTCGATCTCACTCATGGTAAATCAAAGCCACGATCTAACCTGAAGGAGCTAATAAGATACTCAGGATTAATATCAACCATAAATAGCCATCATATGTCGATATATATGAATCTCATCTACTAACGAATTTTAGTGATAGATTCATATAAATCATAGCCTAGTCCTAAATGATCTCATCATATAAGGTGCCTCCATTCTCATGTCAACTACGCGATGTTGGGATTTATGCCCTAAAGCTTATAATTATAAATGTTATTAGACATAAATAGAATTTAAATGTTTATCATTCAAATAAAAATGTTTTATATATGTTCATACATTTATATATTATGCAAATAACATCCGAAATTGCAAGATGTAATCTAAAAATGAGTATATGAAAGTCATATATAGTATGATTCAATTTGAGACATGCAATCTAAAGAGTCCGTAGAGAGTAAACAAAGTTGGGTACTTTATTTGTGGTTGATCTACTGCTGCGGTCCATTCTGTAACGTACGGTGGTCTTATCCTAGACCGCCCATATAGTTGACATGAGAATGAAGGCACCCTATATGATGAGATCATATAGGATTGGGCCACGATTTATATGAATCTCTAACGAACAATTAAATCATGACTTCCTTATGGATGAAGGAGAGGTCTCATAATTGTCCAAACCCCGAATCAACCCTTAAGGGAACTACTCATCTACTTCAGTCAAGAAAGAGTGGATTCTGATATTGTGTTCAGACCTTCCCAACCACAAGCCAAACCGCAACTCCAAAATATGGAGATATTAACCGAGAAAACTACATTCGATCTCACTCATGGTAAATCAAAGCCACGATCTAACCTGAAGGAGCTAATAAGATACTCAGGATTAATATCAACCATAAATAGCCATCATATGTCGATATATATGAATCTCATCTACTAACGAATTTTAGTGATAGATTCATATAAATCATAGCCTAGTCCTAAATGATCTCATCATATAAGGTGCCTCCATTCTCATGTCAACTACGCGATGTTGGGATTTATGCCCTAAAGCTTATAATTATAAATGTTATTAGACATAAATAGAATTTAAATGTTTATCATTCAAATAAAAATGTTTTATATATGTTCATACATTTATATATTATGCAAATAACATCCGAGATTGCAAGATGTAATCTAAAAATGAGTATATGAAAGTCATATATAGTATGATTCAATTTGAGACATGCAATCTAAAGAGTCCGTAGAGAGCAAACAAAGTTGGGTACTTTATTTGTGGTTGATCTACTACTGCGGTCCATTCTGTAACGTACGGTGGTCTTATCCTAAACCGCCCATATAGTTGACATGAGAATGAAGGCACCCTATATGATGAGATCATATAGGATTGGGCCACGATTTATATGAATCTCTAACGAACAATTAAATCATGTCTTCCTTATGGATGAAGGAGAGGTCTCATAATTGTCCAAACCCCGAATCAACCCTTAAGGGAACTACTCATCTACTTCAGTCAAGAAAGAGTGGATTCTGATATTGTGTTCAGACCTTCCCAACCACAAGCCAAACCGCAACTCCAAAATATGGAGATATTAACCGAGAAAACTACATTCGATCTCACTCATGGTAAATCAAAGCCACGATCTAACCTGAAGGAGCTGATAAGATACTCAGGATTAATATCAACCATAAATAGCCATCATATGTCGATATATATGAATCTCATCTACTAACGGATTTTAGTGATAGATTCATATAAATCATAGCCTAGTCCTAAATGATCTCATCATATAAGGTGCCTCCATTCTCATGTCAATTACGCGATGTTCGGATTTATGCCCTAAAGCTTATAATTATAAATGTTATTAGACATAAATAGAATTTAAATGTTTATCATTCAAATAAAAATGTTTTATATATGTTCATACATTTATATATTATGCAAATAACATCCGAGATTGCAAGATGTAATCTAAAAATGAGTATATGAAAGTCATATATAGTATGATTCAATTTGAGACATGCAATCTAAAGAGTCCGTAGAGAGTAAACAAAGTTGGGTACTTTATTTGTGGTTGATCTACTGCTGCGGTCCATTCTGTAACGTACGGTGGTCTTATCCTAAACCGCCCATATAGTTGACATGAGAATGAAGGCACCCTATATGATGAGATCATATAGGATTGGGCCACGATTTATATGAATCTCTCACCAAGATCCGTTAGAAGATGAGATTCGTATATATCGACAAACGATGGCTATTTATAGGTGATCTTAATCCTGAGTGTCTTATCGACTTCTTCGGGTTAGATCAGGGCTTTGATTTACCATGAGTGAGGTCAATATTGTATTCTCGACTAATACCTCCATATCTTGGAGTTGCAGTTTGGCTTGTGACTGGGAATGTATGAACACAATAGTGGAATCCACTCCTTCTTGATTCAAGTAGATGAGTAGTTCCCTTAAGGGTTAATTTAGAGCTTGGACAATTATGAGGCCTCTCCTTCTTCCGTGAGGAAAACATGATTTAATTGTTTATTATATAATCAACGGTGTTTAAAGGAAAAGATATAAATAGAGGGATATAACAGACATTATGACCCAGCGCTAGCTATAAAATACTTGTGGAGGATCACATTATATGTAATAATTGCATCAACGGACACTGAGATTTCAGATTGTATAAAACGTCTACAGTTCTGAGAGTTTTGCTTCAGGTTTTTAGTAGAGTAACTCCGAAGTTAATAATCATGGAATATTAATTAAAGAGTTTAATTAATATTACTAAGTATTATTGGAGTTCAAAACTGTGGGTCCATTAGGTCCCCTTGTTAGCCCTTATAGTTGTTGGTAACGAGGGTCACGCTAAATTAATTGGATGGTCCAATTAATAGTGTTACAACAGTGACACGATTTAATTAAAGAGAATTAATTAAATAATATGATTATTTAATTATTGATTTAATAAATAAATAAAATTAATTATTTTAATTATTAAATAGGAGGTTGCATGTTTAAATCATGACAAGGACAAAAGGAATTAAATAATGTGATTATTTAATAGTTCTAGAGGTCAAAAGTTCAAACTCTTGGGAGACTAAAAATAAAAGGATTTAGAATCCTATTTTGACTTGGTCAAATTAAAACTTTGCAGCTCTAGTATATATATGATATGTTACTAGAAAAATTGACCTAATACAATTACCTAGCAAAAGGAACTGAGCAGTTACATCAAAGAGAGAAAAGAAAAAAGAAAGTTTTTTCTGACTCTTCCTGTTTTGGAGGGTGCGGCCCGCTAAGGGAAGAAGAGTGTCTTTTCCGTTTTTCTGCTACCTTCATCTCTTCATCCGTGACATGCCTACACACGCGTTATCAGACCACAGGTCATAGCTCAGAAGGCTTGAGGGTGAATTGAGAAGTCAGAAAGTCAAAATACAACAAAAGTTAATTGTAGTTACAAATCTATATTCGCATATATATAGGAACTCGTTCCTAATCGAAAAGAGTTTTCAAATAAAAGAAAAAATTTTAAACCCATTCCGCTGCCTTTATAAGATAAAACGATTTTTCTTCCCTTCACGCGAGTGGTCTAGGATAAGATCATTGTACATTACAGAATAAACTGCAGCAGTAGATCAACCACAAACAAAGCACCCAACTTTGTTTGTTATCTACAGACTCTTTAGATTGCAAGTCTTAAAATAAATCCTCTTGTATATGACTTTGATATACTCAAACTGAGTTTAGATTTTGTAATCTTGGATATTACGCGTACAATATATAAACGTATGCACTAAAATAAACTACTTTTATTTAAATGAATAATAAATCCTTTTATTTATGTTTGCTCATATTTACAATTACAAGTGTTTAGCACATAAATCCCAACAGTAGTAATGTTATATATGTAGTTGAATGAGTCCATAATCCATATAATTGTTTGTACAGGGTGTCCAACAACTTTCTCAATCAATTACAACTACATCACCTTCACAAAGTACAGCAAACCCAGAACTTCAGGCAATGGTATTAATTAGTTGAATGTTTACTTTTCTTTAATAAAGATAAAAAAATTGAAGTAGAAAATTTAATTACTTGAATATTCATATATGATTGAGTTAATGCAATTTGTCTCAAATGATTGATCAGAGGTGCACCAATTGGAGCCTCATCAAAAGTTGTTGCAGGTCCAAGTTCACAACCTGTTAGTACATCTGCACCTTTGCAGACCAGTCAGTCTGCATCACAGTCACAACAATTTATGTCAAGTATAGCTAATCTAGGAATAAATTGAAGTCAAAAACCAAGTTTAATTTTCATTTATGTAAATTAATACTATATTATTTATTATTTTTTGGACTAGGGACCATGGCTGGATTGGATATTAACTGGAGTGGACCATTCTAGGGCAACAAACTTGAATAGTGAACTTTACTTTTCAGTTCCTTCAATTTTATGTTTTTAAGTTTTCTCTTCGAACATGGACTAACTGTTTTGTTTTACTTGCATGTAAGTCGGGTTAGGATGATGTTAGACTTGTTTCTGCATATTGGTAGGAATGTATGTCTGCTATTAGTGTTTTGGTTGCGTGGCAGTGGTAAATTGTCAGAAGCATGATGGGGCATGAAGTGAGCTATTTTTTGTTGACAGTTGAAGTTATAGTTAGCTTTTTTTGTTCATATGGACTATTTGTTCGAACAGGGTAGGTGAACAGTGTAGATTGGAGATTAGTGTTATGATGGGTTAGGTATTAGTGAACATGAGAGATTGGACATCCTAGTGAACATGGTATCAATGTACCGCATTGTTTTTGTCGATGTAGGATTTGAAAATTTGGACATTTTTTGTGCAGACCGTATAGGGTACACATAGGTAGGTATTTTGCACACTATAATATTTTGTTGCATATTGGGTTGCTATATATTAAACGTTTCGTGCTATTATTTAGTTACATGATGCTGACAATTGTACAAGGTTAGTAAGAAACATGATGTAAGGATTTGTACATGTGCAGCATAATGTTGGATATTAATGCAAGTGAATGTTATTGCTAAGATATGATTTCATTGGATTGGTTTTATATATGTTATTAGATGCAGCATTTTTATACATCATAATGGATGCTAGTAGAATTGAAGTTGTTACAGCAATTACAACAATTTCTTTTCCAATGCGTGAAAGTTTATTTACTGGAGAGAATCAGTATTACAACATATATTGTGACAGCAAATACAAAAAAAAAATTCAGAACTTGCTGCGGTTTGACATTAGGACGAATTGCAATGAATTATCATGATGTTTAACCATATTGCAATGAAGTCGTTAGTTTATCCTTAATTACACATTAGTACTCTTGACTAATTGGTTGGCCATTAGAATTGACGGTCAACCAATAGTCACAAGGTAATATGGCTATTTTCACCTTAATTTTTTAACAGTATAAAAAAATTGTTAAAAATTGTAAAAAATTTAAATGGATCTCCACCATCCATCAATCTTGATGGATGGTGGAGATCCATTTTTTCAAAAAAAATTTCATTTTTTATTTCATTTAATTTTTTAACAGAGGGTAATTATATCATTTCATACATAAGTCATGGTCAAACCGTTATGTTTGACTGTGTCAACCAACGGTAGGGTACTAACATGTAATTACGGCTAAACTCACGATTTCATTACAATATGGCCAAAAATCAGGGTACTTCATTTCAATTCACCCTTAACATTATTGTTACTTTCCTCAATCCTTTGATTTTGCTTCTCTATTTTTATCTAAGCACGTAATAACATATTTCATATCTTCAATGAGTGTTGTTAGTGTCCGATTTTTCTCTGTTTTATCTGCAAACTTGTGCACTGCATTTTCAACTTCATTGGAACATCAAGATGAGTAATAATTGCATCTTCCTTTCTCACAGAAGAAGTATAACTTGTATGGATTTGATCTTGACTCTGAAATTTTTACACCAGCCCTTCTACCACATCTACACTGCCTATTCTTAAATTTTATTAAGCTACCATTATCTTCACTACTAACATTGTATGAAGAATCCATAGCTGCAACTAATTAATTTGGAAGAAAAACAATGAAAAGATGAAGAGAAATAAGTATAGGAAGACAAACGGTGCCTTTTTATATAAGAAATTGTCAGTGACCGATTACAGCAAACGGTCAAAAAAAATCTAACGGTCAAGTTTCAAACAATTATATCCAACGATCCAGTTTGAAAATAAATTAATAGTATTTATACAAAAGTGTAAGGGTATTTATGTCAAAAGTAATTTTGACAAAAACTTGAGGCACACCCACATGTCAGCCAAAATTGATAGTAGCATCATGTATCATTAAACTATTTTAGTCACATCACCTCTAGGTCACGTGTAAGGTTAATTATATCATTCCCCTAAAAATATTAAATGCAATGTTAATTAACTGTATGATCAACGTTTTGTAGAGGATGTTTGTACAATAAAAGTAAAAGTTGTCAGCGAATGCAATATTATCAAAATACAAGGGTATTAGTGCAATTAGCCCTAATATAAATGGCATTGGGTGATCGAAAAAAGCATGCTTTTGGCAGTAAAAAAATTGTATTCTATATTTAATTTCTTTTAAATTTTCATGTTTGGAGTAAACAATATTTGTTTATTCTATATTGAATTTCTTTTAAATTTTCATGTTTGGAGCTTCACAAAAAATTACTGTATAGGCCTAGGCTTTTTATGTTCGGATGAGACTTCGGCTTTTAAATCTGAGTCCAGTTTCGGACCTTTTGACAACTCTATACTTGAATCAAATTAGGAGCAAATACTTAGACAGCCCATGACTACTAATGCTCAAGCATCTTAAGCCAAACATTGTTAGTAGACATGAAATCTCCACATCAGTAATCCTAATAAAACAGTTAATTCATCCATACAAGTCAACATTAGCACAAGACTCAAAAGAATTTCTAGTAGAGGTCCCTCCCAGATATATTGGGAAGGAAGTTTTCAAATTTCGCAATGGAAAAAAAAATGTTAACGCAAAAATAAGGAAGATCAAATCTTTTTTTCATGTCTCAATTGCCAACTATTGAAGCCAATATTAACAATAATCTTGTGACAGTAACATAAAACCTAACACTGCCAAAATACTGCATGACATACTTTATATTTACTGACAAACTTTCATGAGTTTCTTTTCTGTACCAAACAAATTTCTAAGTCTTACACAATTACTTATCAGCTTGTTTGCTGGTCTGAGATCTAAATGACAAAAGCAGGAAAGTACCCGAAACCTATCATCTTTACATAAGACTTTTGCATGTGCACACACACAGAATATGTATATACATATAACCAACAAACTGCAGCTCCCACTCAAATTGTAATTTGATAACAATACCATACATGGCTGCTGTATGATCTTGATTTCAAATATGTATTGAAAAATTGCATATTGCTTACCAAGCATCATCCATTAGAAGTAATTTTTTAAACTCGTGAAGTTGAGTTCACTAATGCCTCAAGCTGACCAGTTCAA
This sequence comes from Xanthoceras sorbifolium, assembly GCA_003430845.1. NCBI lineage: Eukaryota > Viridiplantae > Streptophyta > Magnoliopsida > Sapindales > Sapindaceae > Xanthoceras > Xanthoceras sorbifolium. Next base: position 21,654,672 of record CM010618.1, read on the forward strand.
TATCAAAAATTAAAGTCCCCAATGTTGAGCCTTCTCCATTTGCAAGACGGGTTGGATTGAAAATGGTAGTGAATAACCTCTGCCGGTCAAAGAACTATAGAACAATAGAAAACAAGTGGAATGAGCAACAATCTTGAGATATGGATCAAACAAAAAAGGAGTAAACCTGGACAGAAAGGTTTTATCAATGGACAATGCCTTAGTATTTGCAAGTTGTTTAATGTTCAAGCACTTTATTTCTATTGGACAATACAATGCATCTTATACTAGAGAGTTTATTGAAACAAAATAATCAATGGCTTCCAAAACCTTTAAGCAACTCACAAATTGATTCCAAATTGTCACATAAATATAATGTGTTTTGAATTGAAAAGTAGACACAATTGTATTGTGTCATGGTCACTTAGTTTAGTGCTTTAGGAGTCAGGAGTCCCAAATTAGGTTATAAGCTTTTAGCAACTGTAACTGCTAAACAGTCTTCAAATGCAAATACTTCAGTTTGTTCACATGCATAAATATCAGGTCTCAGCATATTTCCAAAATGAAAAAGCTTGTCTAAACTTTTGGATTTTCAAAATAAAAAATAAATTTCTTGTCCATTAAAAAAATTTCATAATATCATTCTGGCATCACTCCACAAAAATATGCTACCAATCAAATTATGCATGTACAATCCACAACTAGAAAATCTGAAAGTTTTTATAACACAGTTCACACGATGAAGCCTAACCAAGAAAGCTTCTTGCTAGTGAGTTATTTACAACCTTGTTTATGGCTTCTGAGGTTACATTCTATCTAACCAATTTATACTAATAACATCACCTGCCCTGTTTTCAAAAGAAATCTATCTACCAATGCTTGTAGGAAAATGTAACAAAACTAACACTGCTGCTCCTTCCTATCAAATATAATGGCCATGGTGGATCCAGAAGAGATGTGGTATACCTTCTTATGCAACACGTCATGCTGAAAAGTATCAACCTAGGTCTGTGTTGTCACCGTACACCTAACTATTTGAGCCTTATAATGAAAACAAATCATCAAATTCCACTCAAAACTAGGTCCGTGTTGTCATTTATCCGTGCCACTAAAATAAAAAGGCATCTTCTGAAGCTACAATGATGACTGGTACAATAATCATGTATCATTCTTTGTGTAGTTAAAAGAAGACATAAAGCTAAACAAGCCTATAGATTATGTTGCTGCCTTTCTAACTCTTTCTTGTCACCTCTTTCTTCTGTTTAATTCCCACACAAATGTTTTATTCCTTTACGTGGTACTCAGAAATAGTGAAGGCAATGAGAGCGCATCTTTATTGGCAAACACCGTAATCAACTTAGACATAGGGCAGAAAGAAATATGTGCAAAGCCTCAATCGGGGAACCAGGGTATGCCACCATCAGTTAAGAACTAGAATCTGCACTCTTGTAAAACGGTAATGCTTAGCTATACAATTCGGTTATCAGAGCAAAATAATGGATGCACCTATTTACCTCCAGCTTTGTAATTAACCAAGTAATAGGATTTGAGAATTAATTGTAAGAATATTGTAAGAATATTAGGCCTAGGGCTTGAAGTTAAGTTGCAAATATATCAAGAATGGATGAGAGACATTAATTAGTAACATACGTTAGGCGGTATTGGTTGTTGTGATGTGTTCTGATATCCTTGTGATGGAGGAATAACAGCTCGACGAATACCACCAACTTTCATTGATCTCACAGCTGCTTCAATCCCAGGTATCACCTGCCAAACATTTCGAATTACAAGATTTCCAATTAAGTTTTGGCAAATTATATAATGTAATAGTTGTAATTAGAACATACAGTAGAAGAACCAAGGACAAAGACAAAAGGAATGGGTTCGCCAGTTTCATCTTTGTGATCATAAGTAGAGTCAAAACGCCATCCCTGTTTTGCAGCCAACCTTCCATAGTAATGTATTGCCACCTTTTTCATTTTCCATCTCCATTGTAAGTTCAAGTTTTTCAAAAATTAAAAACAAAAATTAAAAACAAAATTGATAAACCTGGTCGCCATCGACGGGAGATGGACCAGTGCCAATGAGAAGGTCCATGGCTTTAATGCCACCTGAATTGGGGAGATCCAGCAACTCAGTTGCAGCTGCTTCATAGAATGACAGACTCAGTATACCGATTGACGCGGATAAAGCTCCTCTTCTTGTTCTCTTTGTTGACAAAAATGATGAAGACAATTTTGCATTGATTTTGGGATAGAGAAAAGAGAGGGTGGGACGGTGACAAGTATGCAGGGACTGCGCTGACGCCAGGCACTGAATCATTGTATTATCCAACTTTTTCAATGGCCAGCGAACCTTTAACTAACTCAAAATAGGGAGACAAATGAATCGAATCCACGACCACGTCACGCGCTCTATAGGCTAGATCATTCAATGGGGTCCGGCTACTGTACCAACCACAACTCTTAAGATATTCTCAACCGTTGGAGAAAAAAAAAAAAAATCAAGTGTTGTCATAATAAACTATATCTTACAATTATTTTAATAAATAAAATTTATAAAAAAAATAGAGCAAATAACAGCTAGATCTGCTGAGATTTACTCATCTACAAGTGAAATCAACATTTGAATTTATTGACAAAGAGCTCCCCTAATATTAGTCAAACTTCATCCAATTTAGCACTGTTAAAAAAATTAAAATGCCCTCAAATGATATATAAAATTATTAATATTTATTAAATAAAATAATATAAAGAAACAGTCAAAAGATGAGATAGATAGTGGAGATTTTAACCTTTTTTTTAAAAAAATTTTATTTCATAAATATTATTAATTATATATATTATTTGAGAGCATTTTGATCTTTTTAACAGTCAAATATGATCAACCGTTAAATTGAATGAAATTTGATTAATGGTGGGGTGTGTTTTTATCAATAAACCTAAAGATTAATTTCGTTTATAGATAAACAAATCTTAGGAGATATAGACGTTATTTACTCAAAAAAGTAAATATCGGTAGAACCATTATCTCCCACCTGTCCTCCATCCATTGTTTCTTTCTCCAATAGGGTCTGGCTACTCCTTATTATTAAAATTATATAAAATATTAACTAATTAATTAATTAATTATAAATAAACCAATCTTCTATAGGTATTATAATTTTAAAAATATTACATGAATACTACTAATATATTAAGTCAAAATAAATAAATACATGTTATAATTTAATAATAATTATCAATTAATATTAACTTAAATTAAAAGAAATGCTAGTTCTTTATTGACAATTATATTAATTACAATTCAATGTGGCATTCCCAAATGCATCCTAAAATTATCTTTGCTTTTCCATATTGTATTATATTAAATTGAATATATAAATATTAAATATATTAACGTGATTTAGTTATATATATATATATATATATATATATATATATATATTAGGGACAAAATCATAAGTGATCAAAAAGTTATGAAAAGAATTATTTTTAGTCTAAAAAAATAAAAAAAATCGATTTTAGCCATTTTGGAATTTTTTTTTTTTTTATTGCAACAAAACTTCTATTACAGAAGACCAACAAGAAAGTTAGGTTCAGGATAGAACCAACAAAATTCCTCCTTAGAGGAAAAGGCTAGGGAAGCAAGAGAATGTGCCATGCTATTCCCTGAACGAGAAATGGCAAGACAGTTGGAAACTCCCACAGCCCGAAATAGAGCCTTAACATCAGAAACAATAGGGTCCAAAACAGAACAAGGAAAAGAGCTAGACACCCTAGCCACAACATTAACAGCATCTAACTCAACCCACTCAATAATCAGGTTCAACTCCTTCGCCAGCAGCAACCCCTCTCGCAACGCCAGCAGCTCGCCAAGCTCAGCAGTAAAAAACCCCAAGAGGGGCTTAGCAGAAGCTGCAACAAACTTGCCCTGAGAATCTCGCACCACTGCACCAGAACCCATCACAGAAAAACCAGACTTCACTGCTGCATCGGTATTCAACTTCAGGGAGCCTGCAGGGGAAGGCGACCACGGAGCAGAACAAGGCTGCCTGGGGGGCTGGAGGGGAGAGCCAAAGACCTTCTGGGTGCCCTGAAATTCACGAAGCAAAGAAAGAGACCAAGAAACCAAATCAGCACTAAGCCTGGGGGCTTTAGAATGACAAACAACATTCCTATCAGACCAAACCCCCCACAGGATCATGCAGAACTCCTCGAACTCTGCTCTCTTAGCCCTAACAAAAACCCACAAGATCAAATCAAAATAAGAAATATGGCGCTACAAATTGAGGATGTCTCAGAAAACAGTGGACTCCCAAATAGGGCGCACAGAGCTGCACCAAAAAAGGGCATGGGCTGAGCTCTCGGGAGCATCACCACATCTAGAGCAACACGGATCAACCACAATATTCCTAGAACAAAAATTACAAAGGGACAGAATGGCATTGAGACAAACTCTCCAAATGAAAATTTTAATTTTTGGAGGAATGTTGAGATTCCAAAGTGCAAGCCACCATTTCGAATCCGGACACGAGGAGGAACCTTTGAGGGAGAGTTTTTCCTGCGCTGCAACTCTATACCCACTATTCACAGAATACTCCCCATTCTTATCAAAATGCCAGATTAAGGAATCAATACAATCACCAAAACTCAGCGGAATTTCCAGAATAGAATCCCTATCCGCTGCCACAAAGATCTGATCAAGCCTATCCAAATCCAAAGAATGGGAAGAAGGGGAAATGAGAGATGCGACCTTGAGATCTTCCAAATGAGCAATCGAGAAGGGTCTGAAAGTGGACACCCTTGGAATCCAAGGGTCCTGAAAAACCCTGATATCCTTACCATTACCTACCCTCCAACGAAGGCCCTTAATAAGAAGACTCCTACTCCAAACCAAACTCCTCCAGAGATGAGAACTCCCCTGTTTCAGCGAGACAGATAAGAAATCCTCCTGCCTGAAATACTTAGCCTTAAGAACTCTAGAAACCAACGAGTCTTTATTCATAATAATTCTCCAAGCCTGCTTGCCAAGAAGAGCTTGGTTAAAAAGAGATAAATCTTTAAAACCAAGCCCCCCGCATATTTTCGGGAAGCACAACTTCTCTCTCGAGACCCAACAAATTTTCTTATTACCGTCTGAGGCACCCCACCAAAAGCCCATAATCATAGAGCACAACTCATTGCACAGAACAGAAGGCAACTGGAAGATACTCATAGTGAAGGTAGGAATATCTTGCGCCACTGCTTTGATAAGAACTTCTTTCCCGCCCATCGAGAAGAGATTGCCTTTCCACCCTCTGATCTTACGCCATACCCTCTCCTTAATGTCACTAAAGGTTTTCCTTTTGTTTTTCCCCACCATGGTTGGAAGGCCAAGATATTTGTCATGAGCTTAGGCATTAACTAGACCCAGGCAATTCAAGATACTAGCACTGCGGTCATCTTCCACATTTGGACTAAAGGTGATGTTGGACTTTTGCAGATTTATCCGCTGGCCAGAAGCTTTCTCATAGACATTGAGGATCTGTTTCAACTTCTCACAATTCTGAACTGAAGCTCTGCAAAAAACAATACTGTCATCTGCAAAAAACAAATGACTCACTAGAGGGCTTCCGCGACAACATCTCATACCCAGTGATTGCCCATTAGATTCGTTTCCTTTGATAAGAGTAGATAAAGCTTCTGCACAGAGAAGGAAGAGATAAGGAGACAAAGGGCATCCCTGCCTTAACCCTCTTTGTGGGCTGACTTCCCCCACAGACTTCCCATTTACCAGGAAGGAAAGTTTGGAGGTCGACACACAATCCATAACAAGGGCTCTGAAATGATTAGGAAACCCTAGTTTCTCCATAATGATCTCCAGGAAGCCCCACTCCACACGGTCGTAAGCCTTACTCATGTCCAATTTAATAGCTGCAAACCTTCTTTTACCCTTTTTCTGTTTCAAAAGCAACCATAATGTTATCAAAAATTAGCCGCCCAGGTACAAAAGCACTCTGCTCCGAAGATATAATGTGGGGCAGAATTTCTTTTAACCTATTTGCCATAACCTTGGAGACAGTATTATAAATAACACTGCAAAGGCTAATGGGCCTGAAATCGGTCATACGCTCCGGGTTTTTAATCTTTGGAATCATGACAACATTAGTGGCATTGAACTCCTCGATTGAGCATCCACCATTAAGAACTTTAAGGCACACACTAGAAACATCCTCTCCAACCACATTCCAAAATTTCTTAAAGAAGAGAGCATGGAAGCCATCGGGGCCAGGGGCCTTATTTGGACCCATTTCAAACACTGCAGTATGCACCTCTACTCGGGTGAAAGCCTCTCCAAGTCTGCCTGCCATATGGGCATCAACTTTACGCTCAAGAAAAGAGGAGGCAGCAGTAAAATCAGAGGATGATGGCTGGATAGACTTGAACAAATCTGAGAAATAATCAAAAACCACACTGGACATACCCTGCTCAGACTCCCTACGGACCCCTCTACCATCCAACAACGAGCTAATCAGATTCTTCTTCTTTCTGGCTGTCGCTCTTCTGTGAAAAAATTTAGAGTTCTTGTCCCCTGCGAGTAGCCAATCCACCCTCGACCGCTGTTTCCAATATAATTCCTCCTTAGAGAGAAGGCTTTCCAACTCTCGTTCCCTAGTCTTAATAACATTGAGAACTTGTTCAGATTGCTGCCGATCATAGAGAAGATTGATCTCACGTCTTTTTCTATCAATGGCTTTCTTCAGAGATCCAAACTTGACTTTACTCCAGTTTCCCAACCGCTTAGCACACACGACTAGCTTATCTCTTAAGCCTCTACCAGAAGTATCACTATCAAATCCTCCCCAGGCCGAGCAAATCACAGAATAGCACTCTTCATCTTTAAGCCAAAAAGGCTCAAATCTGAACTTCCGATCTCTATCACCACTAATATTGGGATCACCACGCACAAACTTGGCCGAAATCGGCCTATGATCAGAAAACATAAAACCTAAATGCTCAACTTTAATCCCCGAAAACAAATTAACCCAATGACTGGTAGCAAAAAAACGATCTAATCTTTCTTGAACATTTCTAGAACCCCCCCTTTTATTATTCCAGGTAAACAATGGCCCTGAAAAACCCAAATCAACAAAATCACACAACTCAACAATACTACGAAAATTAAGCATACCCGGACCAGTTCGTTCATTCCCTCCAAACTTCTCCTCAATATGAAGGAGTTCGTTGAAGTCTCCGCCACACAACCACGGAAGTCTGTTGACTGCCTTCAGACGTCGAAGGAGCTCCCACGAATCGGTTCTATGATTAGGGACAGGACAACCATAGAACCCTGTGAACCTCCATTTGAGGTTATTCTCCATTTTAATCACCACATCAATATGGCCCCTGGAGAAGGACAACACTAAAACATCCCACACATCGTTCCACAGTAACATCAATCCTCTACTTTTTTCCACACAATCCATATGCAAACCACCCGAAAAACCCAACCGAGCCTTAATCTTTACCGCCCACTCACCTTTTAATCTAGTTTCAGAAAGGAAAACTATATTCGGGGATTGTTTCTGGATAACCTTCCGGAGAGCCAAGAACGCCCGAGGACTCCCCAACCTTTGAACGTTCCAACAAATGATACTCATGGCCCCCGGCGGGCCTGCTTCGCGGACTCCGCCGATATATCAGTCTCTAGCAGTTTCTGTTTCTTCCCCGCCAGGTTCTCCCCAGCAACTTCCAAAACTTTACGCTTCCCACCAGGATCTATAACAATCACTTCAGAGGGGGATATACCAGCAATAATACCAGAAAACTTATGATTAAGGGATCTCTTCACTGGCTTTCGACCCCTCCTGGCATAATGCCTAGCTAGTAACATCTTCTGGATTGGGCTTGGACAGCCTGGAATAAGCTTCTGTAAGGGACTCCCCCGAATTAGTCTTTTCCATTTCTTGGAGCTAGGCTTACCAAGGGAAGACCCAAACATAACTACATCTTCTTCATCACATAAATTTGACCCCACTATTTCCTCATCCATTCTAGCCAACGCCTCTGAATGTCTATCTTCAGTCGGTGCTACTGCAAGAACTTCCCTCAATGGGTGATCTACCTGCTGGTTATCCTGAATCAAAATACCACCCTTCTGTCTTGCTGCACTACTCAGAGCTGTTGGAGAGACCACAATATCCCGACTAGATTTTCCTTCACGTTTGTCAGAAGATGTTGGAACAGTAATAACGGTTTTTCTGGCACCCTCTGCACATGCTCCGTCAACATCCTCAATGTCTACATGGGCCTTCAGTTTTGCTTCTGATGTATCCTCCCCCCGATGCCTAGGCTTTGAACGATCTAGAGGTGATGCTCTAAGCCACACCCCGAATTTTGGCTCAACCCCCTCTATAATACTCTTCCTCACCTCGCTGTTGTGACACTCCCTGACAGAATGTCCGATAAAACCACAACCATAGCAGAAATCCGGAAGTCTCTCATATTTGATCAAAGCCGTAATCAAAGTATCAAAATTCTCCAACCTCATACGGATACCCCTTTTCAAAGGTTTTGAAATATCAATTCTAACTTTAATTCTCAAAAATTTGCCCCACAATTTTTTCGAATCCATTGGGAATTCAACAATGGTCCCAACCTCCTCTGCTATTAATCTTGCCACTTTACAGTTCATACACGCCAGAGGAATATTATAAATGTGAATCCATAATTCAGAAAATTTGAATCGAAGTTGTGAAATTGCACCAGGCCCCACCGGATTCTCAAGCACAATAAGATTTTTATCGAAATGCCAGGGACCCCTGGACCAGACCATCGCTTTATCCTCAAAGGATTGGAAATGGAAGACAAACACATTATCGCCTACCATTTCAATTTCTACTCGGCCCACAGTACCCCAGATTTGTTCAATAGTTCCACGGAAAGCCTCCCGATTCACCTTCCTATGAGAAAGGATTTTCCCTACCAAGCAGTGTTCAACGCTTCTAATGCCATCAGCTTGAACATCTTCTGCTATATCTAGGACTGGGCCATCTTCCTCTGATAAGGATAGGGCCTTGCAAAGCCTCAACATTTCATCGGTAGCCATTATGAGTACTACCGCAACTACAACACCATCGACCTCCGCTACCAAATCCGTACCCAAAAATTTACAGACCCAGACCCACTCAGTAACTCCCACAGCAAAGCCAAAATAAAGCACCAGAACCTAAAAAAACCACAACTGCCAAATTGGACTGCCCAATCAAAATAAACCACACCCAAAAAAATGCCACTGACCCTAGTCCAACCACACCACCTCAACCTACCCAAATCTGCACTGCCCAATTTCAATCTAATCAGGAAAGGCAACTGAACCCAAACGAAGCACCAACAACACCCCAAAAAAATCAGATCTGAGAAGAACACAAAAGCAGCACCTTTAAGTAAAGCAGAAGCACCCAAAACACAAGCACACCAAGGTTGAGGATCGGGGAAGTTATCAGTCAAACCCAATCCCTACAACACCAATTCACCCCAAAACAGCTCCATTAATTCACTGGATGACCGATCCACCCAGCTTCACTCAAACCCGATCCCTACAACACCAAAACCATCTCAAGGCCACACAAAAACAAATTAAAAACCCACGGGCTGCCCCACGAAGACCACCCACTGTCAGAAATTATTTCCAAAACCCAAGAATCATACAAAGCCACACCACGCAGATCCTTCACTGTCTCGATTTCATACCATCAACTGTCTTGGATCTACTTCACAACAGCATCCCAGGACAGCGCCACACACCTTCCACAAGCCAGCTTCAACCAGGAGCAACACAGCTCGAACCCATCTGCAGTCACACTCACACACAGCACAAACGCAGATCCTAGCAGCAGCCCCCCTACAGAACCTCAAACCCCACCAACCCAGCTTCACCAAGGAGCTAGGGATCCAAGACCCCCGACCTTGAGCAAAGGCAAAGCACCACAGCAAAACCGATCACACCACCAACACAGACGCGCACTGTCAGTAGATCGAAGGAGAATCTGCTAGGAGAGGCACGATCCCACCTATCACCATGAAGATGCCTCGGAGAAGAGCCGATCGGAGCCAAAACCAGCAGCACAACAACAGCCCAGAACAGAACCGATCTCAGCCCACCAAGAAAGAGGGATGGGAAGGAACTGCTGGGAAGGAAATCCAATACTCCTAGGTTGCCCAGATTCCTTCTTACAGATGAGAGCAGAAGGAAGATATGGAGAGCCAAAGGAGGATCGGGCCAAGGTCTACCTCCACGAGGAAGGAAGAGCTGCTTTTACTTCACTATTTTTTCAGAGAAAAAACGAGTGGAAAAGATGTCCTATCAGAAGTGCCATTTTGGAATTGATAAATTATTTTTTAGTCCTAATATCTATAGGTTGGTAAAATTTAACTTGAACTCAAAATTTTATTTTCAGTTATAATTAAAAAACCTAAATTCAAACACATATTTTTCTCTCTCTCTCCTTCGCCACACATTACCCTCACCCTCACCTCTCGCCGCCGTTTCGTTTCCGTTTCCCTTGCCACCGCCGGCATCTCCCTCTCTCTCCTTTACTATCATGATTTTCCCTTCATTATATGCTCAATTTCTCTTGTTGGCTCATTTCCTAAGTTCTATAATATGGTAATATGCGAATCTATTTTCTTGATAACTGGTTTTAAGTATTTGGAGAACCCTATTCTATATTTTCCACTTATGAGGAATCATATATTCTACCCTATTCTATATTTCCACTTATGAGGAATCATATACTCTTACTCTGAATAAATACAATGGATTTCTATAATTTTGTTTTTATTTATTTTTTATTTTTTCTTTTATAGTTGATATTTTCTACTATGACATTCATTGCCACTCAATGTGGAATTTCTCAACATTTAAGATAATTGTTTGAGGAAATGATGTAATAAAAAATCAGATTGCACCAATGTGTTGTGAATTGAATGATTTTTGAATTCTAACACAATTTTAAGAATGTGTTTTCTAATTCTATTTATTGTGAAATAGTTGTTGATGCATACTTCAAAAGATCTTTTTTGATTTCCATTGAATTATTAAACTGTATTAATTTAACCAGGCAATACTGGACATGATTGGTTTACATAAAGGCAATGAGATTTGGTCTACTGACAATTCTTCTTTGATTACAAGTATTCTGTATATTGTGAAGTTACTTTCGTTAACCCTTTGATGCATTGAAAGATTACATCAAGGCACCAACATTGAATGTGAAAGTTACCTGCAACAGGAAGATGTGTTTTTTTATTAATAGCCCTGTTAAAGAGTAAAATGAACATATTGCTCATATACCAAAATTCAAGGACTCAGCCTCTATCATTAGAAGCTTTCTTTAAGCTAATTAGTTGTTATTTTTTCATCTCTTTCCCCCTTTAGAATGCATAACTATGTCTTTTCTTGTGATGAGTTATGTGGCGTTTAGGTGTTCAATTCGCACGTCATATTATAGGAATATGTCGGGGCCATCTTGCTTAATTTTAACCATCTTTCTTGTTTATTGATAAGTTGAATTTCTTCTCATTTGTATCGTAGTGTGTATTATGGTACTAATTCATTTTAAATTCTTCAGGATTGCTTTAAGACATTTGAAGTTAGATCGCGTCAAGAAATATGAGTACTGCCTCCCTTGTAAGTTTTAGAGCCATATTGTAACATTCACATTGATGCATTGTGACAGGCCCCTAACCTACTATCTTACGCTAGGTGGCCTACCGGCAACCCCACGGTAGCTTCCCAGTCGAGGCTCGCCCGCTAAAAGGCTCCCGTGAAGCTAAGCCGTTACTTATACATGAATATCTAAGTAATTTTTTTTTTATACAAAACTATTTATTAAAATTTTGACAGCATAACGGCTGCATTTTTAAATATTCTCATTACTTGCAAAACAGTTTAAAAGCGCTTCTAAATATCAAATACTTTCTCCACTACCCATAGGACTTCAGGTCCATCATAAAAATACAATACAACTCAATCACAATTTCAAAGTAAGGGAAAGTGGGCAAATCCCATTTTAAATAAAATATTAGGATACTAAACAAACAATACTTACTTAAGGCATTTTTCAAAATATAATTTTACATGAGTGTTACAAATAAACATAATACATATTTCTAAAACAGTCACAGTAATGTCTGACTAGTCTTGCTGGTCCTGGGAGTCCTTGCAACATCTGCACCTATACCTGGGAGGTTGGTTTATAAAACATAAAAATATAATGAGCTAAACGAGCTCAGTGAGTGTTAATGGGTTTCTAAACAACTTAATCTTTCTAATTAAACCTCCCTGAAAACTGTACTGAAAAGAATAGTAATCTATTTTCTGAAATCTGAACTGAAATGAATAATAATTTGTTTTCAGAAAACTATACTGAAATGCATAATAATAAATCTTTCCTGTTTTCATGAAAACTGTACTGAAATGAATAATCATAAGACTTTTTCCTGTTTCCTGAAATATACTGAAATAAGTAATAATAATACTTTTTCTATTTTTTGAAACAATGTACTGAAATCTATTTTCTGAAAACTGTACTGAAATTTTTACATTAAAACTATACTAAAATCTGTACTGAAATCTATTTCCTGAAAACTGTACTGAAATTTATTACATGGAAACTATACTAAAATCTATAATTGTAATACACCCTCCCGATATTATGTACTGTACGTATATGTGTTGTAATATATTTTCACAAGTAAATAGATAAGCCTTTATTAGTAGTAAATCAAATGTTAAAAGTATTAAGGGTGTTATAATAAAATCTATTGGATGGATCCGGAGATTTTCGAAAACGGGTATCAAAGACTTGGAAAGTGTTCAGAATGGTTTCAGATGGTTAGTAAGGTTCCATAAAGTGTATATGAAATTTAATTATAAGTTTTGGAGGACCTAGGAAGGATTTTCATAAATTTAGAGTATTAAAGATATTTTTGAAAATTTGATAATAAATTTTTATGAATATATGATGGTGTAATTTTATTAGTGTTTATATATGTGATGGAAAAGTAAATTAGGTGTTGTAATTTAATTGGTGTTTTAAATGTGGTGGAAAAGTAATGTTAGTAGATTAATTTTGAGGTATACAAGTGGACTAATCAAAGTTAGCCATATGGACAAATAAAAGTTAAGAGTTAGTGGATTTTTATGAAAAATTTCCTCCTAAAGAAGCACAATCTATGTGAAATAAAAGGAACCAATTATGATATGCCGAGTCAAGAATTAGTGGGAGGAGAAATGAATGAAATGAAATGTGATTGTTGGACTAAATTGACAATTAAAATATTATTGGACAATTACATGTGATTAATTGTAAATTGGTTGCCATTTTAGGATTTTAAAATGTTAAAGGGCATGTTGCAATTATTGTGAGATATTTATATGGAATTTGAGTGGAGGTTCCACTTACAAACCAAACACATTAGCAGAGTGAAGCAAAGATAGAACTAGAAAATTCGAGAAAGAAAAGAAGAAAAAGAAGAAAAGAAAGAAATAAAAGAAGAGAAGAAGAAAAAGAAAGAAGAAAGAAGAAGAAGGGGCAGCTCGGCCGAAGAAGAAGAAGAGAAGGGAGAAGGAAGAAATAAAGAAGAAGCAGTCGGCCAAGGGGAGAAGAAGGAGATTCCGGCCAAGCAAGAGAAGAAGAAGAAGAAGAAAAAGGAGGAGGAGAAGAGATCAAGATATAATCAAAAGTATGTTTGTTAAATTCATGAAATTACTTTGGGTCTTTGATTTTGGATGTTTGGGTGATGATTTTTGTGTATGAAATTAAAGAATGAGACATTAGATAATTTATACAAGCTAAGAAGAAGATTGGATTTCATCAAAAATGAAATTGAAATCACTAGTTTTGGAATTTTTGAAATATAATTTGAAATTGAAGTTATAATTAGTTTAATCAAGTTTGATGAGGTTAAATTTGATGTTGTTAAGTGAAGGAAAATTCATTTATGTTAAATTGATAAAGATTAGTATGAGAAATTGTGTAGAAATTGAAGTTGAAAGTGTAGAGATTTCAATATGTGTATGATAAGTATTAGAAATTGTATTTGTGTGGTTTGATGTTAATTGGTATTTAGAAATTTAAGAAAGTATATTGGATTGTGATGTATGAGATTCAATTTAAGAGAAATTGAATGATTCAATGTAGTTATAATTATAGTGACATGATTTTTAGTGGATAAAATGAAATTGACTGTGTTAGAATAAAAGAAATTGAAGAATAAAATGTTAAATGTGTTAATTTAAGTTTTTAAATAAGTTGATGGTATTTATATTAATGATTTATTTGGAAATATATTACTTTAAGGAGAAATCTTCATAGTATGGGAGAAAATGAAATTATGCGGAAAGGTAAGAAATGTGATGAAACGAAAGAATCAGAATGCCTATAGCCTAGAGAAATAAGTGAGTGTTTAATTTATAGTATTTTTATATAAGTGTGTTTTACGAAGTCTTGAGTTTATTTGAGTAAATGTTGAATTAGTTTTAAGCAAAGCAAGTTTTATTTTATTAGCATTATGTACGTGAGTATTCAAATTAGTTTCCGAAAAGTGAGTTTCATTTAGCAGTATGTTTTATGTGAAGTTTAGTAAGTTCTTATATTTATTCAAGTGAGTGTTAAACCTTTTATAAAAATATACTTTATTTTAGCGATATGTGTTATGAGAAATTTCATAGTAAGCTTTGATTTTATTTAAGAAAGTTATATTTTAGTAATATGTTTTATGTTAAGTTTAGCAAATTAATATTTTTATTCAAGTTGGTATAAAACCAGATTTTTAGCTAAATTGTATTTAGTATATTTCCTGTCAAGTTTGATTTTGCATTTTAAGATTTTGCATATATTTGTTAATTATATGAGTTTATAATTTAAGCAAAATTGATGCCTTGATTTTTATATCTCAGAAGTTTTAAGTTTATTTTCGCTTAAGAAAATACTTATACATGAGATTTAATTTAAAAAATATGTTTTATGGATATTTTATGTTTTTTTGATAAAATGGGATATTACAAATAGACTTTATGATTTTATGAATGTTTTAGACAAAAAGAAAAAATTTTCAGGCTAATAGGATACCCATTTGTTATCAGATTATCAGCAGTAGACCCGGTCGGTACACCCCATTTGTGTAGGGCAAGTTAGGGGGGGTACAATCCGCTAACTCCAGGGGGTTGTGTAATACACCCTCTCGATTGATTGTACTGTACACGTAAATGTATTGTAATATATTTTTCCAGAATTGATTTTACAGTACTATAGTGGAATTTATTGAATGGATCTGAAAGTTTTCAAAAAGGGTATCAGCGAATCAGAAAATTTCTGGAATGGTTCCAGATGATTAATAAGATTCCATAAAGTATATTAGAAATTTAAATTATAAGTTTTGGAGAACATAATAAGGATTTTCATAAATTGGAGTATTAAGAATATTTATTGGAAGCCAAAATATATTTTTACGATATGAGATTTTGATTTAATTAATTGATGGAAAAGTAAATTGAAATGGATTTTTGTGGAAAAGAGTTAGTGGATTGTTATGGATTAAATTGACAATTAAAGTGTTATTGGACAAGTATATGTAATTAGTTTTCAATTTGTGCTTTCAATAAGATTTTAAAATGTAGTGGGGACAAGTTGTAATTAGTAATATAAAATAATATAATATATATATATATATATATATATATATATATATATTAGAATCAGAAATGAAGAAGAAGAAAATAAAAACAGAAACAGAAACAGAGCACGAGGAGAGGCGGTGGAGGAAAAGAGAAGGGAGAGAAAAAGAGAGAAGGGTAGGCCGAATAGGAAGAGAAGAAGAAGAAGAAGAGAGGAAGGAGAGAAAAAGCCGACCAGTAGAAGAAGGAAAAGAGGAAGAAGAAGGTGCTGCCAGTAGAAGAGAAGGAAGAAGAAGAAGAGGCAGCAGCGGGAAAAGAAGAAAAAGGAGCAGACCCGTGAGGAAGAAAGGAAGAAGAAAGAAAGAAAGAAAGAAGAAGGAGAAGAGGGAGAGAGCTATCAGCAGTGGGAGAAGAAGAAGAGAGCAGAAAGTTTGAAAGTGTGCAGAAAAAAAAAAAAACAGAGCAAACCGTGAGAAGAAGAAGGAAAAGAAAAGAAGAAAAGAAAAAAAAAAAGAAAAAAAAAAAGAAGAGATTGTAACATCCCGAATTTTGGATAATTAATTTTGAATATGTGAATATAAATGTTGTGATTGGAGGGGTGTAAATGTAATTAAAAGTATATTTATTTTTATGATTTTCAGGTGGACCAGATGGAACGGTCTAGAAATAATGCGTGAAGATTGAAAACCGAGACAGTGAGTATTGCGACCTGGTCACCGCGACCACAGATTGCGATGACCTGCTCGCGATGAAAAAATATCAAATTCTGGCAGTGAGCAACGCGACCACCAGCGCGACCATGGTACCGCGATGGATGCTCGCGATGAAGGCGGTGGAATCGCTCCAGTGAGTACCGCGACCTGGTGGCGCGACCACAGGTCGTGACGACCGAAATAATATAAAAAAAAAATTGGCTTCTGCGAGAAGCCACAAAAACAGAACAGAGAAAAAAGAGAGAGGGTGAGACCGAGAAAAAGAAAAAGAAGAGAAAGAAGAAGAAAGAAAGAAGAGAAAGAAGAAAAAAAAAAAAGAAGAAGAAGAAGAGGAAGAAGAAGAAGAAGAAGAAGAGAAGAGGAAGGAAGAAGAGAGAAGGAAAGAAAAGAAAAAGTGAAAGAGATAGAGAAAGGAAAAGAAAACCTAGAAACGCGATTTGTCGAAAGGAAACGGTATCCAGGTTGGTGTACCACTGTTTTCGAAATCTTTACAAAAAGTATTAAGTATTTTTAGTGTGAATCTGAGATTTATTTTGAAGACTTTCATTTTTATGTGTTTATTTTATTTCCGTGGAATGATTTTATTGTTGATCGTATTTTTATTATTACGATTTCGTTGAAATTACTTGTTTTCGATTATCGTATGCATATTGTTTATTTTCCATGAAAATAAATGTTGTTTAAATCGTATGTTTCCGTTGATTTGTAAATATAGTGAATATTTGAAAAATAGTTTATCGAAACGGCCCTAGGATACTTAGACATAGAAAGGGATATAGGAGGTTGGTATACCAGCTGGGTTCAGTGAGCAGTACTGCACCGATATTGATATGCTATTGATGACTATTATGTACCTCCTCATGGATTCGTCCAGGGGCAGGAAGACAGGTACCTCCTCACGGATTCGTCCTGGGGTAGGGAGACACGTACCTTCCTAAGGATTCGTTCCTAGGATAGGGAGTTATGTACCTCTCTAGGTTCCGACCACTCGGTCCTAGAGTAGGGAGATACGAACCACTCTTAGGATTCGTCCTAGGGTGGGAGCTATGTTCGACAGACAGTCACTGTGGTCGAACGACCCATATTCCAGTCCTAGTTTATGTTGAGTATTCTAGAGGGCCAGAATTGAAATGAAATGAATAATATGTTTAGAAGTGAAGTTAAAAGTTAATGATATTTATATGTTTACCATAGGGAATGAAATCGATTGAAAAAGGAAAGTGTTCATAATTGAAAAAGAAAATGAGTTAGTTGTTTTTGTTATATGGATTTCATATGATTTAATTTAGTATAGTATTGTTTTCTTTAATTACATTGCGATTTAGAGTATGTTTATTATATTATAACTTTTTATATTTGAGTTTAGTGTACACCCACTAAGCTATATGCTTAGCGCGTTAGTTTTGTTTCTAACGCGTAGGTACCAGGGATACTGAAGAGGCAAAAGACTGAAGAGGAATTTCCTGCAGACAGAGGAGTAGAGTCACATTTCTGGGGTAGATATTTATGTTGATGTGTATTATGATTGATATGCATGTATATACAGAGATTTGTATACGTTTTGTATAATTCTGTCTTGTAATTAAATTGGTTTATGAATTCTGTTTTTCATTTCTTAAGGACTATAATGAATTAATTATGCACTATTTGATTTTTAAAATTGTTTGAAAGTCGCACTAAACGACAGAGTACGCAATTGATTGAAAATGAGATTTGAAGTGTTATTGAATTTGTATTTGATTTGAGTTGTGGAAAAACAGGTTTTGGAAAATCAGAAAAATAAAGGGAACTCTGCCGAAATTTTCGTAAAAAGTATATTTCGATGGGCTCACCCGAAAATGGTTTTAAAATTATAAACTATGTGGTTTTCTAATGGTTTGAAAATTTATTTGATGGGCTCACAACGATTTTGAAATGTATAAAATGAATTTAGAAAGTTTTGAAAACTCAAGTAGCGCTCCCTGGGTCGATCCAGCCGGGTCGGGTCAGGGGGTGTTACAGAGATCCGGTCCAGAAAAAGAAGAAGATGATTTGGGTGAGTGATTTATAAGCTTAATGAAATTAAATTGTTTTGAATTTGATGAAATTGTTTGTGTTGTAAAATTGGTAGTTGAAATTGATGAAATTAATTTGTTTTGGAGGTTTGGGTGATGATGTTGATGATGGATTTTGTTGATTTAGAAATTAATTGTGTTTTAAATTTGATTGTTGAATATAAAGTGAAATTGATTGATGGATTTTGTGATTTTAGTGTTTGATTTGAGTTTTGTGGAGTTTTATTGAAAATTAGTTGGAATTGAGTTGATTTAAATGAAAAATAAGGAAATTAGAAAGTTAAAGATTTGGGGATTTGATGATTTTGAATTAAAATTAGTTAATTGAGATATTAATTGAGTAATTTGAGTGTTTTTGAGTTAATTGGTGATATAAATTTGGAATCGTTAAGAAAGAAATCAAAATGATTCTCAAATTAGTAACTCGTATTATGAGTTTGTTTGTGATATTGTGTTTGGAACGATTTTGAAGTTAATTTTGAAGTGTGGAAGTGAATTTACAAGTTGAAGTTAGGATTGATAATGATTTAGTATAGAGATTTCAATTTGTGTATAATTAAGATACTAGAAAATGTAATTAATTTTATGAGAATAGACGAAATTGAAGAATAAAGTGTTAAATGTGTTAATTGAGTTTTGTATAAGTTGATGGTGTTTATATTAATGAATTTGAAAATATATTACTTTAGGGAGAAATCTCCGTAGTGTGAGAGAAAACGAAACGTTATGAAAAGGCAAGAAATGCAATGAGACGAAGGAATCAGAGCACCAAGCTTAGAAAGAACCAGAAATCAGTGAGTGTTAAAGTATTTTTTTTTATATAAATGAATGTTATCAAGTTTTGATTTTATTTAAGAAGTTTTATTTTAGTGATATGTTTTATGTTAAGTTTAGCAAGTTAATATTTTCATTCAAGTTAGTGCAAAGTTGAATTATATTTAGTTTATTTTATTTAAGTTTGATTTAGTATTTTGTGATTTCGTATATAATTGTTGATTTAATTGTTTAGTTAAAGTAATTATATATCTCAGAAATTTGGAAATTATATTTATTTAAAGAAATATGTTTTGTAAGTTAAATAGAATTTATGTTTAAGTATATTTTAATTAAAGTATTTTATATCTCAGAAATTTAGAAATTATATTCATTTAAAGAAATATGTTTTATGTATATATTTTAAGTTTTTAGATTAAAAGCTAGTTTTCAAAGCAAAGAAAATAGTTTTCAAACCATGGATACCTATTTATTATCAGAATTATCAGAATTTATTAGAATTATCAGAATTTATCATAATTAGACCCGGCCGGTACATCCCAATTGTGTGTGGCAAGTTAAGAGGGGATAGTCCACTAACTCCAGGGGGGTTGAGTCTGTCAGAGTCTGTCAGTCACCCACACATTGGGGTTTGTCTCGCTATATATTGTGACGCAGCATACCGCACATAGACAGTGAGATGTCTGAAACTGGCAATGAGTACAAGAGCTCAAACTATGAGAAAACAAACATAAAAATTATCGTCTTCAACAGTGTTGTGATTGTTTATTCATACATAAACACAAATGATATAGTACAGCCCCAAACAGATTTTATATTCTAGACATCACATTAACTTATAGTACAGCCCCAAAAAAAAGAACTTTTTATAGTTCAACATAATTCAAATCAACAAAGAACCAAAGTAGGAATGTTTCTTCCCATGAACTTTTAAGAATCTAAGCCACAGAGCTGTACAATTATTAACAATAAAATAAAAGCAGTGTTTTACCTTGTAGTGGCAAAGGGAAATTGCATCTCCAATGTACTCAGCACTCCTTTTTGTCTGTCACTCATGAAACACAATAGCTTCTTTGTTGCGTACTTCAAATAGTCATGTAGGTGCTTCAAAAACCAGCCCCAACTTAGCAGATTTTCTATTTCACAGATACAAATAGCAAGTGGATATACTCCATTGTTTGCATCTAAAGCAACAGCAGCCAATAACACCCCTCCAAGTGGCCCTTTTAAGTGGCAACCATCTAAATCAATAAATGGCCTGCACCCCCCAAGAAATCCATGCTTTTGAGCATGAAAACTCAGAAAAAACCTCTGAAAGGTAGGCTCGGGCTGCTGCGTTCTAATGTATGCAACTGATCCTGGATTGCTTTGTTGCACCATAAAAGCATAGCCCCTTAAGTGCTTAAAACACTCAGAATGATCTCTACCTAACCCATCTAATGCTCTTCTTTTTGCCTTATACAACCTACCAATATCAACATTCACCTTATACTTATCCCTCAGCAAGTCTGCTATGACACCAATTTTAATGTCAGGATTTGACTTCACAAGTGTCTCAAACTTCCTAACAATCCAAGACACCTTAGCCTCATCATTCTTGTGAACCCTATGGCACTTATGAAGATCATTATAAGTTTTTATCTTCATGGTCACTCCATCAATCATGCATAAAGCATAGATCCTCCAACTGCAGCCCTCTCCTTTGCACTTGTAAGTCAACCTATTCTTCTCATTTTTCACTCTATGTAAATTCACTCCCTCTTGTATAGCATAATCTCTTAATAATTCCCTCAAAGTGTAAACACTGTCATGGGTTTGATCTACCGTAAATCTTATCTCCCCTCCTACAATTTGATTGAATGGATTACCATTCATTAGCTTAGCTATTTTACCCTCAATATTTTCCATTTCTGAGTCACTTAAAAACTCATCATCTTCTCTAGATTGATAACCCTCCCATAAAATGTGGTTTTCCTGATCATTATCATCATCAAAACCTACAACTACTTGTGAGTTTGCATTCCCATTATGTGCAATACCCTCTTCTTCACCATTTACACTACCCCCATCTTCATCATCTCCGTGGTATGTAAAATAATTTTCATCTAAATCATCTACATCTAAACCTTCATACTAATCAATTAACACCTCAGGATCTACCGCATTAGGGGTACAAGATGAACCCTCAGGTGGCAATGGCACATAGGGTTGTTAATCTATTCCAAATACTATTCTACTACACCCATGTTCTCTAAACATACTAAAGACATTTACTAACTCATTATCATTCTTCACTTCTACTACGTCATTACACCAAGGTAAAATAACAAACACACAAAATTGTTCTTTAGGAACATCTTCCTTACCTATGGTTTTTTTACTCATACAGTGCAACAAAGTGATGATACTGATGTGATCAACATCACAGTATCCAAGCTCAACTGTATTAGTCCCAAATTGGACTATAATCTCGAAGCTATGCATCACTGTACAAAAAATAAAATAAAATACAAATCAGAATATACCAAAGTACTAATTAACAAACTAATTTTGAGTACAACTATTAACTATGTAATTTTGAGTACAGCTGTGAAAATAAAAGAACCCCAAATGATACTAAAAAAAAAAAGAATCATAAAAGCACTAAGGAGAATATAAATTGGCTTCTTCACTATACTAATGGAATTACAAAAAAATAAAAATATAAAGTCTCTTACACAAAAAAAAAGAAAATAAACAAAAAAAACTGATTGGAAAATTACATGGGACAGATTAACAGGTCATCATCATCTCTCTTACTATGTTTATATACATGCATGCACATACACATAAATAGTTACGTGTTTATTTACTTTTAACATTAGAAAGTTTGTTGTTCCAATTAATTTTGCAGTATGGAGAGAGCTACATAATTTTCTCCTTCTGATCGACCAACACCAGTAGACCCACTGCCCCTTCTCTTTATTCATTTTAAACATTTTTTTTATAATACAGGCTTTTCAAAAAAAAAAAAAACTTTCTCTACTTCCATTAAATTTGTGTCAAGTTTAGTATTGCTTCCATTAAAACACCTTTTTATTATTAATATTTTTTAAATAAATAAAAAATGATACATCATGCTTCTCGTCTCCACCACCATGCCTATATATAAGCAGTGCTTCTCCTACACTAATAACACTTGTAAACATCATAAACAAGTTCAAAACACAGTCAATTGATTGTTTTTTACTTTGATTTCAAAAAGCCCCAATTTTTTTCAAAAATAAGAACCCTAAAAGTCTTCCTAAACTGTGTAATCAACAACAAGCATTTTCTGCATGCATCAAACCATAACAAATAAGTCAGAATAGAAGAGGTTAGGATGAAAACACTAACCTCTTAGCCAAAGTCTTCTAGTACTCCTTTTTCGCTCCCCGTTGCTTTGAATCTCCCATTTTCGTGATGAATAAAGGTTCAAATAACAACCAAAACTTTCACCTCACTGTCTTCAATCTTCGGTTTCATAAGGGTTTTGGTGTTTTGGCGTGAAATTGAAGACAAACTGTTGAGAGAGGTGGAAGAACGAAGGTGAACAGGTGGAAATGGTAGGCACAGACGTTTGGAAAGTTTTGTTTCTTTCCATTTTGTCATACACAGCTAATGGGGTGATGTGGCCAACTATGAATGGTTGATGGATTCATTGGATCCATCAAAATAATTTTAAATTATTTATTTTATTTTGAAAATACAAAATTACCCTAATACCCTTAAAACAATTATTATGACAATCTAAAATTACAATCTTATCCTTAACAATTAACGATCAATCATTTAAATCAAACGTTGACCTAACGGAAGGGGGTATTATGGCTCTTTCATCAAACAATAGCGTGTAAAAGAGAGAAAAAAAAATAATAGGGTGAAAAATGGAGAATATGTTAAAATATAGGGTGGAAAATGATTATATCCCAAATCTATAATAATGAAACTTTTTCTGCTTTCTGAAAACAGTACTGAGATACATAGCATAAAAATAAAACTTTTTATGTTTTCTTGAAAAGTCTGAAATGAATAATAATAATACTTTTCTTATTTCCTCAAAAACTGCAATGAAATACATAGTAATAAACTTATTATGTTTCCTGGAAAACAATGTACTGAAATCTGTATCCTGAAAACAATATATTGAAATCTTTAATAATGAAACTTTTACTGCTCACTGAAAACTGTGCTAAAATCTATTTTCCTGAAAACTGTACTCAGTGGTGGTTATAAAATCATAGGAAATATCACTACTAAAATCACCAACCACTGATGGCCTATTCCTGAGAAAACCCTAGGTAAGGTACGAGGAACCTCGGTTCGCATCGTACTAGGGTCTGGGATTTGCCTATACTGGCCTTGGTCTAGGTTTGCCCCGCGAGCCCATACTAGGATCCGGGATTCGCCTATACTGGCCTTGGTCCAGGTTAGCCCCGCGAGCCCATACTGAATAAACCGATTTATGTAGCGAAATTTCTGCATCGCCATGTAAAAGCTAGCGCGCTAACTCAATATATACTCCGGAACGTGCAGAGGGCGACACAATGACAACTGACATACTAGCCCAATTGCCTACTTGGCAGAATTTCAATATATATTGCCTACTTGGCAAATTCATGGTTAGCATAATATCCAAACCAAACCTGCCATGCACGTCCAGGATACCTCTGATCGGTAACTGAATACTAATATCTGATTGCTGAATACTAGGGATTCGTTATAGGCCAAAACGTATTTTAAAATCTTTAGTTTATTTTCATTTCCAAAATCATGGCTACATTTATAGAATAAAATCATAACTTTACATGAATTTATATAAAACATATTATTAAAATGAAATGTACTTTTCATAAAATAAATTTAACACTAACTTGAATAAAATAATAACTTTCCATAAATTTGTATAAAACATATTATGAAGGTCAAATGCACTTTCATAAAATAATTTGAACATTCACTTGAAAAAAATGATAACTTGCCATAAACTTGTATAAAACGTATTATGAAAATAACTACACTTTGCATAAAGTAGTTTTAACTTGCGCTTGAATAAAATAGTTTAAACACTCACATAAAACATATTTCCTTAACTAAATCCCATGCATAAACATTTCCTCAAGTGAATATAAACTCAAAATTTTTAAGATATAAAAATACCATAATTGAAATACACTTGTGACATCAATTCTATTTAGATTATATAACACATATAAATAAATAAATGTATATAAAGTCATAAATAATTCAATCAAACTTGGAACATACTAAAGCACATCTCAATCAAAAACATGATTTTACACTCACTTGAATAAAATCATAGCTTTAATAAAATACACTTTACATAAAATTACTTTAAACACTCACTTATTCCGTGCTCCTCGATAGCAAAGCTCCTTTATAATATTTTTCTTCTCCTCCGACACTTGCTTTACCTTCACCTACAAGCCATATTTCATATTAAAATACACTACAATTACTCACACTTAAAACTTAAGCCAACATTACTCAATTATAGGCAACCTAGTACACTAACATATATGTTCTTCATTCTCCATTTTTTTTTTTCTCAAACTTACATGCATTAATATTTTTAATGCATTTTTGCATGGTTTTAATTTATATCTATGTCATAGGTATATCAAATGTGACCAATTAGTGAAATTACATCATTGGCCTTCACCTTCAAAGTGGCCAAAAATACCATTTTAACCTTCAATTTATTCCCACATATCTATTTTCATTTCTTTTTCATTCTTCCTTCACACATCCTTGCCCATTAATCATTTAAGGCCACCAAAAGCATTTAAATCGAAGCATATCCATACTTGAACAACATGCCCTTCACAAGTCAAAATCACAAAAACACATTCTACACTTTCCTTTTCAATTTCTTCTTATATAACACAACCAATTATATTTAATTTACTACAAAATCATGTCACTTTAATTAAAATACATTTCAATCATTCATTTCCTCTTCTTGGCCAAAATTCATGCACTCATAATCACCATGTTTTCTTAAATTTCTAGGCACCAATTAGCACCACAAACACATATACAATTCTAATACCTTATTATGCTTTAATTGAAATTTTCATACTAAATTCAACTTCAAACCCTAACTTTTACTTACTACTTTTCTTCAGTTTTCACTTCTTGATGCTTCCTTGAAATTTAACTCATATTTAAAGACAAATCTATTTGAATTCAAGCCAAAACTCAATTCAATTCAAAGAGAAAACCAAAATCCACTATAGTTCTATAAATTCAAGCATACTAGTGCACAAACTTACCACTTTCTCACTTCTTGTTCTTGCTTGATCTCTTCCCCACTTAACTCACTTAGGTAGGGCTTGAAAAGTGGCTTGGTACTCTTCCTCTTTTTCTTTTTCCTTGGTCGAACTCACCTCTCTCTTTTCCTTCTTCTTTTTTTTTTCTTTCTTCTTTCTTCTTTCTTCTTTCTTGGCCGAACCTCTCTTCTTTTCTATCTTGATTTGTTTCATGACTTATCCTTTAATTCCTTAACTCTTGCCCTTAAACTATTTTAAAATTTATAAGAGTGCCATTAGTTAAAGATGTTGAAATTTGATTGGTTAATCTCTAATAGAACTCTAATAGTTAGTGGTTTTCAACTAGTTTCATAAAAATCCATTCCATAAAAATTCACTCACTTGATTTTCATTTGTCCACATAGGCTAACCTTAATTAATCCACTTGTACACCTTATTTTTTTAATCCACTTAAATTAATTTTCCACCACATTTAAAACACCAATTAAATTACACCATTTCACGTATCCATAATTTATATTATTTAACTTTCCAAAAATACCCTTAGTACTCCAAATTTATGGAAATCCTTTCTATAAATTTCGAAACTTATAACTTTATGGAGCCTTACTAACCATGTGAAACCATTCCGAACATTTCGTATATCCTTTAATATTTGTCTGGACACATTTCGTAACTTTTCCGGGTCTCCAAACACATTCCCAAAAATCTCTGGATCCATCCAATAATTTCTTTATAGCACCGTTAATACGTTTAACATTCAATTTGCTCATAATAAGGGAATATTTATTCGCATATATACCGTACAATAAATTATGAGAAAATATATTACAATACCTATACATATATAGTACGAACTATTGGGAGGGTGTATTAGACATTGGGATATACACATTGACTTTCTTCTTTGATTCTTGCAGATTGTCTGTGAGTTTAATTGGGAAATGGACGAACTTAAGGTACATAATTAACTTTTAAGTTTTGCATTAACCTAGACTTACTCAGTTGTGAAGTTAATGCCGTGTACTATTAACATTATGCAAGGGTTCCATAAGCCTATATTTGCATTTTAATCTCTTCCATCATCGATAAATCTCACGTCCAACCGTAGATGACCCTTTTCATCTTGGAGGGATTTCTATTTAAATTACATTGTTACAGATATTGCTACTTATTGTTTTCTACATCTCTTGAGTACCTTTTTGACAGGACCTGCCCCCACCCTTCTTCTGAGTCTAAGAAAGTCCTATGAAATTCTAAAAAAAAAATATTTACATTCTCAATCTATTTAGGAAATGCTATATATAAAAATATAAAATTTAGAGTTTAAGATCTATTTAATAAAAATTTTGACAGCATTTCCTCTATTTTTGAAACATTTCCTCCTAAAACATTATAATAACACTTCTAAAAATAACAACAATCTCAACTTCGAAACAGGACCGCCTGCCCCTTTCTTTTTTTCTCAAATCAAATATACTCAATACACAAGGTAAAACTCAAATAATTTTAAGAAGCATACTAAAACATGCATATTAAACTCATTGCTTTTATAACTAAGACTACCAAACATAGTAGTCTTTTTTTTTTTTTTTTAAAAAACAAGTTCTTACAAGGTGTAAAGATAACTTAAAGAAAGATGAAAAATGTGCTTTTAAAACAGACATTACTACTAAGTATCTTTACACATACAAACAAACTTACATGATGTAAGATATATGTACATAACATGTAGAAACATCAAAGTGATCCTCATTCTACATGTCATCGAGTGGCCCACCTCAAGACTGGAGAGTTTACAAGATCGGGAAGCTACCTGGAAAATATTTTTAAAGAAAATAAATGGTGAGCACTAACGCCCAGTGAGTGGATGTACTTTTTGTTTTACAAACAAAACATAAATATATGTGTTTACTCTTTTAGAACCTTATCTCAAAATATATAAATGAGATATTGAAAATAATAACCCTTTATAATTTAACCATAAATCATATATATCATTTCATAAATATAATTCTACACCAATGTTCATACCTAGGAAAATTGTCACATACGTGTCGTAGGGTCCATACCACAACGTACATGCAGAGCTTGAGACTTACTTCACATACACCGTGTGAATATATTTCACCTGTGCAAAGAAATTTTTTTCACATACGTACGTAGAGTGACCCGGAAGCCTTTAATATTAGTTATAGGGAAAGGGTACTAAACTAGTGTTAAAAAAACTCATAACATTTCTCTCAATCTCTACTCAAAATCTTTATGCTTAAATAATTCTTCAATATAATATAATCATTAAACGTTTCCATTTTTCTCACATAAACAAAAATCTCAATGGCTTAATTCATCAAACATAACCATATCTCTAGTGTCCATATATAATTCAAAATCATATAAAATACTTGGTTTTAATAATCACTTCAAATAAACGTAATAAATCTCTAACATCCATACATAAATTAAATTCATGTAAAACATAACTAAATCTTTAATAAACATATATAAATCATTTGTATAAAACTTCATATAATCTCTAACCAATCAATTTTATATAACACAATATAATATATCAATCTCAACACAAAATATATATCAATCCATTTTAAAAATACCAATAATTTCTTTGTGGAAATCAAATAAAAATCCACTCACAACTTGTATGAGATTTTAGTTGGGTTCAAGAAGGTTAGATTCCTTTTGTATCTCTTTCTTCCCTAAAAATCACCAAGAACTTGGTTACCATGAAATATCATAATGAAAACACTATAGAAGAATTTAGGATTGAAATCCTAAGAATACCCCAAAACTTAGCAAGTATTTTTGCCAATATTTTTTCTTCACTTCTTTGCTGTCCCAGCAGTTTTCCTCACACATTTTCTCACCAAAACTTTCTGTTTTGTCACCTATTTGAGTTGCCTTATACTCCCCTTTTTTTTAGTCACTACGTCACAATTTAGGATGTCCAAAACGTGCCAAACAACAGCTTGCAAGGTGTTGTCTGGCAGCATAGTATGCTGCTGTAATGGCTTGTATGACAGCTAGGTGTGCTGTCTTTAATTTGCCACCAACTGCTCTAATTTAATAAAGGAAGCAGCTACTGTCCCTTGCATTTCCAGCAGTGTTTTACCATCTAAATTTGCACCATTTTGGGCTTGAATGGGCCTAAGGAAATTGGATTTAATTTGTGACATGTGGGCCTCTCAAATCTAATTTTATTTTCCACGTCGGGCCTTATGAAACTAACCCAATTGTTTTTCATATCTGAATCTTACGGTATGAACTTACTTAATTTATTTTGTTCTCTATAATTGGGTCTCACAAAACCTTCCCAACTTAAAAGAATTTTGTCCCCAAAATTCACTTACCTGATTGAAACTAATGAGGATATTAAATCTGCATCTGATCTTCTTGTTCCCAAGTTGCTTATTCTATTCCATGATTTCTCCATAGAACTTTTACTAAAGGAATTACTTTAGTACGTAATACCTTTTTCCTTCTGTCAAGTATCTCAACTGGCTCCTCTTGTAATACATCCTCCCAATAGTATGTACTGTACATGTACAGATATTGTAATATATTCTTTCAGAATTTATTGTATAGTACACAAGTAAATAAATGAGCCTTTATTATGAGTAAACCGAATGTTTAAAGCATTAAGGGTGCTATAATGGAATCTATTGGATGGATCCAGAGATTTTCGAAAAAGGGTATCAGAGACTTGGAAAATATCTGGAATGGTTTCAGATGATTAATAAGGTTCCATAAAGTATATAAGAAATTTAAATTATAAGTTTTGGAGAACATAGTAAGGATTTCCATAAATTGGAGTATTAAGAATATTTATTGGAAGTTAAAATATATTTTTATGATATGAGATTTTAATTTGATTAATTGATGGAAAAGTAAATTGAAATGGATTTTTATGGAAAAGCGTTAATGGATTGTTATGGATTAAATTGTAAATCAAAAGATTGTTGACTAAGATCATGTAATTAAATTTTATGTTGTAGTCACATTTTGATTTTAAAATGTAATGGGATAAGTTGTAATTATAAATATATATATATATATATATATATATATATATATATATATATAATATGTTAGTGGGAAGTTACACATACAAAAATCCAGAACACAATTCAACGGGTGAAGTAAAAAAAAAAGAAAAGAAAGCAAAATAATTACAAGTGAAGCAACTAGTAAACACAAAGAAAACAAAACAGAGACAGAGGCAACTCAGCCAAAGAGAAAAAGAAAGAAGAAAAAAAAAGAAAAAAAAAAGAGAGAAAGGGAAGGAGAGAGCTCGGCCGAAGAAGAAAAGGGAGAGAAAGAAGAGAGCTGTCTGGCCGAGAGAAAGAAGAAAAGAAGAAAAAGAAGAGAATAAGAAGGAAAGGAGAGCAGTGGAAAAGGAGAAGAGCAGAGGAAGCAGATTCGGCCAGAGAAGAAAGAAAAGAAGAAAAGAGAGAGAGAAAAGAAAAGAAGAAAAAAGAGGATCGGCCAAGCTAGAAGAAGAAGAAAAGGATTTGGGTAAATGATTGATGAAGTTGATTTGGTTTGAATTTTGATGATATCTTTTGTGTTGTAGAATTAGTAGTTAATATTTGATGAATATTGAATTAATTTTAGAGATTGATTAAGTTTTGATTTGTGTTTGAAAGTGATTGTTGAATATAAAGTGAAATTGGATTTCTAGAAATGAAGAAGATGATGGGTTTTGTTAATTTTAGTATTTGATTTGAGTTTTATGGTATTTTGTTTGAAATTAGTTGGAATTGAATTGATTAAAGTGAAAATCAAGGAAACTAGTAAGTTCAAGATTTTGTGAATTTTATGATTTCAAGTTTAAATGTGTAAATTGAGTTTTGTATTAGTTATTGTACTTATATTAATGATTTAGTTGGAAATATATTACTTTAGGAAGAAATCTCCATAGTATGGAAGGAAATGAAATTGTACGGAAAGACAAGAAATGTAATGAGATGTCTGAAGGAACCAGAGCACCAAGCCTAGAGAAAACCATAAATCTGTGAGTGTTAAACTATTTTAAGCAAAGTTATAGAAAATTTATTATATACATTTATTTATTTATATATGTTTTATAAGTTCAATAGAAATTTATGCCTTAATCATATGCTAATAGAGATATTTTTATACTTCAGAAATTTTGAAATTTTATTCACAGCAAAAATATGTTTTGTCTATACATTTATTTACTTATATGAGTTTTATAATTTAAGTAGAATTTATGTTCATGTGTGTTTTAATTAAAGTATTTATATCTCAGAAATTTAGAATTTATATTCATTTAAAGAAATATGTTTTATGTATATCTCATGCTTTTTGATTAGTTTTCAAAGTAAAGAAAATAGTTTTCAAACCCATGGATACCCATTTATTATCAGATTATCAGCAGCTATCAGTTATCAGATTATCAGCAGCTATTAGTTATCAGATTATCAGCAGTAGACCCAGCCGGTACACCCCATTTGTGTGTGGCAAGTTAAGGGGGGATAGTCCGCTAACTCCAGGGGGGTTGAGTCTGTCGAGTTTGTTAGTCGCCCATACATTGGGGTGTTGTCTCGCTATATGGAGGCGACGCAGCATTCCGCCACATAAATAGTGAGATGTCTTTTATTAGATTATCAGAGTCACCAGTGCGGCGCCAGTTAGTCGTATGGTGACACATTTCATATGGTGCGGTGCCAATTGAGTCGCCCTATGGATTATCAGTTATCAGATATGGGTTTTCCATTGGCATTATCAGAAAAGTTTTATCAGAAAAATTTTATCAGAAAAGTATTATCAGAAAGTAAAAGTATATTATCTCAATTTTTCAATTTTCAAAAAAGTAAAGTATTTATATATTATCTCAGCTTTTTAGTTTTCAAAAATATGCAGTATTTCAGTTTATCAGTTTTCAGCAATAACAGAAAGTTTGAAAGGTTTTTAGTATAGTTTTCAAAAGTTAGATATCAGTATAGTTTTCAATATGGATTTCAGAATAGTTTTCAGAAAATAGATTTCAGAAATAATTTATCAGTTCAGGTTTCAGTAAAGTTTTCAGAAAGTAAATTTCAATATAATTATCAGGAAGAGATTTCAGTATAGTTTTCATGAAATATATTTTAGTTCAGTTTTCAAGGAAACAGAGAGATTTTGATTATTATGTAAATTGTTTAGTACAGTTTTTAGAATTAGTAAAAGATTTATTATTTTGAATTCCAGTATATTACTTTTAGTAAATAGATTTTGGTTATCTTTTTAATCTAGTGTAAACAGATTAATATTCTTTTCAGATTTCAGGGAGGTTAATAGAAAAAGGATTAAAATTTATTTAGAAATTTATAACACTCACTGAGCTCCTTTTCAGATATGGTTTTAAGTGCATGAATATTTTATTTAAAGATTTGATTTATTTATCTTTGATAACTATTTATTTTGATATTTAAACTGTTTGAGTTGTGATTCAATTATTGAGACGGACAGGATGTCCACGGTTGTTGGGATTTGAAACTTTATAGAAGTGTTCAAGTTTTTATGCAGGTCTCCAAGATTTGGTAATCTCAGAAAAATAGAGGAGACTCAGCCAAAATTTTCATAAAGTAGTTTTGTATAAAAAAAAAAATTTATACTCAGATTTTCAGATTTAAGAAACGGCTTAGCTTCACGAAAGCCTTTCAATGAGGCAAGCCTCGAATGGGAAGCTACCGTGGAGTGCCAGTAGGCCACCTAGCGTGAGATAATAGGTTAGGGGCCTGCCACCTCTTCATAAGTCAAATATTCTTTCAATTAAAGAGATTGCTTTGTTAAAACACGTGAAGGATTAGGTATATATTTGCGAAGCATTGAAACATGGAACTCATCATGAATTCTGTATAGTTCTGAAGGTAAAGCTAAACGATAAGCAACTGTTCCTACTCTACCAATGATTTCATATGGACCAATATATTGTGGACTCAACTTTCCTCGTTTCCCAAACCGAAGTACACCTTTCCATGGTGAATTTTGTAAGAACAGCCAATCACCAACTTAGATTCAAAATCTCTCCTGCGTTTATCTGTATAACTTTTCTGTCTGTCTCGAGCTATCTTCAATCTATCTCTGATAACCACGATCTTTTCTGTTGTAAGCAATTGGCTCTATTTCTTGATAAAAAATGGGCCTCCATTTATATCTATCTTTCCCAACTTTTTTTCCGTCCCGAGTAATTATCGGTTGTTTTTAATATTTTTCTGTAGTGTGCAGGTTTAGGGACCCAAGTGAACATTTTATATATTTTGGGAGAAAAAGTGTAATTTCAGTAACTTGGTAATAAGAGCCTTTGTGGAAGCATCTCCGAATTCTGGGCCAAAACTATAATTTCAAAAAGTTTCACCAGTTTAAATGAAACGGTGCGTTTTGCACCAAAGGAAATGGGCTTTAGTGGAACAGCGCCGTTTTGACACCAAAGAGCTGGTGCAAAACGGCGCCGTTTTGATGTTAGAAAAGAGAAAAAAAAATAAAAGCCAGCAGACCAGTGTGCATGGCAGGCTTCAGTGCGACTAGTATCCTCGTGCTCCTCCTTGCGGTGAAGATGAACCAGCAGACCAGGGAGCATGGCGAGGAAGACCTTGACCAAGCCCAGCTCGCGGTGCAGAAACCAACCTGTCCAGGGGATAAGGCGACCATGAATGGGAGGAGAAAGAGCTCGCGGTGCAGCTTGTGTGCAGAAGGTCCAAATGGACCAGTAGGCACCGCGACCAAACGGCGTGACCGCTGGTCGCGGTGGCCAAATTCAGCAGCCCTAGGTCCGCCTATTGAAAGAAGAAAACGCAGCAGTGAGGGGGGTGCGGTCCAGTTGGTTTCCAGCAGCCACCAAGCTGCCTCCAAAGCTCTTTTCTTCCACCTTTCATCATCCACAACACACCAACTTCATCACCAATCATCAACACGAAGTTAGTTCACGGTTTTCATCGAATATTCATCAAGAGAAGACGAAGATCAAAGGAAAAGAAGTTCATACTGGAAACGCGCGGATTTCGACTCTCGACATCTTCGAATGGGTTGTCTTACATCCTTAATCTTACCTTGTTTTTATTTGATTGAATGAGTAGCTAGTTGTTGTGTTAGGTGTACGAACCATAAACGAATTTTGTGAGTTATTGATTATGAATATATTGTTATATTATTTCATGATATAATGTGCTTAATAATAAACAATATGTTTTCCATATCCGTGAATGGGGCCGTGTGACCGCCTAGCATTATCTTCCATTTAATCTGTCTCGCTTTATATCATTGTTTTAGTTATAAGTATTTGATTATGAACTAAATTTGTAAGTTAGGGTTTTGATGGATCCTTTTCTATGAAACTTGAATGAATTGATTGTTTAATTTGTTGTGGTTGATTATTATGTTGTTGAGTAGTATTATTGTGCTTAATGCTTTTGAATGTGAAGGCCTGCATTTAGATGATCAATTGGTTGTGTGTTATGCACCGAGAGGAGACGCCCACAACGTGGTCGATATAATGTCCACCACAAGTAGAATTAGATAGAGATATACTAATTTGCTAGTGTGATCACATAAGGTGTTTATTGTGACTAATGCATTTTCATGCACTTGGATATACCATCGAGAGATAGGATATTAGTGTATGTGGAATAGGTCCGATTTACCTCGAGAGGGGACTTTGGATAATTTAGATAAACACGATCATCAAAACGAATAATTAAACTACAACAATGTGCTTTCATGAAATTCACTTAGATGGATTAGGTGAATTCAAATACCCTAGCTCATCTCTTAATTTGGTTGTTTATTTTACGTTTTATGTTTGTTAGTTTTATCTTTCGTTATCTTATTTTAAACCATCCAATTGTCCAAATAGAAATAGACTTAGTTAACTTTAGTACTCAACGCCTAAATATCCCTGTGGAGACGATAATTTACTCATTCTTTATTACCTGTGCCGACCCCGTATACCTGCGGGTACAAAAAAGTATAACAAGTTTTTGGCACTGCTGCCGGGGATATTTTGGTTGTGTTTATACTAATATCGATTAGGTCTATAACTACTTTGGATTTGTATATATTTTATTTTTATTAATTTTGTTTTTCTTTTTCAATACAGGAAAGGTATTCTTGGTATGAGGCATCTGAGCTTATCGAGGAAGTGGCGACTAGAGACTATGAAGCACCTTTGGGCTATTTCTTATGCGGGGGGCCGCATGTGAGTACTGATTGTCAGATGAGCAATCCGTTTGCTGAGAGCCGTTCTGACGAACAACAATATGAGAACTATCTATATTTTCAACAGAACAACCCCTACCCGACTATAGACTGTGGAGCGCCGCTGAGATATTTCTTATGTGGAGGGCTACATGTTAGTAATGATTGTCAAACTCAAGCAAATGCTCAAAGCTTTTCGATTCAAAGCAACCAATTAGCTACAGAGATCCAATGGCAAAAGCACGAACCATATCTTATTGTGCAATGCAATGAAACGGCCGTGGAAATCGAAGAGCAAATTGAGCAGCAGATTTGGGTTGATCAAGTAGAGATGGAAGGGAGCAAGAGTTTGTTACATGAAGATGATACATCTACCTTTTCAGAGCCACTTGAGTTATGTCTAGTCCACAGCGTCACTGCAAAAGAAGAAAGCCACCAAGATACATACGTTTTTGTCGACCTCGGAGAAGGGAAGCCCAAATTGCCTTCGCCTTTTAAGCAGAACTCGCACTTGGGCCATAAAAATATACCTTTGCATTCGAGGTATGCAGTGCTGGGAGAGTCATCTTCTCTTCCAGTCGTTTGGTTAGGATGGTGCGGTAAGCTGATGAGGAGATACCAATTATGGGGCAGGTGGGCGAAAGCTCAAGCGATGAGGTAAAATCTGTACATTATTTTCTTTTATTTTATTTTGATTTTTTTTAGTTTAAATTTTTTTTAGTGTTTCGTAACTATTTCCCATGAACCTTTTGAAGTATTGTGCCTTGTGTTGAAAATTTCGAAGTTCGGGGGAAGTTTGGTTGGTTGTAAATATTATTGAAGTGTTTGATTGTGGTTGTTTTCTTTATGTTTTTGTTTGTGTGTCTAGTTACATTGTTGTTAGTTCTTAATTTTAGTTTTTCGTTTTTATTACTTTGTTTAGCCCCTTTTCCTCGTGTGCAAGGTTTTAAAACATTGAGGACAATGTTTATCTTAGGTTTGGGGGTATTTTTGTCTTTTGCGCATTTTTGTGTCTTGTTGGTGTATATAGGCTGGAAACCTAGACTTTCCTCATACGCACTGCGTTTGGAAGACTTAGGCATAACAATGCCACGTACACTAGTTTTCGAGTCTTTTATTGTATTTTTCGTGTTTTGTTTTATTTGTTTTAGGATAGCAAATTATATGCATGCTTTACAGATAATTTGGTAATAATATATAAATACTTAGGTCATTTGAGTGCACAAAGTTGTTATTTGGAATAATGCAGGTAGGTTTTTGCATCTAATCGTATAAGTCTGACATCTTTGCATTGTACAATGTGAAAACTTCCAATTAGTAGCCCTGATTAATAGTGGAGACTACCCTTAGTGAGATTTTGAGATTATTGCGTATTTATTCTGAGGGAATTTTTGTTTCTACTCCTAAACACTTTCTTGAGCTTTATTGTTATTAGATTGATCTCCATAGGTTTGCATTGGATGTTAATGAACTGCATAATAAGAATCTTGTATGTTTGTGTTGAATGTTCAATTGAGTAGATTTTAGAGATATGATCCAGGGATTGTGTGTGAACTCTTAAATAGCTTTATTTCATGTCCTTAAATTGTGTGCTCCCTATCCCATTTGCGGCCAAACACTCGTATATTAGCATTTTAGTGTATGACCTATATGTCCAAAAAAATCCTAGCCGAAATTGTAAGACGTTACCTTTGACGCTTGGAAACTAGTGACAATTAAAAGAAAAATGTGTAAGTGTTGAGTGAGAAAGAGGAGTGGAGTTAAAAAGATGAAAAGGATGTGAGAAATGTGCAGAAAAAGAGAATAGCCAAAAAAAATATATATATATGTATGTATATATATGTATATATATACATATGTATATATATATATATATATATATATGAAAAGAGTTGGCTAAAATGAGAAAAATGAGTGAAGTGCACGAAGAAAAAAATTGAAGAGGGTTGAAAAAGAGATTGAAAGGAGAAAGGCGAGAAAAAGATTTGGAAGAAAAGTTGAATGAATTTGGTAGTCGTGAGAGAAAATGCACAAATTGAAAATTTTATAAAGTCTCTCAATAGGTTTCCAAGTGAGTTGAACCCGATTTCCGTTCTTTTTGAGCCAATCACCCTAAACCCCATTGCAACCATATAAAGACCTGTTGATCTTCTTAGGAAACTTAATTGTAATATTTGATATGTATATATATTGATTTTTCCGTTCTTAACATTTGATATCTTTCATGAGATCCTTTGTTAAATCTATGCGTTCTGTCTAATTATTGATGCATACGACACATTTTGAAATTATTTGCTCATAAATTCCAGTCGTATGCAGTTGAAAGTGTGATTGCCTAGGTTTTGAGTGTCATTGAGTGAAAACTGGCGAGACTAGAGTCGAGGCGAATTACATCAGTAGTTTATTAGTATGGAAGGTGTCACAGTTATAAATGCGTTGCATGTCAGTGTCCTGTATGATATAGGGTGTTTAGACTTATTGGCAGTATTTTGGATTTATGATTTTGTACTATTCTTATGCCTTTGTGTTTGTGTATATGGTGTCGTTAGCTTAGGACGTTTGTGGGTATCGTAGCTGGTAAACCCTCACGAGACTATAACTCGTCCATTAGGGCCACCTAGGGGTTTAAAGGCTTGTGGCACATGCTAAGTGCCATCGTGATACCTACGAAAGTGGTTTAAGCTAGTTGTTTGTTTTCCGTTATTTGTTATTTTATTTTCCTTTCGTTTTGTTTGCATTTTTGTTTCGTTCCGATTTTGCTCGAGGACGAGCAAAAGTTAGGTTTGGGGGTATTTGTTGGCTCCATTTCTTGATAAAAAATGGGCCTCCATTTATATCTATCTTTAACTACTTTTGTTCCTTCCCGAGTAATTATCGGTTGTTTTTAATGTTTTTATTTAGTGTGCAGGTTTAGGGACCCAAGTGAAGATTTTATATATTTTGGGGGAAAAAGTGTAATTTCAGTAACTTTGTAATAAGGGCCTTTGTGGAAGCATCTCCGAATTCTGGGCCAAAACTATAATTTAAAAAGTTTCACCAGTTTAAATGAAACGGTGCGTTTTGCACCAAAGGAAATGGGCTTTAGTGGAACGGTGCCGTTTTGGCACCAAAGAGTTGGTGCAAAACGGCGTCGTTTTGATGTTAGAAAAGAGAAAAAAAATAAAAGCTAGCAGACCAGTGTGCATGGCGAGCTTCAGCGTGACCAGTATCCTCGCGCTCCTCCTTGCGGTGAAGATGAACCAGCAAACCAGGGAGCATGGCGAGGAAGACCGCGACCTAGCCCAGCTCGCGGTGCAGAAACCAACCTATCCAGGGGGCAACACGACCATGAATGCGAGGAGAAGGAGCTCGCGGTGCAGCTCGTGTGCAGAAGGTCCAAATGGACCAGTAGGCATCGCAACCAAGCGGCGCGACCGCTGGTCGTGGTGGCCAAATTCAGCAGCCGTAGGTTCGCCTATTGAAAGAAGAAAACGCAGCAGTGAGGGGGGTGCGGTCCAGTTGGTTTCCAGCAGCCACCAAGTTGCCTCCAAAGCTCTTTTCTTCCACCTTTCATCATCCACAACACACCAACTTCATCACCAATCATCAACACGAAGTTAGTTCACGGTTTTCATCGAATATTCATCAAGAGAAGACGAAGATCGAAGGAAAAGAAGTTCATACTGGAAACGCGCAGATTTCGACTCTCGACATCTTCGAATGGGTTGTATTGCATCCTTAATCTTACCTTGTTTTTATTTGATTGAATGAGTAGCTAGTTGTTGTGTTAGGTGTACGAACCATAAACGAATTTTGTGAGTTATTGATTATGAATATATTGTTATATTATTTCATGATATAATGTGCTTAATAATAAACAATATGTTTTCCATATCCGTGAATGGGGCCGTGTGACCGCCTAGCATTGTCTTCCATTTAATCTGTCTCGCTTTATATCATTGTTTTAGTTATAAGTATTTGATTATGAACTAAATTTGTAAGTTAGGGTTTTGATGGATCCTTTTCTATGAAACTTGAATGAATTGATTGTTTAATTTGTTGTGGTTGATTATTATGTTGTTGAGTGGTATTATTGTGCTTAATGCTTTTGAATGTGAAGGCCTGCATTTAGATGATCAATTGGTTGTGTGTTATGCACCGAGAGGAGACGCCCACAACGTGGTCGATATAATGTCCACCACAAGTAGAATTAGATAGAGATATACTAATTTGCTAGTGTGATCACATAAGGTGTTTATTGTAACTAATGCATTTTCATGCACTTGGATATACCATCGAGAGATAGGATATTAGTGTATGTAGAATAGGTCCGATTTACCTCGAGAGGGGACTTTGGATAATTTAGATAAACACGATCATCAAAACGAATAATTAAACTACAACAATGTGCTTTCATGAAATTCAATTGGATGGATTAGGTGAATTCAAATACGCTAGCTCATCTCTTAATTTGGTTGTTTATTTTAAGTTTTATGTTTGTTAGTTTTATCTTTCGTTATCTTATTTTAAACCATCCAATTGTCTAAATAGAAATAGACTTAGTTAACTTTAGTACTCAATGCCTAAATATCCCTCTGGACACGATAATTTACTCATTCTTTATTACTTGTACCGACCCTGTATACTTGCCTCGATCTTTTCTATTGTAAACTGTACAAGCTCTGGACCTAATAACGTGGCTTTACCTATCTTATCCCAACATACCGGTGTTCTGCATTTTCTTCCATAGAGTGCTTCATATGGTGCCATTCCAATACTAGCTTGATAACTGTTGTTGTAAGCAAATCCAATCAATGATAGATGAGTATCCCAACTGCCTTTGAATTCCATCACGCAAGCTTGAAGTATATCTTCTAATGTTTGAATAGTACGCTCTGATTGACCATCAGTTTGTGGATGAAAAGCAGTACTAAAATGCAATTTAGTACCCATGGCTTTCTGCAAACTAGGCCAAAATCTGGATGTAAATTGAGGATCTCTGTCGGAAACAATTGATATGGGTGCCCCATGAAGACGTATTATCTCATTAACATAAATTCTAGCCAACTTGTCGAGGATATAAGTATTCTTGATAGGTAGAAAATGTACAGATTTTGTTAATCGATCCATAATGACCCATAAACTATCATGGTCCCTTTGAGTGCGAGGAAGTCCTACCACAAAATCCTTACTAATATGTGTTGGGATTTATGCCCTAAAACTTGTAATTGTAAATGGTTAAAGACAATATGTAATACACCCTCTCGCTAGTATGTACTGTACGTATAGGTGTTGTAATATATTATCTCAGAATTTATTGTACAGTACAAATGTAAATAGATACGCTCTTATTATGAGTAAATGGATGTTAGATGTATTAATGGTGCTATAGTGGAATTTATTGGATGGATTCGAAAGTTTCCGAAAAGGGTATCAGAGACTCGGAATATGTCTGGAATAGTTCCAGATGGTTATTAAGGTTCCATAAAGTATATAAGAAATTTAATTATAAGTTTTGGAGGACCTAGGAAAGATTTCCATAAATTGGAGTATTAAGAATATTTATTGGAAGTTAAAATATATTTTTTTACGATATGAGATTGTAATTTAATTGGTGTTTTAAATGTGGTGGAAAAGTAATGTTGGTAGATTAATTTTGATGTGTACAAGTGGACTAATCAAAGTTAGCTATATGGACTAAATTAACAATTAAAATATTGTTGGACAAGTATATGTAATTAGTTTTCAATTTGTAGTCACATTATGATTTTAAAATGAAAAAAGAGCATGTTGCAATTATTGTGGAGATATTTTAAATGAATTTGAGTGGAGGTTCCACTCACAAACCAAGTTAACTGAGTAAAAAAAATAAAAAATAAAAACAGAAAATAGAGAACAAAAGAGACCAGAAAATTTGAGAAGAAAAAGAAGAGAAAAAGAGAGAGAGGGAGGAGAAAGAAGAAGAAGCTTCGGCCGAAAAGGAAGAGAGAAAGGAGAAGGAAAAGGGTCTGGCCGAAGGAGGAAGAGAAAGAAGAGAGCAGTCATAGAAGCCAAGGGACAGCAGAAACTGTGTAGAAAAATGAAAATAGAAATAGAGCAGACCGTGAGAAGAGAGAAAGAAAGAAAGAAAAGAAGAAGAAGAAGATGAGCAACAAGAGTCAAAGAGGATTTGGGTAAGTGTTGATGAAATTGATTTGTTTTGGAATTGAATTGATTAAAGTGAAAATCAAGAAAACTAGTAAGGTAACATTTTGGAGATTTTATGATTTCAAGTTTGAATTTTTAAATTGAGAGATTATTTGAGTAATTGGAGTGTTTTTGAGTTAATTAATAATATGAATTGAATTTATTATTTAAGGAATTAAAATAACTCCTAAATTAGTGAATTAGTATTATGAAGTTTTGTGATGTTGTGTTTGGTGATTAATAAGACTTGTAGTAATTATTTGGAATGATGTTGAATTTAAAGTTTTAAAGCATGAAAGTAGATATAAATTGTATGGAAGTGAATTTGTAAGTGAAAGTTATGATTGAAGTATGATAAGGTATTAGAATTAGATTATATGTATTTGCGATGCTAATTGATACTTAGAAATTCAAGAAATTATGTTGATTTTGAATGTTTGAAATTCGGTCAAGAAGAGGAATCGTATGATTGATATGTGTTTAATTAAATTGACATGGTTTATATTAAATTAGATTTAATTGGTTGTGTTGTATGAAAAGGAATTGAAGAATAAAGTGTTAAATGTGTTAATTGAGTTTTTGTATTAGTTGTTGTATTTATATTAATGATTTAGTTGGAAATATATTACTTTAGGGAGAAAAAGAAATGTAATGAGATGTCCGAAGGAACCAGAGCCCCAAGCTTAGAGAAAACCAGAAATCTGTGAGTGTAAAACTATTTTAAGTAAAGTATATTTTATTTTCGTAACATGTTTTATGTGAGTGTTTAAAGTAATTTATGTGAAGAGTAGTTTATTTTCAGAATATGTTTTATGAATGTTTATAGAAAGTTATTATTTTAAGTGATATGTATTTTAGTATGTTTTCAATTTGAGTGAACTATATACCTTTATATTTTATAATTTAAATAGAAATTGATGCCCAAACGTATTTCAAGAAGATGTTTATACATGAGATTTAATTTAAGAAATATATTTTATATTTTCACGCTTTTGATTAGTTTAAAAAAAAAAAAGTAAAGTAAAAGAAAATATTTTCAGGCCAATAGGATACCCATTTATTATCAGATTATCAGCAGCTATTAGTTATCAGATTATCAGCAGTAGACCCAGCCGGTACACCCCATTTGTGTAGGGCAAGTTAAGGGAGGGGACAATCTGGTAACTCTAGGGGGTTTGAGTCTGTCGAGTCTGTTAGTCGCTCACACATTATGGTGTTGTCTTGCTATATGTAGGCGACGCAGAATTCCGCCACATAGTCAGTGAGATGTCTTTTATCAGATTATCAGAGTCACCAGAGCGGCGCCAGATTAGTCGTCTGGTGACACCCTCCATATGGTGCGGCACCAACTGAGTCACCCTATGGATTATCAGTTATCAGATATGGGTTCCATTGGCATTATCATAAAAGTATTATCATAAAAAAGTATATTTTCTTAGCTTTTCAGTTTTCAGAAAAGTATATATATCAGTTTTTCAATTTTCAGAAAAGTAGCCTTTCAGTTTCCAGAAAAGTAAAAGTATATTTTCTCAGCTTTCAGTTTTTAGAAAAGTAAAGTATATATATTATTTCAGCTTTTTAGTTTTCAAAAAATATGCAACATTTCAGTTTATCAATTTTCAGCAATAACAGAAAGTTTAAAAGGTTTTTAGTTTGGATTTCAGAATAGTTTTCAGAAAATAGATTTAAGAAATAGTTTATCAATTTAGATTTCAAAAAACATATTAATATTCTTTATAGTACAGTCTTCAGGGAGGTTTAATTAGAGACATTAAATTGTTTAGAAACTAATAACACTCACTGAGCTCGTTTAGCTCATTATATTTTTATGTTTTTAAACCAACCTTCCAAGTGCAAGTGTAGACAGTGCAGGGACGCCCAGGACCGACAGGACCAGTCAGAACATTGCTGTGACAGTTCAGAATTAAGTTTAATGTTTTAGTTGTAATAATTATGTAAAGTTTATATTTGGATATTGTTTTTAGCGCATGAATATTTTATTTAAAAATTAGATTTGTCTATTTCAGTTAATTCGATTTTTGTGGTTGAGTTGTGAATTATTAAGATGGACCGGAGGTCCACAGTAGTTGAGATTTGGAATTTTATAGAAGTGTTCAAGTTTTTATGCAGGTCTCCAAGATTTGGTAATCTCATAAAAACATAGGAGACTCTGCCAAAATGTTTTTTTAAAAAAAAAAATTTTCCTACGTAGATTTCCAAGTTAAGAAACGACTTAGCTTCACAGAAGCCTTTCAGCGAGGCAAGCCTCGACTGGGAAGCTACCGTAGAGTGCCGGTAGGGCGCCTAGCAGTGACATAGTAAGTTTGGGGCCTGTCACAATAATAAGAATTATTAAGATTATCATTCAAATTTATAAATGTTTTATATTCAGTCACACATTCGTATTGTGCAAGAACATCCTAGATTGCAAGATGTAATCTCATAATGAGTATATGATGGTTATATACATAGAGGATTCATTTTGAGACGTGCAATCTAAAGAGTCCATAAAGAGCGAACAAAGCTGGGTACTTTGTTTGTGATTGATTTACTGCTGCGGTCCATTTTGTAAAGTACGGTGGCCTTATCCTAGACCGCTCATGTAGTTGACATGAGAATGGAGGCACCTTATATAATGAGATCATATAGGACTAGGCCATGATTTATATGAATCTCTCACCAAGATTCGTTAAT
Source organism: Xanthoceras sorbifolium (assembly GCA_003430845.1). Lineage (NCBI taxonomy): Eukaryota > Viridiplantae > Streptophyta > Magnoliopsida > Sapindales > Sapindaceae > Xanthoceras > Xanthoceras sorbifolium. The sequence goes on from CM010618.1 coordinate 21,698,241, forward strand.
AGATGAGATTCATATATAATCGATAAAGGATGGCTATTTATAGGTGATCTTAATCCTGAGTGTCTTATTAACTCCTTCAAGTTAGATCATGACTTTTGATTTACCATGAGTGAGATTGATGTGAATCTCAACCAATACCTCCATATCTTGGAGTTGCGGTTTGGCTTGTGGCTAGGAAGGTTTGAACACAATAGTGGAATCCACTCCATCTTGATTGAAGTAGATGGGTAGTTCCCTTAAGGGTTGATTCGAGGCTTGAACTATTATGAGCCCTCTCCTTCTTCCGTGAGGAAGACAGGATTTAATTGTTCATTAGAGAATTAATGGTACTTAAAGGAAAACATATTTCTAGAGGGGTATAACGGACTTTATGATCCAACTCTAGTTATGAACTATTTGTGGAGGATCACACTATATGCAATTATCTATTTCAATGGACACTGAGACTTCAGATTGTATAAACACATCTACAGTTCTGAGAGTGCAGTCTCGGGTTTTTAGTGGAATAACTCCGAGGTTAATAATCGTGAAATATTAATTAAAGAGTTTTAATTAATATTACTAAGTATTATTGGAGCTCAGAACTGTGGGCCCATTAGGTCCCCTTGCTAGCCCTTATGGTTGTTGATAACAAGGGTCACGGTAGATTAATTGGATGATCCAATTAATAGTGTTACGAAAATAATGCGATATAAATAAAAGAGAATAATTAAATAATTATTAATTCTATTTATTAAATATGAGGTCATGTGATTAAATAATTACTAGGACAAAAGAATTAAAATAATTAGATTATTTTAATAGTCCAAAAGGTCACAGGTTCAAGTCTTTAGGGAGACTAAAAATAAATAGGATTTAGAATCCTATTTTGACTTGGTCAAACTAAAACCCTAAAGGACTACTGTATAAGTGTTATATAGATAGGAAAAACCTAACCTAACACACAAGTGAAAAAGAAAGAGAATTCGGCCACCAAAGAGAGAAGAAAAGAGAAAAAAATGTTTTTTTCTGACTCTCCCCTCTTTTGCAGGATTCGGCCGGCATTCTTTTCACGTGACCTCCATCTCTTGCCGTGACGTGCCCACACACACGTTGTTAGACTGCCGGTCATAGCTCCGAAGATCTGGTGGTATATCGAGGAATCAGAAAAAAAAATCAAGAAAAAGGTATGTAGTTTCTAAAGTTTTTTTCTGCGTATATACAGGAACTCGTTCCTGAATAAAAAAAGGTTTTCAATATAAGAAAAATTTTTAAAACTTAATTCCGCATGTTATACGATAATCAAAATCTTTTCTAAAACTCCCTTCAATATGTTTCCATTTCCATTCAGGAATAGGAAGTGGTTGTAAAAGTTTTGCAGGTTTCTGATGCTCTGCCTTGACTTGTTGACAAATCAAACATCTAGCTACAAATTTTGCTATATCTCTTTTCATTCCTTGCCACCAATAATGCTCTTTCAAAGTACGATACAATTTTGTGCTTCCTGGATGGATTGCATATGCAGAAGAGTGAGCTTCTTCTAGGATTTCTTTATTCAGCTCCTTATTATTAGGTACACAAAGTCTATTACCTAATACTAATGCATCATCATCTCTCAACATGAAGTCACTTCGTAGTTTGTCCTTCACTTCTTCTTTTAATTGAACCAAATAAGAGTCTTGAGCCTGTAATTCTCGTATCTGATCAATTAGAATAAGCCTAGCTTGAAAAGTAGCCAGTAATGCTCCAGAATTATCTGTTGCTAATCCAACTCTTAAAGTTTTCAATTCAGTTAGCAAAGGAGAATGCATCATGTTTAAATGTGCTATAGAGCTTAAAGTTTTTCTACTAAGTGCATCCGCCACCATAGTAGCTTTTTTAGGATGATATTCAATAGTGCAATCATAATCTTTGATTAGTTCAATCCACCTTTTCTGCCTCAAATTGAATTCTTTTTGTGTGAAAAGACACTGCAAGTTTTTTTTATCAGTAAAAATTTGACAAGTAACCCCATATCTTTAAAGCAAACACAATTGCAGCAAGCTCTAAATCATGTGTTGGATATTTGAGTTGATGCTTCTTAAGTTGTCTAGAAGCATAAGCTATCACATTTCCATGTTGCATTAACACACAACCCAAACCCTGTCTAGAAGCATCACTGTACACAACAAACCCATCAGTACCAGATGGAAGTGTAAGCATTGGAGCATAAGTTAATCTTTTCTTGAGCTCTTGAAAACTTGCTCGCAAGCTTCTGACCATACAAACTTTACATCTTTCTGAGTTAGTTTCGTCAATGGGGCAGCTTATCTTGAAAATCTCTCTACAAACCTTCGATAATATCCTGCTAGACCCAAGAAACTTCTAATCTCTATCACACTAGTTGGTTGATCCCAATTCACAATAGCTTCAATTTTTTGAGGATCCACATAAATTCCATCACCCGAAATTACATGACCCAAAAATGTGACTCTATCTAGCCAGAATTGACATTTGCTGAACTTGTCATAAAGTTGTTTATCTCGCAAAGTTTGTAGAATAATCTTCAAATGTTCTGAATGTTCCTCTTCACTTATGACTATATCAAAATATCGTCAATGAACACAATGACAAATCTGTCTAAGTAAGGATGAAACACCCTATTCATCAAATCCATGAAAGCCGCTGGAGCATTAGTCAACCCAAATGGCATTACAAGAAATTCATAGTGCCCATATCGAGTTCTAAAAGCCGTTTTGGGTACATCACATTCTCTAACCTTAAGTTGGTGATAACCTGAACGCAAATCTATCTTGGAAAGCACTTTTGCACCTTGAAGTTGATCAAACAAATCATCGATGCGAGGAAAAGGATACTTATTACACACTGTTACCTTATTTAACTGTCGGTAATTAATGCATAATCTCATTGTTCCATCCTTTTTTTTGACAAATAACACGGGTGCTCCTCATGGTGATATACTAGGTTTAATATAACCTTTGTTCACTAGTTCTTCTAACTGAATTTTTAATTCTTTTAATTTCGTTGGAGCCATTCTGTAAGGTGCAATAGAGATTGGAGTTGTACTTAGTCTATCTCAAATTCAATTTCTCTATCTGGTGGTAATCTTGGAAGATCTTCAGGAAATACATCTGCAAATTCCCTTACTATCGGAATATCTTCCAATTTCACATCACTGGTTCTAGTGTTAACAACATAAGCCAAGTAAGCTGAACATTGTTTCTTGATTAATCTTTTGGCAGTGATAGCAGATATTACACAAGAAGGAATGATCCTCCGTTCACCACAGAATATAATATCAGACTCTTCTTATTTTTGAAATCTTACCTCTTTTCTAAAACAGTCTACAGTGGCATGATATGTAGCGAGCCAGTCCATTCCCAGAATAACATCGAAGTCACGTATATCAAGTGGAATCAAATTAACATACAAATCATATTTACCAACCCCAACATTACAATCTTTATACACACCATCTGCTAACAAAGACGCCCCAGTAGGTGTAGCTACTATCATATTGCAATCTAAAGGTTTCAATTACTTATTCGCATATACCGCAAAAGAATAAGAAACAAAGGAATGGGTGGATCCAAGATCAATAAGAATATGAGCATCATGATAAAAAATATTTAGCATACCTGTAACAACATCTGGAGTAGCCTCTATGTCTTGTTGAGTCAAAGCAAAAACTCGAGCTTGAGTTTGAGGTCTGCCTGATTGATTTCTTTGTGGATTACTATTAGCTCCTGTTACACTATTTTGAGTTATGCTAGCTACTGCAGATCCACTTTTTTGAAAAGCTCTTGGTGCTTGCATTTGAACACTACCACTAGAAACATTTCTAAGGACTTGTAACTGTTCTGCATTACTTGTCTAAGCTAACCCAGGACAATCCCGTTTAAAGTGTCCAGTCTGCCCACAATTATAACACCCTCGTATGACTAAATTACACTGTCTTTTATGATTTTTACCATATTTTTGACATTGAGGATATCTAACTCTGCCAACGCTGCCACTTTGTTGACTACTACCCACTAGTTGTTTAACTGAAGCTTGACTAGAATCAGGCACATATTTCTGCTGAAAACTAGTAGTCGGCCTTAAGTAACTCTCTGCTCTAGGTATTTTACTACTAGAACCTCCCACTGACCAAATCTGATTGCTACGTTTCTATCTTTGTTGATCAAATCTATGGGCTTCATTGATGTTTCTTTCCACTCTTAATGCAGACTCTACTAATTTCCCATATTCAGTATGTTCAGTAGCAGAAACATATGTTTTTATTTCATGCTTGAGGCTCTCTTCGAATTTCTTACATCTATTAACCTCATTTTCAACAATATGTGGGGTAGCTCTTGAAAGTTCAGTAAAATTCTTTTCATACGCGTCCACTGTCATAGATCCATGCACTAACTTATAGAATTCGTTCATTTTTAAATTCTGATAGAAACTAGGATAAAAGTGAGCATTGAACAACCTTTTAAACTCATTCCATGAAACTTCCACGGGATTTTTCCGTTTCATAGATAACCACGAGTCATATGCCCTATCTTTCAATAGGAATGTAGCAAATGAAAATTTTTGTTCATCTGAGCATCCCATGACCTCAAATACCCGCTCTAAATCATTCAACCATGCATAAGCACTATCTGGATCTCCAGACCCATCAAAAGATGTATCCCCCACCCTACGTGCATGCTCAATAGTAATTTTTGGAAAATGTGTTTGATGTTGAACAATAGTGGTCAAAAGTTGAGTAATTCTATCTATTGTTTCATCTCTAGGCTCTAATGCTCAGTGGTTGAGGTCTAGGTGAATTAGGGTGTGACTCTGCCTCCATATCAATACCCTGTTCACTACCCCTTCTATGCTCAAAGTTTACATTCAAGTTCGCTTCCGGTCTTGTGCGTGGGCGACCAACTCGATGCATGATGCTGTCATAAAACAACATTTATGCTTAAATGCATGAAACTAAATGCAAGCAGTTATGTAATAGCCCAAAGAATCATAAAACTTTCTTGGATACCAAGTTGACAGGACCCACCCCGACGCCTCTTCTGAGTCTAAGGAAGTCCTGTGAAATTCTGAAAAAAAAAAAAAATATTTACATTCTCAATCTATTTAGGAAATGCTATATATAAAAATATAAAATTTAGAGTTTAGGATCTATTTAATAAAAATTTTGACAACATTTTCTCTATTTTTGAAACATTTTGTAACGCCCCTAATTTTTCATAATTATGAAAAATATTATTATTAATTATTATTAAGCATGCAACAGTCAAGTATGTGATTTAACTTGGTGAAAAGTATATATTTGCTATATGATGTATAAACAAATAGTGATTTTAAGCGAGTTAAATCCCATTAGAGATATTATTTTTATGGTGCATTTGGATGATAATGGGTCCAATTGAATATTGGTGAAGTCAATTTGGTAATTGGATAAGTGTGGAATATTTTTGGAATATTATCGAGAAGGAAGGTGATTAATTGTAAATTGGTTGCCATTTTGTGATTTGTATGAGTCAAGGGAAGATATTTATATATATAATTGTGTTAGAAAGATTGGTGTGAAAGAAGAAATAGAGAGAGAAAGAGAGAGATTCTAGTGAGTGAAAGAGCTAGAAGAAGAAGAAGAAGAAGAAGAAGGAAGGTGAAGTTGGTCAAGAAGAGTTTTGTGTAAAGAATAGCATTTCAGGTTTGGTGATACCGTTTTCGTATTTTTCAGATTTTTCAGAATATTTCGGAATCGCTATATTATATTGTTTTTAAGTTTATTTGACCTATATTGATTATGATATATTGTTTGAAATTGATTTTAGGATGTTTTGGATTACGTATATTTGGAATATATTCTGGATCCGTAATATTGTGTACGAAAAATATTCTGAATTGATTTTTGATATGTTTTGATTATAGTAATATTACAGAGAATATTATTAAAAGCGATTTCATATATATTGTTTTGCAATTTGTTTCGAAAAGTGATTCGGGGCATTTGAATTTACTATGGATTTATGATATATAATTGCATGTGATTTTAAATGTGATTTGAAGCGATTTCTGGATTCAGAAATATTTTAGGAAACGATTTTGTAATTTGCTTGTATATGTATATTGATGCGATTCGAATTCCGAAAATGTGTATACTGATTTGGATATGATTTCAGAATTTAAATTAACGATTCTGTTCGGAATGAATTATATGATTTTCGAAAAGTGATTTGGCTCTAATATATGTAAACATAGATATGGATATAGGAGATTGACATGTCAATTGGGTTTTCTGAGTAGTACTACGCCGATTCTGATATGTATATGGGATACGCACCGGGTCCTCTGTTGGTGTCCAATTCTGATATGTATATGGGATACATAGCGGGTCCTCCGTTGGTATCCAACTCTGTTCTGTATAGCCCGTAATCCAATCTGAAAAATATGTTTAGTATATTAGGAGCCCGAAATGGAATTAGAAATGTGATATGATCTGTATATGATTTGAGATGAGAAATGATTTGATTTGGTATTATTATGTTTTTATAAGATATTTATTCTGATTTCCGATGGATTTATTGATATTTGCTTCGATATGATATTTGTTTCAGTTTTCCGATAGATTTATATATTCGAAATGTTATTTGATATATTCAATTTACATGGGCCCTATATGTTGATATTAAATGTTATTTTGCATATTTGAAAACGTTATTGTACTATTTGCACATTTGACTTTTAGGTACACCTACTAAGCGTTATGCTTAGCGTGTTGAGTTTCTCACACGCAGGTAAGAGAATTATTGAAGGGGACAAGGATCAGAAAGAGTAGAATCTGCAGGGATAGTGTTCAGAGTCACATCACTCCTGCATTTTTGGTAGCCCACTACGTATTTGATGTTTTATATGTATTATATCGGCATGTATTGATATAAATGTTTTTTTTTTTGTAAATATATGTAATGGATATTTAGTTTTATGTATGTTTGTAAAAATTTGTGATAATTGGGCCCATGGATTTTAATGGTTTATAAATATTTTATATGAATTGTGTATATGAAATTGTTGAAAACAGGTTTTTGGAAAGTCGGCAAAACAGAGGAAACTCTGGCGAAAATTTCAGAAAATCTTTTTGGACCATAATTTTAAATATTTATTTGGATCATTACTTAAAGTTCCTGTTCTGAAATTTGTTTTCCGTATACGGTAGCGCTTCCCGATTCGGTCCGAGTCGGTTCGGATCGAAAGGTGTTACAGTTTTTGGTATCAGAGCCAATGGTTTAGGCGTTCCTAGACCAGAGCGAAATGTTTTGTAAATGAAAAATGTTTTATACAAGCATTCATTATAGAAAGACAAAAAAAAAAAATTGAGAATGTGACTTTAATCTGCAGAATTCCTCTTCTGTCTTATATAGGAAAATGGAAAGTGAAGGAGATAGAGATAGAGATAAAGCTGGAAGCCCCACCAGTGTGGCTGGGTAAGCAGCGGGAGAATGGCTGGACCAGAGATCCAAGATCAGCCAGTTAATGTGCAACAGATGACTGAGATTTTGCGGACAGTAACTAGAGCCCCACCCCAGAGATCAGCAGTTGAGAGGTTGGCTAAATACCGACCTACAGATTTCCGAGGTAAGAGTGATGATGATGCAACAGCTGCTGAATACTGGTTTGAACGGACAAAGAGAATTTTACAACAGATGCATTGTACCTTAGAGGAGAGTTTGGAGTGTGCCGTTTCCTTATTGCAGGAGGATGCTTACCATTGGTGTACTGCCATCATTTGGACAGTGCGGCTAGCGGAACGAACTTGGGAGTTTTTCCAAAGGGAGTTCCGAAAAAAGTATGTGGGTCGCATTTACATAGAGAACATGAAGAGAGATTTTGTGAATCTAAAACAGAGACAGATGTACGTTACTGAGTACAAACGAGAGTTTAACCGATTGAGTAATTACGCCAATGACATGGTGTTGACAAAGGAGAGCAGGTGCAAGAGATTTGAGGACGGTCTGAATAATTATATCCGTCTTCAGGTTGCTGCATTGGAGATAGTTGATTTTACTAGGCTTGTATCTGCAACCCTTAGTGTTAAAAGGGTACAAACAGATGAACAGGCCAAGAAGAGCTGGAGTCAACAGCGGAGAGGTCAGGGAAAGTCCAGTTCGTCTCAGCCGCCCAGCAAAAGGTATAGGGGACCTCAGAATAGTGGTCCGAGGCAATCTGAGAGAGCTCCAGCATTAGCCAGACCAGGTCAGTCCATAGCATCTGTAGCTAGTGCTCCTGGTAGTACAGCTAGGGGACCAGCCTTAGCACCTTGTGACCACTGTGGGAAGAGTCATTCGGGTTAATGTCGAAAATTGACCGGAGCCTGCTTCAGATGTAGGTCCCGCGATCATTTTTTGAGAGACTGTCCGAGGAGTCAGGCTATTTTTGATATGCCATCGGTGAGACCAGCTCCTACTATTTCTAAAGGGAGGAGACCTAGTCAGACAGGGACTGAGTTTAGTAGGCCTAGAGGGGCAGCAGAGTCTTCTGGGAGACAGGAGAGTCAGGCCCTAGCTCAAGCCTATGTTATGAGGGCTCAAGAGGACAGGGATGCACCATATGTGATTACTGGTATGGTTTATATTTTTGACCTTATTGTAATTGCATTGATAGACCCAGGATCTACACATTCATATATATGTGATGCTATGATTAGAGATAGAAATATGAAAACTGAGTCTATTGAGTTTGATGTGATAGTGAGTAGTCCCTTAGGTCACAGTGTGATCGTGAATAGGGTTTCTAGAGATTGTCCTATCAGAATACAGGAGTATGAATTTCCAGGTAATTTGATGGAGTTGTCATTCCATGACTTCGATGTAATTTTGGGCATGGATTGGTATCCAGACACCGGGTTATAATTGACTGTAGTCTAAAGCGAGTGACGCTTAGGACAACAAATGGTGCAGAGGTATTAATGGTGGGCGATAGAAGGGATTATCTCTCTAATGTTATTTCGACCATTACTACTCTGAAATTGATCAGAAAGGGGTGTGAAGCCTATTTAGCATATATGGTCGATTCACGGAAGGTTGATTTCAGTCTACAGAATACACCTATCGTATGTGATGTTTCAGATGTATTTCCAGAAGAACTTCCTGATCTACCACTGGTGAGAAAGGTGGAATTTGTAATTGATGTGATACCGGGAACTGCACCAGTATCAATTGCTCCGTATAGAATGGCACCTGCAGAATTAAAAGAGCTGAAGTTGTAGTTGCAAGAGTTGTTAGATAAGGGATTCATTCGACCTAGTGTTTCCCCGTGGGGAGCATCGGTACTATTTGTGAAGAAGAAAGATGGGTCGATGAGATTGTGTATCGATTACAGGCAACTGAATAAGCTCACAATCAAGAATAAATATTCGTTGCCTAGGATCGATAACTTGTTTGATCAGTTGAGAGGAGCCACTGTCTTCTCGAAGATTGATCTCAGATCAGGATATCACCAGTTGAGGGTGAAAGATTCTGATATTCAGAAAACAGCTTTTCGGACACGGTACGGACACTATGAATTTGTGGTGATGTCATTTGGGTTGACTAATGCACCAGCAGCTTTTATGGATCTGATGAACCGTATCTTCTATCCGTATCTGGATCTGTGTGTTGTAGTATTCATCGATGATATTCTGATATACTCTCAGACTGCAGCAGAACATGATCGGCATCTCCGAATAGTGTTACAGATTTTGAGAGAAAAGAAGTTGTATGCCAAGCTCAGCAAATGTGAATTCTGGCTGAAAAAAATTGCTTTTCTGGGACATGTAATATCGGCAGATGGTATTAAAGTAGATCCCAAGAAAATTGAAGCAGTTATGGAGTGGAAGCCTCTTAGAAATGTTTCTGAGATCCGGAGTTTTCTGGATTTGGCCGGATACTACAGACGATTTGTAAAGGGGCTTTCATCCATAGCTACTCCTCTGACTAAACTGCTGCACAAGAATGTCAGGTTCGAATGGAATGAGAAATGCCAGGCGGCTTTTGAGAAATTGAAAGCGATGTTGGTTGAAGAACCAATTCTTGTACAGCCAGTATCAGGAAAAGACTTTGTGGTTTACAGCGATGCTTCATACAATGGCCTGGGATGTGTATTGATGCAGGATGGGAAGGTAGTTGCATATGCTTCCAGATAGCTGAAAATGCATGAACAGAATTATCCGACGCATGATCTAAAACTTGCAGCCATAGTGTTTGCTCTGAAAATGTGGCGGCATTATCTATATGGAGAGAAATGCTATATTTACACTGATCACAAGAGTCTTAAGTATCTGCCTGAAAGAATTTAATTTGAGGCAGAGAAGTTGGATGGAGTTAATCAAATATTATGATTGTGTGATTGAGCCATCCAGGAAAGGCAAATGTTGTTGTTGATGCTCTAAGCAGGAAGTCTCTATGTGCATTGAGAGCTATGAATGCTCAATTGAGTTTGACATCAGATGATGCTATCTTGGCTGAGTTGAAACTCAAACCAAATTTGATTCAGCAGATACAGGAAAAGCAGCAACAAGATATGAAGCTTCTAGCCATCTGTGGACAAGTCCAAGAGGGGAAGCAGACCAATTTTGTAATCAGGGATGATAGTACTCTGTATTTCAGGGACAGAATCTATGTTCCGAATGATGATGAGTTAAGAAAGACCATTTTGACAGAGGCACACAGTAATCCATATTCGATGCATCCTGGTAGTACAAAAATGTATCGAGATCTGAAAACTCAGTATTGGTGGTCAGGCATGAAGAGAGATGTGGTTGAATTTGTGAACAGATATGTGACCTATCAGAGGGTAAAGGCGGAACACCAAGTTCCATTAGGTTTGTTACAGCCAATATCCATACCTGAATGGAAATGAGACCATATTACCATGGATTTCGTTACCGGATTACCCCTCACACGAAGTAAACATGATTCGATTTGGGTAATTGTGGATCGACTGACAAAATCAGCACGCTTCCTACCTTTCAGAACAGATTATTCTCTGGACAGGTTAGCAGAGCTGTATATCAGAGAGATCGTTCGACTACATAGTGTACCAGCTTCGATAATTTCTGACAGAGATCCGAGGTTTACATCCAGATTCTGGAAGAAATTTTAGGAAGCTTTGGGTACACGATTGAACTTCAGTACAGCTTTCCATCCACAGATAGATGGACAATCAGAGCGAGTCAATCAGGTGCTTGAAGATATGCTCAGGAGCTGTATAATCAATTTCGAAGGGATTTGGGTTGATCATCTTCTATTGATTGAATTTGCATACAACAACAGTTTTCAGACGAGCATAGCTATGGCACCATACGAGGCATTGTATGGCAGGAAATGCAGGACACCCTTATGCTGGACAGAGTTGGGTGAAGACAAGTTGGTTGGACCTGATGTGATTAGACAGAAGGAAGAGAAAGTTAAGATTATAAAAGACAGATTGAAAGCTGCTTCTGATCATCAGAAATCGTATGCGGATCTGAAATGAAGAGACATTGAGTATGTAGTCGGAGACAGGGTATTTTTGAAAGTATCGCCATGGAAGAAGATACTGAGATTCGGAAAGAAAGGGAAGTTGAGTCCGAGGTTTATTGGTCCATACGAGATCATTGAACGTGTGGGACCAGTAGCTTATCGACTGGCTTTACCTTTGGAACTGGAAAAGATCCATAATGTATTTCATGTATCCATGTTGAGACAATACAGATCTGACCCGCTGCATAGAGTTTAGACTGAAGCCATTGAGATCCAACCTGATCTGACATATGAGGAAGAACCAATGGAGATTCTGGACAAAGAGATAAAAGAACTCCGGAATAAGAAAATACCGCTGGTGAAGATACTTTGGAGGAACCATAATGTGGAAGAAGCTACATGGAAGAGCGAAGAAGTGATGCGACAGCAATATCCACAACTATTTTAATGAGGTAAATTTCGCGGACAAAATTTCTTAAGGGGGGAAGAATTGTAACGCCCTTAATTTTTCATAATTATGAAAAGTATTATTATTAATTATTATTAAGCATGCAACAGTCAAGTATGTGATTTAACTTGGTGGAAAATATATATTTGCTATATGATGTATAAACAAATAGTAATTTTAACCGAGTTAAATCCCATTAGAGATATTATTTTTATGGTGTATTTGAATGATAATGGGTCCAATTGAATATTGGTGAAGTTAACTTGGTAATTGGATAAGTGTGGAATATTTTTGGAATATTATCGAGATGGAAGGTGATTAATTATAAATTGGTTGCCATTTTGTGATTTGTAGAAGTTAAGGGAGCAATTTGAAATTTAGAAGATATATATATATATATATAATTGTGTTAGTGGAACATATAAGACATAGATATATATATATATATATATATATATATATATTAATGTGTTAGTGGAGAATTGAGGTCAAACAAAAAAATAAAGAGAGCAAAACCAAGAACAAAAAAATATACAAACCAGAAACCAGAAAGATTGGCGTGAAAGAAGAAATAGAGAGAGAAAGAGAGAGATTCTAGTGAAAGAAAGAGCTAGAAGAAGAAGAAGAAAAAGGAAGGTGAAGTTGGTCATGAAGAGTTTTGTGTAAAGAATAGCATTTCAGGTTTGGTGATACCGTTTTCGTATTTTTCAAATTTTTCGGAATATTTCGGAATCGTTATATTATATTGTTTTAAGTTTATTTGAGCTATATTGATTATGATATATTGTTTGAAATTGATTTTGGGATGTTTTGGATTACGTATATTTGGAATATATTCTGGATCCGTAATATGGTGTACGAAAAATATTCTGAATTAATTTCCATATGTTTTGATTATAATGATATTATGGAGAATACTATTAAAAGCGATTTTGTATAAATTGTTTTCTGATTTGTTTCGAAAAGTGATTCGGGGCATTTGAATTTACTATGAATTTACGATATATAATTGCATGTGATTTGAAGCGATTTTTGGAGTCATAAATATTTTCGGAAACGATTTTGTAATTTGCTTGTATATGTATATTGATGCGATTCGAATTCCGGAAATGTGTATACTTATTTGGATATGATTTCAAAATTTAAATTGACGATTCTGTTCGGAATGAATTATATGATTTTCGAAAAGTGATTTGGCTCTGATATATGTAAACATAGATATGGATATAGGAGATTGACATGTCAATTGGGTTTTCTGAGTAATTCGGAGATGTATATGGGATACGCAGCGGGTCCTCCGTTGGTGTCCAATTCTGATATGTATATGGGATACGTAGCGGGTCCTCCGTTGGTATCCAACTCTGGTCTGTATAGCCCGTAATCCAGTCCGAAAAATATGTTTAGTATATCAGGAGTCCGAAATGGAATTAGAAATGTGATATAATCTGTATATGATTTGAGATGAGAAATGATTTGATTTGGTATTATTATGTTTTCATAAGATATTTATTCTGAGTTCCGATGGATTTCTTGATATTTGCTTCGATATGATATTTGTTTCCATTTTCCGATGGATTTGTATATTCGAAATGTTATTTGATATATTCGATTTACATGGGCCCTATATGTTGATATTAAATGTTATTTTGCATATTTGAAAAGTTATTGTACTATTTGCACATTTGACTTTTGGGTACACCCACTAAGGTTTATGCTTAGCGTGTTGAGTTTCTCACACGCAGGTAAAAGAATTGTTGAAAGGGACAAGGATCAGAAAGAGTAGAATCTGCAGGGATAGTGTTCAGAGTCACATCACTCCTGCATTTTTGGTAGCCCACTACGTATTTGATATTTTATATGTATTATATCGGCATGCATGTATATAAATGTTTTTTTTTTTTGTAAATATTTGTAATGGATATTTAGTTTTATGTATGTTTGTAAAAATTTGTGATAATTGGGCCCATGGATTTTAATGCTTTTGAAGTTGAATGTTTATAAATAATTGTGTATACAAAATTGTTGAAAACAGGTTTTTGGAAAGTCAGGAAAAACAGAGGAAACTCTGGCAAAAATTTTAGAAAATCTTTGTGGACCATAATTTTAAATATTTATTTGGATCATTACTTAAAGTTCCTGTTCTGAAATTTGTTTTCCATATACGATAGCGCTTCCCGATTCGGTTCGAGCATGTTCGGATCGGGGGGTGTTATACATTTCCTCCTGAAACATTATAATAACACTTCTAAAAATAACAACAATCTTAACTTCGAAATATGACCGCCTGTCCCTTTCTTTTTTTCTCAATTCAAATATCCTCAATAAGCAAGGTAAAACTCAAATCATTTTAAGAAGAATATTAAACTCATTGCATTTATAACTAAGACTACCAAACATAGTAGTCTTTTTTTATTATTATTATTTTAAAACAAGTTCTTATAAGGTGTAAAGATAACTTAAAGAAAGATGAAAAATGTGCTTTTAAAACAAGCATTACTACTAAGTATCTTTACACATAAAAACAAGCCTACATGATGTAAGATATATGTACATAACATGTAGAAACATCAAAGTGATCCTCATTCTACACGTCATCGAGTGGCCTACCTCAAGACTGGAGAGTTTACACGACCAGAAAGCTACCTGGAAAACATTTTTAAAGAAAATAAATGGTGAGCACTAACGCTCAGTGAGTGGATGTACTTTTTGTTTTACAAACAAAATATAAATATATGTGTTTACTCTTTCAAAACCTTATCTCAAAATATATAAATGAGACATTGAAAATAATAACCCTTTTATAATTTAACCATAAATCATAAATATCATTTCATAAATATAATTCTACACCAATGTCCGTACTCAAAAAAATTCTCACATACGTGTCGTAGGGTCCATACCACAATGCACATGCAGAGCTTGGGACTTACCTCACATACACCGTGCGAATATATTTCGCCTGTGCAGAGAAATTTTTCTCACATACGTACGCAGAGTGGTCCGGAATCCTTTAATATTAGTTATAGGGAAAGGGTACTAAACTGGTGTTCAAAAACTCATAACATTTCTCTCAATCTCTACTCAAAATCTTTATGCTTAAATAATTCCTCAATATAATATAATCATTAAACGTTTCCATTTTTCTCACATAAACAAAAATCTCAATGGCTTAATTTATCAAACATAACCATATCTGTAGTGTCCATATATAATTCAAAATCAATAAAATACTTGGTTTTAAGAATCACTTCAAATAAACATAAAAACTCTCTAACATCCATACATGAATTAAATTCATATAAAACATAACTAAATCTTTAATAAACATATATAAATCATTTGTATAAAACTTCATATAATCTCTAACCAATCAATTTTATATAACACAATATAATATATCAATCTCAACACAAAATATATCTCAATCCATTTTAAAAATACCAATAATTTCTTTATGGAAATCAAATAAAAATCCACTCACAATTTATATGAGATTTTAGTTGGGTTCAAGAAGATTAGATTCCCTTTGTATCTCTTTCTTCCCTAAAAATCACTAAGAACTTTGTTAGAATCCATAAAATATCATAATGAAAACACTATAGAAGAATTTAGGATTGCAATCCTAAGAATACCCCAAAACTTAGCAAGTATTTTTGCCAATATTTTTTCTTCACTTCTTTGCTGTCCTAGGAGTTTTCCTCACACATTTTCTCACCAAAACTTTCTGTTTTGTCACCTATTTGAGCTGCCTTATACTCCCCTTTTTTTCAGTCACTAAATCACAATTTAGGATTTCAAAAATGTGCCAAACAATAGCTTGCAAAGGTGTTGTCTGGTAACATAGTATGCTGCTGTAATGACTTGTATGACAGCTAGGTATGTTGTCCTTAATTTGCCACCAGCTGCTCTAATTTAGTAAAGGAAGCAGCTACTGTCCCTTGCATTTCCAACAATGTTTTACCATGTAAATTTGCACCATTTTGGGCTTGAATGGGCCTAAGGAAATTGGATTTAATTTGTGACATGTGGGCCTCTCAAATCTAATTTTGTTTTTCACGTCTGACCTTATGAAACTAACCCAATTGTTTTCTATATCTGAATCTTACCATATAAACTTACTTAATTTATTTTGTTCTCTATAATTGGGTCTCACACTTTTGTTTATTGATTGTCTTGGTACTTATTATATTAAGTTCAACATTAAATGTTGAGTTAATTGTATTATCAGACTAGATTATTCTGTTTGTGTCGGAATGAAATAAACCTTCTGAATTTCACAACCTGATGTTCCTCATCACTTTTTCTGTCCAAATCCAAGTGATCATTATTTTGCCATTGTTTATACAGAATTCTGGTTTTATTTAGACACAAGTCTTCTGAAGAAATGCTAAACACTCTTCATGTTGAAAATTGGCCTTTGCAATATTTAACAGGAAAAATTATTTTTTCTTAATGCATTGCAATTTTTCTATGCAGAGTCCATTCTTAAACCGGTACTACGGAAAGGCTCAAGAGGCTCTATGATCGAGCTCATTGACGAATTGTACTAGTGAGACGTTTCGAGTCTCTGCTTTAGCTGCCAAAATAATGCAGCTACTCGACGATTTTGATCATCATATCATGAAAAAGGTTAGGGGCAATGCCCTTTTTGCCCCGATCACATCATTTTTAGATCAGTCAATAGTCGTCCCATGAGAAATCTATAAACTTGTAGTTTTCAGAGTTTATATATTGAATTCAGTTGTTATCGATGTATGGATCCGAGATTGAAAATTTTTAAACATCATGAATGACAACTTGTTGAATAATTTGATATGTTTTTGTGTGGTTGTTTATGGCTATGTCATTTGATTAATTTACAATAAAAAACGTTGTGGTTTGTTGTTTTGAATTCCATACATTTACATTAGTTGTCGCATATGCACTAATTAGATACATATCATATATACACATTTGGGTTGAGCTTGGGACTCTCGATTTTCTTATGTTGCATACGAGTTGAATTAGAAGTCTGAAAGATTCATAGTAGATTAGAAGTCTTAGGCATAATAGGATCTGTAACATTGTTGTTGACCTATTCCACAAGATTTACATATACTTTCGGAATATTTAGTGTTCTCTCTCGCAACAAAAATACAAATTCATCGTCGCCCAGAATTTGTAATTTTCTTGGGTTATGAGTACAAACGACTGTACTTATGCCTATGTCATAACGTGTGCTGTCAATGTTAAACTTCTAATATATCAATTCAACCAACCTTGTAAGTTTCAACCTTTTAGAAATTAGAACCCCAAGAGGTGAACCACCAACATAATCTAGACCATCCCATTGTCCGTTATAGTTGAGTAGAAGCCTACGGGTATTCATTTTCTGAAATAAGAGAGAAATATTTAGAAGATGCTATATTTCACAAAAAATATTAATAAAAGTGAATTCCACTCATAATGTTTAACTCCAAACATTTTATTAACAACATTTCACTTACATACATTTTACTAGAATACATTTCACTAACCTACATTTTATTAAAATACATTTTATTAACCTACATTTCACTAAAATACATTTCGCTAACCTACATTTCGTTAACCTACATTTCGCTAATCTATATTTCACTAACATATATTTCACTAACCTACATTTCACTAAAATACATTTCGCTAACCTACATTTCACTAACCTACATTTCACTAACATACATTTCACCAACTAACATTTCACTAACATACATCTCACTAACCTACATTTCACTAACATACATCTCACTAACCAGTGTTTCTCTAACAAATATTATTACCAAACATTTCACTAACAAATCTTTCACTAACTAACGCTTTACTAACTAACTTTTTACTAATACATTCTATAACCATTAAAATTTTACAAAACTAAACTCCAATATCACCCAAATTCTTTCAACCACAAAACGAACATAATATACAAATAAAATAAAAAAAATCAAAAAACTTAAAAAATCTATAAAATATATTCTAAATAAAATACAAACAAATAAAGGTGACAAAAAAAGACAAATAAGTTTTGATTTTAATGTAAAAGACAAAACAAGAAATAGTATAATAAGAGAGAGAGGGAAAGTTTTAATAAAAGGTAAAACCAAAATGAGTTGTACGCGGCGCACCTCAAACCAAAATGATTTTTTGTTTTTTTAGGTTAAAATGTGAATGAGTTATTTTGTAATTTTCAATGGTTTTTTTTTGTAATTTTCAATTTCACGGGGTCATTTTATAATTATTCAATAAGTGGGTGATTGAGGGGTGTTTATATTATTTTTTTCTCCAATTGGCTAAAAACGATTATTTTTACATTTGCGGTTAAAAATAATTTTGCCAATAATTTTTAGGTCATTTTTAACAATTTTTACTATATATTAACATGATTACAATAATACACTTTCAGAAACTTCAATTATAATTTTTTTTTTATTCAGTTGTATATATGTAATAACGTGATAGTATGGATATACCTATATATGTATAATAATACACTTGTAAAAACTTCGACTATAATTTTTTTTTATTCAGTCGTGTGTATATATTAACGTGACAGTATGAACATACCTACATGATGAATATATTGCAATTGTGTATTTACATCTCCTTCATCCACAACATCATTAATATTCACCAACTCTTTGAAGACTCCTTACTGTGTAAAACATTTTCTGGTGACATTTTATACGCTTATGGCTTTTATTTAATTTAAACGCCACATAAGTAAAATTAGCTTGTAAATATAGGCCGGATAATTTCATGTAAATTACTATATTATTATTAATGCATTATAATTAAACAAACATTTAATAATAATTTCAAATAAATAAGTCATATAAAAATACAATGTATATAATTTTATAAGATTATAAAAATTCAGTACTATGTGAATATAATGGAATGAAAATATATTGAAAATATTATTCTGACATTATAAGTCCTATTGTTTGATATAAAAAAAATGTCCGATCATTAACAAAATTAATTACCACTTCCAGCAAAATTGTTAATATACTTGGACTTGAATCATGTAGCAACATTCAATAACTAATGCAGATCCACTTATAACTCAAGTGGTTAGTGTACCTCCCTCCCATCTCAGTGGTGAGGGTTTAATTCTCGCCTTGTATATTTACTAGCATGTGTGGGTAGTTTTATCCACTTATTATGGGAGTAAATGTCTTCCGTTATGCGAGTATTTGACCACATCAAAAAATAATTATTAATAGCCACTTTTATAATTAAATTTCATAAACGTCTTTCAATCACCCCCTAACTGGTTAATTACAAAAGAACCTGACAAATGGAAAATTATAAAAAAACTTTATCATAAATGATATAAAAACCCCTATCAACACTATTACTGAGTTTAAATTTAAAATCACATTTTTTTTCTCTTTCTTCACATATCAAACCTATTGTTTTCTCTCTTTTTTCTCTGTTAACCTCAACAATATCAAAATTTATTATTGATTGTTGGACGGTGCCTTGAGAAGTGGTTTGACAAGTTTTCTCATTCCCGATTCCTTTCCGGTAGTCGAATAAGGTAGGAAAAAATTTATTAAATTTATTGATTTTTTAGTTTTTTATTTAAAATGTGTTTTGTGATGTTATTTTTGTATAATGTGCTTGATTTGAGTTATATATGGTTTTAACTTATGGTTGAAAGGATATAG
Organism: Xanthoceras sorbifolium; assembly: GCA_003430845.1. Lineage (NCBI taxonomy): Eukaryota > Viridiplantae > Streptophyta > Magnoliopsida > Sapindales > Sapindaceae > Xanthoceras > Xanthoceras sorbifolium. The sequence continues at coordinate 21,717,845 of CM010618.1, forward strand.
GTAATATTGTATTATTATTATTTTTTTTTTTGTGAAATGTTAATGATTTTAAAATCTGGTTAGTCAAATGTTATTAGTGATATCATGTTGGTGAAATGTTGTTAGTGAAATATTTCTCTCTCTTCCTTATCTGATAATTTAGATTTTCTCTATCTTGAAATCTAAACTTATCAAATAAATAAGTGGGCTGATTGATAATTTGATTTGGATATTTTTTAGAGGGTTTAAAATAAATTTATCATTTCAGAAATGGTTAAAAATGATTATTTTCTCGTACGTGGTTAAAAACAATTTTTCCATATGTAAAAGGGCTATTTATGAATTTATCCCTAATATATACGCTATTATATCAAATTTTTATTAATAATAATTGTAATCTTAATAATGTTAATATTATGGCTATGATAGTAAATTGAACTCTTGCATTACATTTATGTGAGGATATGCGTTTTTAGGTTAACTTATTCATATGTCAAAACACCTATTTGCCTATAATTCTTAGTTGCATATATTGTCTGTTTGGATCCGTAGTTCAAGTAAAGTAACTTGAGGCATCACTGTCCCTATAAGAGATCATTTCACATGGTAAATTTCTAACTTGGCTTGTGATATTGAAGAGATTTAGGCTCACACACAACCAGTTTACTTACTTCTTTCCTTGCGTCATTTTGCAACACCTTTACGCATATACATACACTTCATATATATGTGTCCTTGCATCGTAACACAACTTAGCTGCATGCAAACTAGTTTCATACCTTTGTATTTGCATATTTGTGTTATTCGTGCTCGATTCTCTAGACTCTTTATATTTGCAAGAACGTTAAGGTCAGCTACTTTGAGAACCTCTATGGTTTCTCTCTCGCGACCCTATAGCGTGATAGTGCACTCGAGAGTTCTGGTCACGGTTCCTCTAGTTGCTTGGTTGTGTCTTGCGACCTTATAACGCGATGGTGGACTCGTAGTGGCTAGTTGCGATTTCAGCCAGTATCTACTGGTTGTGACTCCTGATCTTGTAACGTGATTCTATGATCGTGATATTGTCTCGCGATTTCAGACCAGTTAATACTAGTCGTAACTCACAACGTTGTGGTGTGACACTTTGGTCGCGATTTGTGTCTTGCTAGTCTATTCCAGTGAGTTCCTGGTTCGGCTCGCAATCTCGCTTCGCTATGCTCAAGCTTGCAGTTGTGGATTGCGAGTCCATTCCAGTGAGCTCCTGGTTTGGATTATGACATATGATCGCTAACCTATGCAAGCGAGGTTGCATTACGAGACCTTCGATATGCTTCTTGCGACCTTAAATGGTGATCCCCCTATTGTGATATAGGGCCGCGGTTGGGTTCTATTGGCCACTGTTCCCAACTCACAACCGCGAGTTGCGACCTTATGGTTGCGGTTCGTGCTAGCAGTTTCAGCATCTTACGCCTTTTTAATGAGATTCTTTGATCCTTTATAAATAGGATCACTTTCTCTAGAAACCTTAGAAGTGAGATTTGAGAGCCCTACAAAAATTTCGGGAGAAACTCTCTCTAAAGCTCTAAATCATTTTACTCACTCTCTCTTACAAATCCTAGACCCTTCATGTGCTTCATGAGCTAAGTTTATTTAGGTCTTGTTTCCAAGTAGTTGCCATGTCCATGTAAGTGTTTGGTTTCTTCTTGACTTATATTTACTATTTCCATTAGACACTATTTGTGCAATTGTCTTATAGTTATTGGAGAAATTTGATTAAGGTTTTGCATTAACTAGGATTTGTTGTATATTTTGTAATCCTAAAGTGTGTAGTTAGTGGGTCTAGATTTCTACATATTATACATGTTTACTCATGTCAACACTTAGACATTTGATTAACTCTCTTATTGAGTTCAAGTCTCGTTGGCGGAAAGGTTCGATTTGAATGAGCATTTGTAAGTCTAGTTAGCCGAAGGTGTCGGTTGAACAAGCAATTGATTAAAACTCTTAGATGAGTTCAAATATCTTGTCAACCGAAGGTTCAGTTGGATGAGCATTAATCAAGAGTCACTATAAAAAAACTCGCAGGGTAGGTAGATTTAGGTTATTAACCCAATAGGAGTGGACTGGGTGTAGTAAATTTAAGGGTGTAACTAAATTACCATATAGTGAATTCTCTCATACGAAAGTGGCAAATGGTGACTGGTCCCGTGGGTTTTACCTAGTTGAGTTTTTCACCCAAAGATCAAGTGTTCAATCTCTCTATCCCTTACTTAATTTTATTGGTTTATTTTGCGGTTAATATTTGGGGTGTATTAATTAAAAATTGGGTATAATCTTATTCACCCCCATCTAGGTTATTAGTTCACACGTTACACACACTTTCAATTAATATATTTTATTTTATCCACAATGTTTATTAATATATTTTATTTTTTAGTTATATGACCATTAATATTTGTTGATGTACGAATCTGGTCAACGTAATTAACAGTAATTTAAAGTAAAAGCGAATAAAGAGATTGACAGAAGGATTTTTAAAGTGGTTCGGCTTATAAGAATGCCTACTTTCACTGTTCTTTAGTATTTCAAATGAGCTCGCTGAGTGGGCGTAGGGAGCTCGTTTATATATGTTTTTTCTGGAAAAAATGGTAACCTTTCTAACAGAGAGGATCCTTCCATTTTATAGTGTGAAGGGGTTAGAGTCATTCTATTTTATATGGAATCCAATTACATGAATTATGGACTAAATTATATCCCTAAAAATCACAGTCTAATTGAAATACAACTACTAGAATTAGGGAGTTTGAGATTGATTAGGATTCTGCTAGTTGACCGACTCAAATCTCTACATTCTTGGGATTCTTCCTTTGATTGGGGCTTTGAGCTACGTGCCATGCGGGCTAGGTGTTGTTCGAGCTGCGTTCAACTCGCTGGTGAAGGGGTGGTGCTTGAATCCTTTAAGTGTGTATGGGATGACAGCTCCTGTAGAGCTTCATTCTTTATGTATGTTGGAGTGGTGGCCCATCTGTTGTATCGTGGTTCATTAGCTTCCTTTGCTCGCTAGGCCTTGTTGGTTTGTCTGGGCTTGTTGGGCTTTTTGGTGTCTTTGGGCCTATTTGGGCTTAATAAAATTTGGCACGTAACATTAGCCCCCCAACTTCTAGCTCGATGATTTTGCGGTGGAAGCTGAGATAGTTTTTCTTGCGAGATGGAGATTTGAGATGTTCTTGATGGTTCGTTTCTTAGGAAGGCCATAGATCATCTCCTCAAGTCACTATTGCCAGGTCACGGAGGCGGTTTCCTTTCTGGTGAGTAGGAAACTTCATGTCAACCGCCACGCTATCTAATGTATTAAATGCATGCATTAATTCAATTACCCTTCGAGTATCCCGCCATATTCCCAGGTTGAATCTCGGCAGTAGATCTTTTCTCAGGTTATTATTACCTTGATCCAATGGCTTGAGCCCTATGGTTATATAGGGTGTTTTTTTAATTATTTTCTTCACTCTTCAAAAACTTTTCTAAAACTTCTCTATTCTTTTCTTCCAAAGTTGTCTTCTAGGGGGTTATGTTTCGACTCCATTTGTTGTTTCCAGTTGCCAGAAGTGTCTCAAAGCTTGTGATTATCTGCGCGAGGGTGGTTCTGCCAGTGTCTTACTTGCTGCAACTGCTGTTATTCATTCTCTTCGTGGCAAGTTATTTGATTCCCTTCTTTTTCTTTGCCGCTGTCCCTATTCTTGTTACTCTTTGCCTTTCTGGTCCTCTGGGTCTTTCATCCGAGTCCTTCAATGCGCTTAAATCGTTTTTGGGTGCCCAGAAGTTGTAAAGTCTTCTTTTTCTTTTATCGAGTTTAATCATGTAATTGTGACCCTTTGGTGCCTCTAACTCGGGCTTTTAGTTCCAATAGATACTTAGGCTCCTTTTTGCTGACTGACTTTAGGTTCCTGTAACATCCCAAATTTCGAATAATTAATTTTGAATATGTGGATATAAAAATTTATGATTTGAGGGGTATATTTTTATAGTTTCCAGGTGGACCAGATGGAACGGTACAGAAATGATGCATGAAGAAAAGGGTGAAAATTGGACAGTGAGTATCGCGACCAGAGATCGCGATGAGTTGCTTGCGGTGAAATATGGTATTTTCGGGCAGTGAGCACCGCGACCACAAATCGCGCTGACTAGCTCGCGGTGAAAATGTCAAATTCGGGCAGTGAGCATGGCGACCACCATGGTACCGCGATGAGTGATCGCGATGAAGGCGGTGGAATTGCTCCAGTGAGCAACGCGACCTGGTAGTGCGACCACAAGTCTCGACGACGGTCGCGATGACCGAACGATTATAAAAAAAATAAGCTCGTCGTGGAAGCTTCACGAAAAATCCAGATAGAAAATAGAGAGGGAGAGACCAATAGAAAAAGAAAGGGAGAAAGAAAAAGAGAAAGAAAAGAGAGAGAAAGGAAGAGAGAGAAAGAAGCAGAAGAAGAAGAAGAAGAGGAAGAAGAAGAAAGGGAAAGAGAAAGGAAAAGAGGAGGAAAGAGAGAAAGAGAAAAAGGGAAAGAGAAAAGAAAAAGGGAAAACCCAGAAGAAAAAAAGTGTAGAAACGGTATCCAGGTTGGTGTACACTTCTTTTTGAAACCCTTGCGATTTTATTTTGTGTTTTTGATTTGAATCTGAGAGTTTTGAGTATTTTGGTAAATATATGTTTATACATTTCTTTATTTGAATATTTCAATTCGATCGTATTTCGATTATGTTGAAAGGAATTGTTACAAAATATCGTAGGAAACAAATCGTATAATTTTCAAGAAATCAAACACATGTTTTATGAATATTGTTCGAAAATTTATATTTGTTGAACATAACTTCGATTTATGAATTGCAGTTGTTTAATTCGAAAGGAACCATGTATATTGATAGAAGAATTCAAAAATGTTATATTGAAACGGCCCTAGGATACTTGGACATAGAAATGGATATAGGAGGTTGGTATACTAGCTGGGTTCATTTAGCAGTACTGCACCGATATTGATATTGATGTAATATTATGTACCTTCTCATGGATTCGTCTAGGGGTAGGGAGACACGTACCTCCTCATGGCTTCGTCCTGGGGTAGGGAGACACGTACCTTCCTAAGGATTCGTCCTGGGATAGGGAGCTATGTACCTCTCTAAGTTCCGAACACTCGGTCATAGAGTAGGGAGATACGTACCACCCTTAGGATTCGTCCTAGGGTGGGAGTTATGTTCGACAGACAGCAACTGAGGTCGAACGACCCATATTCCAGTCTTGGTTTATGTTGAGTATTCCAGAGGGCCAGAATTGAGATTGCTTTGAAAAGAAATGATTATAAAAGAATTTATAATTCGGTTTTGTATGGATTATTAATTGTATTGAGTTGTTTCTATTAAATTGATTTCATATGATTTAAATTAGTGACTGAGTTGAATATTGTAATGTTCTATTTATGTTCGCATTGTGATATTTATATTATGATTTTGATAAATGAGTTTAGTGTACACCCACTAAGTTATATGCTTAGCGCGTCGGTTTTTATCGCGCATAGGTAATAGGGATACCCAGGAAGGACAAGACTGAAGAGGAGTTAGCTGCAGATAGAGGAGGAGAGTCACATTTCTGGGGTAGATATATATGTTGTTGTCTATTATAGTTAGATACGCATGCATATACAGAGATTTGTAATTGTGGTTTATATTTGTGTTTTGTAATTAAATTGTTCTATGGTTTCTGTTTTTCATTTTCAAAGGACTGTAAAGAATTTAATTATAAATTATTTTCTTTTGAAAATTGTTTGGAAGTCGCACTAAACGGCAGAGTGCGTATTGGTTTGATAATTAATTTAGAAGTGTTGAAATTCTTATATATATTGGATTTGTTTTATCGAAAACAAGTTTTGGGGAACTTCGAAAAACAGAGGAAACTCTGCCGAAATTTTTAAAACTGATTTGATGGGCTTACCAGAAAAGCTTTTGAATTAGGAACTATTTGATTTGCAATTTATAAAGTGAATAAAGAAAAGTTTTGAAAACCCGAGTAGCGCTCCCTGGGTCGATCCAGCCGGGTCGGGTCAGGGGGTGTTACAACAGTTCCCCTTTGTTATAGATGTCTAGTTCGAGCAATCACAGGCGTCGTGAGAATAGAGGGGCGGAGGCTTCTGTATCTGGTCGTCAAGGGGTCGAATTACCTCAGAAAGGTGTTCTGAGGACGGTCACAGTAGCCCAGGTCGTTGTCAGTCAGTGGGAGGACGTGGAGATAGTGAATGGCATAGAAATTGCGACCAATCCTCCGCGGGCCGTTTATCTTTGGAGAAAGGAAGCTTTTTTATCTATACCTTCTATAATTTGTAGAGGGGATTTGAGGCTCATAACGGAGTCCTTTCTTCTCCCTAGGAGGCATCAAATGCTGGTCCCTACTATAATGGACAAGCCCGGGTATCCTCCGCATGGCTACATTTCCATTAGCTGATATTACTTGATCGTGGGGTTGAGGTTTCCTATCCCAGGGTTACTAATAGACGCCTTAAATCTCTTGAAGCTGGCCCCGATGCAACTTACCCCCAGCTCATTACTCTTTACCTCTCGTTTATGAGGCATGGGGTTTCCCCCCCAAGCGACAACGTCATTAAATACTGCTTTTTCCTAAAGCAGCATTCCTTGGCAAGGGACTTGCCCAAGGGGTCTCCACATGACGAGATACACTATCTTGGTGTACGAGCAGTTGAACATAAGGATCTGCTGTAGGGGGACTCTAACTTGAACGTAGGGAATTACAAAGCAACCTACTTCTTTGTTAGGGGCCTTGAGATCGAACTCATAAAAATAAGAGCTTTGTGGTGACACCCAGTAAATCTAGTTGGTAATTGTTGGTAGGGCTAATCTTCACAGTTGATTTATTCGCATTCTTTTTGTTTGTAGGGGGCATGGGCTCAAACCCTGTAATTTTTTAGGAGGAGAAGGAGGTGCTTAACGCTCTCAAGGCGTTGATCTCGGGGGATTCGAGGGAGTTCGCTGAATATAAGCAGGTTACTGAAGAGCTCCTGGTAAATTTCAAGCTAGCTACTAATTGTGGGGAGGTGCTACGACTTGATAAGGTGTAGAATATCCAAGTAGCTGCGCCGTATACCCCGAGCAGGGTGGTTGTGCCCTTCGAGCAAGTTTAAGGGACAGCTTGCACTCGATCTCGTTGCCAACGACAAACGGGTCGCGAGCAACAACAACAATAGCAGGCAACAGCAGCAGCCCCATCAGCAACAGCAAGATCAGATGGGAAGGTTCAATACACTGAGGTGCCCTTCTATCAAGAGGGGAGCCAACGTTTCTCCTCTTTCTGTTCCTCCTAAGAAGGCTCGAGTGGAAGGATCTGACCAAGGCGGCCAGCCCCCACTACCAGAGGGGCCCCTTCCAAGTCTTCCACCACCTCCTTCTACAAAGCTGTGGGTACCCACAGGAAAGGGAAAATGGTCGATTTTGATGCTTCTACGGAACGGCCTACTCACTTCGCTGTGGTGGGCCAAGCTGCTCTTCCGTTTTCGAGCTGGGGTCTAGGCCCAGTTGCGAAGGAGTACCTCGGGCGAGCCCCTACCCTTTATGAAGAGTTACTTACTGGCGGCCTGAACCAACGCATCAAGGAGGACAAGGGGCCGAATCTTCGTTACACACTGGTTCTTCATGCCCTCCTGGTAAGCGTTTTAATCTTCATACTTTCTTCCCCATTTTTTAGACCACCAGCCTCACATACAAAGATATGCTCGAATCCGAGGAGAATGATGTGGAAAGGATAGAGCTGCGTGACGAACTTATGAAGACGAGGAAGGAGCTCGCTGTGGGGGCAGGTTGTGAAAAGCAACTGGCGACAGATCTTAAGGATTCTCAAAACCACGGGAAGGCCTTAGAGCTGGAACTAAAAGAATCAGCTGTTAGGGTGACCGCGTTGTAGGCCGATGTTGAGTGGGCCTGTGGCGAGCTGGTTCTTTCTCAGTGACTCTTCAAGAAGTAAAAAAAAGATTTGGCTAAGAAAAATGAAGAGCTTGCCCAGACGATTATAGGCTAGGAGGAGGAGAAGGTGGCACTGGTTGATGAAGCCCAAAGTAATCTTCTCTATAATTCTCCGGTATCCGCGTTTACCATTGGATTTCCTTAGCCCAGCTGTTGGAGAACTGATTGGGGGGTATTGAGAAGCTGCGGGCTTCGGGTGCTATTGAGGTTCCTGAGGAAAGTCGCGGGACGTAAGGCAAAAATGATGGTCAGGCCGCACCAAGGGGTGAGGATCCTCAAACTAACCGGTCCTGACCAACAGCTTTCAACGTCTCATCTTCCTCATTCTCCAACACTTGCTGCCTCATCACATCTGTGTAGGTCTTCACACTTGGATCAGGCATCTTCTCCCCCACGACGAATGCATCGTGAGGTCATTTAACTCAACCTCTACTCTTTCTTCGGCTAGCGAGATCATTCAATTCAACCTCCAATCCTTCTTCGGCTAGCGAGGTTGTTCAATTCAACCTCTAATCCTTTTTCGGCTAGCGAAGCTGAGTCGTTATTTCTGTTGATCCTAGTGTGTTGTAGGATATTGTAGGATTTATAGGTCTTATAATTTTCTCAAGGATTCATTGTATTTTGATTTCGTTTTAATCTCAGCCTGCTTACGGCTTTAATCAATGAATTTTCCTTTATCTTGACCAAGTACTACGTGCCTCACATACATATACATATATATATATATATATATACACGTGCATATTTACATCTACTAGCTCTAAACAAACAATCATTTAATGCATAGTAATATGAAGCTCAAGTGCTTGTATAAAGGGATAGAACCTGGTGAGCGACCTCGTCGGGGTGGGGGAGGAGGAATTGGGCTTTTGCTCGAAGATGCTCATGTAGGGTGCAGTTTAGTAGCCTTAGCTGCCTACAGGCTCATAAGCTTGCCACTTCGCTGGTATGCCTCAAGTTCGAGGGCTCGTGAGCTTCTCAGGATGGCGAGTCTTGTTAACTTTTAGTATGGCTCCTCGGGGAGGCCTAGTACCATAGGTGATGACCTCGTTAATTTAAGAGCTTGCGAGCTTCTCGGGTTGGCGAGTCTTGTCGAACTTATACAGCTTCTCGGGGAGGATGTTTACCATAAGCATTGACTTCGCTAGTTTGAGAGCTTCTGAGCTTCTAAGGTTGGCGAGTCTGTCAATTTAGTACTTAGGTATATCGTGAGGGATTTCACCTTCAGTTTTTATATTGACTCTGCTAGTTAATTGAGCTCGTTAGCCTATAGGTTGGCAGGTTTTTTTGTCAATGTCTACAACTCTAGGCATGTTCCCTTGAATATTTCTATTAATCTCACATGTTAGATAGCCCATAGGTCGTCAGGTTGGTGAGTTCCACCATTGTTATTACTTAATTTTTCGGCGAGCTCGTAGGTTTGAAAGTAGGGGATTTTCTCGTTAATGAGTTCATTTGGAATGTCTTGCTGTTGTCGAGGGGAGGACGCGACTGTTTGTTAGTGGTGTGGTCCACTTAATGGATTTTCTTTCCTGGTTCCACCCTGTAGCGCTGTAACATCCCTGAGTTCGAATAATTAATTTTGAATATGTGGATATAAAATTTATGATTTGAGGGGTGTAAAATGTAATTAACGCATGAAGAAAAGAGTGAAAACTGGTCAGTGAGTACCGCGACTAGAGATCGCGATGAGTCGCTCGCGGTGAAAAATGGTGATTTCTGGCAGTGAGTACCGTAACCAGTCACCGCGACCAGGGATCGCGCTGACTAGCTCGCTGTGAAAATGTCAAATTTGGACAGTGAACATGGCGACCACCAGCGCGACCATAGTACCGCGATGGGTGATCGTGATGAAAGCGGTAGAATTCCTCCAGTGAGCAATGCGACCAAGTAGCGCGACCACAGGTGCCTATGACAGTCGCGATGACTGAATTTTTTTTTAAAAAAATAAGAGTCGGTGAAGCTTCTTAAAGAAGCAAACCAGAAAAGAAAGAAAGAAAACGGGAGAAGAAAAGAAAGAAAAGAAAAAGAAAGAAAAGAGAGAGAAAGGAAGAGAGAGAAAGAGAAAGAAGAAGAAGGAAGGAGAAGAAGAAGAAGAAGAGAAGAAGAAGAAGGGAAAAGGAAGAAAAGTGAAGTAGAAAGAAAAAGAGGAGGAAGAAAGGAAAAAGAAAAAAGAAAAATCCAGAAAGGAAACTATCGTAAAACGGTATCCAGGTTGGTGTATACATAATTTTCACACGGTTTAATTAAATTGATTTATGAATATTTACTGAAAATGATTTTGAATTAAGTAAAAGTTATTTATATTGAATTTCATGATTTTAATTTCTGTATTCTGTTATTTGATATGTTATGAATTTCTTATTTTACAATTATTAATGAATATTGATTTTAGATTGATTGAGAGAATGTTTTATTATCTGAAAGTTATTCGAAAAGTGAATAAAATATCTGTAAACACTGAACTTTGATTTTATGGCCCTGATATATGTATAGGGATATATGCATATAGGAGATTGACATGTCAATTGGGTGTATATATAGCAGTACTGCACAGTTATTCATGATGCCTATGATGTTGATTTTACGCATACCATTTCTTTAGAAATGGGAAACCGGCTGTGAAATACGAATACCATTTCATTCTGAAATGGGAAACCGACTGTGTGAACATATGGATACCATTTCTTTATGAAATGGGAAACCGACTGTTTATATAAGGATACCATTTCTTATGAGATGGGAAACCGACTGTAAAACCCGTAATCCAGTCCTGTAAACCCTGTTATGTGTATCAAGGGCCCAATTAAGAACTAAAAGCCAGAAAATGATATGGAAAAATAAAGAAATTTTATTAAGATTGAAACCCAGAAACTTTTGAAATACTTTGTTTTCATATAGTTTTAGTAATTGAAATATAATATTTGTTTTATATTTATATATCTCTGAAATTCTGAATTTAAGATTTATTACTTTATATTATATTGAAATTTATTTTAGTGTACACCCACTAAGCATTATTGTTTAGCGCGTTGATGTTTATCGCGCGTAGGTGACAGAGATACCGAGGAAGGTAAAGATTGAAGAGAGAGTTGCAGACAGAGATCCAGAGTCACCATATTTTTGGGTAGTCATATACTTTTGTATATAATAGTTAGTTACGCATGCATATACAAGAATACGTAAATGTGTTATATATTTATGTTTTGTAATTAATTGTTTTATGATTTCTGTTTTTCATTTTCAAAGGACTGTAAATAATGAATTATGAATTGTTTTATTTTAAAACTGTTTGGAAGTCGCACTAAACGGTAGAGTGCGCATTTGTTTGAAAGTTTGATATAGAAGTGTTGAAAATGATATTGTGTTGGACATTTATTTGAAACAGGTTTTGGAAAATCAGAAAAACAGAGGAAACTCTGCCGAAATTTTTAAAACTGATTTACAATGGGCTCACTAGAAAAAAAAAACATTTATAAAATACAATTTATATGATTTTCAATGGTTAACAAATTATAAAAGAATTAAGAAAAGTTTTGAAAACCCGGTAACGATCCCTGGGTCGATCCAGCCGGGTCGGGTTAGGGGGTGTTACAAGCGCGTTAGCGTTGAATTTTTTTTTTTTAATTTGGCGTTCATCTGTTAATGATCCCCTAGCCCCCTAAGGTCGAGGGGACAATGTTGGCACTAGAGCTTGTGAAAATAAAAAATGCATTCCTTTATTGATTGAGATAACCATTACAGGTGGAACCTCCTGGCTGTTCTATTTTTCCATTTTGCGATACTCGTACTTTTCCGGCATTTTTTGAGGCAATGAGCTCTACTTCTTCCGGTTGCTCTTTCACTAGGTGCAGCTGGTGGGTTGCTTGGTGGCATTGGAGGGGGCTTCAGCTAAAGCTTTGGCCTTTGCTGCCTTCTCCCGCTTCCCGAACCTGATCATCTTCTCATAGCACGACCTGGCTACCTTATGTTCCGCATACACATGTCCCACGCCCATTGGGTTAGGAACTTCAGGATCAGATGCTTTGTAGAGATGATTACCTCCAAATCGTTAAGAGCAAGCTTTGCTAGGATGGTAATGTAAGCCGTCGAGTAGTCTATAATAAGGAAGTCAGCATTGTGGTCACTTGGCATGTAACGCTCCTAATTTTTCGTAAATATAATAAATATCCTTGGATTATTATTAATTATTATTGAGCATGCAACAGTTAAGTATGTGATTTAAATTGGTGGAAAGTATATATTCGGTATATGGTGTATGAACGAATAGTTATTTTTAACTGATTTAACTCCCATGAGAGATATTATTTTCATGGTGCATTTGGATGATAATGGGTCCAATTGAATATTGGTAAAGTCAATTTGGTGATTGGATAAGTGTGGAATATTTTTGGAATAATTATTGAAATGAAATGTGATTGTTGGACTAAATTGACAATTAAAAAATTATTGGACAATTAAAAATGATTAAGAGTAAATTTATGCCATTGTAGGATTTTAAGAAGCTCAAGAGAGCAATTTGAAATTAAGGAGATATTTATAATATATATATATAAAATTGTTAGTGGAGAACAACTAACAAAAAAAAAATCTAAAACTCAATATGTGAAATACAAACCACAAACAAATTGAAAGCAAACAGAACAAATTTGGCCAAGAAGGAAAGAAAGAAAGAAAGAAAGAAAGAAGAAAAGAGAAGAAAAAAAAAAAAAAAAGGCCGAAGAAGGAGAGAAGGAAAAGAGGAGAGAAAAGAGGAAGAAGAAAGAAAGAAGAGGGAGAAAGAAAGAGAAGAAGAAGAAGAAAGAGAGGAAGAAGAGGAAGAAATTATAAGTAGAAAGATTCAAGGAAAAGAGATGAAAAAGGTTTGAAGAAAAATATTGTCCAGGTTGGTGTACACGTATTTTCATACTTTTATTTTCCAGAATATTTTGGTATAATCGAATTTCGTTTATAACGTATGTTTTGGAATGAATTGTTTGAGAATAATGTTTGAAAATAATTGTGGAATATTCTAGTATAATTGAATTTCTTTTATATCATATATTTTCGAATAAATCGTTTTATGAATAATATTTGGAAATGATTCTGGAATATTTTGATACAATTATTGATTTGTAAATGATGTTTGAAAACAATTTTGGATTATTTTGATATGATTATTGATGAAAGTTTTGGATTTGTAAATATTAATATCAATTTGTAATTGAAATTGAACGGTTTGGAAAATATATATTTGAGGATTCTGAATTATATTTTCATTTGAGAAAAATTTATGAAATCTATTGATGAAAGTTTATGGAATATTTAAAGTATAATTGTTTATATATTATGTGAATTTAAAAATTTACTATAATATTTGATGGTGATTTCAGATTTTATTGATAAGGATTATATGGATTTTGATGATTTTTAATTTTCGTAATATATATTGACATAATTAAATTTCTGTTTTACAATATGTTTTGAATATTATATTTTACAGTTATTGATAGATAGTGATTTTGGATTACGATGTTACGATTATTAAATTATGAAATATACTCGATTAAGATTTTTTTTTTTTTTTATAATAAAAAACTTCTATTACAGAAGACCAACAAGAAAATTTGGTTTAAGATTGAACCAACAGAAATCCTCCTTAAAGGAAAAGGCTAGAGAAGCAAGAGAATGTGACATTCCATTCCTTGAACGAGGAATGACATAACATTTAGAAACTCCCACAGACCTAAAGAGAGCCTTAACATCACAAACAAAAAGATCCAAAAAAGAACTAAGAGAAGAACTTAACACCCTACCTACAACATTAACAGCATCTAACTCAACCCACTCAACAACTAGGCTCGAATCTTTAGCCAACAGCAGACCTTCCCACAACGCCAGCAACTCGCCTAGCTCAGCAGAAAAGAACCCCAAAAGAGGCTTGGCAGAAGCAGCAAAAATGTTACCCTGCCCATCGCGTAACACTGCACCAGTACCCAACACTGAGGAACCAGGCTTCACTGCTGTATCTGTATTCAACTTCAAGGAGCCTGCTGGAGAAGAAAGCCAAGGAGCGGAAAAATGCTGCCTGTGAGGCTGGGAAGGAGAGCCAAAGACCTTTTGGGTGCCCTGAAATTCAGACAGCAAAGAAAGCGACTAAGAAACAAAATCAACATTTAACCTGGGATTTTTAGAATGAATGACAGCATTCCTTTCAAACCAAATTCCCCACAGAATCAGACAAAACTCCTCGAATTCTTTTCTCTTGGCCCTATCAAAAACCCACAAAATTAACTTAAAACAGGAAATATGGTGTTGCAATTTAAGGAGGTCCTAGAAAATAGTTGACTCCCAAATGACACACACCGAGCTACACCAAAAACGGGCATGGGCTGAGCTTTCAGGAGCATCACCATATCTGGGGCTACAAGGATCAAGAACAACTTTTCTAGAGTAGAGATTACAGAGGGACGAAATGGCATTAAGGCAAACCCTCCAAATGAAAATCTTGATTTTTGGTGGAATGTTGAGATTGCATAAAGCAAGACACAATTTAGAATCCGGGCACGAAGAAGAACCTTTATTGGAGAGCTTTCCTGCGCAGCCACTCTATACCCGCTCTTCATGGAATACACTCCATTCTTATCGAAATGCCACACTAGGGAATCCTTACAATCACCAATACTCAGAGGAATTTCCAGAATATAATCCCTATCCGCTGCTACAAAAAATTGATCAAGCTTATCCAAATTTCAAGAGTGGGAGGAGGGATGGATAAGGGATGACACCATGAGATCTTCCATAGGAGCAGTCGAGTAAGGTCTGAAGGTGGACGCCCTTGGCAGCCATGGATCCTAAAAAGCCCTTATATCCTTACCATTACCCACTATTAATCGAAGACCCTTGAGAAGAAGACTCCTACCCCAAATCAGACTCCTCAAGAGATGAGAACTCCCCTGCTTCAAGGAGACAGATAAGAAATCCTCCTACTTGAAATACTTTGCCTTGAGAATTCTAGTCATCAGAGATTCTTTATTCATAACAATTCTCCAAGCCTGTTTGCCTAAAAGAGCCTGGTTAAAAAAAGATAAATCTTTGAATCCAAGACCCCTACAGATTTTCGGAGAGCACAACTTATCCTTTAACACCCAGCTAATCTTCTTATTACCATTTGTGGCACCCCCCCAGAAACCCATAATCATAGAGCATAACTCATTGCAGAGGGCAGAAGGCAATTGGAAAATACTCATAGTAAAGGTAGGAATAGCTTGAGCCACTGCTTTAATTAGAACTTCTTTCCCACCCATCGAGAAAATATTTCCTTTCAACCCTTTGATTTTATGCCAGACCCTCTCTTTGATATCACAGAAGGGTTTCCTTTTATTTTTCCCCACCATGGTTGGAAGACCTAGATACTTGTCATAGGCTTGGGCATTAGTAAGGTCCAGGCAATTTAGGATGCTGGCTCTCTGAACACCTTCCACATTTGGACTAAAGGTGATGTTAGACTTTTGCAAGTTAATCCGCTGACCAGAGGCTTTCTCATAGGTTTGCAGGATCTGTTTCAACTTCTTACAATTCTGGATTGAAGCCCTACAAAAAACTATGTTGTCATCTGCAAAAAATAAGTAACTAACCAGGGGGTTCCCACGGCTACATCTCATCCCCAGAGATTGCCCGTTAGATTTGTTACCTTTGATAAGAGTAGATAAAGCTTCTGCATAGAGAAGGAAAAGGTAAGGAGATAGAGGGCATCCCTGCCTTAACCCTCTTTTCGGAAGAATTTCCCCAATAGACTTCCCATTAACCAGGAAAGAGAGTTTGGAGGTCGACACACAATCCATAACAAGGGCTCTAAAGTGACTAGGGAACCCTAGCCTCTCTATGATAATCACTAGGAAACCCCACTCAGCATGGTCATAAGCCTTACTCATGTCCAGTTTAATAGCTGCATACCCTTTTTTGCCCTTTTTCTGTTTCTTAATCGAATGTAGCAACTCAAAAGCAACCATGATGTTGTCAAAAATTAACCGCCCTGGCATAAAAGCACTCTGCTCCGAAGAAATGATGAGGGGCAGAATTTCTTTTAGCATGTTTGCTATAACCTTTGAGATAGTTTTATAAATAACACTACAAAGGCTAATGGGTCTGAAATCGATCATACGCTCCGGGTTTTTAATTTTTGGAATCAGGATAACATTTGTGGCATTAAACTCCTCGATTGAGCAACCACCATTAAGGACTCCAAGGCACACACTAGAGACATCCCCATCCATCACATTCTAGAATTTCTGAAAGAAGAAAACATGAAAGTCATCAGGGTCAAGGGCCTTTTTTGGGCCCATTTCAAAAACTGCAGCTCACATCTCTGCTGGGGTGAAAGCCTCACCAATTCTACCTGCCATCTGGACATCAACTTTACGCTCGATAAAGGATGTAGCAGCAGTAAAATCCGAGTATGACGGCTGGACGGACATAAATAAATCTGAAAAGTAATCACAAACCACATTGGCCATGCCCTGCTCAGACTCCCTATGGACCCCCCTGACATCCAACTAGGAGTTAATCAGATTCTTCCTTTTTTTGGCAGTCGCTCTTCTGTGAAAAAATTTAGAGTTCCTATCCCCTGCGAGTAACCAATCAACCCTCGACCTCTGTTTCCAATAGAGCTCCTTGACCTTTGAGTTCATTGAAATTGATAATTGATGGAAATAATGATTTTGGTAATATTAATATTGATCTGTATTGAGTTTATTTCATTTGAGAATTTTGTTGAAAAGTGATTTTGGTAACTGAGTTGAATAATAATTGTGAATTACGTTATTGTATATGTATTTATATGATTTTAATTTTCAGAACATTTTGATATAATTGAATTTCGCTTATAAAGTGAGTTTTTGAATTAATCATTTCATTAACAATGTTTTGAAAATGATTCTGAATTAGTTGATGCGATTACGCGACGGAAGGTTTTATTTTATATATATAAATTAGAAATGGAGATGCCCTATGGTACTTGAACATCAGAAAAATGGATATAAGAGGTTGGTATACCAGCTGGGTTTATTTCAGCAGTACTACACCGATATTAGTGACTGTTGGCGGGTGACCCAAAAGCGGCCCCGGACGTCACACCGATATTAGTGACTGTTGGCAGGTGACCCAAAAGCAGCCCCGGACGTCACACCAATATTACTGATATTAGATTCGGCGGGCAGCCACTGAGTGGTTAATGTCGAACGGCCCATATTCCAGTCCAGAAAATTATGTTAAGTATACCAAAGGGCTAGGATTGAAAAAAATGAATGAAGTTTATAGAAAAAAATTTTGAATACTTTTATACGATTGATGAATAAGATTTACTGAAATTAGCTAAATATCATTGTGTTTTGATATATAGTTGTTATGATATTTTACTTGTGAAAATATATTGGTATTCCTGTTGATATTTAAATACTTTTATACGATTGATGAATAAGATTAATACTGAGAATAGAGTATTAATGAAATTATAAGAGAAAATTTTGCTTAATATGAACATTTGATTTGATTTGAGCAGTGTATTTGATATAATATGATTTGTATTTTTTGAATATATGTTATAAATGATATTATTTTTAATTTGTAAATTTGATTTGTGTACACCCATTAAGCGAAATGCTTAGCGCGTTGATTATATCACGCGTTGGTAGTAGAGGTTCAAGTAAATAAAAGGATTGAATAATTAATAGCTGCAGAGAAGAGTTTAAAGTCACATCATGTAACATCCGTAATTTTTATTAATTATGAAAAGTGCCCATAATTGTTGTTAATTAAGTGAAAATAATGTAATGGGTTTATTTGGATTAATTTTTTTGGTATACAAGTGGACCAGGTGAAGTGGTCCAGAAAGAATGTATGAAGGAAAAAGGAAAAAAAAGCTGGCAGTGAGCACCGCAACCTCAGATCGCGATGAGCAGCTCGCAGTGAAAATGATGATTTTGAGCAGTGAGCACTGCGACCAGCTACCGCGACTAGGGATCGCGATGAGCAACTCGTGGTGAGAATGCTGATTTTGAGCAGTGAGCATCGTGATGAAGGCGGTAAAAACACTCCAGTGAGCACCGCGACCACATGTCGCGAAGAGTGGTTGCGATGACTAAAATTTTATAAAAAAAATAAAATGGTGGTGGAAGTTTCACGAAGAAGAAAACAGAAAATAGAGAGAGAGAGAAAGAGAGAGACCGGGAGAGGAGAAAGAAAGAGAGAAAAAGAAAAAGAAGAAGAGAACGAAGAAGAGAGAGAAAGAAGAAGATAGAGAAAGGAAGAATAAGTAGAGAAGAGGAAGAAGAAAGAATAACGAGAAGAAAAAGAGGAGGGAGAAAGAGAAAAGAAGAAAGGAGAAGGAAAAAAGGGAAATCCAGAAGAGAAACTGTTGTAAAAACGGTATCTAGGTAGGTGTACACTCCTTTTTGAAAACTCTGAGGTTTTATTTTGTGTTTTGATTCGAATATGAGATTTTTGAATATTTTGATGGATATATGTTCATACAGTTCTTTATTTGAATATTTTGATTTAATTCGATTTTCGATTTATAACGATTATGTTAAAGGAAAGTGTTTGATAATATTGTTTGAATTACTATTATCGTTTGGAAATTATGTTGTTGAATTTAATTAAGATTTGAAAGTTACAATTGTGGATTTCAAAAGAAATGGAATGTTTTGATATGAATTCTATGAATTGTGTATTGTGAACATGAGTGGAAACGGCCCGAGGATACTTGAACATAGAAAACGGATATAGGAGGTTGGTATACCAGCTGGGTTATTTTAGCAGTACTGCACCGATACTGATCTTGATGTTGATATTACGTACCTCCCTAAGGATTAGTCCCGGGGTAGGGAGTTATGATATTGATATTATGTATCTCCCTAAGGATACCGAGTACCCAGTCCTAGGGTAGGGAGTTATACGTACCACCCTTGGATGGAACAGGCCCCAAGTGCCGATCCTAGGGTTGGGAGTTATGTTCGACGGGCAGCCACCGAGTGGTCGACGTCGAACGGCCCATATTCCAGTCTAGAAAAATATGTTGAGTATACAAAGGGCCAGGATTGAAATGAATTAAATAAAATGTTTATAAGTGAATTTAGAAATTGATTTCATATGATTGATTTCATTGATTGAGTTGAATAATGTTATGTTGTTATATGATAGTATTATGACATTTTATTTTGAAATTTATTTAGTGATTTCGATAAATAAGTTTAGTGTACACCCACTAAGCGATATGCTTAGCGCGTTGATTTTTTCACGCGTAGGTACTAGAGATACCAGAGGAGAAAAAGATTAAAGAAGAGGTAGCTGCAGACAGAGGTTCAGAGTCACCATACTTTTGAGTAGTTATATTTGAACTTTGGTTGTATATCATTCAATTAAGTATGCATATACAGTAGTTTGTAAATTTGTTATATATATATATATAAGTTTTGTAAATATTTATTTAATGGTTTATGTTTTTCATAAATTTGTAAATCGTAAATACATATTGTTTCATTTGAAAATGTTTGGAAAGTTGCACTATATTGCAGAGTTCGCATATGATTGAGAAATAAATTTTGAAGCGTTGAATCTTATATTACTTGAGTTTTTGTTGAAAACAGGATTTCTGGAAAGTCAGAAAAACAGAGGAAACTCTGGCAAATTTTTTTTTTTTTTTCAAACAAGTTTTAATAGGCTCATTATAAAGGGATTTTAAAATACAAGAGATTTAGTTTACAAATTTATAAAGTTTTCAAATTATAATAAGTTTAGAAAGTTTTGAAACCGGGTAGCTCTCCTTGGATCGATACATGGCGGGTTGGGTCAGGGGGTGTTACATTTTTAGTGGTATCAGAGTGTGGTTTAGGCATTTCTGGACCAAAAGAGTAATATTCTGTATATGCATGCATTATATAAAGACACCTATAGGAGTATGTGACTCTAATATGCAGACCTTTCTTCTGTCTTATATAGGATAAAAAGAAATGGAAGGAAGTGGAGATAGAAATAGACCTGAAAGTCCCGCCAATGTGGCTGGGGGAGCATCTAGAGAATCCGTAAGCCCAAGGGCGGCTAGACCAGAAGTTCAGGGTCAGCCGGTATTTATGCAACAAATGGCTGAATTCTTTCAGAACGTGTCCAAAGCAGCGCCACAAAGGTCAGCCATTGAACGTTTGGCCAAGTACAGACTGGCTGATTTCCATGGCAGAAAAGATGAGGATGCATCTACCGCAAAATACTAGTTTGAACCGACAGACAGAGTAGTACAGTAAATGCATTGCACACCTGAAGTGTAACATCCCTAATTTCGAATACATATGAAAAGTATGATTGAATTCATTTTGAATATGTGAATATGATTTTTGGGTTTCATATACAATAAATGCATTGCACACCTGAAGTGTAACATCCCTAATTTCGAATACATATGAAAAGTATGATTGAATTCATTTTGAATATGTGAATATGATTTTTGGGTTTCATAATGGACCAATTTGAACGGTCGAAAATAATGCACGAAGTAAAGGGTGAAAATCTGGACAGTAGGCATCGCCGACCACTCATCGCGACCAGGGATCGCGATGAAAAGGATGATTTGGGGCAGTGAGTACCGCGACCAGTCATCGCGACTATAGATCGCGATGATCCGCTCGCGATGAAAGTGGCAAATTCGACCAGTGAGCATCGCGACCGAAGCGACGCGACCACTGCTCGCGATACCAGGTCGCGATGGCTCAAAATTTTTTAAAAAAAATATAGCACTGCATGATGAAGCGGTGAAGCTTCATAAAACAAATTTGAAGCAAGATAATACAAAAACAGAAACATAAACACAGAACGAGAGAGAGAAGAGAGGAGAGAAGAGAGAAAGAAGAAAAAAAAAGAAGAAGGAGAAAAGAAGAAGAAGAAGAAGAAGAAGAAAAGAGAAAGAGAAGAAGGAAAGGAGAAGGAGGAAGCTTTCAGGTTTGGTGTACACGTATTTTTCAAATTTCCAGTTTTCCAGAAATTTTCGAAATTGTTAAATTTTAGAGTTTCTGAGTTATTTGAATTATATGGATTATAGATTAGAGTTTAGATTTGCTATATACGTGTTTTGGAATTTTTCCAGTTTTCCAGAAATTTTTGGAATATTTCAGATTGATTGAAATTGATTAAATTTGCGTTATTTGAATTATATTGATTATCGAATATAGTTCATGTTCGATCTATACGAGTTTTCGAATTTTTCCAGTTTTTCAGAAATTTTCGGAATTATCAAAGTTTATAGTTTGTGAAGTATTTGAATTCCATTGAGTAGAATTGATAGTTTGAAACTGATTTCGAAATGATTTGAATATGATTTGGTTCTAATAGTGTTATGGAAATATATTATTAAGGACATATATATATTGTTAAATTATATTATATTGTGAAATGTATCGAAAAATGATTTTGGGGCAATTTGATTCGAAACGGAATTATGAAATACGTTTGAGTATATTTTGGATTGATTTATATGATTATTGATTTATAAATATATTCGTATATTTGATGAAATTTATTTGCAAATATGTAAATATATTGATATGTATTGCAATTGAATTCGAGTATTCGGAAAGAAATAAAATATGTTGACATTGGATTGGAGAAAATATTTTGGCTCTGATGTGTATGAACATAGATATGGATATATGAGGTTGACATGTCAATTGGGTTTTTGTCTGAACAGTACTGTGCCTATTATACCACCCTTTAGATAGTACAGACCCCAAGTCCCGGTCCTAGGGTTCTAAAATTTGTCATGGGACATATACAGCGGGTGATTCCGTTGGTGTTCCATTCTGATCTGATGTTCGATGAGTGGCCCCGTTTGCGTCCAATACCGGACAACCCGTAATCCAATCCGATAACTTATGTTTTGTATGTCAGGAGCCCAATCTGAAAATTGATTTGTTATCTAGAAACATTTGAGAAATTATGAAAAATTTGTCTGTTGATTGATTTTGGATATTTGATTTGATATGAGTCCCATATAGATTGTTTATCTATATTTGTTATTTATAGTTTTATTTGATAGAAAATATTTGTATATACGATTTTGTGTACATCCACTAAGCAATATGCTTAGCGTGTTGAGTTTTCTCGCACGCAGGTAACAAAGGTTCTAAGGGCGAAAAAGATAAAGAAGAGTAGAGTTTGCAGAACCAGAGTCAGGATCACATCTTTCCTGCATACATTTTGGTAGTTTATATATATTAAGTTTATATATTTAACGAGCTTCCGCTATGTAAATATTTTATGATATGTTTATGTTATGTGAATTTTTATAACTGATATTTTGATAAATTGGTTGGTAAGTCGCACTATATTTGGAAGGGTGCGCAAAATTGATTTGAGAATTTGGAAGTTTATAAATTTTATTTGTAAACAGGTTTTGGAAAGTCAGAAAAATAGAGGAAACTCTGGCAAGATTTTCGTAAATTCTTTGGACCATTTTCAAATGTTTTTAATATCATATTTATCTACAGTAAAAGTTAGTGTTTAGTACATAGTAGCGCTCCCTGATTCGGTCCGAGTGGATTTGGGTCAAGGGGTGTTACATGAAGAGAGTTTAGAGTTTGCAGTATCCCTGCTACAAGAGGATGCCTACCAGTGGTGGACCTCCGTTATACAGTTAGTGCGGCCGGAGGACAGAACATGGGAGTTTTTCCAGAAGGAATTTCGAAGAAAATATGTCAGTCGTATTTATCTGGATAATATGAAGAGAGAATTTACCAACCTGAAGCAGAGACAGATAACAGTGACTGAGTACGAAAGAGAATTTGTCAGGTTGAGTAAATATGCTCGAGATATGGTTGCTATAGAGGAGAACAAGTGCAGGAGATTTGAAGACGGATTGAATGATTATATCCGCCTACAGGTTGCCGCATTTGAATTTGAAGATTTTACTATACTTGTCTCAGCAGCCTTGAATGTGGAAAGAATCAAGAAAGAAGAACAGGCCAGACAAGACAGAAGTCAACAGAGAAGGGGATTAGAGCAGTCCAGCTCATATCAGCCATAGAGTAAGAAGTTTAAGAGACCGCAGTCTAGTGGTCCGATGAAGTCACAAATACCTATACCCACAGCTAGATACTCGTACCCCTGCACGAGCCTATAGTATTAGGGCTCGGGAAGACAAGGATACGCCAGATGTGATTGCTGGTACTATTTCTATCTTTGACACTACAACTATTGCATTGATAGATCCAGGTTTTACTCATTCCAATTCCACGTGATGCATTGTTGAAATAACAAAATTTGAAAACTGAACCCACTGAGTATGAAGTATTAGTCAACATTCTGATAGGCCAAAGTGTAGTTGTGAGCCGAGTGTACAGAAATTGTCCTATTCGGATTCAGGAGTATGAATTTCCAGTATATTTGATAGAGTTGTCCATTCCATGAGTTTGGTGTTATTCTAGGCATAGATTGGTTGTCCAGACTCAAGGTAGTGATTGACTGCAATTTGAAAAGAGTGACACTCAGAACAGCCAATGATGCGGAAGTCACAATGGTGAGTGAACGAAGAGATTATCTCTCCAATGTTATTTCAGCTAGTACAACTTGTAAACTGATCAGAAAGGGTTGTGAAGCCTATTTGGCTCAAATGGTTGATTCCAGAAAGGTTGATCCTACAATTCAGAATATACCCACTGTGTGTGATTTCGTAGATGTATTTCCAAAGGAACTTCCTAGTTTGCCACCTCAGAGAGAAGTTGAGTTTGTAATTGATGTGGTACCAGGTACTGTACTAGTATCGATAGCTCCTTATAGAATGGCACCAGCAGAACTGAAAGAACTGAAGATACAGTTACAAGAATTGCTGGATAAAGGCTTCATTAGACCCAGTGTATCCCCGTGGGGAGCTCCACCACTATTTGTGAAAAAGAAAGATGGGTCACTGAGATTGTGCATCGATTATAAGCAGCTGAATAAACTTACTGTCAAGAATAAGTATCCGTTGCCTAGAATCGATGACTTGTTTGATCAGTTGAGAGGAGCCTGTGTCTTTTCAAAAACAGATCTCAGATCGGGGTATCATCAGTTGAGAATAAAAGATTATGATGTTCCGAAAACTGCATTCAGAACAAGGTATGGACATTATGAATTTGTGGTGATGCCATTTGGGCTGGCAAATGCACTTGCAGCCTTTATGGATTTGATGAACTGAACATTCCGACCATACCTGAATCAGTTTGTGGTTGTATTCATTGATGATATCCTGGTATATTCACAGACGACAGAGGACCATGACAGGCACCTCAGAGTAGTATTGCAGATTCAGAGGGAGAAGTAAC
The DNA here is from genome assembly GCA_003430845.1 of Xanthoceras sorbifolium. NCBI lineage: Eukaryota > Viridiplantae > Streptophyta > Magnoliopsida > Sapindales > Sapindaceae > Xanthoceras > Xanthoceras sorbifolium. Next base: position 21,742,141 of record CM010618.1, read on the forward strand.
TGTATGGTAAATTGAGTAAATATGAATTCTGGTTAGCTGAGATTGCATTTCTGGGCCATATTGTATCAGCAGAGGGTATTAAGGCAGATCCTAAAAAGATTGAAGCAATTGTGGAATGGAAGCCTCCCAGGAATATTGCAGAAGTCAGAAGTTTCTTAGGCTTGGTAGGTTATTATCGACGGTTTGTTGTTGGCACCATTTCTTGTCGGAAATGGAACTTCATTCACCCGTGCTTTTGTCTAGTTTAGAGCGATTATGGGAGATATTTGATGGGTTTATTGCGTGTGCAGGTTGATAGGTTCCGTTGGCAATTTCAGTTGATCTCAGCCAAAAACGAGTCTTGAATGTCGACTCGATGCTTACCATAGTTCGAAGACTGCAGTTCAGTTCTTCTAGAGAGGACTCGCGAGTTGGGGTCTCGACTTGCTCGCAACCTTGCCAACTCACGAGGCTAAAAATCCAGTAAACGGACCGAGACACACGCGACTAACGCACGAGTTGGTCAAGTCAGCCAGGGACCGAGACACACGCCACTTGACCCGCGACTTACTCGCAAGTTGGTCAAGTTGCGATGACCATCAAAGTAGACAGGGACCGAGACACACGCGACTTGACCTGCGACTTACTCGCGAGTTGGTCAAGTCGCTAAGGCAAAATTCCAGCCAAGGCTAAGGCACACGCGAGTTGCCAAGTCGCGAGTGACGTGTAAGTGGCAACCCTAGCTGTCAGTATAAAAGGAAAACGTGATTTTGAGAAGGGGGGAGAATTATTAGAAAAATAGAAGGGAGAGAGAAAGAAGGAGGAAGAAGAAGAGAGAAGAAGGCTTAGGAGACTAGCCATCGGATTGACTCATCGGACGATTTCAATCACTAGCAGGAGTCGGATTTATGCAAGGAGAAACTCAATCAAATCGGATTCAGACGAGAGTCCAGCAGTTTAGAGTTTTTCTATCACAATATTTTCCTTAGTCTTTTGTTATTGATGTTACTCTTGATAAAACTTAATATGTATTTTTATTTCTTCGTTATGAACTAATTCCCTATACTAAGGATGATGATGGATCTTACTATGAATTATAATTGAGATTAATCAAGTTATTTCATTGAGTGTTGATTTAATGTTTTATTGATTGTGTATTGCTTGATCACCAATATCCAATATGACAGGCCCCAAACCTACTATCTCACGTTAGGCGGCCTGCCGGCACTCCACGGTAGCTTCCCAGTCGAGGCTTGCCTCGCTGAAAGGCTCCCGTGAAGCTAAACCGTTTCTTTATTTTGAAAATCTGAGTAGGAAATTTTTTTTTTTTTATACAAAACTATTTTATAAAAATTTTGGCAGAGTCTCCTCTATTTTTCTGAAATTACCAAATCTTGGAGACCTGCATAAAAACTTGAACACTTCTATAATTTTTCCAATCTCAACTACTGTGGACCTCTGGTCCATCTCAATAATCACAATCACAGCTCAAACAGTTCAAATATCAAGATAAATAAATCAAATCTTGAAATAAAATACTTATATACTTAAAACAATATTAAAATACAAACTAACGACTAAAACATTATTTATACTTGTAAAATAGTCAAAGCATCCTCTGACTGGTCCCGCTGGTCTTCGGCATCCCTGATGTCTGTATTAGTACCTGGAGGTTGATTTAAAAAAAAACATAAAATTATAATGAGCTAAAGAAGCTCAGTGAGTGTTATTAGTTTCTAAACAATTTAATCATGCTTAGTCTCTTTTCTTAACTTTACTATCTGATAATCATGCTTATATCCTTCCTCATCATTAAATCAATAAAACTATTATTCTAGATGGACTTCATCTTTTCTCTCTGTATTTTCTATATATATATATATATATATATATATTATTTGACTAGAATTTGATCGAATTCTCCAACATAGCCTAATAAACTGTACATTCAACTAAATCATCAAGCACCTGGAAAATTTCTGATTTCTACTACATTAGTCTGTGATTTCCAGTTCCTAATAACCTCTGCTTTCATTATTCAGCATTACTATTCTCATTAACATTAACATAAATTATCTTAACTGAAAATTCTCAAATATTAGGGAACTTTAAACAAATCTACTATCACTACTACTCACTCTTGTAACTTGTAAACTGATAATACACTGCAAAACAATTAAAGCAATAATCTTACAAAACTTCTTGAATTTCTATTCTTCTCTATTCAGAAAAAGAACTCTTTTTAATATCCAGCTAATTCTCATTTAACTTACAATTATACCTGTTTCATCAAAGACTACTATCATTTTACATAATCTCCAAATAAAATTTATCAATCAAGGACTAGTTCAAAGTCTTCTTATACCTAATACTCAAACTACCTCTTTGTTCTGATAAACTAATAGTTTCATCATTAATCAAATGAATATGCTTTCTCTTGATTACCCCTTCAGCTAGTGATGAATCTCTTGTCCTTCTTAACTAATAAACTGGAACTAATGGAGTCTAATAAACCTTTTATTCAACAATTTTCTAATTGTATCTTCATCTATTCAACTCAATTGGAGTTATCTCATGGAGAAAATAAGGATTGGCTTAGCTCTCGAAATCAAATCTATTACAACTTCTACTTCTCTATCTGCCAAAGGCTGAAATATTACTCGAAATTACATTCAAGAATTCCTTAACTAAATTAAATCTGATTTTCTTCTTATAACTGTCTATTGCAACTCAATAGCTGGAAACTCAATCCATCCCCAGTGCCTCAATGCGGAAGCTTCTGAATTGGCTTCCTTGGGACAACCTCTGGAACCTCGTCAGGACATTGTGCTGTGACTTTAACAAAGACTAAATTCTATATAACTTGTCAAATTTCTTATGTCATATACTTGGAAAACAATGGAAAATTTTCTGGGTTGCCTTAACCATAACAATGCAAAAAAAAAAAAAAAAAAACACTTCATAAAAATCACATTTAAAATAGACAACCCTACTTTTCAAAACCAGGCTCTGATACCAATATGACAGGCCCCAAACCTACTATCTCACGTTAGGCGGCCTGCCGGCACTCCACGGTAGCTTCCCAGTCGAGGCTTGCCTCGCTGAAAGGCTCCCGTGAAGCTAAACCGTTTCTTTATTTTGAAAATCTGAGTAGGAAATTTTTTTTTTTTATATACAAAACTATTTTATAAAAATTTTGGTAAAGTCTCCTCTATTTTTCTGAAATTACTAAATCTTGGAAACCTGCATAAAAACTTGAACACTTATATAATTTTTCCAATCTCAACTACTGTGGACCTCTGGTCCATCTCAATAATCACAATCACAGCTCAAACAGTTCAAATATCAAGATAAATAAATCAAATCTTTAAATAAAATACTTATACACTTAAAACAATATTAAAATACAAACTAACGACTAAAACATTATTTATACTTGTAAAACAGTCACAGCATCCTCTGACTGGTCCCGCTGGTCTTCGGCGTCCCTAATGTTTGTATCTGTACCTGGGAGGTTGATTTAAAAAAAACATAAAAGTAGAATGAGCTAAAGGAGCTCAGTGAGTGTTATTATTATCTAAACAATTTAATGTTTCTAAATAGACCTCCCTGAAAACTGTTCGATAAAGAATATTAATCTATTTTCTGAAATCTGAACTGATAAACTATTTCTGAAATCTATTTTCTGAAACTATTCTGAAATCCATACTAAACTATATTGATATCTAACTTCTGAAAACTGTTCTGAAAACTATACTGAAAATGTTTCAAACTTTCTGTTATTGCTGAAATAATATATATACTTTACTTTTCTAATTACTTTTCTAGAAACTGAAAGGCTATTTTTCTGAAAACTGAAAAACTGATATAATATACTTTTCTGAAATCTGATAAACTGAAATAATATATTTTTCTAAAAACTGAAAAACTGATATAATATACTTATCTGATAATACTTTTCTGATAAATCTTTTCTAATAAAATACTTTTCTGATAAAACTTTTCTAATAAATCTTTTCTGATAAGGCTTTTCTGATAAAGCTTTTCTGATAAAACGTTTCTGATAAAACCCATGGAACCCTTCTGATACTCCATAGGACGACCCAACTGGCGCCGTACCATATGGAGGGTGTCACCAGGCGAGTAATTTGGCGCCGCACTGGTGACTTCTGATATTCTGATAAAAGACATCTCACTGTCTATGTGCGGTATGCTGCGTCGCAATATATAGCGAGACAACACCCCAATGTATGGGTGACTGACAGACTCTGACAGACTCAACCCCCTTGGAGTTAGCGGACTATCCCCCCCTTAACGTGCCACACACAATTGGGATGTACCGGCCGGGTCTAATTCTGATAAATTCTGATAATAAATATGTATCCATGATTTGAAAGCTATTTTCTTTACTTTGAAAACTAAGTTTTAATCAAAAAGCATGTGATATATAAAAACAAACATATTATAAATTCTAAATTTCTGAGATGTAAAAATACTTCAATTAAAATATATTGGAGCATAAATTATATTTAAATTATGAACCACATATAAGTAAATAAATGTGTATATAAAATCACAAATAATTAAATTAAACTTGGAAACATACTAAAGTATATTTTAACTAAAAATATGATTTTGCTTAAAAATAGTTTAACACTCACTGGTTTCTGGTTTTCTCTAGGTTTGGTGCTCTGATTCCTTCGTCTCAATACATTTCTTGTCTTTCCATAACATTTATTTTTCTCCCATACTATAGAGATTTCTCCCTAAAGTAATATATTTCCAAATAAATCATTAATATAAATATAACAACTAATACAAAAACTCACTTAATACATTATTCTTCAATTTCTTTTATTCTAATAAAGTCAATGATATTAAATTTGCTAAAAATCATGTCTCTACACTTATGTATTCCTTGATTCGTTCAATTTTTCTTAAATTGAATATCATACATCATAACTCGACATATTTACTTTACTTTCTAAGCACCAAATTTGTATCAATTCATACAAATACAATTTTTAGTATCTTAAATACACATAAATCGAATTCTCTACACTATCATCTTCAATTTCTACACAAATTCTCATTTTAATTTTCATCAATTTAACATAAGCGAATTTTTCTTCACTTAACAACATCAAATTCAACTTCATTAAACTCGATTAAACTAATTATAACTTCAATTTCGAATTTAATTTCAAAAATTCTCAAAACTAATGATTCAAATTTTATTTTAAAGAATTTCTACAACTTTTATCAACCACCAAACAAAACATCACAACAAAACTCATAATATAATTTACCAATTTGAGAATCATTTTGATTTCTTACTTAACAATTCCAAATTCACATCACCAATTAACTCAAAAACACTGAAATTACTCAATTAATATCTCAATTAACTAATTTAAACTCAAAATCATCAAATCCCCAAAATTTAACTTACTAATTTTCTTGATTTTCATTATATTCAACTCCAATTAAACTAATTTTAAATAAAAACATCATCAAACTCAATAATTTCTAAAATCAACAAAACCCATCATCAAAATCATCACCCAAACATCCAATTTTACTTTATATTCAACAATCAATTTCAAACACTAATCAAAACTCAATCAATTTCTAAAATCAATTCAATTTCCTCAACTATCACTTACTAATTCTACAACACAAACAATTTCATCAAATTCAAAACAATTTAACTTCATCAATCACTTACCCAAATTTCCTAGACTCCTCTTTTTCATCTCCTTGGCTTGACCGAATTTCCTCCTCCTCTTTCTCTTTTCTTTTCCTTTTTCTTCTTTTCTTTTCTTCTTCCTCATTCTCACGGCTCCTGCTCTGTTTTTCTTCTCCATTTTTCTGCACAAATTCTGCTCTCCTTCTCTTCCATGGCTGCCTGCACTCTCTCTCTCTCTCTCTCTCTTCTTCCTTCTTCTTTTTCTTTCTCTTTCTCTTCTCCGGCCGCTGTTTCTCCTTTTCTTCTTCTTTTCTTCTTCTTTTCTTTCTCCCTTCTTTTCTTCTCGCTTTTCTCTCGAAATTTTCTAGTTACTTGTCCAAATTTTCTGGTTTGTGTTGTATTTTATGGTGAGTGGAATCCACTTGTCACCCATAAAATGTTTTGGTAATTACAATATGTCCCTTGATCTTTACAATTCATAATATGACCACAACCATAAATTTAATCACATAATCTTGGTCAACAATCTTTTAATTTACAATTTAATCCATAACAATCCATTAACTCTTTTCCATAAAAATCCATTTCAACTTACTTTTCCATCAATTAATTAAATCACAATTTCATATCATAAAAATATATTTTGACTTCCAATAAATATTCTCAATACTCCAATTTATGGAAATTCTTACTAAATACTCCAATTTATGGAAATTCTTACTAAATACTCCAATTTATGGAAATTCTTACTATATTCTCCAAAACTTATAATTTAAATTTCTTTTATACTTTATAGAATCTTATTAATCATCTGATACCATTCCAAATATTTTTCAAGTCTCTGATACCCTTAATACTTTTAACATCCAATAAATTCCACTATAGTACTGTACAATCAATTCTGAAAAAAATATATTACCATATATGTACGTGTACAGTACAAACTATCGGGAGGGTGTATTACATAATATCTTGTTGTTGTGGGTTAGGTACCGAGAGGAGACGCTCACAACGTGTTTGATATATCAACACCATAACTTAGGAACCAAATAGAGATATATTAGTGTGAGTTATGTGATTAAATATGTTTCTGTGTTTATTGCATTCTCATATAGTTAACAGTCATCAAGAGATTGGGTGTTAGTATATGTTGAATAGGTTCGATTTACCTTGAGAGAGGACTTCGGATAAATATATAACATGATCATCAATTGTTGACTTGAACATCCAGGCATAGTTATTTTACATTATAAGGATTAGTTGGTGAAATCGGATTCCATGGTTCTTTTCACCTCTGATAAGATTTACATCATAGTTATAGTTTTAAAGTTGTTTAGGTTACAAGTTACTTATCACAAATCTTGAATTAGTATTCTAGATAGCATTAGGCGTGGTTATTGTCAGTATTCAGTTATCAATCGTCCTCGTGGGAACGATAATCAGAACTCACTATTCTATATTACTTGTGCCGACTCCGTATACTTGCGGGTACAAAAAGGCGTAACAAGTTTTTGGCGCCGTTGCCGGGGATATTTTAGTTGTGTTGATATTAATACCGATTAGGTCATAGCTACTTTGGATTTGTATATATTTTATTTTTATTAATTTTGTTTTTCTTTTTCTGTACAGGAAATGTATTCTTGGTATGAGGCACATGAGCTTACCAAAGAAGTGGCAACTAATGACTATGGAGCATATTCTAAGTGTTACTTTTGTGGGGGGCTACATTGGAGTACCAATTGTCCGCTGGGCAATCCGTTTGATGTAGGCAGTTCTAATCAAATGCAGTATGATGAATACTTTGACTATGATCAGAACAACCCTTACCCGAGCATATACAATCCTGGGTGGAGCAATCATGTTGACCTTTCATGGAGCAACAAACAAGAAAATGAGTCAAATCTGGAAGCTATGCTTGTCGAATTCATGACAAGGATGGATACTCGGATGGAGCAATGCAATGAGACTACCTTGGAAGTCGAAAAACTAGTTGAGCAACCTATTAAGATTGATCAATTAGAGATGGAAGGGAGCAAGAGCCAGTTGCATGAAGATGATACATCTACCTTTCCAGAGCCACTTGAGTTATGTCTAGTCTACGGTGCCACTGCAGAAGAAGAAATCCACCAAGATATATATGTTTCTATAAATGTCGGAGAAGGGAAGCCCAAACCTCCTCCGCCTTTTAAGCAGAACCCGCACTTGGACCGTAAAGAGATACCTTCCCATTCGAGGTATACAGTGTTGGGAGAGTCGTCTTCTCTTCTAGTTATTTGGTTAGGATGGTGCGATACGCTGATGAGGAGATATCAATTATGGGGCAGGTGGGCAAAAGCTCAAGCGATCAGGTGACATCTGTATATTATTTTGTTATTTTTATTTATTTATTTATTTATTTTATTATTATTTTTTTATTTATTGGTTTAAATTTTGTAGTTTAGTATTTGGTAACCCTTGCCCCTGAGCTTATTTGAAGTGATGTGCGTTGTGTTGAAAATTTTAAAGTTCGGGGGAAGTTTGGTTGGATGTAAATAATATTGAAGTATTTGGTTGTGATTTTTATGTTTTTGTGTGTGTTTAGTTAGATTGTTGTTAGTTCTTATTCTTTATTTATTTATTTTTTTTGTTTCTTTGTTTAGCCATTTTTCCTCGTGCATAAGGTTTTAAAACATTGGAGACAATGTTTACCTTAGGTTTGGGTGTGGTTTTTGGTTGTTTGTTTTCTTTTAATATTTCTTGTGTTTTGGGTTGTGGTTAGTTGACGTATATCGGCTGGAAACCTAGAATTTCCTTCTACGCATTTTACGTTTGGAAGACTTAGGTATAACAACCCCACGTACATCTAATCTGTGTTTAGTCTCTAGTTTAGACTCTGAACATTTTTGAACATTTATTTTTGTCATGTGTACGCTTTCCGTTGGAGCATAATTGTTAGTTTTTTTCAATAAGTTTGAATTTGTTTAGGACAACTCAGATTTTTTTTTTGTGCCATGTTTTGCACCGCATTGTGTTGCACTTTATTTATCTTCTTGTAAAAATATGCCATGTTCGATCGACAAGGATAAATAGTGGAGACTTACCCAGTGAGTTTTTGAGCTTATATCGTGTTATTTGAGAGGGTATTTTCATTTCTACTCTATACACACTTATATTTAATTTTGGTTGATTAGTTGATCTCATTTAGGTTTTGCATTGAATATTTTGAACAACATCAAAGATATCATGTGTTTATCCTATGTTTTTGTTAGTCCTCCCTGTTAGATGTGATGTAGGCTATGCATGTTGAACCACTAAAAAGCTAAATATTCATCCTATTCTTGTATGTGCTCCAATAACCATTTTGAAACCAAACACTTAGAAGCTTTTTCTTTCATCACCTACATAAATCCAAAACCAAGCTCTGTGTATGAATTAAATGCCTTACCTTTTTAGCTTGGATCATTTTAAGATGATAAGAAAAGAAAATAATTGCATGGGTGAATTGTATAAGAAATATGCCAAGGTAAATATTGCTATTGTTATGATTGTTGAAAAAAAAAAAGAGAGAGAAAAAGAAAAGAAAAGAAAGAAAGAAAACAAAAGAAGAAACAAAATGAATCATGCAAAGCAGTGTGGCATAAGAATTGAAAAATAAAAGAGAATGATCCATGTATTGAAAAATGTCATGTAATCTCTTAATGTGATCAAGCTCTTTGCATTCCTTTTTCCTTTTCTTTCTTAACCCGTCACCCAATAGCCCTATTACAACCTTTATTAAGACCTATTGATCTTTTGGAGAGTCTAACTTTAATGTAGAGGTTTTCATGTTGATATCTTGTTCATAATATTTGATTCATTCAATGAGATGTATTTGCGACAAAATAGCATTTTTCAAATTGATTCCACATGCGATGTATACTCATGTTTCTTTGAGCATAAATTCCTTCCGCATGTGTTTGATGAGTGTGTTGCCTAGGTTCTAAGCGATTTTCGAGAGAATTATCCTGAGAGGTTTAGAGTCGAGGCGTATTTCATCCTGGTTATTTCAACATAATTGTTTTTGTTTTAAGATTCTTAGAGTGTTGACATGTGTGTGGCAAGGGGTGCAAAATTCTGATGAGTGGATGCTTTCAAATTTTTAGTTATTGAATTTGCTAACTTTTATCTTAATGGTTTGAGTTTCATGTGGCAAATTTAATTGTTCTTCAATGTTCAGAGATGCGTTTGTGGGTATTGTTGCTGGTAAATCCTCATGAGACTATAACTCGTCCACTAGGGACACCTAGGGGTTTAAAGGCTTGTGGCACATGCTAAGTGCCATCGTGTTACCTAAGAAAGTGGTTTAGGCTAGTTGTTTGATTTTAGTTATTTGTTATTTTGTTTTCCATTCGTTTCGTTTGCTTTTTTGTTTCGTTCCGATTTTGCTCGAGGACGAGCAAAAGTTTGGTTTGGGGGTATTGTTGGCTCCATTTCTTGATAAAAAAATGGGCCTTCATTAGTACCTTTCTTTACCTTCTTTTGTCCCGTTCGCGGGTATTTATCGTATCTTTTGATGTTTTCCTTGAGTGTGCAGGTTGTTAGATTCTGTTGGTGACTTCGGTCGATTTCAACCGAATATACACATTAAATGTCTGCACGTTTCTGCCGCTTTATGAACACTACTGTCCATAGATTCCAGAGAAACTGGCGACTTGCATCGCGACTTCCTCGCGAGTTGGTCAAGTCGCGAGGGCAAAACTGAAGGAAAAGGATCGAGACACACGCAACTTGCCTCGTGACTTACACGCGAGTTGGGCAAGTCGCAAGGACCAAATTTTCAGCCAGAGACAGAGACACACAAGACTTAGACTCGCGACTTGCTCGCGAGTTGCCAACTCGCGACGGCAAGAAAAATCCACCTCAAAACCTAAGACTCACTTGTGCAGCTGTCATCTTTTGGAGGCTGCAATTTATTTTACAAGATGAACTGGGTTGAAAGCCTTATATTTCTGGAAAGGTCCAGATGTCCACTTTACGTCAAATTTTACGGTTCGTGATTCTGAGGTTTCTAGAGGAAGTTATGCTCCCTTTCGTAACAGTGTGCAGAATCATGACTTTCATGCACGAGTTAAGTCATTAGTCATGTTTCGGAGTCCGTCATAAATTCTACAGAACGAACTGGGTTTCGAGCCTTATATCTCTGGAAAGGGCGAAATGTCTACTTTACGGAAAATATGAGGGTTTGTGATTCAGAGTTTTATAGAGGAAGTTATGCTCACTTTCATAACAGTGCGCAACTTACGACTTGAAGACCAATTTCAGCTGTTTTTGGCCGAGACACACGCGACTTAACTCGCGACTTGACCAAGTCGTGAGTATGCCTGGAAAGCCCAAAAACAGCCTGTTATAAAAGGAAAATTTGAGAGAAAGATAGGGGATCGACCAAGAGTTCGGCTAGGGCTCAAAACAGACCACCAAGAGGAGAAAAAGAGAGAGAAGAAGAGGCAAAGGGAGAGAAGAAGATCACCTTGGAAACAAGAGGATTCAGATTCGATCCTTGAGCCAAAATCTCACTATCAAGCTTGGATTTGGAGAAAGTGGAAGCTAGACAAATTCCCAACAAGAGGAGGACGAGAGTTCATCACACCTAGAGTTTTTCTATCCCTTTCCTTCTTTATTTTCTTACTTGTAACTCTCTTTATTAATTAAAAAATATGTTTAGTTGTAAATCTTTGATTATGACTTAAACTTGTTGATGAATCCTTTTCCTCGAAAGTTGAATGGATTGATAGTTTGATTTATTGTGATTGATTATTATTTTGTTGAGTGGCATTATTAATCTTAATGCTTTTGAATGTAATGGCCTGCATTTAATTGATATTATGGTTGTGTGTTATGAACTAAGAGGTGACGCCCACAACGTGCTCGATGTAATGTTTACTATAGGTAGAATTAGATAGAGATATGCTAATTTACTTGTGTGATCATTATATGTGTTTATGATGCTTAATAAATTGTTATACATGCGATATTCATCGAGAGATAGATATTGATGTGTAATAATAAATCCGGCATAATTCGAGAGAATATATTGGTTAAATTAGATAAACACGATCATCAACATTGATAATTAAATTGCAATAATGTGCTTTCATGAAACTCAACTAGATGGATTAGGTGAATTCAAATACCCTAGCTAATCTCTCATATTGGTCGTTTGAATTATTTTTATGTTTATGTATTTTCATCTTTAATTTTCTTCTTACAAACCATTTTGATTTATTCAAATAGATATAGACTTGGTTAATTTTAGTACTCAACACCTAAATATCCCTGTGGAGACGATACTTTACTCACGCTTTATTACTTGTGCCGACCCCGTATACTTGCGAGTACAAAAAGGCGTAACAAGTTTTTGGCGCCGTTGCGGGGTATATTTTATTGTGTTGATATTAATACCGATTAGGTTTATAGCTACTTTGGATTTGCATATACTTTATTTTTATTAATTTTATTTTTCTTTTTCTCTACAGAAAATATATTTTTGGTATTAGGCACCGTTTGCTGAGAGCCTGACACGTCCAGAAAATGGATTTCTACTCCCAAGTGCAGGAGTGTCGAAGTAATAAATTAACCCGATGAGACCGGGGTGGATCCACGAGGAAGAAGATTTAGATCCTGCAAAAACCAACAAAAATCTACAAGGAAATATAATAGGAAAGAAAATATTATAAAATGAAGGTAGGTATAATGGTGAAACAAATTAAATTAAAATATGCTAAGGTTAGAGGTTCCACTCTTGGTATATGATTTAAGTTATATTTAACTCTTTTTTTATCACTCAATTGGAATCCACACACAAAGGAGGTTCCAATCGGAAGTTAGACCATTTAAGTTCTTTACACATCTATCAAGTTATATTTCTTTTCTTTTAGTTATATTACAATGGGTACTCTACACTCCTTATGTTAAATGGGTTCAAGTACTTATTGTGCCAATCAACTACCATAAATCAAGATTCCTTTGCCAGATGCAGGTATAACCATGCGGTTCTAGACGGATTCAAGTATTTATGGTGTTGTTTGTCTACAATGAATCAAGAATCCTTGGTCAGAGGTGCAGGTATAATCATGCGGTTCTAGACGGATTCAAGTATTCATTGTGCCAAAAATTGTCTACAATAAGTCAAGATCCCCACTTCACATAAGAGTAAGAGATGAAAATTCAATTCAATAAGAAAAGTAATATAAAACATGTAGATAAATTTACACAAATGAATATAAAATTTAAGACCATGTTAAGAGTTAAATAAATCTTTATTCACATACCAAGAGCTTCACCCTTCACCTTAGCAAAAAGAGAATTTAGCTACTCATGATAGAAGAAAGAAAACAAGTAAAAGAAATAAAATGAGCAAGAGAGAAATTAGATTATCACAAAAGTTCAACATACAACAATGTAAGGTGAACTTGGCAAGGAACCCAAGCTGCCCTCAAGCTTATACAAGGCCTCTATTTATAGACACAATAAGAGGCAAACAAGTCAAAAATGGTAGGAATAAATTAATGCAAGTTGATTGAATTTGGTAAGGTAAAGTTGTCAACTTTGGTGTTTTCCACACATGCACCGACTTGTCCACCGAATTAGGCACCGTTCCTTTGACAATTTGATCTCGTGATAAACATCAAAGTTGTAGATAATTTTCTTATATTTCTAGAATGATAAGACTCATAATATTTGGAATTTTCGGCAGAAAGTTATGGCCTAAGGAGTGAAGACTGCCCAATTGACGCGGCCATGCAAACCAGCCCAAGATAATCCAATATGTGTCTTCAAAGGAGTCCAAATCTGATAAGAGTTTAAAAACCAAACTTATAGGGCTATGAGTTATCTTTCCAACACTATCGAGAACGTAGTGATTGGATATTTGAGTGCAAAGTTATGCCCATTACACTGAACCTGCATCAAAATAGAAAGTTTAACAATTAAGTGTAGTTATAAATAAGTTAGGTAATTTGATGACACTAACAGTACAAAATAATGGTTTTAACCTTTATTATTATACAAATTTAAGTGTTCATCAGAGCCATTCTGAGCAAATGCAGTATTAGGGCTATGTACATTATCAACATAACAACCCCTGCCTGAGTTCGTACAATCCTGGGTGGAGCAATCATGCTGGCTATTCATGGAGCAACCAGCAAGAAAATGGGTCAAGACTAGAAGACATGCTTGTCGACTACGTGACAAGTATGGAAATCTGGGAACAACAGGAAAATGATGCAGCTTTGGAAGACATGATTATTAAACTCATGATCAAGCTGGATAAGAAAATGGATTCCCAAGATGAGGCCCTGAAAAAGCTGGAAGTTAAACTTGATCAAGTTGCTCAATATACTGAAGTAGCTACTCAAAGCTTGGAGATTCAAATTAGCCAATTAGCTACAAAGATCCAATAGCAAGAGCACGAACCATATCCTATGGAGCAATGCAATGAAATAGCCGTGGAAATCGAAGAGCGAGTTGAGCAGCTGAATTGGGTCGATCAAATAGAGACGGAAGGGAGCAAGAACTTGTTTTATGAAGATGAGGCATCTATCTTTCCAGAGCCACTTGAGTTATGTCTAGTCCATAGTGCCACTACAAAAGAAGAAAGCCACGAAGATACATACGTTTCTGTAGACCTCGGAGAAGGGAAGCCCAAACCGTCTCCGCCTTTTGAGCAGCCACAGCACGTGGGCAGTAGCAAGATACCTTCGCATTCGAGGTATGTAGGCCTGAGAGAGTCGTCTTCTCTTCCAGTTATTTAGTTAGAATGGTGCGGTAAGCTGATGAGAAGATACCAATCATGGGGCAGGTGGGCGAAAGCTCAAGCGATGAGGTAAAATATGTACATTATTTTCTTTTATTTTATTTTGAATGTTTAGTTTAAATTTTTTTTTTAGTGTTTCGTAACTCTTTCCCAGGAAACTTTTGAAGTGTTGTGCCTTGTGTTGAAAATTTTGAAGTTCGAGAGAAGTTTGGTTGGTTGTAAATATTATTGAAGTGTTTGGTTGTGTTTGTTTTCTTGTTTGTGTGTCTAGTTAGATTGTTTTTAGCTTTTATTTCTAGTTTTTAGTTTTTTTTTATTTCTTTGTAAGCCCTTTTCCTCGTACGTAAGGTGTTAAAACATTGAAGACAATGTTTATCTTAGGTTTAGGGGTGGTTTTTGGTTATTTTGTTTTCGTTTAATTTTCCATAAGTTTTGGTTGTAGTTAGTTGACGTATATCAGCTGGAAACCTAGACTTTCCTTACACGCATTTTGCGTTTGGAAGACTTAGGTATAACAACGCCACGTACGTTTAGTTCATGTCTAGTGTGTTTAGTTTAAACTCTAAACATTTTAGGACCTTTATTGTGGTCTTGTGTGCGCTTTCCGTTGATGCATAGTTGTTAGCTTTTTCAATGAATTTGAATTTGTTTGGGACAACTTAGATTTTTTTTGCGTGCCATGTTTTGTACCGCATTGTGTTGTACTTTGTTTATCTTCTTGTGAAAACATGCCATGTTCGATCGACTAGGATAAATAGTGGAGACTTACCCAGTGAGTTTTTAAGTTTATATCGTGTTATTTGATAGGGTATTTTCGTTTCTACTTTTTACACACTTATATTCAATTTTGATTGATTAGTTGATCTCATTTAGATTTTGCATTGAATATTTTGAACAACATCAAAGATATCATGTGTTTTATCTTATGTTGAGTTGGTTCTTCCCTTTAGAAGTGATGTAGGCTATGCATGTTGAGCCACTAAAAAGCCAAAAATTCATCCTACCCTTATGTGTGCTCCAATAACCATTTTGAAGCCAAACACTTAGAAGCTTTTTTTTTCATCACCTAAATCCAAAACCAAGCTCTGAATATGAAATAGCCTTACCCTTTTAGCTTGGATCATTATAAGATGAAAAGAAAAGAGAATAATTGCATGGATGAAGTGTATATGAAATATGCCAAGGTAAATGTTGCTATTGTTGTGATTGTTGAAAAAGAAAAGAAAAAGAGAATGATCTATGTATTGAAAAATGTCATGTAATCTCTTAATTTGATCGAAAGCTTTTGCATTCTTTTTTACCATTTCTTTCTTAACCCATCACCCAATAGCCCCATTACAACCTTTATTAAGACCTACTGATCTTTTGGGGAGTCTAGCTTTAATGTAGAGGTTTTCATATTTATATCTTGTTCATAATGTTTGATTCCTTCAATGAGATGTAATTGCGACAAAATAGCGTTTTTCAAATTGATTTTCACATGCGATGTATATTCATACTTCTTTGAGCATAAATTCTTTTCGCATGTGTTTGATGAGTGTATTGCCTAGGTTCTGAACAATTTTCGAGAGAATTATCCTGAGAAGTTTAGCATCGAGGCGAATTATATCCTGGTTATTTGAACACAATTGTTTTTGTTTTAAGATTCTTATAGTGTTAGCATGTGCGTGGCAAATGGTGCAAAATTCTGAGAGTGGATGCATTCGAATTTTACTTATTGTTTTTGCTAACTTTTGTCTTAATGGATTGTGTTTCATTTGGAAAATTAATTGTTTCTTAATGTTCAGAGAGGCGTTTGTAGGTATCGTTGCTGGTAAACCCTCACGAGACTATAACTCATCCACTAGGGACACTTAGGGGTTTAAAGGCTTGTGGCAAATGCTAAGTGCCATCATGTTACCTACGAAAGTGGTTTAAGCTAGTTGTTTGTTTTCAGTTATTTGTTATTTTTGTTTTCTTTTCATTTTGTTTGCATTGTTGTTTTGTTCCGATTTTGCTCAAGGACGAGCAAAAGTTAAGTTTGGGGGTATTTGTTGGCTCCATTTCTTGATCAAAAATGGGCCTTCATTAGTACCTTTCTTTACCTTCTTTTGTCCCGTTCGCGGGTATTTATCGGATATTTTGATGTTTTCCTTAAGTGTGCAGGTTGTTAGATTCTGTTGGTGACTTCGGTCGATTTCAACCGAATATGTGCATTAAATGTCCGCCCGTTTCTGCCGCTTCGTGAAGACTGCTATCCATATATTCCAGAGAAACTCGCGACTTGATGCAACTTCCTCGCGAGTTGGTCAAGTCGCGAGGATAAAACTGAAGGAAAAGGACTGAGACACACGCCACCTACCTTGCGACTTACACGCGAGTTAGGCAAGTCGCAAGGACCAAATTTCTAGCTAGAGACAGAGACACACGCAACTTGGACTCGCGAAGGCAAGAAAAATCCCTCAAAACCCAAGACTCACTTGTACAACTGTCATCTTTTAGAGGCTGCCATTTATTCTACAAGAGGAACTGCATTGAAATCCTTATATTTCTAGAAAGTCCAGATGTCCACTTTACGGAAAATGTTACGGTTCATGATTCTGAGGTTTCTAGAGGAAGTTATGCTCACTTTCGTAACAGTGCACAGAATCACGACTTTCATGCACTTGTTAAGTCGCGAGTCATGTTTTGGAGTCCCTCATAATTCTACATAACGAACTGGGTTTCGAGCCTTATATCTCTGGAAAGGTCCAGATGTCTACTTACGAAAAATGTTACGGTTCATGATTCGGAGTTTTCTAGAGGACGTTATGCTCACTTTCGTAACAGTGCGCAACTCGTGACTTGGTCAAGTCGCGAAGACCAATTTCAGCTGTTTTTGGTCGCGACACACGCGATCGTGACTTGACCAAGTCACGAGTTAAGTCGCGAGTATGCCTGGAAAGCCCAAAAACAGCCTATTATAAAAGGAAAACTTGAGAGAAAGATAGGGGATCGACCAAGAGTTCGGCTATGGCTCAAAACAGACCACCAAGAGAAGAAAAAGAGAGAGAAGAAGATCACCTTGGAAACAAGAGGATTCGGATTCGATCCTTGAGCCAAAATCTCACTATCAAGCTTGGATTTGGAGAAAGTGGAAGCTAGACGAATTCCCAACCGGAGGAGGACGAGAGTTCATCACACCTAGGGTTTTTCTATCCCTTTCCTTCTTTATTTTCTTGCTTGTAACTCTCTTTATTAATTGAAAAATATGTTTGGTTGTAAATCTTTGATTATGACTTAAACTTATAAGTTAGGGTTTTGATGAATCCTTTTCCTCGAAAGTTGAATGGATTGATAGTTTGATTTATTGTGATTGATTATTATTTTGTTGAGTGACATTATTAATCTTAATGCTTTTGAATGTAATGGCCTGCATTTAATTGATACTATAGTTGTGTGTTATGAACTAAGAGGTGACGCCCACAACGTGCTTGATGTAATGTTTACCATAGGTAGAATTAGATAGAGATATGCTAATTTACTTGTGTGATCATTATATGTGTTTATAATGCTTAATAAATTGTTATACATGCGATAATCATCGAGAGATAGATATTGATGTGTAATAATAAATCCGGCATAATTCGAGAGAATATGTTGGTTAAATTAGATAAACACGATCATCAACATTGATAATTAAATTGCAATAATGTGCTTTCATGAAACTCAACTGGATGGATTAGGTGAATTCAAATACCCTAGCTAATCTCTCATATTGGTCGTTTGAATTATTTTTATGTTTATGTATTTTCATCTTTAATTTTCTTCTTACTAACCATTTTGATTTATTCAAATAGATATTGACTTGGTTAATTTTAGTACTCAATACCTAAATATCCCTGTGGAAACGATAATTTACTCGCACTTTATTACTTGTGCCGACCCCATATACTTGCGGGTAACAAAAAGGGGTAACAGGTATTTGTTGGCTCCATTTCTTGATCAAAAATGGACCTTCACTAGTACCTTTCCTTACCTACTTTTGTTTCGTTTTCGGGTAATGATCGGTTGTTTTTAATGTTTTTCTTTAGTGTGCAGGTTTAGGGACTTAAGTAAAGATTTTATATATTTTTGAGGAAAAAATATAATTTCAGTAACTTGGTGTAAGGACCTAAGTGAATGCTTCTCAGACTTCAGCGTACAAAATGAAAATTCGAAACGTTGGTTTAATTAGCCTCTCATTACAGTGCCGTTTTGATGAAAGAAAAGAAAAAATAAATAAATAAGTTAAACGGTGCGTTTTGCACCATTTAACCTGGGCAGATTGAGGCCGTGACTTGCGCGCGACATGGTGCAAGTCGCTGCCATGCAACCAGCAGCCCTAGCTGGTTGCTTTAAAAGAAAAGATGTGCAGC
Organism: Xanthoceras sorbifolium; assembly: GCA_003430845.1. Taxonomy (NCBI): domain Eukaryota; kingdom Viridiplantae; phylum Streptophyta; class Magnoliopsida; order Sapindales; family Sapindaceae; genus Xanthoceras; species Xanthoceras sorbifolium. The sequence continues at coordinate 21,760,955 of CM010618.1, forward strand.
AGCCAAGAGAGAGCTTGGGGACTAGAAGGAGAGACCTGGACTAGAGTGCAGCAGCTGTGAGAGCGGGCTGGAGGCGTGAGCTGCGGCCAAGGAAGAAGAAAATAAAGCAACAGCTACTGCTAGAAGAAGAAGAAGAAAATATTAAGCTGCGGGAAGAAGAAGAGAAGGTTATGGCTACGGGTCTGTGAGAGACAAGAGCTGCGAACTGCTGCCAAAGGGAGGCTGGACGGGGACTGTGAGCAGCTAGAGACCAAGAGAAAGACCATAGTAGTAGCTGGTAAGGGAAGAAAAAGAATAGACTTGGGCAGAGTGAGTTGTAGCCAAGAAAGAAAAGAGAGGACAGCAACTGTGCAGCAGCCTTGAGGGAAGAAGAACAGTAGCCCAGAAGAGAGAAGGCAGAAATCTGGAAGAGATTCGTGGAGAGAAAGGGAGAGAGCTCGGGCAACGAAGAAAAGAGAGAAAGATCGGCTACTAGAAGACTAGGGACGTAACTTCGAACAATTCTCGATCCAAAAAGAGTTTATCCTTTCTTTTTCTTTCATGTGTATTTATTTTATGTTTATGTCGATTACGTTTATTCCGAATTTAATATTTAGTTTTGATTTTTTGATGATGAACTAAATTTATATGCTAGGATGATGATGGATCTTTTTATGGAATTTTAAATGAGTTTATAAATCGTTTTGATTGTTGATTATTATTTGGTTGAGTGAGTATTTTGTTTGTAATGCCTCTAAGTGTAATGGTCTGCATTTAGTTGATTTTGTTATTGTGAGTTATGAATCGAAAGGTGACGTTCACAACGTGTTCATTAAAATGCCCACCACAATTTTGGAGTTAAATAGAGATATATTAACTTATTTTGTGTGATCATTGATAGTGTTATTGTGATTAATGCATTCTCGTACATTTGGATATTCATCGAGAGATAGGATATTAGTGTATGTGGGATAGGTTCGATTTATCTCGAGAGAGAATTTTGAATAATTTAGTTAACACGATTATCAACCAGTAATAAATCATTTTCATTACATTTTTATTTCCATTCATTTGGACATAATTAGTAAAATCGGCAATCCGAGCTAGTTCTCCCTTCGATCCAACTTTCATTTTAATTTGTTTTATTTAGTTTTAATTTGTTATTTTCACAATCTCTTCTATTTATTCAAATAGACATAGACTTAGCTAATTTTAATACTCAATACCTAAATATCCCTGTGGAGACGATAATTTACTCACACTTTATTACTTGTGCCGACCTCGTATACTTGCGGGTACAAAAAGGCGTAACATTTGTGAAGGGATTCTCATCCATAGCAAGTCCGTTGACCAAACTACTGCATAAAAATGTCAGGTTTGAATGGAATTACAGATGCCAGGCAGCTTTTGACAAATTAAAGACGATGTTAATAGAGGCTCCAGTTCTGATTCAGCCGGTTTCAGGTAAAGATTTTGTGATCTATAATGATGCCTCTTACCATGGTTTAGGTTGTGTATTAATGCAGGAAGGCAAGATGGTTGCATATGCATCCAGACAGCTGAAAACGCATGAACATAACTATCCGGTACATGATCTGGAACTTACAGCCATCGTATTTGCCTTGAAGATATGGAGGCATTACTTGTAGGGTGAAAAGTGCTACATATATACAGATCACAAGAGTCTGAAGTATCTACCTACTCAAAGAGAGCTCAATCTGAGACAGAGACGATGGATGGAATTAATCCAAGACTATGACTGTGTGATTGATTACCATCTAGAAAAGGCGAATGTGGTAGCAGATGCTTTGAGCAGAAAAGCATTATTCACCCTAAAAGCCATGAATGTGCAATTACAGTTGAATCCAGAAAATGCATTGGTAGCTGAATTGAGATGCAGACCAAGTTTAATTCAGCAGATAGCAGAAAAACAGAAGCATGATGATAGGATTTAGATGATATGTCGACAAATCCCAGAGGGGAAACATCCAGATTTTTCAGTCAGAAATGATGGTACTGTGTGTTTCAGAGACAGGATATGTGTTCCGAACGATGAAGAATTGAAAAAGATAATCCTGACAGAGGCACACAGTAGTCCGTATTCGATGCACCCAGGTAGCACAAAGATGTATAGAGATTTGAAGACTCAGTATTGGTGGTCTGGTATGAAGAAAGATGTGGTGGACTTCATGAATAAATGTATGACATGCCAACAAGTAAAACCTGAACGCCAGGTTCCATCAGGTTTGTTACAGCCAATATCAATACTTGAATGGAAATGGGATCGTATTACGATGGACTTTGTCATAGGATTGCCACTCACCCGGAGTAAACATGATGCACTATGGGTAATAGTGGAGCGACTGACGAAGTCAGCACATTTTCTACCTGTCATAACTGACTATTCACTGGATCGACTGGCAGAATTGTATATAAAAGAAATAGTCGGATGGCATGGAGTACCTACATCAATAATATCATATAGAGACCCGAAGTTTAGATCCAGATTTTGGAAGAAGTTTCAAGAAGCTTTGGGTACTCGATTGAGTTTTAGTACAGCCTTCCATCTGCAGACAGACAGACAATCAGAAAGAGTAATTCAGGTGCTAGAAGATATGCTCCGGAGTTGTGTAATTGATTTTGAAAGGAGTTGGGAATGCTGATTTTGGGCAGTGAGCATCGCGAAGAGCAGCTCGCGGTGAGAATGCTGATTTTGGGCAGGGATCGCGAAGAGCAGCTCGCGGTGAGAATGCTGATTTTGGGCAGTGACTATTGCGATCAAACACCGCGACAGCTGATCGTGATGAAGGTGGTAAAAACACTTCAGTGAGTACCGCGATCAGGTGGCGCGACCACAGGTCGCGAGTAGTGGTCGCAATGACCAAAATTTTATAAAAAAAATAAGATTGCAATGGAAGATTCACGAAGAAGAAAACAGAAAATAGAGAGATAAAGAGACCGGGAGAGGAGAAAGAAAGAGAGAAAAAGAAAAAGAAGAAAAGAAAGAAGAAGAGAGAGAAAGGAAGAAGAAGAAGATAAGAGAAAGAAGAAGAAAGGTAGAGGAAGAGGAAGAAAGGAAGAAGAAAGAAGAATGAGAAGGAAAAGAGGAAGGAGAAAGAGAAAAGAAGAAAGGAGAAGGAAAAAAAGAAAATCCAGAAGAGAAACTGTTGTAAAAACGGTATCCAGGTTGGTGTACACTTCTTTTTGAAAACTCTGAGTTTTTATTTTGTGTTTTGATTCGAATCTGAGATTTTTGAATATTTTGATGGATATATGTTCATACAGTTCTTTATTTGAATATTTTGATTTAATTCGATTTTCGATTGATAACGATTGTCGTTTGGAAATTATATTGTTGATTTCAAAAGAAATGGAATGTTTTAATATGAATTCTATGAATTGTGTATTGTGAACATGAATGGAAACGGCCCGAGGATACTTGAACATAGAAAACGGATATAGGAGGTTGGTATACCAGTTGGGTTATTTTAGCAGTACTGCACCGATGTTGATCTTGATGTTGATATTACATACCTCACTAAGGATTAGTCCTGGGGTAGGGAGTTATGATATTGATATTATGTTCCTCCCTAAGGATACCGAGTACCCAGTCCTAGGGTAGGGAGTTATACGTACCACCCTTGGATGGAACAAACCCCAAGTGCCGGTCCTAGGGTTAGGAGTTATGTTCGACGGGCAGCCACAGAGTGGTTGATGTCGAACGACCCATATTCCAGTCCAGAAAAGTATGTTGAGTATACCAAAAGGCCAAGATTGAAATAAATTAAATAAAATGTTTATAAGTGAATTTAGAAATTAATTTCATATGATTCATTTCATTGATTGAGTTGAATAATGATATGTTTTTATATGATAGTATTATGACATTTTATTTTGAAATTTATTTAGTGATTTCGATAAATTAGTTTAGAGTATACCCACAAAGCGATATGCTTAGCGCGTTGATTTTAACACGCGTAAGCATTAGAGATACCAGAGGAGAAAAAGATTAAAGAGAAGGGAGCTGCAGACAGAGGTTCATAGTCACCATACTTTTGGGTAGTTATATTTGAACTTTGGTTGTATATCATTCAGTTAAGCATACATATACAGTAGTTTGTAAATTTGTTATATATATAAGTTTTGTAAATATTTGTTTAATGGTTTATGTTTTTCAGAAATTTGTATATCGTAAATACATATTGTTTCATTTGAAAATGTTTGGAAAGTCGCACTATACGGCAGAGTGCGCATATGATTCATAAATAAATTTTGAAGTGTTGAATCTTATATTACTTGAGTTTTTGTTGAAAACAGGATTTCTGGAAAGTTAGAAAAACAGAGAAAACTCTAGCAAAAATATTTTTTTCAAACAAGTTTTGATGGGCTCACTATAAAGGGATTTTAAAATACAAGAGATTTAGTTTACAAATTTATAAAGTTTTCAAATTATAATAAGTTTCGAAAGTTTTGAAACCAGGTAGCGATCATTGGATCGATCCATGGCGGGTCAGGTTAAGGGGTGTTACACATCACTCCTAGGTATCTATGTATTCAGTTATTAATGCATGCATGTACATAAAAGAATGTAAAAGTTTGTAAAGTATAAGTTTTTGTTTTTAAATAATTTGGTTTATGTATTTTAAAATTTTGAGATTTGATTATTATTTTGAATTATAGTTTATTTATTTGATTTATTGATAATGTTTGGAAAGTCGCATCGAATGAAAGGATGCGTAATTGATTGAGAATTGGATTTAGAAGTGTTTTGCAAATGTGTTATTTGAAATTTTGTTTGAAACAGGATTTTTGGAATGTCAGAAAAGTAGAGGAAATTCTGGCAAAATTGTTTTTTTTTTCCAACTATTTATGGGTCCACTGTTAATGATTTTTGAAATAAAAAAATATAGTTTTCAAAATAATTTTCAAATTTTAAACTAAGTAAAGTAAGATTTTGAAACTGGGTAACGTTTCTTGGTTCGATCTAGACGAGTCGGGTCAGGGGGGTGTTACATTTTAGTGGTATCAGAGCGCGGTTTAAACGTTTCTAGACCAAAAGAGTAATATTTTTTATATGCATGCATTGTATAAAAGGAAAATAGAAGGATGTGACTTTAATCTGCTGATTCCTCTTCTGTTTTGTAGAGGATAAAAGAAGAAAGAAATGGAACCCTCGAAAGATGAAGTCAGAAGTAGACCTAGTAGTTCCGCCAGAGTAGCTAGGGAAGCTTTCGTTGAATCTAGAAGTTCAAAGATGGCTGGATTGGAGATTCTGAGCCAACCAACAAGTAAGAAATTCAAAGGACCTCAGGTTAATAGTCGGAGACAGCAACAGAGACCCCTATCCACAGTTAGATATAGACAGTTATTCATAGCAGTAGCTAATATCCCTGAGAATACAGCTAGGGGACCAGCCCTAGCACCGTGTAAACATTGTAAAAAGAAGCATCCTGGGAAATACTGGAGAATGATTGGAGCCTGTAACAAATGTGGGTCTCGTGACCATTTTTATAGAGATTGTCCGAAGAATCAGACTGTTTCTGCTATGCTATCAGAAAGGTCAGCTCCCACTATTTCTAGAAGGAGGAGACCCAGTCAGATAGGGACTGAAGCTAGTAGGCACATAGGGGCAGCAGAGCCTTCAAGAAGACTGGATAGTTGTGCCTCAGCACTATGTGAGCATTGTAAAAAGAAACATCCCGGGGAATGTTGGAGAGTAACTGGAGATTGTTTTACATGTGGATCTTATGATCATATATGGAAAGAATGTCCAAAGAGAAAGAATAATCATGTTCCGCACGCAGAGAGATCAGCTCCTGCTTGGTTATCGAATGTCATAACTGGTATGATGTTTCTTCTTGATACTAATGTTATTGCATTAATAAATACAGGATCTACATATTTATATATTTGTAATATTATGCTGAGAAAAAAAAAGAAAACTTAAAAGTTGAACCAACTGAGTATGAAGTAGTAGTTAGTAATGTCTTAGATTACAGTATGATTGTGAATAGAGTATATATAAAAAGATTGTCTAATTGAGATTTAGGGATATGAATTTTCAGATGATTTGATGGAAATTATAATTCTAAGAATTTGATGTGAATTGAGGTATGAATTTGGGTTATCGAGATATCGGATTATAATTGATTATCATTTAAGCATGGATCATTAAGATTATATGCAGACTATGGATAACTGAATAAATTTACGATCGAGGATAAGTATATATATATATATATATATTGTTTACGATTGATGGTTTATTTGATCAGCTAAGAGAAGCCAAAGCCTGATAAGGATTTTGTGGGTTATAGTGATGCTTCACATAGTGGTCTTGGTGGTGTGTTGAGGTAAGATGAGAAACTGATAGCCATTACCAAGAAGGGAAGGAGATCGATTGTGTAATTAAAGATAATAGTACTTTGTGCTATAGAGACGGGATTAATATTCCAAATGATGAGGAGTTGAAAAGGACAATGTGAAAAGGTAATTCAAATATAGGAAGTTATGCTTAGAAATTGTGTAATTGATTTTGAAGGAAATTGGGATCGACACATTCCTTTAGTTGAATTTGTTTATAATAATAGCTTCCAATCAAGTATTGGCATAGGGAAGCTGAGGAGAAAGTGAGAAATCAGTAAAGAAAGATTGAAAGCCGCATTTGATCGACAGAAATCCTATGCCGATCTAAAAAGAAGAGACATAGAGTATGAAAATAAGGACAAAGTCTTACTTAAAGTATCTCTATGGAAGAAAGTATTGAGGTTTGGAATAAAGGAAAGTTGAGCCCTAGGTTTATTAGTCCATACAAAATCATTGAGCGTGTGGGACTAGTAGCCTATAGACTAGTTTTACCGCCTAAATTAGAAAAGATACATAATGTGTTTCATGTATCAATGCGGAGAAGATACAGATCAGATCCTTCTCATCGAATCTCCACTAAAACTATTGAAGTACAACCAGACCTATCATATGATGAGGAACCAGTGAAAGTTCTAGACAGAGAGATTAAAGAATTACGGAATAAGAGAGTTCCTTTGGTTAAAGTTCTCTGAAGAAATTATAATGTGGAAGAGGCTACTTGGAAAAGCGAAGAAATAATGAGATAGCAATATCCACAATATTTGAATGAGGTAAATTTCGCAGACGAAATTTCTTAAGAAGGGAAGAATTGTAACGGCCCTAATTTTTTGTAAATATAATAAATATCCTTGGATTATTATTAATTATTATTGAGCATGCAACAGTTAAGTATGTTATTTAAATTGGTGGAAAATATATATTCGGTATATGATGTACAAACGAATAGTTATTTTTAACCGATTTAACTTCTATGAGAGATATTATTTTCATGATGCATTTGGATGATAATGGGTCCAATTGAATATTGGTAAAGTTAATTTGGTGATTGGATAAGTGTGGAATAGTTTTGCAATAATTATTGAAATGAAATGTGATTGTTGGACTAAATTGACACTTAAAATATTATTGGACAATTAAAAATGATTAAGAGTAAATTTGTGCCATTGTAGGATTTTAAGAAGCTCAAGGGAGCAATTTGCAATTAAGGAGATATATATATATATATATATATATATATATATAATTGCTAGTGGAGAACAACTAACAAAAAAAAAAAATCTAAAACTCAATATGTGAAATACAAACCACAAACAAATTGAAAGCAACCAGAGCAAATTCGGCCAAGAAGGAAAGAAAGAAAGAAAGAAGAAAAGAGAAGAAAAAAAAAAAAAAGGCCGAAGAAGGAGAGAAGGAAGAGAGAAGAGAGAGAAGAGAGAAAAGAGGAAGAAGAAAGAAATAAGAGGGAGAAAGAAAGAGAAGAAGAAGAAGAAGGAGAGGAAGAAGAGGAAGAAATTCTAGGTAGAAAGATTCAAGGAAAAGGGATGAAAAAGGTTTGAGGAAAAATATTGTCCAGGTTGGTGTACACGTGTTTTCATGCTTTTATTTTTCAGAATATTTTGGTATAATCGAATTTCGTTTATAACATATGTTTTGGAATGAATTGTTTGAGAATAGTGTTTGAAAATAATTGTGGAATGTTCTAGTATAATTGAATTTCTTTTATATCGTATGTTTTCAAATAAATCGTTATGTGAATAATATTTGGAAATAATTCTTGAATATTTTGATACAATTATTGATTTGTAAATGATATTTGAAAACAATTTTGGATTATTTTGATATGATTATTGATAAAAGTTTTGGATTTTTAAATATTAATATCAATTTGTAATTGAAATTGAACGGTTTAGAAAATATATATTTGAGGATTCTGAATTATATTTTCATTTAATAAAAATTTATGAAATCTATTGATGAAAGTTTATGGAATATTTAAAGTATAATTGTTTATATATTATGTGAATTTAAAAATTTATTATAATATTTGATGGTGATTTCAGATTTTATTGATAAAGATTATATGGATTTGATGATTTTTAATTTTCGTAATATATATTGACATAATTAAATTTCTGTTTTCAAATATGTTTTGAATATTATATTTTACAGTTATTGATCGATAGTGATTTTGGATTACTATGTTATGATTATTAAATTATGAAATATACTCGATTATGATTTTGAATTCATTGAAATTGATAATTGATGGAAATAATGATTTTGGTAATATTAATATTGATTTGTATTGAGTTTATTTCATTTGAGAATTTTGTTGAAAAATGATTTTGATAACTGAGTTGAATAATAATTGTGAATTACGTTATTGTATATGTGTTTATATGATTTTAATTTTCAGAACATTTTGATATAATCGAATTTCGCTTATAAAGTGAGTTTTCGAATTAATCATTTCATGAACAATGTTTTGAAAATGATTCTGAATTAGTTGATGCGATTATGCGACGGAAGGTTTTATTTTATATATATGAATTAGAAATGGAGATGGCCCTATGGTACTTGAACATCGAAAAAATGGATATAGGAGGTTGGTATACCAACTGGGTTTATTTCAGCAGTACTGCACCGATATTAGTGACTGTTGGCGGGTGACCCAAAAGTGGCCTCGGACGTCACACCGATATTAATGGCTGTTGGCGGGTGACCCAAAAGCTTGCCCCGGATGTCACACCGATATTACAGATATTAGGTTCGGCGGGCAGCCACTGAGTGGTCGATGTCGAACGGCCCATATTCCAGTCCAGTAAATTATGTTAAGTATACCAAAAGGCCAAGATTGAAAAAAAATTAATGAAGTTTATAGAAAATAATTTTGAATACTTTTATACGATTGATGAATAAGATTTACTGAAATTAGCTGAATATCATTGTGTTTTGATATATAGTTGTTATGATATTTTACTTGTGAAAATATATTGGTATTCTTGTTGATATTTAAATACTTTTATACGATTGATGAATAAGATTAATTGTCGTTTCCACTAATTGATATATATATATATATATATATATAAAGGAGTATGAATACCGAGAATAGAGTATTTCTGAAATTATAAGAGAAAGGTTTGCTTAATATGAACATTTGATTTGTTTTGAGCAGTGTATTTGATATAATATGATTTGTATTTTTTGAATATATGTTATAAATGATATTATTTTAAATTTGTAAATTCGATTTGTGTACACCCATTAAGCGAAATGCTTAGCGCGTTGATTTTATCACGCATAGATAGTAGAGGTTCCAGTGAATAAGCACTGAAGAGTTGATAGCTGCAGAGAAGAGTTTAAAGTCACATCACTTCTGGGTATCTTTTTAAATCCTGTTATGTATTCAGTTAATAATGCATGCATGTACATAAAAGAATGTAAAAGTTTGTAAAGTATAAGTTTTTGTTTTTAAAATATGAGATTTGATTATTATTTTGAATTATAGTTTACTTATTTGATTTATTGATAATGTTTGGAAAGTCGCATCGAATATAAGGATGCGTAATTGATTGAGAATTGGATTTAGAAGTGTTTTGCAAATGTGTTATTTGAAATTTTGTTTGAAACAGGATTTTTGAAATGTCAGAAAAACAGAGGAAACTCTGGCAAATTTTTTTTTCCAACTATTTATGGGTCCACTGTTAATGATTTTTGAAATGAAAAAAATATAGTTTTCAAAATAATTTTCAAATTTTAAACTAGGTAAAGTAAGATTTTGAAACTGGGTAACGTTCCTTGGTTCTATGCAGACCGGTCGAGTCAGGGGGTGTTACATGGCAGCCCTGTTGCCCCAGGGTGAGAGGCAAAGTGATTAGTCTTAAAGGAATGATCGAATCACCTGTAAAGCCGTAGAATGGTTCGTTTAAAGGTCGCAGGTGGCTTTATTTCAACCCTATTATCTCGAAGGCTGCTTTGTACAGAACGTTCACCGAGCTTCCATTGTCAATCATTGTCCTGTAGATGACCATTCCTTCTATTGTTGCCATGATGACAATCACATCATTGTGTAGCCAGTGCACACCTCGCATGTCTCCATCTGTGAAGGTCACCTCTTCCATCATTGTCCTACACTAGTTTTGTAGGCCGTTCGTTCCGTGCTCATTATTCTCATAGTTGATTAGCTGGCCTCTTTCATGTGTCATGTTAGCGACCTGTTTGAACCTTCCACAAGATGAGGTCATTCCTGAAAGGTATGGATTGTCCTTACTGCAGGCTTCTTTGGGATCGGCTTTGGGTGGACAGGTTCGATCATCTGTTGATGTTGCTGCTGTTGCTGTAGTGGCTGTAGTTGTTGTGGTTGCGACTGGTTTCTTGGGCACACCACAAAATCTCCTAGGTGACCTCGCCTGATCAAGCTCTCGATCGCATCTTTTAGCTCATAACATTCGGCCGTATCGTGTCCCACCTCATTGTGGTAGGCGCAGAACTTGTTGAGATTTCGAGTTCGGGTTGGCATCCTCATAGGAGGCGGCCTACCGAACTCTTCCTTGTTTCTCTGAAGATTTTGTCTCGGGAATCGGATAACTATGCATAGGTCTGGTAGCGACCTCCGTTTCTTCACACATCTTCATCATTCCTTGCCTTTTTGGCTACCTGGTTTGCCGAGGCCTCGTCTCTCTGCGAGACCCTATTTCAACTGCGGCGGTTATTACCGTCGTTTCCTTCATTATCCTTCCGCTTGCTTTTGTCGCGCGGGCTCCTACTTCTGTCCTTCCTGGAACTTTTTATAGGCCCGAAAGATTCTTCCATGCAGATGTAGGTGTTGGACCGCTTATAGAAGTCCTTGAGCATTTTTACCGGCTTGTTGTATGTGCTTCGGTAACGTTCGCCATCTTTCGGCAAGCCGGCTTTGATTGCGGTAAGCACGCTTTCGTAAGTTAGGCTTTCTATACAGCTGGCCTCTCTTTGGAAACGGGCTATTATATAATCTTTCAGCGGCTCGTCTGACTTTTGAAAGATCGTTGCCAGGTGGTAGGAAGGAACGAGCTGTTTCTTCAAGGCCTAGTATTGATTTATGAAAAGCTCTTGGCACTGGTTCCAGCTCATTATGTTGCCAGTATGGAGTCCCTTTAGCCATTTTCTTGGGATTTCTCCTAAGGTTGCTGGAAAGCATCGATACTTGACCCAGCTATTGGTTGTGAGAAGGCTCATTCGCACGTTGTAGGCATTCAAGTGATCGAAGGGGTTGTTGGACGCCTAGAAAAGGGGATACTGGGCATCTTGAAGCGTTCTGGTAGCTGTTCATTATCTATATCCCAGCTGAACGGGCTTCGTTCTATATACCGATCATTGGGCTCCGTTACTCCACGTTGCTACTCTAAAAGATCCAGCCGTTGTAGTAAAGCCTAGTACTCTGGGGTTGGAGGGGTTGTCATCGATACGCTAGAGGTGGTGCTACCTTCCCTGCGGTAGTGGATCCTGCAGGTGGGGCAATCTTCGTGGTCCTCTGGTTGGCGACCTCCTCCCGTTTAGTTGTGGTTCAACGATTTGACCCCTGGGGATTTCAATTGTCAGAATAGCGAGGCAAGTGGCTCCGCTGTTACCCCTACCAGGTTACTGGTCATGCACTTCCAAATGCTGCCTAGGTCGTTGAGATACACTGCGCGCTGGGGCATTTCGACGGTCCCTGTTAAATTCTACATACTTTTCCCTAGCGTTTACATGAATTGCGGGCCCTAATGCGAGGAGGCCCTTCCCGCCGTTCGTTATGTTCTGCTCTAGCTCGTCTGGCCGCATTGGCCAAATAAAAGGAGATTCCCTCCTGGATGTCATGTCGTAGTGGGTTCTGCATATTGATGTGATAGGCAGGGTGGTTCGGGTCTTCTCCATCGGAACGTGATGGCTAGGTACTCTCCACTGTCTGCTTATGAGGGGGTTGATTTTGCAACAAGTGGTGGCAGCCGTGGGACATCTCTGCTACCATTCTTTCTAGTTCAACCTGCCTCTCCATCCATTTGTTAAGGTTTGAAGGTCCAGACGGGCCAGCCTGGTCATGGCTTTGAGGTTCCATCTAGGGGTGGAGTTGATCAGCCGGTGGGTTTGAGGCCGGTAGTGAAACCACAGGGGCAGCGGGCACCAGGTTTGGCACGATTGGTACGTGTAGCGCCACCAATGCATTTAATACGGCCGGTAGGGCTGGAGTTTAGTGAGACGCCTTCGAATGTCCTCAAATTGGGGGTACATCCCTGCTCTTTACGGTCCTGGAGCGGGTTCCTACGCCTCTTGCCATTGATTCGGAAGGATTTACCTGAGAAAATAAAAACAGAATTAGAGTATCGTTTCTTACCGGAAGTGGAGGTTTGAATCCTCAAACGGGGCCCCTTTCTCTAGCACCAAAATGTTGACGTACGAATCTCGTCAACGTAATTAACAGTAGTTTAAAGGGTAAAAATGAATAAAGAGATCGATACAAGGATTTTTAAAGTGGTTCGGCTTATAAAAATGCCTACATATAAAAATCGGTTCGGCTTATAAGAATGCCTACATCCACTGTTCTTTAGTATTTCAAACAAGCTCGTTGATGGTGTGTAGTGAGCTCATTTATATATGTTTTTTCTGGAAAAAATGGTAACCCTTCTAACAGAGATGATCCGTCCATTTAATAGTGTAAAGGTGTTGGAGTCATTTTGTTTTACATGGAATCTAATTATATGAATTATGGACTAAATTATATCCCTAAAAATTGCAGTCTAATTGAAATACAATTACTAGAATTAGAGAGTTTGAGATTGATTGGGATTCTGCTAGTTGACTGAATCAAATTCCTACATTCTTGGGATTCTTCCTTTGATTGGGGCTTCGATGTAACACCCCCTGACCCGACCCATCTGGATCGACCCTGGGAGCGCTACCGGGTTTTCAAAACTTTTCTTAATTCTATTTATAATTTGAAAACCAAATAATTTATAATTTAAAATCCTTTCTAGTGAGCCCATCAAATCTATTTTAAAAATTTCGACAGAGTTTCCTCTGTTTTTCTGATTTTCCAAAAACCTATTTTCAACAAAAGTTCAAAACAATATAATTTAGACACTTCAAAATCAAAGTTTCAACCATGTGCGCACTCTGCCGTATAGTGCGACTTCCCAAACATTTTCAAATAAAACAATTTATAATTAATATTTACAAACCTTTGAAAACAAAAATATAAACCATAAAACAATAATTTACAAAATATAAATATATCACATTTATAAACTTCTGTATATGCATGCTTAACTAAATATAGTATACAAAAGTATTAACTACCCAAGATATCGTGACTCTGAATCTTCAATCTGCAGCTACCTCCTCTCTACTCTTTTTCTCTCTCGGTATCTTTGTTACCTACGCGTGATAAAATCAACGCGCTAAGCAATAATGCTTAGTGGGTGTACACTAAAAAAAAAATTCAATGTAATATAAAATAATAAATCTAAAATTCATAAATTCAGAACTTCATATAAACAAACATTATATATATTTCGAATACTGAAACTATATAAAATAAAATATTCTAAAAGTTCCAGGGTTTGAATCTCAATAGTATTTCTTTATCTCAATATTCAAATTCATAGTTTTCAGTTCTTAATTGGGTCTCTGATACATATTACAAGGTTTACAGGACTGGATTACGGGTTTACAGTCGGTTTTCCATTTCAAAATGAAATGGTATCCGTATATTCACAGTCGGTTTTCCATTTCAGAATGAAATGGTATCCGCATTTTTCACAGTCGGTTTCCCATTTCAAAATAAAATGGTATCCGTAAATTCACAGTCGGTTTCCCATTTCAAAATAAAATGGTATCCGTAAATTCACAGTCGGTTTCCCATTTCAAAATGAAATGGTATCCGTATATCATCAATAATCATCAAGAATATCGGTGCAGTACTGCTAAATATACCCAATTGACATGTCAATCTCATATATCCACATTTTCCTATACATATATCAGGGCCATTATTCAGGGATTTCATCTTATAAATCATCAACATACTCATTTTTCAATATTCAGATAAATTTCATATAACCAAAATTCTCTCAATTAATCCAAAAATCAATATTCATTAACATATGTAAAACAAGATATTAAAAAACATATCATATAATAGAAAACGGAATGTAATAATAATATATATCATAAATTAAAATCATTAAACTCAACATAATCTTGATTCTGTAATTCAAAATCATTTTCAAATATTATTCACAAATTAATTAAATCTAAACTTACGAATTATCAAAAATTTCAACTAATCAATTTGAGTCTGAAAACTAATACTTAAAATAACAGTGTACACCAACCTGGATACCCTTTTTACCACAATCTCTTTTCTGGATTTCCTTTTTCCTTTTCTCTTTTTCCCTACTTTCTTCTTCTTTTCTTCTTCTTCCTCTTCTCTTCTTCTTCTTCTCTTCTTCCTCTTCTTTTCTTCTTCTTCTCTTCTTCTCCTTCTTCTTCTTCTTCTTCTTCTTCTTCTTTCTTTCTATTTTCCCGTTCTCTCTCTTTCTCTTTCTCTCTTGCTTCATCATGAAGCTTCTCACCGCCTCTTATTTTTTTTATAAAATTTTGATCATCGCGACCTGTGGTCGCGCCACCTTGTCGCGTTGCTCACTGGAGTGATTTCACCGCTTTCATCGCGATCAACTATCACGGTGTCTGGTCGCGATGTTGGTCGCGTTGCTCACTGCCCGAAATCAATATTTTCACAACGAGCTGCTCAACGCGATCTCTGGTCGCGGTGCTCACTGCCTAAAATCATCATTTTCACCGCGAGCTGCTCATCGCAATCCTTGGTAGCGGTACTCACTGCCAACTTTTTCCTTCTCTTTCATGCAGTCTTTCTGGACCGTTCCATCTGGTCCACCTGGAAACCTTAAAAATATGCATACATTTAATTATATTTTTCACCCCTCAAATCATAAATATTATATTCACATACTCAAAATTAATTCCACCACACTTTTCATATTTATTTGAAATTAGGGATGTTACATTCGAGCTACGTGCCATGCGGGCTAGGTGTTGTTCAAGCTGCGGTTAACCCGCTGGTAAGGGGGCGGTACTTGACTCCTTCAAGTGTGTATAGGATGGCAGCTCATGTAGAGCTTCCTCGTTTATGTATGTTAGAGTGGTGGCTCATCTGTTGTATCGTGGTTCATTAGCTTCCTTTGCTCGTTGGGCCTTATCGTTTCATTCTGACTCATAAGGGCCTTGTTGATTTGTATGGGTTTGTTGGGCTTTTTGGTGTCTTTGGGTCTATTTGGCCTAATGAAATTTGGTATATAACAATATTGAAATATTATTTTCATAATTTTATTGATAATTATATGAATGTCGATATCATCATACTTAAAAACCAGTCCTCAAGCTATCAATAATATTATAAGTAATTATATTAATTTAAGAATTTATTAAATAAACAAAATAAGAAATAAATTTATAATATATCATTATACTTTCATGATGTACTAAAACATTTTAAGTATTGATTAATACTTAAATCAAATAAGTATTCTTAACATTATGCTGTTATGTTGAAGAAGTTGTTTCATTTCTCCTTGAAACAACTTCTTCATTGATAATTACTTCTCCTTGTCTGATTACCTTATTACCCTTCATCTTTAATCTTGAACTCTATAAATATCCCCTTTCACCTCAAAGCGGGGGATCTCTTTCTCTTTGATTTTTTTGCTTAATTTCTACATGTATTTTATGTGATACTTTTGCTTTAACAGTTGCCCTTGTTTTCTCCTCCTTGACTTGAGCGTCGGAGAGTGAACGATGGCCCCCATATTGGTTTCACCTTGACGTAGTGTATTGTCTTTTAGGGATTGACACGATAAAGTAAGAAGATCCTGTGAATCCATCTGCAGGGCGTGAGGATCTTTGATAGTCCTAGAGACCATGAAATAAACACTTAAGAGTGCTTAGTGGATCTGAGAGTTAGAGAGAATCACCTGTGAGGTACTTATGTGTTAGAAGCGAACTTAACTTAATTATATGCCCATGTAATGCATTGAAATGAAGAAAAATAGTATTTGACTATTACATGATCGTTAACCTTTACTTTTTACATTTTTGCTAATTTTTAAGGTTACCAATTTGGCACTGTCTGTGGGGAACTCACAAGACCAAAGTGGTTCCCCACTTTCTTGTTTTTACTTCTTTACCTTTTTTGCTCTATTGTATTGTTAGATTTGCATAGACTTCTTGTATCCCAAGTAGGAAGATCATGGTCAACAAGTGTAAAGGTTCCAGACCTACCCCTCAAGTACATAACGAAGAAGGTGAGGCCTCCGAAGCCAACACCACCACCAAAGAAACAACAAGAAGCAGAAAAGCTAAAGAGGACCACACCAAGGTTCTACAAAAGAAAATGCAAATGGCTATCGATGGCTAGTAGCGGATGCAAGCAAACCTAAAGTTAAAGATAAATGTAGTTCTAGCCGCTGGCACCCCATTACCAGCTGCAATAGAACGTATTCAAGAACCTCTAGGGGTAGATGTTCCTAACAACGTTGAGAGATCTAACATTAGAGTTTCTTTTTCAATAGAATTGGAGAAAACACGACCCCTTATAGGCCCGCCGTCAGTGAACAAAGGAGACTTCGGTCACTTAAAAGAGATTCCACCCCGCAGAGCATCTGGAAAAGTAGCAGCTCCCTTGGAGAAAGATAAACCTTAACTCTCAGGGATTGGAGTAAAACTACTTCTATGAAGAAGAAGGGAAAAGGCCGTTGATGTGATGATCTGTCAGATCGGGCCTCTCAAAGACTTGGCAGAGCTCTAATGGAGAGATCGAAGGAGAGAGAAGCTAGGGTTTGGGTTGAATTTAGGGATTTCGAAGAAAGAGGAAGGGGACACGAAGTACTTCGAAGACTTGAAGTGTTGGAATGCTAAGGTTGCTGTCTGAAAACAGATATTTATACTTAGCTTAAAACGGCACCGTTTAGTCAGATATTGGCTTACCAAAGCTGTGCGTTTTGGGTGTTAAGTTGTTACCAAAGCTGTGCGTTTTGGGGTGTTAAATTGTTGTTTTGTTTCCCTAAATGCGGCACCGTTTTACCGCTAGCACATGTAATTAGAATGGCTGTTCAGTAGGTGAATTTTCCCTGCTAACAAACTATCCGTAATTGTTAAAAGACAGTGGAGGATCAAATGAGAGGCATCAGAAAATTATTACACATATTCTCTCTCTCTCTTCTAACAAACTCTCTCAATTTCTAACCTATTCTATCTGTTTTCTCTCTGTTTCTTCTTCTTCCACAGTCAATCCAGCTCCATTTATTGCTTAATCCCTGCATTCAAATAATCAAAACCATAAAAAATCAATACCAACAGATCAATATATTACAAATTGGTATCAGAGCACTTTCCGGGAACACAAAACCATGGCAGAAGGAACTAGGCAGCACCATTATGTGGATGGAAGGTTTCAGAAGATTGAAACTAGGATGCAGAAAGTGGAGGAAGGGGTGCAGAAAATGCAGGAAGGGATGCCCACCTTCAAGATGGAAGTAGCTACCCAACTTTCTGAACAAACAGCCCAAATCAAATACAGAATGCAAGAACTGCTCACTGCAGTGTCTAAGGAAGCCAGACCTGAAGGAATGAGTGGAAATGGGAAGGGCATTTTGGGCTCAGCACCTGCGGTGCCATCTGCAGACCCAAGGAATGCTAGATCTGCGGGAGAGCACAGATTTACAAACAACCAAGGGTCTTCCAGTCAGGTATTTTCAGACTCACTAGTTAAGATCCCAAAATTAACATTTCCTAAATTTGACGGGACAGACCCTAAGACTTGGCTAAGAAAGTGTGACCGATACTTTCTAATACACCCAGTACCACCAGACCAAAAAGTGTTAATAGCTTCTATACACTTTGAGAAAAAGGCGGAGGTATGGTTTCAGTCATACTATGACTTACAAGAGGGTGTTAGCTGGAGGGAATTTAAGGAATCCTTACTCACTAGGTTCCTTGATGTAGAGCAAGAAGATGTGATAGGGGAATACCAAGACAAATTCGAAGAGCTGCAGCCAAGGCTAAGGGCTAAAGGATATGGGCTAGGTGAGGGATTTTTTTTGGAGAGCTTTTTGAGTGGGCTGAAATCTGAAATTAAAAACCAAGTTAAGATGTTCAGCCCCTCAGATCTGAAAACTGCCATACATTTGGCGAGGCTACTCGAGGCAGCCATCGAACCCAAGAGGAACAGACCTTGGGTACAGAAAACCAGCATCTACAACTCCTCCACCAAAACACCCAACCAAACACTAGCCAAAACTCATAATACCTACCAAAACACACACCCAACCAGCACCAATACAGCCCTGAAACCAACTGAACCCATTCCCATTAAAAGGTTGACACAAGCTGAAATGAAGACAAGGAGAGACAAAGGGCTCTGTTATAACTGTGATGAACCGTACACTTATGGCCACCAATGTACTAAGAAGAGGTTGTACATGCTCATGGGTGAAGATGAAGAAGACCAGGAAATTGACACAGAAATTGAGGAAGTGCAAGAGGAATCAGTACCAGAAATCTGCAGGGAAAAGTTGTCAATTTCACACCACACCCTAATTGGTTGTGCTGGACTACAAACCATAAGGTTAAGGGGCAAGGTTAAACATTGAGAAATCACGATATTGGTGGACAACGGCTCTACCCATAATTTTCTGGATCCTAACACAGCCCAACTGACAGGGGTAGAGATAGAGGAAACAGAAACATTGTGGGTCATAGTTGGAGGAGGAGGGAAAATAAGCAGCAAGGCTAAATGTAAGGAATTCACTTGGGCCATGCAAGGGGTCACCTTCTCAACAGAAATGAGATTGCTGACCCTAGGGGGCTATGACGCAATGCTAGGCATGCAATGGATTAGGGAAATAGGACCCATAATGCTGGATGCTAAACAGTTGAGTATGAGTTTCATGAAGGAGGGAAAGTGGGTTTCCCTACAGGGAATAAGAACGGAGAGCAAGTTATCCCAATTGACAGGGAAAAGGGTGGGCAGCCAACTTAAGAAGGCTCACAATCAAGCCGAAGCTGTGGTACAACTTTACTCACTAGAGACAGAAGAAAAAATGGTAGAAATCCCTACTGTTTTGAAGCCCTTACTTGAAGAATATGCAGAAGTGTTCTCTGAACCTAAAGCCCTACCTCCTCACAGAAAACAAGACCACAAAATACCATTAATTGTTGGCTGCAGCCCAGTGAACGTCAGGAATTACAAGCACCCCTATGTGCAGAAGAATGAGATAGAGAGGATCGTGAGGGAGATGCTTGACAGTGGCATCATCCGACACAGTAACAGTCCCTTCTCTTCTCCTATTTTATTGGTGAAAAAGAAGGATGGGACTTGGAGGTTCTGTTTGGATTACAGGGAACTCAATAAAATAACAGTTAAAGATAAATTCCCTATTCCCCTCATAGATGAGTTACTGGATGAGCTGAATGGGGCTAGGGTGTTATCTAAACTCGACCTCAGGGCTGGGTACCATCAGATCAGGGTGGCTGAAGCGGACATCCACAAGACGGCCTTCAGAACTCACCAAGGGCACTACGAGTTCAAGGTAATGCCATTTGGCCTCACTAATGCCCCAGCTTCTTTTAAGAGCCTTATGAATGAGATCTTTAGGCCTTACTTAAGAAAGATGATTTTGGTATTTTTTGATGACATATTAGTTTATAGTCACAACATCCTAGAGCATCAAGAGCATCTCAGGATTACCTTCTCTATCCTAAGGGAAAACCAGCTGTTTGTTAAGAAAAGTAAGTGCAATTTCAGCTGTCATGAGTTGGAATATCTAGGACATATCATTTCTGAAAAAGGGGTGGATGCGGATAACAAAAAAATTCAAGGCATGGTTGACTGGCCTACTCCTAAGTCAATTAAGGCATTGAGAGGATTCCTAGGGTTGACTGGCTACTATAGGAAATTCGTTAGGGGGTATGGAATTATCAGCAAACCCTTGACAAATTTATTGAGGAAGGGAGGATTTATTTGGAATGAAGAAGCAGAGATGGCATTCCAAAATCTCAAGGTTGCCATGACTACCACTCCAGTTCTGGCCTTGCCAGATTTTCAGCAGCCCTTTGTGCTTGAGACCGATGCTTGTGACACCGGAATAGGGGCCGTTTTAATGCAACAAGACAGACCTATTGCTTACATAAGCAAATCCCTACCTAACCGGAAAAAAGGGATTATCCACTTATAGGAAGGAATTATTGGCCATTGTTTACGCAGTTCAGAAGTGGAAGGCTTATTTACACGGTAACCGATTTACTATAAAAACTGACCACCACAGTCCAAAGTATTTCCTTGAGTAGAAAATCACTACTCTAATGCAACAAAAGTGGTTAACAAAGCTGCTGGGGTATGACTATGTCATTTCCTACAAGAAGGGAAAGGAAAATGTGGTAGCGGATGGCCTGTCCAGGGCCTTCCAAGAAGAAGAGGTTCCATCCTACTTGGCCTTGACTGCCACCAAACCAGCTTGGGTACAGGAGGTTATAGAAAGTTACTACAAGGACCCTAAGGCTACTGCTTTCATTCCAGAGTTGTTAATAGGCAGCCAAGCTAATCAGGAATTTACCATGAAGGAGGGAATCCTACGCAAAAATGGAGTAATCTATGTGGGAAGCTATGGAGATCTCAGGCAGAAATTAATAGAGGAAGCTCACTCCTCAGCTATGGGGGGCCATTCTGGAATTCAGGGTACTATGAAGAGGTTACAGCTATATTTATTTTGGGACTCTATGTTGAAGGAAGTTTCTGCAAGGGTTTTAGAGTGTACCGTCTGCCAAGAGAACAAGTCCCTTCACAGCAAACCAGCTGGGTTATTACAACCCTTACCTATTCCAAACACTCCTTGGTTGGACATAGCTATGGACTTTATAGAAGGGCTGCCCAGGTCTGCAGGAAAGGATACCATCCTTGTGGTCATTGATCGACTCACAAAATATGCCCACTTCCTAGCCCTTACCCACCCTTACACTGCACAACAGGTAGCTCAACTGTTTTTAGATAACATACAAAAATTACATGGCATACCAACCACCATCGTTAATGACCGAGAACAAGATTTTCACAAGTCATTTTTGGCAGCACCTATTTAAGGCAATGGGCACTCAGTTGTGCCTCAGTACTGCCTACCATCCGCAAATAGACGGGCAGAGTGAGAGACTCAACCAATGCCTAGAAAATTATCTGAGGTGCATGACCAGCTCTAAACCTAGCCACTGGGCTAACTGGCTGCCTTTAGCAGAATGGTGGTACAACACCAACTACCACACAGCCCTAAAAATGACCCCATTTGAGGCACTCTATGGTTACCGACCCCCTATCTACTCAGGCAATCCTAGAGACTATTCAGACCCAGAAAGCAGAGCCTTCGTGAAAGACAGAGACAGAATTCAGCACACCCTTAAAGAGTCACTAACACAAGCACAATCAAGGATGAAAACATATGCAGACAGGAAACGAACAGAAAGAGAATTCAACACAGGAGATCATGTCTATTTAAAATTGCAACCATACAGACATACCACTCTCGCAGTTAGAAGAAACCTGAAATTAGCCCCTAGATACTTCGGGCCATATCAAATCACAGAGAGGGTGGGAAAAGTTGCTTACCGACTGCTGCTGCCTCCTGGATCACAGATCCATCCTGTTTTCCACGTCTCCCAATTGAAAGCTAAGATTGGTTCTCGATTCACTTCCAACCCGCAGCTTCCCCATGCAGGTCCAGACGGGCAAATATTAGCTCAACCAGTGGCAGTATTAGAGCGAAAAATGGTAAAAAAAACACAACAAGGCAGTCGTGCAGTACCTGATCCAGTGGTCTACCACTTCACCAGAGGACGCGACTTGGGAAGATTCTGAGATGATTCGCAAAAGCTTTCCATCCTTCGATCCTTGAGGTCAAGGATCGTTTTGAGAGGGGTGGAATGTCAGATCGGGCCTCTCAAAGACTTGGCAGAGCTCTAATGGAGAGATCGAAGAAGAGA
Source organism: Xanthoceras sorbifolium (assembly GCA_003430845.1). Classification (NCBI taxonomy): domain Eukaryota; kingdom Viridiplantae; phylum Streptophyta; class Magnoliopsida; order Sapindales; family Sapindaceae; genus Xanthoceras; species Xanthoceras sorbifolium. The sequence continues at coordinate 21,783,359 of CM010618.1, forward strand.
GAAGCTAGGGTTTGGGTTGAATTTAGGGATTTCGAAGAGAGAGGAAGGGGACACGAAGTACTTCGAAGACTTGAAGTGTTGGAATGCTAAGGTTGCTGTCTGAAAACAGATATTTATACTTAGCTTAAAACGGCACCGTTTAGTCAGATATTGGCTTACCAAAGCTGTGCGTTTTGGGTGTTAAGTTGTTACCAAAGCTGTGCGTTTTGGGGTGTTAAATTGTTGTTTTGTTTCCCTAAATGCGGCACCGTTTTACCGCTAGCACATGTAATTAGAATGGCTGTTCAGTAGGTGAATTTTCCCTGCTAACAAACTATCCGTAATTGTTAAAAGACAGTGGAGGATCAAATGAGAGGCATCAGAAAATTATTACACATATTCTCTCTCTCTCTTCTAACAAACTCTCTCAATTTCTAACCTATTCTATCTGTTTTCTCTCTGTTTCTTCTTCTTCCACAGTCAATCCAGCTCCATTTATTGCTTAATCCCTGCATTCAAATAATCAAAACCATAAAAAATCAATACCAACAGATCAATATATTACATGATCGCCAAGCCTCCCAAAAATCTAAGAGACAGGTGGTGGATAAGAAAGAAGGCAAAGAGGTTCAATTTAACGGGAAGGTAGCCCGAAGCTCCAAAACAGTTCACGAAGATTGCGAAAGAGCTAGAGTAGATTCATAAAGGAAAACCAAAAAGGATGAAGTAGAGAAGGATCCGCTCAGTGAAATGAACGTTCCCTTGGCTAAGGAGATCCGATGGACGACGCTGCCCCCCAAACTCCGCATGCTACAGGATAAATATTCAGGGACCAATGATCCCGTGTACCATTTTAAGTTTTATTGCACCAACAGATGGAGGTGCAGAACGCCTAAAAGAAAAGGTATGTAAAGGTATGTGCTGAATGTTCCCATCAATATTGGACGGTGCCGCAAAGAACTAGTTTAGAAAACTCCCTTCAGGGACCATCACTTCCTTCTCTCGATTGACTAAAGACTTCGTGGCGTAATTGCCCCTTCAAAGGATCCATTCTTGCACAATAGGTTCAACAGGGGAAGGGTTAGACCCTGAAGGATTATGTGAAGAGATACCATGACGAGGTGATGGAGATAGGGTTCTTCAAGGAGAAAGAGACCCTCACGGGTTTTTGGTGGAACCTAAGGATAGGAACATTCTAGGAGTCCTTTGAAAAGAAGCACCTTGATTTTTGCAAGGACGCCAATACTCGTGCAATCAGATAGATAGAAAAAGATATGTAATGACATTATTTTAGTTAGCTTTCACTCGGTGAGCAATTTTTTTTTTTTTTTTATAATTCTTAATTAGCTTAGTTAAAGTCCGAAGTAAGCATAATGAAAATTCGAACATTTGATGCAGAGGTGACGAACTTTTAAGATTAATTAATAGAGTACTTCAAGGTAATTTCAATGATTCAAAATTCTTAAACTCGTGAGAGTGGTTAGAATTCACACATTAATTGACAAATTAATAACCTTGCAAATAGGGGTTGCCACCAAAACCGAAATCAAACCTGATAGACTCGAAATCGAATCGAAAAGTGTAGTTCGGGTTAGTTCACCCACTTAGTTCGGTTCAAATTGGTTTCAAATTTGAAAACCAAATTTATTTCAATTCAAACTGGTTTTGGGTTTTCAAAACAGGTTTGACTCTCTAAAACTATTTATATAAAATGTTATATGTTAATTATACCTTTATTTATTTATAATGTTTGATTTTGGACTTTTTGGATGAAAATCAACAGCCCAATGGGCGAAATCAACAAGTATGGTCCAAAATTAGCATTCACAACTCATTATATTCAAATACATGTAAAAAACTCATTATGCCCAATAGGCCCAGAACCAAAATGAACCGAATCGAACCAAGTAAAATTAGTTTGATTCAATTTGGTTTACAACTTCAATTCGATTCAATTCGGTTTCAATTTTTAAAAATCAAAAATTTTTCTGTTTTGTTCAGTTCGATTTGCCTAAAATTGAACCGAATGGCACCGTGTCCACCCCTACTCTCAAGTGCACAATTCTATATATTAGTATAGTTTCGGCAAAACAAGAGTCGATTCCACAGAGATTGATAATTTAACTATTAATCTAATTCTAATTTAATAAAAACGTAAAAGTAACAGAATTTGATGATTGAAGAAAAGTAAAATCTAACAACTAAATTAAACAAAGGCAAAGTTCTCTTGGTGTAGGAATATATGGGAAAAATCTATGTAATCAATAATCCAAATACAATTAATCATGGGTGAATTGCACTAAAGTAACCTGATTTTATTTATAATTACACGCATAATATCAGTTTATCGTTTATTACACTCAAGTACTCTTGACTGCATTGACCACCGTCAACTTAATTGTGATCGTAACGGCTCAAGGGTATTTTGCTCTTTTACACTTGAATTGTTTTTTAAAAAAACTACCTAACCAATTAAGACAAGCCACGTCATCCATTAAAATTAATTTTTATTTAAAAAATTAAAAAAATTTAATTTTTTTAATAAAGAATATCTGAACCTTTAAAATTTAACAAAATTAAAAAGCAAAAACACAAAAAAAAAAGAGATCCGGGAAAAACCCAGATCTCTGATGAAGCTCCATACGATGGAGCTTGTGCTCCGTCTGCGCCTTTTTAGTGCAAACAATTTTATTTGTATACTTCTTTTGCACGCTTTAGAGCAACAACATATCCATCCCCAAGCTTTCTCTTGTATATTGTTCCAGATGTGCCTTCTCGGATTTTATTTGCTGGGGAAAAATTTTCCGTTGCCTTGTAAATCTCTTCAATGGAGAAATTGATTGTCATAAGTTGTCCACCTAAAGAACTGGAAGAACTATAGGAATCCGAGGACCTTGATCTTGAACTCCTCGTCTTACTTTCTATCGAATGGTCAGTTGAATCCACAGACCATATAAAAATTCATTTCTTCATTATTCCTTCTAATGAATCAAAACTTATTGACAAAGAAATTTCAGCTTTCTTGAACTAAACTCTAATAGTTGCACTTGTACCACACTTCGAGCCAAGACAACAAGAGGATTTGTGCTGGTGTTTAATGACTACTAAATGGTTGGTTTTAGACCTTTTTTTTTTTTTTTGGTTTGAGGAGAGAACAAGAGGATTTGGACTTGGTGTTTGCTTCATCTGCAGAATTGTTTGATCATGTCTTTTGCCCAAGATTTAAGGAAAATTATTTCATATGTAGAAATTTTTTTCTTCTGATTTTTTTTATTTTTTTGTGGGTTTTATATTTAAAAGATTGATTAAGGGACATGTGTAGTTGGTGATGATGAAGATGGAGGTGTTTTGTTTGGGTTGTGGATAGTTTGAATGAGGGAAAGTTGAATAAGGAGGATGGTGAAAGATAATGATTTGAGTTGAATGTCTGAAAAAAAAAATGTTTGAAATGTATTTTATTTTTATCTGTATTTTTCTTTTTTTTATTATTATTTTAATTTTGAATGTTATTAATTTATTATTTTATTATTTTAATTTTGTTTGTTGTGATTCGGTTTTTTGAATTTGGATGGATGGTGGTTTTTTCTTTTTAGTGGGTTGAAGATGAAGATGAAGATAGTGTGGGTTGGTTGTGATTATTATTATTTTTCTAATTGTTATTTTTATATTTTTAATTGGGGTAATTATATCATTTTACATAAAAAATTTGGTCAACCGTTAGTTTTAACTAAGTCAACTAACTGTAGAGTACTTAAGTGTAATAAACGGTAAACTGGCATTATGCGTGTACTTATGAATAAACTCAGGATACCTGAGTGCAATTCACCCATTAATCAATGCAATCAATTAACTCATTAAATGATATATATTCATGTGTATGATTCATTCTTATCTTTATTATAATAATTACCTTTTGGATAAGGGTTTAACCAAGTATTCCTAATTATTATTGCTATTACTGTTTAGACATGTATTGAGCATATAACAATCAAGAACCCATTAAGTACTAAAAACTTAAGAGCTAATATCAATTTATCGTACCACGCATAAATTAAATATCTTTTATTCACAAGAACTATCTCTTATCTTCTAAAATAATTCTAACCCTAAATCTATGTTAATTGCTAGACCTTCATCAACATAAATAAGAATTAGAATATTAAATCAATAAATAAAACTACACTTGAATCGAATAATAATAAAAACAGCTAATATATCACATGAGTAATTGTTGTTCTTTACATTGATTCCCTAGTTATGGATTAGTTACATATCATGGAGAAAGAAACAATAAAAAGAGAAAAAAGATAGAAAGAACTCTTGATGATCATCCAAAAGCTTCTCTATCTTCTTTGCATTAGGCTGAATTGCTCTCGGTAAAGAAGAAATTTTCTTGATCGTCTTCTCTTTCAAGGTTTCTTAATCAATGATGGATGGAAGATAGGCTTCACTGGGTATTGAAAAATTAGTATATGGTAGGGAAGGAGATTTGATGGGGGAATGGTCCCCTTGGTAGCTAGAGAGCCTCCATTTTTGTCCCTTTAGATGCTAAAAAGAATCTCTATTTATAGCTTTTCCAAATTAAGGTTTTTTTTCTTTCGTTGGGAATCCGGACAGTGGCCGCCGCTACCTGTGGCACAATCACTATACTGGGAGACTGTGCACTCTAGAAAGTGGAGAATCACGACCCGTAAAATTTTCTAGAAACTAGACTTCTAGACCATTCTGGAAATATGGCTCGCAATCCAATTCATCTGTGGAATATTTGGTGGCCTCCAAAACATGATAGGTCTGCACAATAAATCTTCAATTCTCAAATTTTAGCCTCCAAAATTCTTCAAGTAAACTTAATACCTTATTTAGAAAGAGTAATCTATACACAGTACTCACAAAACACATTAAACAACCAATTTTATGAAGGGAAAACTAGAAAAGTTTGATTACCTTATAACATGCAGAAAGGGGTTTCAAAAATTTTCTTTTAATATTGAAAACTTTTTTCAATCAAGAACGAGTTCCTGAGTATACACAGAAAAAGAAACTGAGTAACTACATACCTTTTTCTTAATTTTATTTTTTCGATTCTTCGATCTACTACCAGATTTTCTGAGCTATGATCCGCAGATTGGCAACTTGTGTGTGGGCACGTTACGGCAAGAGATGGAGGTCACGTGAAAAACAGACGGAGAACTTCTTCTCCCTAGGGCCGGCCGAATCCTGCAAAATAAGGGAGAGTCAGAAAAAACTTTTTTCTCTTTTTCTCTCTTGCTATGGCCGAACACTCCTTGTGTTTCTCACTTGTGGTTCGGTTTGGTTTTTCTAGTATAATAACTCTTATATATTAGGTCTTTAGGGTTTAATTTTGACCAGGTCAAATAAGATTCTAAATCCTTTTTATTTTGGTCTCCCTAAAGACTTGAACCTGTAACTTGTGGGACTATTAAAATAATCTAATTATTTTAATTCTTTTGTCCCTATCACAGTTTGATTCCGTAACCTTCTATTTAATAAATAGAATTAATAATTCACAATTATTAATATTCAATTATTTTATTCAATATTTAATTAATTAAATAATCACATTATTTAATTATACTCTTTTAATTAAATCATATTACTTTCATAACACTATTAATTGGACCATCCAATAAATTTACCGTGACCCTCGTTACCAACAACCATAAGGGCTAGCAAGGGGACCTAATGGACCTACAATTTTAAGCTCTAATAATACTTAGTAATATTAATTAAACTCTTTAATTAATATTTCATGATTATTAACCTCAGAATTATTCCACTAAAAACCCGAGGCTGCACTCTCAGAACTGTATGTGTTTATATAATCTGAAGTCTCAGTGTCCATTGATATAGCTATTTTCATATAGAGTGATCCTCCATAAGTAGTTCATAGCTAGAGCTAGGTTATAATGTCCGTTATACCCCTCTAGTTACATCTATTCCTTTAAGCACCGTTGATTTTATAATGAACAATTAAGTCCTGTCTTTCTCACGGAAGAAGAAGAGGCCTCATAATTGTCTAAGTCCTGAATCAACCCTTAAGGGAACTACTCATCTACTTCAATAAAAAAGGAGTGGATTCCACTATCGTGTTCATACCTTTCCAACCACAAGCCAAACCGCAACTCCAATATACATAGATATTGGTTGAGATTCACATCGACCTCACTCATGGTAAATCAAAAGTCACGATCCAACCTGAAGGAGTTGATAAGACACTCAGGATTAAGATCACCTATAAATAGCCATCGTTTATCGATATATATGAATCTCATCTATTAACGGATCTTGGTGAGAGATTCATATAAATCGTGGCCTAGTCCTATATGATCTCATCATATAAGGTGCCTTAATTCTCATGTCAACTACATGAACTATCTAGGATAAAACCACCGTACATTAAAGAATGGACCGCAGCGGTAGATCAATCATAAACAAAGTACCCAGCTTTGTTTGCTCTCTACGGATTCTTTAGATTGCATGTCTCAAAATGAATCCTCTTATATATGACCATCATATACTCTTTCTCATATTATATCTTGCAATTTAGAATGTTCTTGCACAATATGAACGTATTACTGAATATAAAACACTTTTAAACTAGAATAATAAACTGAATAATCTTACTAAGTCTTTAACCGTTTACAAATATAAGCTTTAGGGCATAAATCCCAACATTTTACTCAAAAAATTCACATAAATAATAGGAATTAGGGGCCTAAAGCATGTATAGAATGGTGTGATCACACACACGCGTACACATATAACATGATCATGCATTGATGGTTGATTGCTTACATGTCAGTTTCAATATTTTATAGCTGTGGATTCTTAATTTATTGATTTGGTCTAGTTTTGAAAATTATTGTTAAACACTCATATTTTTTGAAAATTGACCTATAAATGCTTTTTGGTGCATAACCTTTTATCTATACATCTAAATGGTGATTTATAAAATGGAGTGAAAACTAGACATCCTACCTTTCCAACGATGTTGTGAAAAAAGATTTTGAGTTCGTTTGCATTGGCTTCAGAGAGTTCAACCACTGGACAAGTGCATGTAAAAATTAGCTGGAAAGCTGAAAAGGAGAATGTAGGGCAGTAGCCTGCCACCTAAATTGCTACCTGAGGTGGCGAGGCATGATAGTAGTTGCCGCTTAAGGCGGCATGGTTCTGTCCTTATCATCCGCCCTTTCTTGTTCTGCACTCAATTTCCTATTTCGTCACCTGTTTGACTTCCACACATTTTTAATGAGTCCTAAATTGTTTGGGATATTTTTCAAGGTTTCGATAGTAGGAATATTTTCTTGTGCATTAAGTTGTATCTTTTAGGAAGTTTCCAATTTTATTTTATTTTCTTTTGGGAAACTATTTGTCATTCCCTAAAGCCTTTTTTTTTTGGAAAACTTAATGGTAAAAGATATGAGGAGAACAAGAGGGACAAAGGGAAGTACCTGACGTAGCAGACCATATGATCTACACAATTAACAGAGGACCAACTCTGGCGGATTGTTCCAACAAAGCTAAGAAGAACTATGATCAAATCCCCCTAGATCCATTCAGCCAATGAGAGTGTTTCAAGCCCCACAACTCGCAGATAATTTTCACATAAGAGGACAAATAGTTTTAAATTTTTTTTTTGGTCGTGGCCTCGCCGGTTTTCCTAAATTTGCCTACATGTTTTACACATACTGGTAAATGTATATAGTGTGACTTCAAGCCTCCATCACAAATGTTAAGAGGGAATGCACACAATTGAAATAAGAATGGATGTGCAAAATATTAGTAATTGAGGGATTCTACCAGCAGTCGCCTAGGCATGTGTCCCTCTTTTTTTTTTTTACAATTTTTTTTAGCAAATAACTTATAACCTACCTGAGGTTTGCCTCATTACAAGCATAAATAAATTTTTAAAAGCTTTTCACATAACCTAAATGTCATTACTAGTTGACCATAGGTTGATAATTTAGTCATTTTCATTTTTCTTAATATTTTAAAATTAAATATAAACTTAAAAAAAAAAAAGTTAAAAATGGATCTCTACCATCCAATAATTGACAATGGAGATAAAATAAAAAAAAATAATTAATTTTTTTTAAAAAAAAAATAGATGAATCTCCACAATCTGTATCATAAATGGATGACATATATTCAAATTTCAAATTGAAAAAAAATATTAAAAAAAATGGAGATTGATAAAAAAAAAAAAACAAAAGATGTCCATGTTGGATCTTGACCGTCCATCATATCTGATAGATGGTTCATATTGGATCTAGATCAATCTCAAATATAAAAACAAAAAAGAAAATGTAACATATTCAATCTGGACCGTGGGTTAGATCTTATGGACAATCCAGATTGGATTTGGGCCATCCTCTATCGATGGAGAGATCCAGGATGTACCTCTCTTGCCGTCGAATGGGGGAGACAAGGGGGGTCGAGCCTCCCCAGTTCGCAGCAGAGAAGGCATTAGGCTCCAAGTTCGCAAGCAAGGTGGGTTGCAAATAGGGCGGGTTCACGAACGGGGTGGGTTTGCTAACGTGGAGGCACCAGCCGCGACGAGGGAAGCTTGACCTCCCTTGTCTTCCCTGTTCGATGGCGGCGAGGGCGGTCCTTCCATGGAGATCTAAAGGTACATATCTAATCTAGACCGTTCATCAGATTTGATGGACGGTCCATATTGAATTTGGACAATTTCTTCTTTTTTTATAATTTTTAATATTTACTTTTTTAAATATATCTCAAATGTTCATCTCAAAATGGATGGTTGAGATTTAGATTTTTTTTCTTTTTTCTGTTTTCCTATTTTTTTAAAAAAAAATTAATGGTATGTTAATAATTTTATTGAATTATTACAATTATGGACTTTTTCCTGGTCAAATAATAGTTAATACTAATGAATTTCACTAACGGCAGGTTGGTTATGTTTCAATTTTTTAAAAAGTTGTTTCCACTTGTAATGTGGCAAACCACAAATAGGTTATTTGTTATTTACTCTTTCTTTATTTTAAGGATAAATTACAGTCAACCTATATGAGGTTTAGATGTTTATAGGGCTAATCAATTTTTTAAAAAACTAACAGTTAATTCACCCCCCCCCCCCCCCCCATTAGCGTTGACCGTTAAAAATGATCGTTGACCATTTAAAAAGTGTAAAAAGATAAAAATACTCCTAATAAAAATATAAAAATAAAAAAGAGATTAAAAAAAAGAATAGATTACAACCAACCTCCCTAGAGTTTTTTGTAACACCCTCTGACCCGACCCGGCTGGATCGACCCAGGGAGCGCTACCGGGTTTTCAAAACTTTCTAAACTCACTTTATATAATTCAAACCATTGAAAATCGTTTCAATTTATAAATTTAGAACATGTTTCTAGTGAGCCCATCTAATCATATTTTTTAAAAATTTCGGCAGAGTTTCCTCTATTTTTCGGATTTCCCAAAAACCTGTTTTCAATAAAACAAATATAAAACAATATATTTTCAACACTTCTATATCCACATTTTTAAATCAATGCGCACTCTGCCGTTTAGTGCGACTTCCAAACATTTGCAAATAAAACATATGGAATTAAGATTTACAAACATTTGAACAGAATATAAATCATAAAGCACTTATTACAAAACATATAAATACATATCAAATTACAGATTTCTGTATATGCATGCTACACTAATTACAATATACAAATAATATTCAATTGTCACTTCTAAAAAAAAACTGTGACTCTGGACCTTCAATCTGCTGTTTCTTCTTCTCTATCCTTTATTTCTCCCTATATCTCTGATACCTGCGCGTGATACAATCAACGCGCTAAGCAATAATGCCTAGTGGGTGTACATTTAACTCAAGTATCAAAATCAAATATCATTTCATAATATTCCACTACGATCATATAAAAACATTTCAATCATATAAAAACAGTTTTATAAAACCATCTAAACTCAATCAATAGAGCATACAAAAATCAGTTTACAATTCTTTTATAAGCATTTTATTTATTCTGTAACATTTTATTTATATATACATCTTATTCACTTTCGTTCTCTATTCTGATCATACACTCATCATACATTTCTATATCTGTACATCAGTGTGATGTTCACCTCCGGGATTCGCCTAAACTGGACCAAGCCAGGTTTGCCCCGCGAGATATAACAGTCAGGGATACAGTGCACTAGCTGTCTCCGGGATTCGCCTAAACTGGACTCAGCCAGGTTTGCCCCGCGAGATGCAGCAATTACGGATACAGTGAAATGGCTATCTCCGGGATTCGCCTAAACTGGACTAGGCCAGGTTTGCCCCGCGAGATGCAATAATCATCACTATCAGTACAATGGCTATCTCCGGGATTCGCCTAAACTGGACCTTGCCAGGTTTGCCCCGCGAGATGCAGCAATCACGGATACAGTAAAATGGCTATCTCCAAGATTCGCCTAAACTGGACCTTGCCAGGTTTGCCCCACGAGATGCAACAGTCATCAATATCATCAGTGCAACATCTATCTCCGGGATTCGCCTAAACTGGATTATACCAGGTTTGCCCCGCGAGATACAATAGTCATAAATTCATTCTATATATATATATATATATATATATATATATATATATATTTCAATCAATCAACAGTTTCAAACAATATTCATAACACATCATTCATAAATTTCATATCAAAACTTTCCAAACAATATTCATAATTTATACGCTATTCTCAAATACTTTCCTTTCATATAATCATGCAAAATCGAAAATCCCATCACGAGTAAAACATATTAGTCAATTTAATAAATAATAAACATAATTATATATATATATATATATATCAAAATATTCAAAAATTGGAAAGTTCATATTGAAATGCATACTGAAACCGTAAAATTTTCAGAATAAGTGTACACCAACCTGGATTGCTGTTTCTCGTACAGTTTTTCTTCTGGATTTCCTTTTCCCTTTCTCTTTCCTTTTTCTCTTTTCTTTCTTTCTTCTTCCTTTCTTTTCTCTTTTCTTCTTCTTTCTTTACTCTTCTTCTTCTTTTTCTTCTCTCTCTTCTTCTTCTTCTTCTTCTTCTCTCTTTTCTTTTCTCGGTCTCTCTCGGTCTCTCTTTCTTTTCCCCCTTTCTGTTTTTCTAGGGATTTCAGCGATGATTTATTTTTTTATAAAATTTTGGTCGTCGCGACCTGGTCGCGTTGCTCTCTGGAGCAACTCCACCGCCTTCATCGCGGTACCCTGGTCGCGCTAGTGGTCGCGATGCTCACTGCCAGGATTTCACTTTTTCATCGCGAGCCAGTCATCGCGATTTGTGGTCGCGGTGACTAGTCACGGTGCTCACTGCCAAGAATCAACATTCTTCATCGCGAGCAGCTCATCGTGATCTGTGGTCGCGATGGCCAGGTCGCGATGCTCACTGTCTCAATTTTCACTCTTTCTTCATGCATCATTTTCGACCGTTCAATTTGGTCCGTTTAATTACATTTATACCCCTCAACTCTCAAATATTTTTATCCACATATTTAAAATAAATGACTCGAAATTTGGGATGTTACAATTTTTGCCTTTTTACAAGGGGAATTAACTTGTTGAAAAACTAACAGTTAACTCCCATTTCGTTATTCAACCGTGATAAAATGTTAGTCAATATTGGTCAAACTCAACTATTCTAAGGACATTTTAGTCATTTTAATTTATTTTAAAATAAAAAAACAATTAAGATCTCCACCGTCCATCTTATTTGAGATGGACTGTAGAGATTTATTTTTAAAAAATAAAAAATAAAACACTTAATATCTCCACCGTCCGTTCATCCATCTCAAATGGACAGTGTAGATTAAAAAAAATAAAAATTCTGACAACCTCCATGGATGGAAATCAGCAAACCAAGGATGCAAAGAGCCTTCCTTAGTTCAACCTGGTGCAAAGAAGGGATGGGAAAGAGCCTCCCCAGGTGCAACGACCTTCGTCGCACGACGAAAGGGAGACTAGCCTCCCATTCGTGGTCTCCCATGGAGGTCCTCCATGGGAGATCCATGGAGGACCTCCGTGGATCTCTAGTGCATTTTGTTTTTTTTTTCTTATTTAATCTTAAGTGTTTTTTTAAAATTATTTTTAAAATTTATACTTAATTTTAAATTTTTTATTTTGAATAAATCTCCACCATCCAACTGGATGATGGAGATATAATTTTTTAATTTTAGTTTTTGCTTTTTTTTTTAATTATTTTTATATTTTGAATAAATCTCCACCATCCAACTGGATGATGGAGATATAATTTTTTAATTTTAGTTTTTGAAACGGTTAACGGTCATCGTTAGGTACGCGGTCGCGATGGCTCAAAAATTGGTAAAAAAAATAAAGCGGTGTACTTAAATGAATCAAAGAGAGCAAAAGCTCTCAAATATATCAACAAACAGAAATAAAAACCAGAGAACGAGAGAGAAGAGAAAGAAGAGAGATAAAGGAAAGAAGAAGAGAAGAAGAAGAAGAAGGAAAGAGGAGGAGAAGAAGGAAAAGAGAAGGAGGAAGAGTCCAGGTTCAGTGTACAGGTGTTTTTGAATTTTTTTTGTTTTCCAAAATATTTCGGATTGATTTCATTTGATTTATTTTGAGTTATTTGGATTATATTGCTTACAGTTGATAGTTTGAAATTGATTCTGGAATGATTTGAATCGTGAATTATCGAAATATAGATTATATCTGAAATTTGGATTATAAATATTATTCGGAATTGATTTTAATACGTTTTGATGTTAGTATTGCTATGGAAATATATTGTTGAAAGTGATTTTAATTATATAATAATTGTAAAATGTACCGGAAAATGATTTTGGGACATTTTGATTCGAAATGGAATAATGAAATACGTTTGAGTATATTTTGGATTGATTTGATGTGATTATGGATTTAGAAATATATTCGTATATTTCCGTTATATTATATTTGATGAAATTTAAATTTAAAAATATAGATATATCGATAAGTATTGAAATTGAATACGTTGAAAATTGAATTCGATGATTCGGAAAGAAATGAGACATGTTGACATTAGATTTGCGAAAACGTTTTGTGAAATGACTCTGATGTGTAAGAACATAGATATGGATATAGGAGATTGACATGTCAATTGGGTTTCTGTTTGAACAGTACTGTACCGATTATATCACCCTTTGGATAGTACAGGCCCAAAGTGCCGGTCCTAGGGTTCTGAAATTTGTCATGGGACATTTACAGCGGGTTATTCCGTTGGTGTTCCATTCTGATCTGATGTTCGGCGGGTAGCCCCGTTTATGTTCCAGTCCGATAACTTATGTTTTGTATGTCAGAAGCCTAATCTGAAAACTGATTTGTTATATGAAAACATTTGAGAAATTATGAAGAATTTGCGTGTTGATTGATTTTGGATATTATACTGGTTGAATTTATAATTTGATTTGATATGAGCCCCATATATGATTTAATTCAATGTGATTTATATTTTGATCAAAAATAGATAAACATATTTGATATAGTATATTTGTATATACAATTTTATGTACATTCACTAAGTAATATGCTTAGCGTGTTGAGTTTTCTCGCACGCAGGTAACAGAGGTTCCAAAGGCGATAAAGATAAAGAAGAGTAGAGACTGCAGAACCAGAGTCCAGAATCACATCTTTCCTGCATATATTTTGGTAGTTCGTTTGTAATAAGTCTATATATTTTGATACCGCATGCATATACATAAACTGTTTGTAGATATTTAAGGCGCTTTCGCTATGTAAATATTTTATTATCTGTTTATGTTATCTGAATATATATAATATATATATATATATTATCTTGTGATAAATTGGTTGGTAAGTCGCACTATATTTGGAAGGGTGCGCAAAATTGATTTGAGAATTTGGAAGTTGATTTTATGAAATTTAACTGTAAACACGTTTTGGAATGTCAGAAAAATAGAGGAAACTCTGGCAAGATTTTCGGAAATTTATTTGGACTATTTTCAAATGTTTTTAATATAGTTTTAAATTATGGTTGTATAAAAGTAAAAGTTAGATTTTAGTATATAATAGCGCTCCCTAATTCGGTCCGAGCGATTTGGGTTAGGGGGTGTTACATCTACCTTTGCAACATGTTGATAATGATTTGAATGTCCTTGAATATACAAATGAACCCCATGGGAACTGATTGAATTCATCCCAATTATCCACTAATTTCATAGCCCAATATTCAATATTTGTCATTAAGTCCTTTCCCAGCAATGTCATCTCTAAGATCAACAATAAAGCTAACTTAATGACATCATCATCATCCTTTTCTTCCCGGACTCCATCTTCGGAAAAAGCTTGCAAATTCAGTCCAGTCACTTTTTTTGCTCCACTAAAATATTTTCGGCGAATTCTATCAACCTCATTTTTCTTTATATTTGTAGTACAGACGATTGTATCCCCAAGACGTAGACCACTTACTAAACAAAACTCGTTTGCACTAAACCGTATTCTATTTTCACCAACAAGAAACCACAGTTCATTTTCAACATATTTAACATGACACTCCCGCAACAATATGTGATGACAAAATTGACCCGAGAACACAATTTCAGGGACATCTAAAAAATGCCCAAAGCACATTCCTTTTAGACTTTCTTGCTGTCGTTCCGTCAGCTTTTTCTTAATCAATCCAATGCTTTCCCATTTACAATATGTGGTCAATTTTGTATGGAAATAACTTTTTTCTTAATTTTCATTGAATCAATTAACTCCTTACTTCCCATTGATTATTGCCTACAATAAAAAAGGATTTCGAATTCATCAATAAACTAAAAAATATAACGCTTATGAAATATAGATTACAATTATGAGATTAACCAAGTAATATAAAACAATTCAATCATAATTTAGAGACCAATATCTAGAAATACATAACATAAACATTAATAGTTATATATCACTAACCTCCTCTAAAATCCATACAAATAGTTATAGAATGAAGATACAAGGAAAAGTGAACAAGCTGTCCAAAATGTAAAATATAAACCAAGAGTTTATGTTTTTATTGGAAAGCTGTAGGGATGACAAAAAGAGGGCGCTTTCCTGTGTTGCACTGAAAAAAGAAGGACCTATGAGTTTGGAGATTGAGGTGAAAGAGGGTAGAAATGTCATTCTATGAAGATTGAGGTGAAAGAGGGCAGAAATGTCTTTTGATGGAGATTGAGTGAAAGAGAAAAGAGATGTCTTTTGATGTTTCTTTCTATACTAAGTATGGGTAAGGTGTTTGTTGTTACGAGGTCTGCATGCCGTTAGCCGTTTAGCAAGAGTGGGCATTGAGGCGTTGTTGCTGCTTGACAGTTTTCATAAAACACAGGCTAGTACGAGGTTTAGTTGGATTTTATCTTTCTCGATTGCGTGCTCTTCATTTATTGATAAATATTCTCTCAATTGCTTGCTCTTCATTTCTTGACAGTTATTCTCTCGATTGCGTGCTCTTCAGTCTTTCTTTATTTACTAGGTAAAGAAGTCATCAGCAAGGTTATAACAAAATTTCTCATTAAAAGATATATAAATTTAAGTTTCTTGATATTATTATCTGCATGTTTTAATAAGTAAAATTATTTGGTCATTTCCTTTACAGGTCATGTTAATCTCTTAATTAAAGG
Source organism: Xanthoceras sorbifolium (assembly GCA_003430845.1). NCBI lineage: Eukaryota > Viridiplantae > Streptophyta > Magnoliopsida > Sapindales > Sapindaceae > Xanthoceras > Xanthoceras sorbifolium. The sequence goes on from CM010618.1 coordinate 21,798,993, forward strand.
TCTCACTCCCCTGACTAAGTAGTTCTTGAAGTATCTTCTACTCTTTGTTTACTCATTTTATGTTTTAAGTATGAATTTTCATATTGTTAATTTTAGTGATGCATTTGTTGATAGTTTTAGTAATATGTTTGTACATTACGAAGGTATAGATCGTAATCACCCGTTTAGTGGAGTGGATTTTACTCAGCCACATGTGCATAATTGTACCTATCTCAGTGATGAGAATATAGCGTGTAGTATAACTATGTACAAGCAAGTTCTTAAGGAAACTCAAGATAACTTGAGGAGAAGTTATAATTCTCCTAGATATTTTCATGCTCGAGAAATTGGCATGAAAAGTAGTAGTAATAATAGATTTGCTAGTACAAGTGATGACAATAATAATAATATTGTCAATCAAGATTATTTGTTACGTAGGCAAATAGTCTATTATGAAGATAAGATTAACCATCTTACTTCTATTGTAAATTTTAGGAAGAATATTCTTTCTAAAAGAAGATGAGTAGAGATCTTGTTAATAGTACTATTTGACAAGTTGTCTCAACTTGACTTCAGTGATATTCAAATCTTCCATGAGGAATTGGGAAGACAGATCGATTTTCTGAACGCAGAATATATGCTAGAAAGTGAAGATCCACATGATAAGTTTAGCAGTGCTTTGTTTATCATGCTTCACAAATTCTGTGAACATCCTTGTATACAGAATTTAGATTCCAATAGACATAATCTTCTATGTCTATTACAAGCTCGCTGTTATAGTAACAGGAGAATAGATTAGGAAATGGATCTAGTTAGTGGATCTAGTTTCTTATCTATTAAATTAGCTTTAGATACACCCAGAGATGTGAATGATAAGGAATGGTTCCTGTCACACTTTTCTGAGTTACAGAAGTCTTTTCTTTATAAGAAATATGACTTCTATTTGCAAAATAATCCTTGGATTGATTTCTTAAAATATGCTAAGAAATATTTTGCAAATATTAGGTTTATTGATGGTTCTGTTGGCTGAATCTCCCCAGCCATGTGATACAGGCCAGCTTAATAAGCTTACGTTTGGTAAATCTAAACCAACGTATGTCACAAGGCCTTACTATCATCGACCTACACCTGTTGATCTACTCAATGAAGATAGTCCTAGAATCTTTGATGGAGTATCTTTTGATGGAAGATCTTTAGTCGAATGGAATATTGATGGGCAGTCTGAATATTAGATTATGCAGACCCTCAAACATATTTTGAAGTATGCTCAAGCATCCTTAATCAAGGGTAATACTGAAGAGCATATATGTCTACTTATTACTTCAGGATTTACTGGAGAATTGGCAGGATGGTGGGATGATCATCTTACAAACGATCAGCGGAACGCCATCAAATCAGCTACTAAATATGATCATTCTCAATGTGATCATATGGGCAATCCTAAGGTTTAACCAAATATGGTCAATACCTTGGTATACACAATATGCCTCCACTTTCTGGGTAATCTGGATGTCTATCAAGCTCGAATGAGTGAGCAGTTGATAAATTTGAAGTGTCCAACTCTATCGAACTTCAGATGGTACAGAAGCGTTTTCTTCTCAAAAGTCTTTCAACGAAAAGATTATAATATGGACTTTTGGAAAGAAAGAATTTTTGCTGGTTTACCCGCTTTATTTGCTGAAAGGGTAAGAACCAGTATTAAGAACAAGTATGGTGGATCCATTCCATGGCATATGCTTACCTATGGGGATATTTCATCAGAAATAATCACTACTGGTTTGGCCATATGTACTGGTTTGGCCACTAAGAAGACCATGGGAGACTTTTGTGAGCAATATGGCTACAATGAGTCTTCTTCGAAGCCTCCCAAGCACAGGTCCACAAGCAAGAATTATAGACCGTTTAAAAAGAAGAAATTCTATAAACGATCTAAGGAGGAGAAGGACCAGCGTCGCTAGCAACGACGAAAGAAGCCTTACCTGAATTCAGGTAAAGGAAAAAGAAAGAAGACACCTATCTGCTATAGGTGTGGAAGAGGAGGGCATTACAGTAATGACTGTACAACAAAGACCAAAATAAATGCTCTGAATTGTAGCGATAAGATAAAACGCTACATGGAGAAAGTTCTTCTGTCTGATTCAGATGAAGAAGATAAAATCGATTATATCGATGACATCTCAGACACTAGTTCAGATTCTGAATTCGTAGAATCTTCCTCATCCTCTGAAGAAGAAGAGCAGTGCAACTGTGATCATTACAAGTCCATCCTGAAGCTTAATACCTTATTCTAGACTGTATAGATGCTATTGATGATCCAGTCAGGGAACGATCTGTTATGGAAAAATACCTTGCTATGGCTAGTGAAAAGAAGCCAAGCTTCTGAACCATTCAATCAAAAGGGTTTTAGAGAGAGAAAATGCTCTGCCTTCTCTCTAGAATTTTTTGAGTGTTCTTCTTGATTTTTTTCTATTCTCTCTTTAGGATCATTATTGATTTCTTTTGATGATTACAAGCTCAATTTTCGTTCTTCTCTAGCTTTAGGTTTGCTGGTCATTTTCTGGGTAGTTTTTTAGCTTGTTTTGTGCCATGGTATGCTTGTGATTTTGAGCTGAATGTTTTCCTTATTGTTGGGGTGTGATCTTCATCTTCTTCTTGGTGTTCTAGTTGGAGCCATGGTTGGTGGTTCACCAACTGCTGGTGATGTAAAAAATGGTGGAATAAAGGGCTATCATGATGGTTTTATGAAAAATTCAGATTTGGGTCTTAATATGAAGATTCAACGTATGAAGGTTCGAGAACTAGAGAAGAGAGCTGCTGGTGATGATGCATTTGACATAGCTATTGGAGGTAGGATCTCTTGTGATGCTTCTTCAAAATTGTTGTTAAGCAAGCAACATGTTTTGCATAGTTTTAATAATCAGACTAGTAATGGTAAAATGGGCAACAAGGCATGTGCAAATGGGATTGAAGGCAAGCATGGTGATGTTCTTCATAGGGTGGTGCATGATGAGGAAGATGGCAAGCATGTTAATGTTCTTCATAGGGTGGTGCATGATGAGGAAGATGGTAATCTGGTTTTGGGTGAGAGATGTGTCAAGAATAGGCCAAAATCTGGTGCTTTTGTTTCAATTTCGGGTATTGGTAATGTTGGGCACGAAATTGAAGCTAATGGGGCTGATATTGAAGCCAAGCATGCTGATGTTCTTCATGGGGTGTTGCATGATGAGGAAGATGAAAATCTGGTTTTGGGTGAAGGTAGAAATCTGGTTTTGGGTGAAAACCATGTGAAGGATGGTTGTCTCTCAACAATTTCAGGATTGGACAAGAAGAAAGCTATGGTTGACATTGATGAAAAGAGTGAAGACTTGTTGAATGAGATCATGTGCAATGGGCAAATAATTCAAATGATGAATGATTCTCATGGACAAGTTTTTCAAAATAAGGTGGCTAGTATTGACCTTAATAGCCAAAATTGTCAAAGGAAGGTGGTTGTTGATGACTTTCCTTCACTAAATAATACTAGTCAGCAAGGAATGGGGGTAATAGAGTCAAAAGCTGGTGCTTTGGGCTCAATTTCGGGTATTGGAGCTAATGGGGCTAATTCTACAAAATTGGATGGGCCAAAGATTAATGTTATTGAATCTCATTCGAATTATGGTGGATTTGGGCTTGCAAGAGATGATCATAGAAAGGAAAAGCTTGGTAACTTGCATTTTGGGTCTGATGTGGGCGTAATTGGGCCGAAATCGAGTGTTTTGGGTTCAATTTCGGGTCTTGGTAGCTTTGGACAAGGAGGGGCTGATCTTGGACCATTTTCAACACCTTCTTCCATGCATGATCAAGGGCTTAAACCATTTTATGCTAAGGCTATCCAGAATTCTTCTCCTACTGCTTGTGAGGTACGATCTTCTACCTTTGAATCCTTACAATATTTTAAACCAACTGAAGAAAATGGAAGAATTAAAGTTAGCCCTCCGGTTGAGGTAGCTATTGAGGGAAGTGAAGAATGGAGAACTTCCTTGATAGGGTACTTTGTGGATAAGAGAATTCCTTTCCCCGTAGTGAATTCAGTAGTTCATAAAATTTGGGGTAGGTTTGGCCTTAAAGAAGTTTTATCTTCGGAACAAGGGTTCTTTATTTTCAAGTTTGATAGTCTTGACTATGCTTGTGAAGTTCTTGAAAAAGGTCCATGGCATATAGTGAATAAATTGCTTGTTCTTAAACGGTGGCAACCTAGTTTATCCTTGTCTAAAGATGAGTTACGCAATATTCCTGTATGGGTTAAACTTTACAATCTTCCGTTTGAATATTGGACTTCTAAGGGCCTGAGTTTTGTAGTTAGTGCTTTGGGCATCCCATTGCATGCCGATCACATTACATTAGCTAGGAAACGTCTTAGCTTTGCTCGTGTGTGTGTTGAGATTGATGCTTCGAAGGATGTCATTAATGAGTTTGATATTCAATGTGCTAATGGGGAGTGGAAAACTATTTATGCTGTTTATGAGTGGTTTCCTTTTAGGTGTAATATTTGTAAGGTGTTTGGGCATGCGCCCGATATATGTAAACAAAGCGTTCAAGATTTGGGTGACAATGTGAATATGGTTACCGGAAATGGAGGGGTTGATGTTCATGATATGAAGAAGAGGCAAGAAGACTCGTTGGGGCCTAAACGACCGGTTTGGGTTGAGGTTAAAAAAAAGAACAAGGGTGGAGAATTATCTACTATAGGGAACAATGCTAGTGTTCCGCTTGTGGAAAATGTTGATAATCATCTTAATTTAGTACCAATGGAGGGCAATGACCATACTCTGAATTTGGAAGTAACGGAAGAGGGTACTCCTTTAGCAATTTTGGACACTGTTTGTGATGCAGGGGCTGTTCTTTGTAAGGATGGGGCTAATGATTATATTTTTTTGGATAATGTAAGTATATTAACCAAAGAGACAAAACAAAAGCAAAGGGGCATACCCTGTAGTAGCCAAAATATGCCTGGCCCAAGGTATGGCCCAAAGACAAAGCCCATAGCCTAAAAGTGGGACTAAACTCATGAAGTATGACTGAGTCTCGGCATAGAAACCAAGTCGCACGACATGAAGAACCTTCATATAGATGTCAGTTCATAGACCATGTCGCACGACATGAAGCAGTCATACGATGACGTATCAGCACGAAGACCATGTCGCACGACATGAAGCAGTCATACGACGACATGTACCCTCATGTAGTGCGACCGTGCTACATCACCCAATCATGGCCCAGATTGACAAAGAAAACCTACATGTCGTACGACATAGCATCTCCGTCGCCCCGAGGGAGAATAAATTGAGATCTACTTTAAAACGGGTCCTACAAAGTTATAATGACACTCGATGGCAGCCCGATCAAAAGAAGCACCCAAATGCTTTCTTGGTGGAAGACAGAGAAGAGAGAATGATAAGATCCCTCAAAAGGGAGAGGCATCAGTCTCCTATAAAAAGAAGGATAATCCCTCATAAGAAGGAGATGAGGAACCCAAGATCCAAAAGGCTAGCAATACTAAAACCACACCCTCCGGCCATTGTTCATCTTCTCCGATTACCCTCCGACCTCACACTTCCTCTGATCAAGGAGGCCTCAATCACAAACAATACAGGAAGCATATTTCACTCATCATTATTTACCAGCATACATATTCATTAGCACTTGCTAACTTGACCGTCGGAGTGACTTTGGCCGGCACCACCCCGGTGTCCCAGACGTCCTGCGGGTCACGTGCGTTCTGTCTTTGCAGGTTGTAGTGCCCCGTGTCCCCGAGCGATTTTTGAGGACTACAATTTGGCGCCCACCGTGGGGCCCGACAATCTATAAGCAAGCAAAGGTAGAACACGGCAACTCCGACTATGTCATCTGACGACTTTCATCACGACGCAATGGAGGTTAGGGTACAACTCCTCATATCTCAGATGCAAGAAAATACCCAAAGGCTCCAAGCACTCGAACACGAGAATCAACGAGTGTTGGCAGAGAACCAAGAATTACAAAATAGAATCAGTTCGCTCACTGCCGTACGACCATTTGGAGATGCTTCAACGTCCCAACCCTTACCATTCGAGCAAGCCGCTCACGCTACTTATTACGCGCCAGTCCGCCCGGACGAACAGGGTACTACCGCGAGAGACCTCGATCCAGCCCACGTAGGCTTAGAGCCCAACAATCGAGTTACGAATGGACCTCATATCGCCGCACGACATATGGCGGAGAATATACCAAATGTGATGGGAGGACATCGATCAGACAACATGGCAAGAGCTACACAAGGAGCGCCACCTATATCCACTCCCAATGGCAATGTTGGCTCAACCCAACCAGTCATCCCGCTACAAGGAACGTCATCCGGCCCTTCGCATTCAGCGCCGTCAAACCCGAATCAAGTGAGCGCCGAGCCGACCTTGGCCAACCGTGACATGGCACGAAGGTTCACAGAGATGGAAGCACTCATCCAACGCATTCCGGGAATGCCCACTCCTATAAAGATAAGTGCGGCCAATAGTTTTGTCGACTCCCCCTTCATCGACACAATAGCATTGGTGGAGATGCCAAGAAAGTTCAACTTTCCAAGTATGAAGCAGTACGACGGTACGACGGATCCCGACGAACACATTGCACAGTATCGACAACGAATGTTCACGGCTGCCATCCCTCGTGAACTTAGGGAACCATGCATGTGCAAAGGTTTCGGTTCGAGCCTCGTGGGACCTGCCTTACAATGGTACACCAACCTCCCCAATGTTTCCATCAACTCTTTTGCCCAACTCACTGACACCTTCGTAGAGCAGTTCGCTAGCAGCCGGAAGCTAGAAAAACAATCCGACGACCTTTATACAATCAGCCAAAGAAGGGGTGAACGCCTACGAGACTTTGTAGGCCGGTTCAACCACGAAAAAGTATCCATTCCTCACTGTAACCAGGCGACAGCCATATCAGCCTTCTGCAAGGGTCTACTCTATGATTCCGATCTGTATAAAGAGCTCACCAAATACCCTTGTAAAACCATGGAAGATGTCCTCGCCAAGACATGGGCACAGATAAAATGGGAAGAGGACGAAGTAAACCATAAACCTAGTAGAGCAAACTACAAGGAGGATAAGTCGGAGAGGATGGTCGAACAACGAATCAACGCCCGACGCAGCGGGCCATACCCAACCGTACCCCGAAGGGACGGCCGTGTAATATACGAGCGCCGGCGCGACGACAGATCACCAAGGCCGTTCGTTCGTCCAAAAAATATAGCACCGGAATACAACTTGAACATCAGACCAACGGAAGTAGTCGCCATACTCAAAGGAATGGGTAGGTCGGTTCGGTGGCCAGACAAGATGATGAGCCCGCCGGATCAAAGAGACAACTCTAAATGGTGCGAATTCCATGGAGACCACGGCCATCGAACTGAGCATTGCGTGGCGCTACGATTGGAAGTGGCCGAACTACTCAAGAAAGGCCACCTTAAAGAATTCCTGACTGATAAAGGTAAACAAACTTTTATGGATAAAGAGAGGTCGCGCGACATTGCTTCAATACCACCACCAGAACCTCCCAAACACGAGAGAACTGTGAACGTCATATCTGGCGGGTCTGAAGTGAATGGAGCAACCTACTCGGAAGCAAAGCGCCACTCGCGACAGGCCGGTCGTACGGACGTCCAACAAATTTGTACGACGGATCCCACGTGTGACTACCCAATCAGTTTCAGCAGCGATGAACATATGGACTTATTCAATCCCCACCACGACGCACTAGTTATCTCACTGACGGTGGCCAATTGTTTGATCAGACGGATCCTAGTGGACAATGGAAGTTCAACAAATGTACTCTTCCTCGGTGCGTTGAAAGAGATGCATATTGACGAGTGTAACATCGTGCGTCGCTCCACAATCCTTGTAGGATTTAGTGGAGAACACAAGAACACTCTGGGAGAGATCACCCTTCCAGTCTACGCGGAAGGTGTCAACTTGAACACACGTTTCCTCATCCTGGACTGTCCGTCGTCCTACAACATAATCATGGGTCGCCTATGGATTCATGAGATGAGGGCAGTGCCCTCAACGTATCATCAGGTCATCCGTTTCCCTACCAGGTGGGGAGTTCACGAGATCCGAGGGCAGCAAAAGACCTCGCGTGACTGCTACCAGAACACTCTTAAAAGTAAGTCGTCCGACTTATAGCAATTACAGAGTGAGAGCACCCCCACCAACAAAGACGAACCTGATATGGAAGAACTCGACGAAGTGTCCATACATCCTGATTTTCCGGACCATAAAGTTAGTATCGGATCCCGCCTTCCACAAAATATCCGAGCAAGACTACTCAGCTTCTTGACGGCACGGCACGATAGCTTCGCATGGTCGCACGCAGATATGATCGGAATTAGCCCAGAAGTCCTAGTACATAGGCTGCAAGTCGACCCGGATCATCCACCTGTAAAGCAAAAAAGAAGGAAGTTCGCACCCGAGCGCAACAAGGTTATAAATGAAGAAATCCAAAAGTTAATTGACATTGGCTCGGTGAGAGAAGTAAACTACCCAGACTGGCTCGCGAACGTAGTAGTAGTGAAGAAAAAGAATGGGAAGTGGCGAGTTTGCATCGACTTCACGGACCTCAACAAAGCTTGTCCGAAGGATTCCTTCCCTCTCCCACACATCGACATGATGGTAGATGCTACGGCAGGCCACGAACTATTGAGCTTCATGGATGCATTCTCCGGTTACAACCAAATCCTTATGCATCCGGATGACCAAGAGAAGACTTCTTTCATCACGGAGCGCGGCATTTTTTGCTACAAGGTGATGCCGTTCGGCCTCAAGAACGCTGGGGCAACCTACCAAAGATTAGTCAACAAAATGTTCGCAACCATGCTTGGACAGACTATGGAGGTCTATATCGACGACATGCTAGTAAAATCATTAGTAGCCGACCAACACCTCGACCACCTCCAACAGTCGTTCGACATCATCGACAAGTATGGGATGAAGCTTAATCCAACCAAATGTTCCTTCGGCGTTTCCTCAGGGAAGTTCCTTGGCTATTTAGTAACCAAGAGAGGCGTCGAGGCCAACCCAGATCAACTCCGGTCCGTCATGGATTTAAGGTCCCCCAAGAGCATCAAAGACGTACAAAAGCTAACTGGACGGCTCGCGGCCCTCAACCGATTCATTTCAAAGTCGTCCGAAAAATGTAAGCCTTTCTTCGATGCTCTAAAAAAGAGCAAGTCATTTGATTGGAATCAAACAAACGAGGACGCCTTCCAAAATATAAAAAGGTATCTAGCAAGCCCGCCTCTACTGTCCAAACCTAAGGAAGGAGAGACACTCCTGCTCTACCTCGCTGTATCCGAGACAGCCGTTAGCGCGGTACTGATAAGGGAGGAGGATGGCAAACAACTCCCCGTATACTATATCAGTAAGACTCTACTCGACGCAGAGACAAGGTATGCCCAACTTGAAAAATTAGCCCTCGCACTAGTCACGGCCGCAAGGAAATTACGGCCGTACTTCCAATGCCACACTATTAGTGTACTCACTACATTCCCCTTGAAGAGTGTCCTACATAAACCTGAACTATCCGGCCGTCTAGTGAAATGGGCCGTAGAGTTGAGCGAGTACGACGTCAACTACCAACCTCGCACGGCGATCAAGTCACAAGTACTGGCGGATTTTATAGCAGACTTCACACCAGGGATTCTACAACGAGCAGAGGAAGAACTTTGCACCATGTCATGCGACACGCCAAGGGAGGAGTGGAGTTTAGCAGTTGACGGATCAAGTAACGCTAAAGGCAGCGGGCTAGGAATAGTACTTACCTCCCCTACGGAGCAGGTCATCGAGAGGTCCATCAGATGTGGATTCAAGACCACCAACAACGAAGCCGAATACGAAGCCCTTATAGCCGGGCTCACCTTGGCAAAAGACTTACACGTCGGGCGAATCAAGGTACACAGTGACTCCCAATTAATTGTAAGACAATTGCAAGGGTCCTATCAAGCTAGGGACTTGAAGATGTCGGCCTACTTGACCTTGGTAAAAGAGTTACAAGCTTCATTCGAGTCATTCGACATCGAGCAAATACCCAGATCCGAAAACACGCATGCCGACGCACTCGCCAATCTCGGGTCCGCACTGGATACCACAATTGAGCGAACCATTCCCATGGTGTTTGTCCAATGGCCAGCTGTGTGGAAACCAACAAAACTCGAAGTCAAGCCAATTTCGGACGAGCCCACTTGGATTACCCCAATCTACGACTACTTGAGGAACGACACCCTCCCAACTGACAAAGTAGAAGCGCGAAGAGTTAAAATCAAGGCCGCACGGTTTTCTATAATAGAAGGTCAACTTTACAAGCGATCCTACTCCGGGCCCTACCTTAAATGTGTCGACCCAGTAGAAGCTCAACAAGTACTCAAGGACTTACATGAGGGGCAATGTGGGAATCACTCGGCCGGGAGAAGCCTAGCAAATAGAGCAATCACGGCCGGGTATTATTGGCCAACGATGCGGTCCGAGTCGCACGACCTCGTCAAAAGGTGCGACCCCTGTCAGCGCTTCGCCCATGTTTCACATCAACACCCGGAAAGACTCCACCCCATCTCAACACCATGGCCCTTCATGAAGTGGGGCATGGACATAGTAGGGAAATTGCCCGTCGCTACCGGAGGAAAAGTCTACATGCTGGCCGTAACCGACTACTTCACAAAGTGGGTCGAAGCCGAATCATATGTGAGAATCAAAGACTCCGAGGTAAAAAGCTTCATTTGGAAGAATGTCATATGCCGCTATGGAGTTCCAAAGGAAATAGTCACTGACAATGGCTCACAATTCATTTCATATGATTTCCAAGACTTTTGCGACAAGTGGAGCATTAAACTAAGCTATTCAAGCCCAAGATACCCTCAAGCTAACGGACAAGCCGAGTCCACTAACAAGACAATCATGTCCACCCTCAAGAAGCGACTCGACCAGTGCAAAGGGAAGTGGGCCGACGAGCTACCAGGTGTGCTATGGTCTTACCGTACGACAGTCAGGACGTCAACAGGCGAAACACCATTCTCTTTATCTTACGGCTCAGAGGTCGTCATAGCAACAGAGGCTGACTACCCTTCTTATAGGATACGACATGCCACAGAAGAAGCAAACGACAGAGAATTGCTGCGAGAACTCGACACAGTCGACGAGCGCCGCGACAAGGCCGCAATCAGGTTGGCCGTATACCAACAACGAGTCGCCCGCCATTATAACAGAAGCGTTCGTCTCAAGTCATTCCGTATTGGAGATTGGGTTCTTCACCGCGTCTTCCGAAACACAAAGGAAAAAGGAGCAGGCAAATTCGGTCCTACGTGGGAAGGACCATATCAAATCACCAATGTATTTGGAAATGGAGCCTATAAACTACAATGTACAGATGGCATGGAGATCGGCAACAGCTGGAACGCGTGCCATCTAAAACAGTATCAGTTTTAGATTATATATTTCGAATTTTATCACTCTACAATATGTTTACGCAGGTCAGCATTGCACAGTCTATCTTAAACTACATCAAAAGTTGTAGTATGCAACTGAGCAGTTACACACTCCAACTGGGGCAATTCAGTATCATAAAAGTCTATGACAAAACTCGACCATGACCCGCACTCAAGGTCATGGACTCTCCATCTCCACACGATCACATGACCCGCATTCAAGGTCATGGACTCTCCATCTCCACACGATCACATGACCCGCATTCAAGGTCATGGACTCTCCATCTCCACACGATCACATGACCCGCATTCAAGGTCATGGACTCTCCATCTCCACACGGTAACCCGACCCGCATTCAAGGTCACGGTCTCCATCTTCACACGATCACATGACCAACATTCTAGGTCATGAACTTTCCATCTCCAACGGATCACACAAATCATAAATAGAAATTTATATCATAAAAAGCTTACGACATAAAGGAAAATTCAACATACTTCATATATTGAGAAAAATTGTTGTTCAAAACGGAGCATACAATAACATAAAAATAAAAACGTTCGACAACATTCGACAACATTTTACAACCCCTTATGGGGCAAGGTCATGATGCTCTCCAGTCTGCTGGGCAGCCAAGGCTACAACGGTCGAACCTTCTGGAGGAGGAACAGGCTCTTCACTAGGCTTGTCATCGACTTCATCCTCATCATAGCGCGACAACTCCTCGTGGTCGGCGATCCAGCTATCAACCTTCCACTCGGTCGCACGACCGTCCCTGTACTCCCTCATCAAATCTGCGCGAGTCTTAATGACTGCGTTGAGGACGTTATCCTCTGCCTTGTCGTACAGGAAGTCGTAGTCCGCCTCTTTAGCCTTCAGTTTGGCCTCCAGTTTGTCGACGCTCGACTTCAGCCTATTCAATTCGAGAGTGGCCTCCACCGCCCGACTCGAGGCCTCGAGAGCAGTCTTCTTGGCCTCGACATTCGAAGCCTTCAGCTTGTCATTATCAGCCTTTAGGCTCTGGTTGCTCACCTTCAGGTCCCTCACCTTTTTGAGGGCGACGCCCAGCTCTTCCTTCAGATGGACGTGCGATTGAAGAGCCTACACAAAGTAAACATATAAGTCAAAAATATATATATATATATATATATATATATATATACAAATATATAGGTCGTACGACCATACCTGGAAGAGGTGACCAAGGCCCCAGTCAGCAGCCTGGGAAAGACCCATTTCCCTTAGGCGACTCTTGTCTTCAGGCAGCAGCAGCCGCTCGACCAGTGGAAGGATTGACCCTACATTGGAGTATGCAGAGGCATCCTGTGGGAAGACCAGGTCGACCGATGAGTCGACACCCGATGTCGAATCGTCCCTTCTTCTTTTCTTCCCAGCAGAAGAAACATCTTGGGAGGTCTTGTTTCGACTAGAAGGAGGAGGTGGAGGAGTGGAGGCCGCCTGGTCGCTCGACTCAGCCTTCTTCTTGCCCTTTCTCTTCTCTCTCAGCCTCTTCATTGCGTCATCAGCAGCAGGTGCAGCGATCTCTCCAGCCATAATGTCAACTGCAAAGCGTCGCTCGACGTATGAGATGGGAGTCAGGAATCGTGTGCCGTACAGTCGCTCGACACAATGCCTGACCCTGACAAACTCCACTAAATTTTTGAAGGCAGGGTAGGGGGTACCTGGCTCGTTTATAACGCTAAATCTCCAGAGATGACTCGGCCGCAAGTTCTCCTCCGATAGTATACTCCTCCAACTCCTCTCCTTGACGTCGTACGACAGCACCTTTTCTGTACGCGTCACACACGTCAATCCAACAACTGATTGAGGTGCTCCTGTGTTCACTACAAAACAAACACAAAAAGAGTTAGTAAATATATATAGCAAAAATAGTCGTACGACGCTACTAAATAAAGACCTACCAGCCTTAGACCAGGTCGCACGGACGACGGTATCCCCGAGAGGCCAATCAACAAGCATGCCCCTCGCAAAGAAATACCTGTCCTTCCACAGCCTGTCATTCGTCGTCAGCTCCGTGATCAGGTGAGTTCTATTGGGTCGGAGGTTCAAGTTGTAACGACCCTTTTCTGTGTCGTGCTTTCGCACGGTGTACGAGTAGAAAAGGTCAGGGAGCTCGAAGACTATCCCTTCCCTCGTACACAATAGATCCAGCGCCAGCAGGATCCTCCAGGTGTTGGGCATCAGCTGCCCTGGGGCGAGCTCGAAATGGTCGAGCACTTTCCTTAGCAGCCCAACTACGGGCAACTTGAATCCCACCCGCTGGAACGGGAACTCGTACAGGCAGGTCCATCCTGGGACGTCCCAGTCTGGCCTCTCCTCCTTATGAGGTGCCCTCAACGCGACACCATCTGGAATACCATAGGTAAAACGTAGGTGCATGACGTCGTCCTCAGTCAACACGCTAGCCGGGTTATTCAGTAGCAACCCTAGCGGCCTACTAGGTCCCATTGGACACGGGCCAGCTGCGTCGCCCGGCTGATCGACTAAAGGCACTCCCATTGTCACGTCGTCCGCCACACGCGATGTACCCGCAAGAGAAACGGTCACGGTGTCGTACGACGAGGAAGCTATGGTTACTTCAGCACTCGCTGCCTCTGATTCTCCCCATGAGTCGTACGACAGATCTATGGGATCGTCGTATCCACGCCTAGAGGTACTGGGAGGACTCTCATCTCCTCGACTCGACATCAGACCTACAAGTCGAACGACAGTAGCCAATGGTTAGTATTTGTAACCTAGATCAAAGACTTGGCACGACCTAATATCAGCTCCCAAGACTGTTAATAAGGTCGTGCGACCTATACGTCTTGGCTACTGTCGTGCGACCTAAACTCTACAAACAGTTTGTGCATAAAATTGAGTCTAAATCTTCGATCTAAAAAATAAAAAATATATTTTTTCTCAAACACTATTCGAAGAACACAGAGGAACCCAGAAACAGAAAATGCAAAAATAAAAAACAAAAAAGCAAAAGAACCAAGAAAACTTACCAAAAGAGCAAGACGATCTCTTCCTCGCCGGAATAAACACGGGTATAGCAAAAGTGAGCAGCAAAAACGCCGGAATGACAAGGAAATGGCAAAAAACGGCGACTGGTTTTTGAGAGAAAACGAAAGAGAGAAAGTGCAAAAAAATTGAAAATGACAGGGAAAGGGAAAGGGCGGCAACTAAAAAGAAACACATGCTGACGTGTCAGCTTCTCATTAGACACGTACTCCCATAACCTATCATTTGCCATGCATGCACACTACCCATAAAGACCGCATTTATTTCGGCACAGATATCGAGTAGTCGTTTGGAAACCAACCACTCTTTCCCTAAGTGACAATGTCGTACGACTATGACAGAACTTACGCATTGGCATCAACCCACCAACACTCATACACTCTCTCAGAAGGACAGAGTCGTGCGACAATGTCGGCCCAACCTTGGAGTTCACATATACATATCCATGTCTACATGTCGTACGACGCAAACTCCTTGGCTCTTTTAGATCCAATGAGTTTGGGGGCAAACTGTAGTAGCCAAAATATGCCTGGCCCAAGGTATGGCCCAAAGACAAAGCCCATAGCCTAAAAGTGGGACTAAACTCATGAAGTATGACTGAGTCTCGGCATAGAAACCAAGTCGCACGACATGAAGAACCCTCATATAGATGTCAGTTCATAGACCATGTCGCACGACATGAAGCAGTCATACGACGACGTATCAGCACGAAGACCATGTCGCACGACATGAAGCAGTCATACGACGACATGTACCCTCATGTAGTGCGACCGTGCTACATCACCCAATCATGGCCCAGATTGACAAAGAAAACCTACATGTCGTACGACATAGCATCTCCGTCGCCCCGAGGGAGAATAAATTGAGATCTACTTTAAAACGGGTCCTACAAAGTTATAATGACACTCGATGGCAGCCCGATCAAAAGAAGCACCCAGATGCTTTCTTGGTGGAAGACAGAGAAGAGAGAATGATAAGATCCCTCAAAAGGGAGAGGCATCAATCTCCTATAAAAAGAAGGATAATCCCTCATAAGAAGGAGAGGAGGAACCCAAGATCCAAAAGGCTAGCAATACTAAAACCACACCCTCCGGCCATTGTTCATCTTCTCCGATTACCCTCCGACCTCACACTTCCTCTGATCGAGGAGGCCTCAATCACAAACAATACAGGAAGCATATTTCACTCATCATTATTTACCAGCATACATATTCATTAGCACTTGTTAACTTGACCGTCGGAGTGACTGTGTCCCCGAGCGATTTTTGAGGACTACATACCCTGTGTCCCCGAGCGATTTTTGAGGACTACATACCCCAGCGAGAAGATCACAAGGTCAGACAAGGGACAGGCCCCCTACCAACCGAAACTCAAAAAACAGCAAAGCAATAAAAGCTAAGCACAAACCCTGTCATAAAGTGCAGCTAAAAGAAACCATCAAACTGACAGCAAAAGGGACAAACCCTCTAAAAGGCAAAACAAACGAATTACAAAAAAATAGAATCAGATAAACCCCAAGACTGGTGGAGCCACCTATTAGTAGGAGAAGGCACCACACCAGATAAGGAATTAAGACGCATACAAACATCTTTAACAATGGAACGAACAACCACGGAAACAGGTTTAGGTAACTCGCCATGCATCCTAGCATTCCGCTCGCGCCAAATAGCATAGACAGCAGCCGCAAGCATAATACGCACCACCCACCCACGAAGATGCCGACCGCGGAAATGGCAAGACCAAATAATAGTAGCCTCCCAGCTCCGGGCACGAAGAGATAATCTGCACTTCCTTAAAAGAGCAAACCAAACCTCACAAGAATAAGAACAATCAAAAAAGAGATGAGGGACATCCTCACAACTCCCTCCACAAAACACACAACGAATAGCCGGAATCAAGCCATAAACAAGAAGCTTATCCTGAGTAGAAAGAGCACCCCTAATGGCCAGCCAGAAGATGATAATGATTATATTGATGACAGGGATGCTCTTTGTGATGATGGGGGTGCTCTTTGTGATGATGATGAGGCTGATCATGGTGAGGATGGTAGTGATTCTAGTCCTCCTCGTAATGCTTTGTCTTCAAAAGTTAAGGATTCTCTGGAAAAGAAAAAGAAGAAGAAAGGTTCTAGTAGTAAGGGTAAGAAGAATAAGAAGCACTCCTCCCCTAAGGGGGGTAAGTGGAGATAGATTTGTGGGGGTTTCTTTTTATCTTTGTATATTTATTATGATTTTTGGGTGCTGGAATATTAGGGGTCTTATTTTACATCAAAATTTTCTCTGTTTGTGTACCAAAAACCTCATGAAGTCATATTAAATTATGAGACAAATTTAAAAATAACCTTCTAAATATGCAAAAGATTGTTTTTAACCATATCTTTTTATTTTAACTGTTAGTGACCATGTCAAATTACAATAAAACCTCATTCATAGGTTTCACGTCAAATGTTAACATGTTTCATGTCAAATGTTGTCAGGTTTCACGTTGAGTGTTAACATGTTTCACGTTGAGTGTTATCATATTTCACATCAAATGTTAGCATGCTTCACGTTTTAATAGGTTTCACTTTATATTTGAGTATGTTTCACATTACATTTTAATAGGTTTTACATTAATTGTTAGTAGGTTTCACATAAATTTTTAGTATAAAATCTTTTGAAAATTTCAAAAAATTAAAGGTTTTCACATTTTTAGGGTTATTTATATAATTATACTGCCAATTTGTTTTTAGAGGCATTTTTTGTAATTAGTTATTGAAATAAAATTTTTATAGTGGCCACTAACAATTGTTTTAAAAGATTTGGTTAAATATAAATTTTAATAAGGACAAATTACAGCTAACCTATTTGGGGTTTGCCTTTTTATAAGCGGAATCAACTTATTGAAAAACTAACAGTTAACTCCCCTATCGTTAGCGTTGACCGTTAAAGATGATCATTGACTTTTTCAAAAGTGCAAAAAAACCAAAATACTCCTAATTAAAAAATTAAAAATTATAAAAATTGAAATAAAAAAAAAACAAATTACAACCAATCTATCTAGGGTTTAGCTTTTTACAGACAGAATCAACTTATTGAAAAACTTACAGTTAACTCCCATGTCGTTAGCGTTGACCGATAAAGATGACTGTTTACCATTTCAAATGTAAAAAGACCAAAATACCCGTTATTAAAAAATTTAAAATTAAAAAAAACTGAAATAAAAAAAATCATATCAAAAAATATAAAGACAAATCTATATCTCCACCATCCAAGTGGATGATGGATATTTATTTAAAATAAAAAAAATTTTAAACTATGTATAAATTAAAAGACACTTAAGATTTTTTTTTTTTTTTTTAAAAAAAAATCCATTAGAGTTCCACCAAGGTCCTCCTCCCATGGAGGACCTCCATGGGAGACCACGAAGGGGAGGCTAACGTCCTTTTCATCTTGCGACAAAGGTCGTTGCACCTGGGGAGGTGAAGAGACTCCCCTTACGACGAAGGGGAGGCTCTTTCCCTTCCCTTTGTAGTACCAGGTCGAACCAGGAGAGTTTGTCACACCCGGGGAGGTAAAGAGCCTCTCCTTACAACAAATGAGAGGCTCTTCGCTTCCCCAGTTCGCTGATCCATGAAGGTTGTTAGATTTTTTTATTTTTTATGTTTTTAATCTCCACCGTCCATTTGAGATGGATAAATGGACGGTGTAGATATTAAATGTTTATTTTTTATTTTTTTTAAAATAAATTTCTACCGTCCATCTCAAATGAGATGGACGATGGAGTTCTTAATTTATTTTAAAAATATTTTAAAAAAAATTAAAATATCTAAAATGTCATTGGAATAGTTGACTTTGACCAATGTTAACTAATATTTATTACGGTTGACTATCGGTAAAGGAGTTAATTGTTAGTTTTTAAAAAGTTGATTCTACTTGTAAAATGGTAAATCCTAGATATGTTGGTTGTAATTTGTCCCAATTTAAATTACCAATAACCATTCTACCTATTTAGTCAAGGTCAATTAGTAGTACTTGATGGTCTAATGTAACAGCATGGAGTTCGCTGTTAATTTTTCATAAAGTTATTTCTGCTAGTAAATGGAAAAACTCCATTAAATAAACTTAGTAATTAATCTTTAACTACATCACAAATTCACAATTAACTAGTAAACACTTCAATGTCGTGAAATCCAATCCAATTATTTATAGTTACTAGCTACATCAAAATTAGCAAGATACTAAAATGTCAATGGCTTGCTCGTACCTACAATGGAGGTCGTCTGCAACTAACAGAAGAACACCTCAAACTGCACACAATCCCAACAGTTTCGGACCCCAACGTCAAGTCATAAATCATGTTCCAACTCCGCAGCCCATTTTTCAGTTCATCGCATTTGGGCTGATCATATTCCTTGCCTTTCTTCAGTTTCTACCCGCAACTCATTTTCGAGACCCTTCCGATCCTTTCAGAAACTGGGTTCCGGTTCAGTCCAATCCTTCTGTAACTCATTTTTTGTTTTATTTTATTTTTTTATTGTTTTAAGCAACTTAGAAAGTTACTACGTTTCTTTAATGACCATGCCTAGTGTTGTTTTGTTGGGCATAGTTGAGGGCTTCTTCTGATGAAAACTCCAGTGGTGGAGAGAATGAATTGTTACACATTGTGTCATGGATGGATTGTCTGGACCTTCGACTGCTTGCAGTTCTTGCCAACTCCACTCTATCAGCCTCCAGGTTTGGCTTCTATACCATATTTTTATTTTGCATACCAAGTTGTGTTGTTGGTACAGTTTGTTCTTCTATGATGATATTTTTGGTGAATCTATTGAAATTGTTTTGTTCTAAGTTTTATTTGAATTCTGTTGTCTCGACTTGCTGTCACATGATATTGTACAGTGACTTTGTGTGTTAGACCTTATTTCCACTTATCAGATAGATCAGTGGTGATCTTGTGCATGGTGTAATTCTGTAATAGGCTTGCATTTTGTCATTGTCTGTCACCTGAAGGCACCTTGCAACTTATAGTTCTCGTTGGATGTGTATTAAGTCATTTGGTATTTTTCTTCTAAGTGACTCAAGGCAAATGCACCGGTCTTCTTTACCATTACTGAATATTTTTCCGTTTTTAGTTTTCTACCCTTGATCATTCTCTTTTCTTATTCAATATCCAGATACCCAGATCTCGTTCGCTTTCACTTCTTTATTCCAAAAGGGGATGAAGACAAGGTGTCCTTTTTTAAGTTGAAAGTGTTATTTCCACATTCAAACCTTGAAATTCATGGGTAAGCCATTGCTTTTCAATATGTGCTCTCGTGAAGTATGTCTCTCAACTCTAATATTGCAAACCTATAGGCAGGAGGAAGTAAAAGAAGTTATTAGGACTGCTTTCTCTGGGATAAATCATTCCATATTCAACTATGAGGAAATAGCACCTTTTGTTATTCCAAGCGTTCACCAGTTCTTGAGTAAATTTACATATCTCTCACCAAATGTAATTGTGAAGGTTAGTTTTCTCTGTCCAACAGCTTAAGTTATTGGTAATTGATAATGGTCATAGCTGATTTCTTGGATCGTCGGATCGATTTGATAAATTTTAAGTTTGAAATGTCGAAGCAGATAAATGGAAGGACTAACATTTTTATCTTCTATTTATTTATTTGCTTTTTCTATCCATGTTGAGTTGCTGTTGCTTTTCTAGCTCATTGAGTTCATGTCAGACATCATTGCATTCAATAGATTTCTTATATTGCAGGGGAGAGTTGAAGAACTAATTGGAGTTGATTTAAGCAGTTATGCAATTGCAGTTGCTGAGGACTGCTGTAACAGACTAAACAGCTATGTTAATTGGGATGTGTTGGATGCCATCCAGAGATCAGCTTCGAAACCTTGGGTATCCGAGACAATTTATGCAAAGAATTCTTGCATGCTAGACTTAAGTGTGCTCTTGATTGATGCAAGGAAATTGGAAAATGATTTCCTAGAGGCATTCCTTTGGTGGAGTAAAGTCTTAAATTTGAGTGAAAGGTTTCTAATTTTCCCCTTTCATTTTACTGATAAAAATGGCACTATAATTCGTTTGCCATAATTTGCAATATAAGTTCTTAAGTAGATGAGAGTTGTTGGAAAATTATGGTCTATTGTGCTTAAATGTACTTCTGTTTGGAATCATTTACAGAAGCAGAGGAAGAAATCCTGCAACTGCATTGGCACTTTACAACAGATACCTTAAGCTTTCTAGTTCTTGGTTGGTTAAGAAATCCACATTAGTCACCGATAGTTTGATTGTTCTTTATGATGGCCCCAAGACTGTTTGCTCGGAATTTGGTGATGGTGCCGCTCTACAAACAGAACATGGCAATTTCTGGATGGAGTACCTTCCCCCAATGTCGGACCGAATTCTGGGCAGCTAATATTTCTCTAGCAGAATTATTGCAAAATGGGGAGGTAGCATGAAATTTGGATTTATAACAAGACATCATCTGTCCTTCAATGTCAATGCCATAAAATCATTTAAGCAAGAGTATATATAATACATGATATGTTTATGTCATATTTACTGGTTTCTCAATGTATAGATTTGGTAACAGGAGGTCATATTATTCTCAGAGAGCATGTGATTTGGGACAAGAAATGTGATTCTCAAGCATATCCCAATGCACACGGTGCATAATATTAACAAAATAGTAACATATTTTAGACTTCAATATCATCTAACATTTTTTTAGAGTAATGGCCTGCAACTGACAATAAATATGAAGCCGGCTAAACATAGATGTTTTGGTGATTTGACATCACTTTTTAAATGATTTAGCCGTTGCTTTCGAGCTCTAGTTTTGTTTATTCTGTTATTCGGCAACTTCAATTCAATCTTTAAAAAAACAACGAAAGCAACAACAAAAAAAAAAAAAAAGAAAATGAAAAACCCCTTTTCTACTCTTTGATTCCTCTTCATCGGCACTCCATTTACACACAATGTTTTACCTAAAATTGTGGTGATAGTAAGAATATTATATTGCTTAGATGGTTCCATAGAATGACAATTGCAAAGGTGATAATTTTATTTTATTTTTTTTCAGGTAGGAAATTAAATGGGGTTTGTTGACTTTTATGATGGTCCTTTCTCTACGTCTTATTATGATTTTTTAATTCTCGAATCTAGAGGCAATCAGGCACGATTGAGTGTTTGTTAAATAAATAGCACACTGGTTTCTAGTATTACCATAATACGGGTGTTGTATATTTTTTATTATAATTATTAATTCATGAAATGGGTTTAATGTAAAGGCCTGCAAAGCATGATCCAATGAAGTAGAAAGTTTAGCATTGGAAGTCTCTTCCATGAAAGATAGTCAAAACAAATTTGGATTATTTAAGAAGATGACAATCTAATAAAAACAATTTGAGGCGTTGTATGAAACTTGAAATTGATTTTTGTTATGATGTGTATCATTGGAATCTCAGTTTTGTTTCTGGGTTCAGGTCCTGATCAAGTAGGATAAAACACTAGATATACAAGTTTTTCTGTTATGATGATATTGACATCAAATTAGCTACAAAGTTTTTTATGAGCTAGTGAAGATGGTGGTGGTGTCAACTGGGAAAACAAAGGGGAAGCTAAGATGGAGCAAACTATACACATTTTCATGTTTTCGATCCGGGGAATCTGATCCTGCATCCAAGCAAGAAGTTCTTGGTCAGCCAGGATTTTCTCGGGTGGTTTTCTGCAATGAGCCTCTTAGACACAAGGCAAAACCTTTCAAATACCCCAACAACTATATATCCACCACCAAGTACAATGTTGTAACATTTCTTCCAAAAGCACTTTTTGAGCAGTTCCGCAGAGTTGCCAATCTTTATTTTCTCTTGGCTGCTGTTTTGTCTGTCACTTCTTTGGCTCCATTTCCTCCAACAAGTTTGATTGCTCCCTTGGTGTTTGTTGTGGGAATTAGTATGCTTAAAGAGGCTGTGGAGGATTGGCAAAGGTTTCTTCAGGTAATTGTTCTGTATATGTTCATAGTAGCTCTATTTTCTATTTGACTTCAGGATAATTGAAATTGTCTATCATTCTTCCATTGTTAAACGATACTAATAGTATGAGATATTATACTGACAAACTACTGTTGATTAGATTATAGTCTATAGAACTGAATATTGATTTCGAAATGCTTGAATTCGGTTCTAGTTAGTTGAAAGTTGATACCCTTTCTTCATAATAAAATAACATAGGACATATTGTTAGATACAATGAATTTCATCTTGACATTATTCTTTAAGACTTTGGTTTAATATCATGAATGGATGATGCTTGTGCTTTAGTGTCTGTAAATTGTATTATTGGAATATTGTGTGCAGGATTTGAATGTCAACTCTCGAACAGTAAAGACGCATGTAGGAAATGGCATATTTGAGGATAAATTATGGAAAGAGCTTTCAGCAGGAGATGTTGTTAAAGTTTGTAAGAACGAATATTTTCCAAGTGATCTCCTTCTCATATCTTCAAGTTATGAAGATGGTGTTTGTTATGTAGAGACCATGAACCTTGATGGAGAAACGAATTTGAAAATCAAAAGATGCTTAGAAGCTACTCCTGGCATGAATGAGGATGAAGAATTCGGTCGATTCAAAGCTATCATTCGTTGTGAGGATCCAAATCCGAGTCTTTATACCTTTGTGGGGAACTTAGATTTTGAAAATCAATCATATCCCTTGTGTCCTGCCCAAATTCTTTTAAGAGATTCGAAACTTCGAAACACAGATTGCATTTATGGAGTTGTAATCTTTACCGGGCAGGATACTAAAGCAGTACGGAATTCGACAATGTCGCCATCTAAACGTAGCCGGATTGAAAGAAAGATGGACCATGTCATCTACCTTCTTTTCTCAATGTTGGTGCTGATTTCATTAGTCAGCTCAATTGGATCTGCTTTGGTTTTAAAGTATAACATGGCTGAATGGTGGTATCTCCGTTTGCAAAATGATGACCAATTCTTCAGTCTATCAAAGCCTGTGTTATCATTCATCGTACAATTTGTAAGGGCCCTCATATTGTATGGCTACTTGATTCCCATTTCTCTTTATGTCTCCATAGAAGTTGTCAAAGTTTTACAAGCTATGCTCATTAACAAGGATATAGAAATGTACGATGAAGCAACAGGCAAGTCTGTTGAAGCTCGCACTTCTAATTTAAATGAAGAGCTAGGCCAAGTAGAAATTATTTTATCAGACAAAACGGGGACTTTGACATGTAACCAGATGGAATTCAGGAAATGCTCAATTGCTGGAATTTCATATGGAGGTGATATAAATGAAATTGATCTTGCTGCATCAAAACGAATGAATGTAGATGTTGAGGCATATCGATTTAGTATGAGTGAGTCTGATACAACTAGTGAAAGTTTTGAAATGTTTGAGTTCTCAGTAGCTGATATTATTGCTCGAAATGCTGCTCTAGGTGGCAAAGATGGCATGGCTAACCCAATTAATGAGAACTCAAGAATCTCTAATGAGAGAGAAGATTCTGTTATAAAGGGTTTCAACTTTAGGGATGACAGGCTAATGAATAATAATTGGATATACAGATCCAACATAAATGATGTAACAATGTTCTTCAGAGTCATGGCTCTATGCCACACAGGCATACCTGTGGAAGATGATCAAACTGATAAGCTAAGATATGAAGCAGAATCACCAGAAGAAGTGGCTTTCTTGATTGCTTCACAAGAGTTTGGAATCCAATTTTGCCGCAGAACCCAATCCACAATCATTCTTAAGGAGATTGATCCTTCCTCTAAAAAGGTGCTGGAGAGGTAAATCTCCTACAAATATATCTTGCATTTGTTCTTTTTCTTTTATCTTTTCATTGTCCTGTTTTATGCTTTGTGATGCCTACACGTGATAGCAAGATCATTTCAGGGAGTACAAGCTCTTAAATCTCTTAGAGTTTAGTAGTTCTCGGAAAAGGATGTCTGTGATAGTAACTGATGACGATGGGCAGATCTTTCTTCTTTGCAAAGGTGCTGACAGGTATGTCACAGATTCACAAATTTCTAGTTTTTGAATCCTGGAAATATCTAAATAAGTGTCTATGTTATCAAGCTTATTTTGCTTAGAGCAGTTGCTAATAGTGGGAGTGAGGAAATTTTCCATTTATACACCATTCTTCCTGTTATCAAGCTTGTATGATTCATCTCATTTTCTTCTTTTGATTTTGGTTTTCAGCATTATCTTTAATAGGCTTGGAGAAAATGGCAGGTTATACCAACAGGAAACAGCTTCTCACCTTTCAAATTATGCAGAAGATGGTTTTCGTACTCTTGCTTTTGCCTATAGGAAAATAGAGACGGGCGAGTACAAACATTGGAACTCAATATTTACACAGGCTAAAACCACAATAGGTCCTGAACGAGAGGAATTACTTGAGAAAGCATCAGAAATGATCGAAAGAGATCTAATTTTGTTGGGGGTAGTCGCTGTTGAAGACAAGTTACAGAAAGGGGTTTGTATTGCTGTCTTTCTCTTTTTCTGTGTGTTTTGTATAAATAGCATGTGAAAAATATAGACGTGGTTTTCAGCTCGCTTCCTTGACTTATATACCAGGTTCCAGAGTGCATAGACAAACTTGCCCAAGCGGGGCTGAAAATATGGCTGCTCACAGGGGATAAGAAAGAAACTGCAATAAACATTGGGTGAGGCTTGTATTATAATGTAAACATTCATGTATTTCTAACGAAATAATCATACGAGAGAGTGATGATGTAAACTTATCTTGGAAATTCTTGAAAAAGTTAGTTGGCTTTTATTGTGTTTTTTCTGGATTTGCAGATTTGCTTGCAGCTTGCTTCGACAAGATATGAAACAATTTGATATCAGTTTGAGCAAAGAAGCCGAGTCCAACAACCAATTGAAGGTGAAAATCACCTTTAAGTAGCCTTTTATGTGTATATGTTCTATACCAGAGCCAAGAAATTTAAATTATCAACCCTGCAGTAGTTGTTCCATTCCAGGTTCTTGTTCTTTTTGGGCCTGCTCATAGGCTGAACATTTTCAGCCAACACAAAGTACTAATAACCCATTGAATGATATTTCATACTCTTACTTGTGTGGGATAGAGACAATAGGCACTGAAATAGTTGGATTATAATATGGGAGTTAAATGGAATATCGTGCTGCGTAAATTTGTAGTTGAGTTGGTTATATTCGGATCTCTTTTCCTTGTTTTTCAGGCTTCAAAAGAAGAGATTTTAGGAAAAATTGAAAGTTCTTACAGACTTATGTCTGAAGAAAGTGAAGGAGATGCACCTTTTAGTTTGGTGATGGATGGAAAAGCTCTCGAATTTGCTTTGAGAAGTGATATGCAGGACAAGTTCCTACAATTGGCTGTTAATTGCGCTTCTGTTCTGTGCTGCCGAGTTTCCCCTAAACAAAAAGCTTTGGTAAAACTTTCTTCTTCTGTTTTCATATCAAAAATCGAGTGAACTTGCATGGATCCTATGAAAATTAAAGTCTTTTTTGGCTGTTCCAATGGCTATATAGTTTGAAAAAAATTCTTTTTCAGAATGAGTTTGTGACTTAAATTTAGCACTTGCAGATAACTCGATTGGTGAAGGAATATACAGGGAAGACGACATTGGCAATAGGAGACGGGGCAAATGATGTTGGCATGATTCAAGAAGCTGATATTGGAGTAGGGATCAGCGGCATGGAGGGAATGCAGGTAATATTCTTCCTCATATTTGACTTCCACTCACGGCTACACACTACGACATAAGAGGGTTCAATTGTTGGAAGAGTCTTATTCTTGGTGTCTCAAAGTTTATTCCTTATCATTTCATAAAACTGAAAAAGCAATTTCTGAAATGAAAATGAGAAATAGGAAACTTGAACATTTATCTCAAAACTCTAATATGAACCTTGAGATGAAGATATTTGATTAAATTGCAATGTTATATAGATACAGAAAATCCCTTCACAGCATTGCTAAACATTTCATGTAATATGACTTGCAGGCAGTCATGGCAAGTGACTTCTCATTACCGCAATTTCGATTCTTAGAGAGGTTACTTATAGTTCATGGGCATTGGTGTTACAAGAGAATCTCCAAAATGGTGAATTTTCATTTAATATGATATAAGCAAATGGAAAAAATGTGTTTGTATTATAATTTGATCTCTTCTTCAAAGGATTAATGATTTTTCTCTCATTGTAGGTTCTCTACTTTGTATACAAGAATATTGCATTTGGCCTAACTTTATTCTACTATGAAGTATACACAAGTTTCTCTGGGGAAGTTTTATATGATGATTGGTATATGGTAATGTTCAATGTAATGTTGACGTCCTTACCTGTTATAGCATTGGGAGTCTTCGAGCAAGATGTTTCTGCAGATGTATGCCTCCAGGTAAATGGATACGACTTTAAATAATAATTGATTTTTACTCCAAATGCTTTCAATAAATACTACTGCCAAGCACCTTTACTTGATAGTAACAAAGAATTTGCATGTGAAATAAAACAGTTTCCAGCCCTTTATCGGCAAGGGCAGAAGAATATACATTTCAGTTGGAGCCGGATCATTGGTTGGATATTGAACGGAATTGTTGCTTCTTTAGTCATTTTTCTTGCCAACATATACATAGTTTCCCCCAATGCATTCAAAAAGGAGGGAGAAACTGCTGACATTTCTCATCTCGGTGCAATCACTTACACATGCATAATCTGGACTGTCAATTGCCAAATTGCTCTGATCACCAACCACTTCACTTGGATTCAACATCTTTTCATCTGGGGTAGCATTTTCTTGTGGTACATTTTCTTATTGGGATACAGTTTCCTTCCTCCCAGTTATTCCAACAGAGCCTTTCACATTTTGTTGGAAGCCATTGGAGCTGCACCCATTTACTGGATGATTACATTGCTTGTAGTGATTGTTTCTCTGCTTCCTTATTTATTGCACATTGCCATTCAAAGAACATTCTATCCCCTGGATGATCATGTGATTCAGGAAATGAAGTATTACAAAAAAGATGTGACAGAGAACCAGATATGGTTGAGAGAACAACAGAATTCCCAGCAAATGACTCAAATAGGATTTTCTGCAAGAGTTGATGCCAGAGTTCGATCTTTTACACAACAGTTGAATGACAGTAAAAAGATGGTATACAGATCTGTCACACATAGCCCTATATACAAATCACTTCTTACAAATAGATCCTTGTTCTAAGAAATTTTTCAGTTTTTAATGTTTTTCTTAGGACTCGTCAATTGGGTTCAAAATTCTTTGATTAACATACACATCTGTAGATCTCTTGAAATATATTCCACAGCAGAAATATGTAATTTTAGTTGCATTGTGAAGTCTCTTTATTTAGATGCTGTGTGTAATTTTTTATTGTGCGTAGACTGACACATAATTATGATATATAAAAAGCGTATAGACTATACAATTACATTATATCATATGACATTATTAACATTGCAACGACGTTTTGGTGTGAGTAGGCAAGCACATGTGCACTTAACATTTTCTTTTACATATGAATAAGTGGTTTTCGGTTTGAGTGATGCAATTCCAATGTGCTGTAATTCTAAGTTGTTAATGTCATACCATGTGGATTGTGGGGGGAGAAAGTCAACTATTGAATTCTTACACAAAAGTCTATTAATATATATAGAGTGGATGGTGGTATGATTAGTTTGAAGGTAGACTTTATTTAGAATCCCATGCACCAAACCAACAATTAATGACCTAACTCATCACATCATCACAATTTCAAAACCATATCCTAAGCAGAGTTGACGATTTTATGTTTGAATGGTGGAGGCAGATAAAGGTTAAAAACCAGAGATGCCAAAGGAGATCAATGATGTTTTGTCTTTTTTCTTCTTGTAATCATTCATTAGGTAGATTTATGTCCATTAATGTAAGTTACTAAAAATTCATTGCGCAAATAAGTTCATTTTTAACAGTATTCATACAAAAAGTTTTTTCTTTTTGGTGAGAAGGAGGGCTCACAAACCCATGAAACACCTACCTAACACCAGTAAACTGTCTAGCTCAAGCTAGACACTCGAAATCATTTTTAACAAAAGGAATGACACTAGGAGGGAACTCTTCAAAGAACAAGATACCCAAAGGATCAGATTGGCCTAATTTGGCTAAGCTATCAGAAAAAAAAAAAAAAAAAATGGCTCTCCTTAATTCACTTTTCACTCACCACTCACCCCTCATCACCGTGCCTCTCTCATCTCCAGTCTCCTTTCTCAACCTTGTCGCGTGCTGCCGGTCTTCTCTTCGCCGTCGCTGTTCCCGTCCTCGCATCGGTGCTCCTCCTCTTCTTTGCCTTGCCTCCACACGCTTAATATACCTCTCTTGTGGTGCTTGTAGATTCACACTGAACGAATAACTCTCTTCCCCAGATCTTTTTGTTTTCTCCATCTCTGCACATCCAGAGAGAGAGCCCACTTTTTTAATAAAACAGAATAATATAATTAATATAATTGTTCTAATTTGAGGTCATTAGAGGTACCGTAATTGTTCATACTCAATTTTTTTTTTTTTTTTTTTTACACGTAAGTACTTGAAATTTCTCTTCACTAGTAATCAGACAATCTTGTAAATTTAATCAACCAAACAAAGGTAAAACAAAAACTGCAGTTATCATAGTGCCAACTGGTTGAACTTTATTTTAAGAACATTTGTATTTTAATGTTGTGAAGCTTGTGCTTTTGCTCATGTGTTGTGTGTTAAATTATATCAATGCTAAAACCACGAGTAAAGGTCCAACACATGTAAAAGGCCAAGGATCTGCTACAAGTCGAAATGGGCCCCGATCTGACGCACGATGGAGGAAAAAGCTCTAAATAATGACAAAGGAGTCATTGTTGCACCTTACTAAGCTAACCGCTCATAGATGAGACAGCCCGCAGATCGCTATCCACGAAGCCCATAGCTCACAGATTACGCAGCCCGAAACCTTAATTAAAAGAAGAATCCATAGAAAAAAGAGATTGCATTCGGTCAACTAAGTAGACTCCCAATCAATCTCAAATTCCACACAATCAGCTATTGCATTTAGATTAAACTACGTCCATTAAGGGATAGAATTTCGCCCTTAAATCATGTAATTAGATTTTATGTAAAACAGATGACTCCCGCCCCTTCACACTATAAAAGGAGCGGGATACCCTTGTTACAAAGGTTTCGAATTTTTCCAGAAAGCACATACATAAGCGAGCTTCGTAATATACCCAGCGAGCTTGACTTGAATATTAAGAACAGTGGATGTAGGCATTCCCTTAAAGTCGAACCACTTTAAAACCTCTCGTGTCAATCTTTTTATAAGTTTTAACTTTAGTTTTTCCATATTCACTAATTTACCACGTTGACCGGATTTACACGTCAACAGAAAGTGACACGATTCAATTAAAGAGAATTAATTAAATAATATAATTATTTAATTAATGATTTAATAATTAAATAAAAATTATTAATTTAGAATTATTAATTATTTTAATTATTAAATAGGAGGTCGCAAATTCGAACCTTGACTATGACAAAATGAATTAAATAATATGATTATTTAATAGTCCTAGAGGTCAAAGATTCGAACTCTAGGTAAGACCAAAATAAAATAGGATTTAGAATCTTAATTTGATTTGGTCAAATAAAACCATAGAGTATGACTTGGTCAGGTGGCTGAGTCGCGTGCCCGAGTAAGAAGGTATCCTCTGCTGGGCAAGTTAGGGAGATGATCCTTGCTCGCCCTCAAAGTAGTTCGGCTTTAAGAGAATGCCTACATCCACTGTTCTTGATATTCAAGTCAAGCTCGCTGGGTGTATTACGGAGCTCGCTTATGTATATGCTTTCTGGAAAAATTCGTAACCATTGTGACAGGGGTATCCCGCTTCTTTTATAGTGTGAAGAGGCGGGAGTCTTCCTGTTTTACATGGAATCTAATTACATGATTTAAGGGCGAAATTCTATCCCTTAATGGACGTAGTTTAATCTAAATGCAATAGCTGATTGTGTGGAATTTGAGATTGAATGAGAGTCTGCTTAGTTAACTGAATACAATCCTTGTATTCTCGGGATTCTTCCTTTAATTGAGGCTTCGGGCTGCGTCATCTGTGAGCTGTGAGCTTTGTGGCTAGCAATCTGCGGGCCGTCTCATCTGTGAGCGGTTAGCTTAGCGATGTGCAACACTGATTCCTTTACCGTTTATTTAGAGCTTCTTCCTCTATCATGCATTGGGTCGGGGCCCATTTTGACTTGTAGCAGATCCTGGCCTTTTACGTGTGTTGGGTCTTTGTTGGTGGTTTTAGCATTTTAGGCCTGTTTGGGCCTGGTGTAATTTAACACACAACACTTTTGTAACACAATTAATTGGACCATCCAATTAATTTATCGTGACTCTTGTTACCATTAACCATAAGGGCTAATAAGGGGACCTAATGGACTTACAGTTTTGAGTTCCAATAATACTTAATAACATTAATTAAACTATTTAATTAATATTCCATGATTATTAACCTCAGAGTTATTCCATTAAAAACTCGAGATTGAACTCTCAAAACTGTAGATATTTTATATAATCTGAAGTCTCAGTGGCCATTGATATAGCTATTTCATATAGTATGATCCTCCATAAGTAGTTCACAGCTAGAGATAGGTCATAATATTTATTATACCCCTCTAGTTATATCTTTTCCGTTAAGTACCGTTGATTCTCTAATGAACAATTAAATCCTTTCTTTCTTTACAAGAGAAGGAGAGCGCTCATAATTGTTCAAATCCTGAATCAACCGTTAAGGGAACTACTCATCTACTTCAGTCAAGAAGGAGTGGATTCCACTATTGTGTTCATACCTTCCCTGCCAAATCGCAACTCCAAGATACAGAGGTATTGATCGAGAGTACTACATCGACCTCACTCATGGTAAGTCAAAAGCCACGATCCCACCTGAAGGAGTCGATAAGACACTCAGAATTAAGATAACCTATAAACAGTGTTAGAAAGTAGAGATTCTTGGCTGAATCCAAAAGATTGTTTAGGTGTAAATATTTAGATTGGTCGATGATGTAAAATAGGAAAGTATCTTAGCTATTATGATAGGAAAGTATCTTAGCCATTATGACAAGGAGATCCTTTCCCATCTTGTACATATGTAATCCTCTATAAGAGGAATCAAATTGATGTTCAATATTATATCAGAATATTTAAGCAAACCCATCTCTATATGATATTAGAGCAAGGTTTTATTCCTTGTCTTCTTCATTAAAAAAGCCCTAGCCAACCTAGGTATTACATGCCTCCATAGCCACTCTTTTTCACTAAATCAAAAACCCTAGCCAACCTAAATACCTTCCACTTCATTTTCAGCCTTAGCCGAACTTACCTAGCACACTTAAACTTACCTAGCATGTCTGAAATAGCTGAATCTGTCCCTTTATCCCTGCTGTCATCAATCCGACCAGCAGCGTGTCAACCCACGACTCTCACACCCATTCCTATTTGATTCAAATCACGACTATCCGCCTCAATGGTGACAACTTCTTGCAATGCTCTCAATCAGTCTGAATGTACATTCGAGGTTGTGGAAAGATTTGTTACTTAACTGGAGAAAAAAAGGAACCAGAACTGGGCGACTCGGCCTATGCAACATGGGATGCCGAGAATTCAATGGTCATGACTTGGCTTATTAACTCCATGACCGAAGACATTAGCTGCAACTATTTGTGCTACTCTACAGCCAAGGAACTATGGAACAATGTTAATCAAATGTATTTTGATTTGGGAAATCAATCCCAAGTTTATAAGTTGACATTGAAATTAAGAGACCTTCGACAAGGTGATGATAATGTCACCAAATATTTCAACTCTCTAAAGGGACTTTGGCAAGACCTAGACCTCTTCAATGATTATGAGTGGAAATCAATGGAAGATACAAACTATAACAAGAAGACTATGGAGGCTCACTAGATTTACAAGTTTCTTGCCGGCCTCAATGTGGAGTTTGATAAGGTAAGAGGTCGAATCATTGGCCGATCCCCTCTCCCTCCAATTGGTGAAGTGTTTGTAGAGGTTCGAAGGGAAGAAAGCCGGAGAAGTGTTATGTTGGGCAAAAGGGACAGTGGCGGGGCTGTCGAAACCTCCGCACTGCTAGTTTCGGAGATGGCTGCAAATAAGGCAGAAAATTACCTTAAAAAATCTGCAAATAAGCCATGGGTCTGGTATGATTTTTGCAACCGCCCTTGTCACACCCGTGAGACCTACTGGAAGCTCCATGGCAAACCAATAATTGGAAGAGCAGTAAGGTAAATCAGCCCTCCAGCCGTGCCATACCTAGTGCCAATGAAGCCAAAATCAGCCCCTTCAGCAAGGAGCAGATGGATCACCTTCTAAAACTGCTAAGATCCAATTCCTCATCGGGTTTTCCTAGTGCTTCGGTTGTACAAACAGGTAGTGATAAAATTAATGCCCTTTTTTGTTTTTCAAATTATACTCCATCGATTATAGATTCTGGAGCTTCTGATCATATAACTAGTGTTTCTAGTTTATTGAACACTTATTCCCCTTATTTTGGTTTAGAAAAAAAATAGGATCGCAGATGGGAGTCTCTCACTTATTGCAGGAAAAGGTTTGATTAAAATATCCGAAAAAATCAATCTTAATTATGTTCTTCGTGTCCCTAAGTTAGCGTGTAATCTTCTATCTGTGAGTAAACTTTCAAAGGAATCTAATTGTTGTGTATCCTTTTTTATTCTCATTGTGAATTCCAGGGCCAGATCTCGGGGAAGAAGATTGGCAGTGCTAGGATGATGGATGGACTCTACTATTTTGATGGTGGCTCCTCCAGTAATAAAAAAGCTCAAGGCATGAGTAGTGTTAGTTCTTCCTCAGTGTTTGAACAAATAATGCTTTGACACTTTAGACTAGGACATCATAACTTTCAATATCTTAGATATTTATTTCCTACTTTATTTAAGGGTTTAGATTGTTCTAGCTTTCATTGTGAACATTGTTATTTATCTAAAAGTTACCGTACTTCCTATTTATCGAAATCCTATGTTTCTTCAAAACCATTTTATCTCATTCATAGTGATGTTTGAGGTCCTTCAAAAATCCCTAATATTTTTGGAAAAAAAAAAAAGTTTATTACATTTATCGATGATCATACCCGATTATGCTGGATATATTTGATGCATGAAAAATCTGAAGTGGAAAAACTTTTCAAAGATTTTTACAATATGATTGAAACACAATTTCAAACCAAAATTAGTATTCTTTATACTGATAATGGAACAGAATATTTTAATAAACACCTGGGCATGTTTTTAAAGGAAAAAGACATTTATCATCAGTCCACATGGTGGACACACCTCAACAAAATGGTATTGCTGAAAGATAAAAAATAGACACTTACTTGAAGTGGCTCGTGCCATAATGTTTTCTATGAATGTACCAAAATATCTTTGGGATGAAGCTATTTTGACAACATCTTATTTAATTAATCGGATGCCTACACGTGTTTTAAAATATCAAACACCTTTCATGTGTTTCAAACATTATTTTCCTATGTCATGACTTTACTCGGACTTACCACCTAAAGTTTTTGGTTGCATTGTTTTCGTTCACATTCCAAACCACTCTCGGTCTAAATTTGATCCACGTGTGGGACATTATGTTTTCATTAGGTATGCCTCAAACAAAAAAGGATATAGGTGTTATAATCCTCTGACAAAGAAATTTTTCGTACGTATGGATGTCTCTTTTTTGAAAACTAAACTCTATTTTCATAAAAATTCTTTTGAGGGGGAGAAAGAAGGAGTGGAAGATAATTTTTGGGATTTATCCCATGTTCCCTTGCCAAACACTATCCTAAATACTACTCCTGAAAATTTTCAAAACTTGTCAAATGTTAATGTATCCTCAACAGGGGGAGAAATATTACAAAACACTGAGTTTCAGGTTTATACTCAAAGGAGACCACATCAAAAGGATTAGAATCCATCTATAATTCCATAGCCAGATCAATCTTCAACTTCGAGAGCAGGCTCCCAGGATACCACAAGTATTTCCAATCCTACTCTTATTCCTATTTCTATTCCTAATACATCATCAGAGTTGGATATTCCTATAGCTCTTAGAAATGGAACTAGAAATTGCAGTAAATATCCAAAATATCCCATGGCTAGATATCTGTCTTATGAAAAACTATCTCACCATCATAGGGCTTTTTTATCAAAAATTTCACATTTAGATGTCCCTAGAAATGTTCAGGAAGCCTTGAATGATCCGAATTGGAAATTAGCAGTTATGGATGAGATAAATGCTCTGAGAAGAAGTGGCACATAGGAGATAGTAGACCTACCTAAAGAAAAGAAGATAGTAGACTGTAAATGGATATTCATGGTAAAATGAAAAGCATATAGCAGTATAGAAGGATACAAAGCAAGACTGGTTGCGAAAGGCGTTACCCGGACATATGGAATTGATTACCAGGAAACTTTTGCTCCTGTTGCTAAAATCAACTTCATTCAGGTACTACTATCTTTAGCTGTGAATTTCAACTGGCCCTTACATCAGCTGGATGTAAAGAATGCCTTCCTAAATTGAGATCTAAAGGAGGAAGTCTTCATGAGTTTGCCACCTGGGTTTGAAGAGAAACTTGGACCTGACAAAGTATGCAGATTAAGAAAGTCTCTATATGGTCTAAAACAATTACCTAGAGCCTGGTTTGAGCGTTTCGGGAAAGTTGTGAAAACTTGTAGTTATAGTCAAAATCACGCCGATCACATGATGTTCTACAAACACATTAAAGAAAGCAAGATTACAATTCCAATTGTTTATGTGGATGATATAGTGTTGACAGGTGATGATAATGAAGAATTGAAGAGACTAAAAGGGAAACTGGCAGCTACATTCAAAATCAAAGATCTAGGCATGTTAAAGTATTTTCTTTGAATGAAATTTGCTAGATTTAAGGAAGGAATATTTGTCAACCAGTGAAAATATGTTCTCGACTTGCTCGATGAGATTGGCTTACTTGGATGCAAACCAGCAGATACTCCGATTGAACCCAACTTGAAATTACAAGCTGCCAAGGGTAAGGAAGTGCGAAACATAGAGCAGTAGCAAAGGCTAGTTGGGAGACTGATTTATTTATCCCATACACGCCCGGACATAGCATTCTTTGTTAGCATGGTTAGCCAGTTTATGCATTCGCTGGACCATAACACTTCGATACTATCTACAGAATTCTATGGTACCTAAAAGGGACCTCTAGAAAAGGTCTCATATTTAAGAACCATGGTCACCTACAAGTGGAAGCTTATAGAGATGTAGATTGGGCAGGAAGTGCTATTGATAGACGATCAACCTCTGGCTATTGCACCTTTGTTGGAGATAATCTTGTCACTTGGCGAAGCAAGAAACAAAATATGGTTGCTAGAAGCAGTGCTGAAGCTAAATTCAGAGCTGTTGCTTATGGAATTTGTGAAGTAGTATGGATTAAGAGATTATTAGAGGATCTTAAAATCTCTAATTCATTGCCTATGAAACTTTATTGTGATAACAAAGCAGCAATCTCCATAGCTCATAATCTTGTCTTCCATGATCGAATGAAGCATGTAGAAGTAGATAGGCACTTCATCAAGGAGAAGCTCGATACTAGACTAATCTGTATGCCATATGTCCCTACAACAGAACAAGTTGCAGATGTGTTGACTAAAAGGCTACCAAAGAAGCAGTTTGATGACTTAATTAGCAAGCTGGCTATGAAAGATATCTTCAAACCAACTTGAGGAGGAGTGTTGGAAATTAGAGATTCTTGGCTGAATCCAAGTGATTGTTTAGGTGTAAATATTTAGATTGGTCAATGATGTAAAATAGGAAAGTATCTTAGCTATTTTGATAGGAAAGTATCTTAGTTATTATGACAGGGAGATCCTTTCCCATCTTGTAAATATGTAATCCTCTATAAGAGGAATCAAATTGATGTTCAATATCATATCAGAATATTTCAGAAAACCTATCTCTATAAACAACCAGTGTTTGTCGATATATACGAATCTCATCTACTAACGGATATTGGTAAGAGATTCATATAAATCGTAGCCTAGTCCTATATAATCTCATGATATAAGGTGCCTCCATTCTTATGTCAACTACATGAGCCGTCTAGGATAAGACCACCATACATTACAAAATGGACTGCAGTAGTAGATCAACCACAGACATAGTACCCAGCTTCGTTTACTTTCTATGAACTCTTTAGATTGCATGTCTTAAAATGAATCCTTCTATATATGACATTCATATACTCATTTCGAGATTGCATCTTACAATCTTGGATGTTACACGCACAATATATAAATGTATGAACAAATAAAAACACTTTTTATTCGAATGATAAATGTTTAACTCTTATTTATGTCTAATTACATTTATAATTACAAGTTTTATGGCATATATCTCAACATAAGGTTCCAAATAAAATTCCATTTCAAGGCAAAAGCATTAGCATGTAAGTCATAAGCAGAACTCATCGAGAAGTCCCTGTTACCAGTCATCCCCCAAATCAGCTTATCAACATGTTGGCTCCATATCTTGATCAAAAATGGGCCTTCATCTTTACCTATCTTTACCTAATTTTGTTCCATTCCCGGGTAATTATCAGTTACTTTTAATATTTTTCTTTAGTGTGCAGGTAATAAGGACCTAGGTGAATATTTTATAGAATTTTAGGGCAAAAGTATAATTTCTATAACTTGGTAATAAGGGCTTAAGTCTAAGTGAAAGCTTTTCAGAATTTAGGGTATAAAGTGTAAATTTAGAAAGTCATGCCAGCTTTAATGAAACGATGAGTTTTGCACCAAGAGTTGGAGAGATTTAATGAAACGACGTTGTTTTGCACCTAGAAGAGGAAAAAAAAAATAAGGGGGAGTGACTTGCGCGCGACATGGCGCAAGTCGCGGCCATGCGAATTTTCACCCTACTTGTTACGTTTAAAAGCAACGGCGAAGAAGAAAAGAGATAGACTTGGCTGGGGGCGTGAGCTGTGGCAAAGAAGAAAAGAAAAATACCAGCAGCTGTTGGAAGAAGAAGAAGAAGAAAAAGATCAAAGCAGCAACATCTGTGGGAAGAGAGAAGAGAGAGCTGAAGCTGCGGGAAAGAGAATATAGCAGCACTGTAATATCCCGGATTTTGGATAATTAATTTTATATATGTGAAAATAAATTTTGTGATTTGAGGGGGTGTAAATGTAATTAAAAGTATGTTTATTTTTATGATTTCCAGGTGAACCAGATGGAACGGTCCAAAAATGATGCAAGAAAAAGAAAAACTGAAGCAGAGAGTATCGCGACCTGGTCACCGCGACCACAGGTCGCGATGGCTTGTTCGCGGTGGAAAATGAGATTTTTGGCAGTG
Organism: Xanthoceras sorbifolium; assembly: GCA_003430845.1. Classification (NCBI taxonomy): domain Eukaryota; kingdom Viridiplantae; phylum Streptophyta; class Magnoliopsida; order Sapindales; family Sapindaceae; genus Xanthoceras; species Xanthoceras sorbifolium. The sequence goes on from CM010618.1 coordinate 21,836,901, forward strand.
AGCATCGTGACCAGTCACCGCGACCACAGGTCGCGATGAACTGCTCGCGATGAAAATGTCAAATTCTGGCAGTGAGCAACGCGACCACCAGCGCGACCAAGGTACTGCGAGGTGTGCTCGCGACGAAGGCGGTGCAAACGCTCCAGTGAGTACCGCGACCTGGTGGCGCGACCACAGGTTGCGACGACGATCGCGACAGCAGAAAAATATAAAAAAAAAATTTGGCTTCCGCGAGAAGCCACAAACAGCACAAAGGAGAGAAAAGAGAGGCAGAGAGCGAGAAAGAAAAGAAAGAAAAGAAAGAAGAGAAAGAAGAGAAAGAAGAAAGAAGAAAGAAGAGAAAGAAGAAGAAGAGAAAGAAGAAGAAGAGGAAGAAGAAGAGGAAGAAGAAGAAGAAAAGAGGAAGGGAAGAGAAAAGGGAAGGAAAAGGAAAAAGAAAATCGTGAAAACGCGATTTTTCAAAAAGAAACAGTATCCAGGTTGGTGTACACACGATTTCGAACTTATTTTGATAAAAAGTTTTGATTTAGTATGTTAAAAATATCGTTATGGATTATATATATTCGTATTGATTTGTGGATATACTCGTATTGCATTTTGTTTATATATTGTTGAATGATTGTGCCTTATTTTATTATTGTGAAAAGTTGAATAAAATTGTGTGTTTCAAAAATCTGATTTCCAGTTGTTGTTTGACTTTCTTATTAACGGATTTTGATTTCGTTGATTTCTGAAACCAAAGAATCGTTTTGTTATGAGTTTTAAAGACCCTGATATATGTATAGGGATATCTGGATATAGGAGATTGACATGTCAATTGGGTGAATTTATAGCAGTGCTGCACCGTATTGTCTCAGATCATTGATTACGGATACCATTTCCTCGTGAAATGGGAAACCGACTGTTTACCACGGATACCATTTCCTCGTGAAATGGGAAACCGACTATGAGAATACCCGGATACCATTTCTTCGTGAAATAGGAAACCGACTGTTTATATAGGGATACCATTTCATATGAAATGGGAAACTCGACTGTAAAACCCGTAATCCAGTCCTGTACACCCTGCTATGTGTATCACGGGCCAAATTGAGAATTTATGATAGGAAATGTTATGGAAAACAAAGAAATAATACGAAACTGAATTTCAGTAATTGTAAAATGTTTGTTATTGATATTTCTATTTCTGAAAGTATTGGTTTTAAGTTTTATTGTTTATATACATTTTAGAGTTTCTGAATTTACATATACTGTTTTATATTATATTACAGTTTATTTTTAAGTGTACACCCACTAGGTAGTTTTGCTTAGCGCGTTAGTTTGTTTCTAACGCGTAGGTACCAGAGAGACTGAAGAGGCCAAAGACTGAAGAGGAGTTCCCTGCAGACAGAGGCGGAGAGTCACGTTTTTGGGTAGATATTTATGTTCATGTGTAATATGATTGAGATGTATGAATAGTCAGAGAGTCTGTAAATATGTTTTGCAATTATGTCCTGTAATTAACTATTTTATGATTTCTGTCTTTTACTTTTGGAACGTTTGTAAATATTAAATTCTGAATCATTTTATTTTATGAATTGTGTTGAAAAGTCGCACTAAACGGCAGAGTGCGCAATTGTTTGCAAATGATATTTGAAGTGTTGATATGATTTTGTATTTGAATTGCGTTGTGAAAAAAAAAACAGGTTTTGGAAAATCCGAAAAAACAAAACGGAACTCTGCCGAAATTTTTGTAAAAAGTTTATTTTGATGGGCTCACTTGAAAATGGTTTTTAAAACTATCAACTATTTGGTTTTTCACAACGGTTTTCGGTTTATAAAATGACAGAAGAAAGTTTTAAAAACCGTGTAGCGCTCCCTAGGGTCGGTCCAGCCGGGTCGGGTCAGGGGGTGTTACAAGCACCAAGGGAAGAATGAGACAACAGACCACCATACTTTAGAGGCAGAAAAGAGAGCACGGGGAGAGGAAGAAGAAGAAGGGATTCTTGGCAGTTAGGATACTAGAAGCCACTTGAGTTTCTCCACATGGAACCAGACGAGAGTCACTCCATTTAGAGTTTTCGTTTTTCCTTTAATCTTTGTTTCCTTTATACTTATTTGTTGTCTTCAAAGTTGATTATTATGTTTTATTTGGATTATATGATTATGCACTAGTTTTATATGCTAGGATGATGATGGATCTATTTATGGAATTTTGAATGGTTTTATAAACTGTTTTTATTGTTGATTATTATTTGGTTGAGTGGGTATTTTGTTTTCAATGCTTCTTAGTGTAATGGCTTGCATTTAGTTAAATTTGTTGTTGTGAGTTATGAACCGAGAGGTGACACTAACAACGTGTTCATTAAAATGCTCACCACAATTTTGGAGTTAAATAGAGATATATTAACTTATTTTATGTGATCATTATTAGTGTTATTGTTATTAATGCATTCGTATACATTTGGATATTCATCAAGAGATATGATATTAGTATATGTGGGAATGGATTCGATTTATCTTGAGAGAGAATCTTGAATAATTTAGTTGGCACGATCATCAACCGGTAGTAACTCATTTTCATTACATTTTTATTTCCATTCATTAGGACATAATTAGTGAAGTCGGAAATCCTAGCTAGTTCTTTATTCAATCCAACTCTCACTTTTTATTTTGTTTGTTTCTTGTTTTGTTTTAGTTTTAATTAGTTTCACAACTTTCTTAATTTATTCAAATAGATATAGACTTGGTTAATTTTAGTACTCAATATCTAAATATCCCTGTGGAGACGATAATTTACTCTCATTGTACTACTTGTACCAATCTCATATACTTGCGGGTACAAAAAGGCATAACACAACACTACTTCCTCTTTTACGAACATAAGTAAGAATTATGCTCACAATATGTCTAAGCAGAACACCATTAAGCTTCTCAACATCCTAATTCTCAATATCAAAGTAAACTCTCACCTTTTCAAATAGCTTGTCATCAATAACACTACAAGAAGCAAACAGTTGCAAGATTCCCACATATGGAATCCAGAAATCAGTCCATAAATAAATCAAATTACCACATCCAAGCATGCCCGTAGACAGCAGATTTGAGCAAAAGCAAATCACTCTCCAAGTGCTAGAGCCACTCCCATTACCAGCCCCTTCAGGAACCAGGTTACTGCCTCTCATATACTTGCTTATCAGGATATCACTCCATAAGCCACCCTATCTAGAAATCAGTCTCCACCCAGCCTTCGCAAGTAGAGCCTGGTTTATATCTCTTATCTTTTTTATGCCCACCGCTACCACTCTTTTCAGGTAAGCACACATTGTCCCATTTAATCAAATGAACCTTTTGTAGTATAGCCCCAAACAAACTCTCTATTAAGCATATCCAATTTACTACAAATCTTCGCTGGTAACTTAACTGATTGCATGGTCAAAATAGGGAGAACAGTAGGAACAAACTTAATGAGGGTCACTCTACCAGCCATACTAAGCGAAGCACACTTCTAAGATGCTAGTCTTTTCTGAGTTCTCTTAACCAGCTCTCTATAAGTGTCATTTGTGATCCTTCCATGTATGAGAGGAACTCCAAGATATTTGCCCAAGTTAGAAGTGAGAGGAGAGCCACAAACTCTAGCTATCTCTTTCACATCACCCCCACATAGATTCTTAGAGTAAAAAACTCTGGACTTTTCAAAACTAACTCTCTGAACTGAGTTACTATAAAACAAATCAAGACATTATAGGGAAATAATTGATTTGGTTTTGACAATGCAGCGGAATAAAAATTAGAGTTTCAAAATTTTTTCCCTATTTTTAAAAACAAATTTTCAGGATCTTTGATTTGTACATACACGGATAAATAAAAACTTAATTTACCTTATTGTTTTCTTGATAAAAAATTCTGATTTCACCACCAAGTTTTCCGAGTTATGACTCGCGGTCTGATAACTTTTGTGTGGGCACGTCACAGATACAGAGATGACTAGTTGAAGGTTATGGAAAAATGAGAAGACAACTCTTTGTCTCCTTCCTTTGTTTGGCCGACCCCTGCAAGAGAAAGAAAAAAAAATATATTTCTTCCTGTGGCCGCACCTTTGATTTTTCTGTTTTAGGTTTAGGTTGATTTAATTCCTGATATATATTATCTATTGATATCAAGGCCCTAGGTATTAAGTTGACCAAGTCAAAATAGGATTCTAAATTCTATTTAATTTTGGTTACCTTAGGACTTGAACCAGTGACCTCTAGAATTTAAAATAATCTTTATTATTTTAATCCTTTTGTATTAGTCATAGTTCGGACTTGTAACCTCCTATGATGATTAAATAATTAATAATTCTCAATTATTAATATAATTTAATTATTAATTTTTTATCAAATGATCATATTATTTAATTAATTCCCTGAATATATTCTTATCACTTTCGTAACACAATTAATTGGACTATCCAATTAATTAATTGTGACCCTTATTACTAATAACTGTAAGGGCTAACAAGGGGACCTAATGAACCCGCAGTTTTGAGCTCTAATAATACTTAGAAATATTAATTAAACTCTTTATGTTTAAACTCGTTATGGATCCATAGTTTTGAGCTACTATCTGCGGCTACAAGGTCGCGCTAGAGATAGTGATTTCCATCTATAGGCTACTGGAAATGGAACCGCGAGCAGCCATCATGCACAGGGACATCGCATCATAGGTCGTGGAAGAGAACAAATGCATGTTCTCATCCAAGACTAACTCTAGACCATAAAAGATAGGCTTTCGAAAATCTTTCGGACGGACAACAACTTTCGTTTTCATAAAGCCAATACGCGACAATACAACACAAACAAGAAATACAATACGCAAGGACACTATCCTGAGACATAGAAAACTAGGAGCAAGAGTACATAAAGCTATTTGCATTAACATGAAAAACATGATTAGTGTACAATTAAGTTTTGCACAATAATGGAGAGACACAAAATTATGAAATGTGTATGTGGGCCTAAATAAATCTTTCGAGAGCTAAAGACAAGCTATTGCTTACCATTACACACAAAGTCTTCGAAGATTGGCAAATCTCGAATCCGCTTGAAGATTGAAGCACATGGTCGACTAAGGCACTAAAACAAGCGAATATAAGTAAATGATATTTTGTTATGGAATACAACCAACATCAAATCTAAGGTCCTAACAATCTCTCCATTTGACTATTTTGTGGCAAAATCCAATTTCTCACCAATACAAATGAAATCACTCATTCTCACATTACAAAGAGATCTTTAAATCTAAGACATAAAAAGACTTCAATCTTCAAGATTAAGGAGAACATAAGAAAAGAAACTTTCCAAACAAATACACTAGGCAAGTTTGCACAACATATCATAAACGAGAACAACATAGATACAAATATCGAATATCTCCCCCTAAATATAATAACAAAACAATATGCGCAAGCAATCAAACATTTATGTACAATATCCTACACAAGAGGAGGAGATCGTGATTTCCTTCAATTTGGAGGAAATCACGATCTCTTCACTCTATTAGAAGGAAGTCCTCTTCACCGCTGATGGAGTTATGTATTTTTCTAATAGTTATTTTAAATTTTAAATTTGATCTCCTTTATAATTATTATTTAATGGGCAATTATCAATTTGATCTCTAACTTTTGAAAAATTATCAAATTTTTAAAGCAGTTTCATTTATTGATATCCTTGGGCCCTAACGTTTTAGAAATATATTATTTTGATCCCTTTGACTAATTTTCTAACAGTTAAACCTCACAGAATTGATACAAAGACTTATTTGCCCTTGACTTTATTTAAATGAGTCAAAATTACAATTTTAACTTCAAATTTTTTTAAAAATTATTATTATTGAGAAGGGTAATAAGGTCATTTCATATTAATATTTAAAAAATAAAATTTAAATTTTTTTAAATGGATCTCCACCATCCATCAAAATTGATGGATGGTGGATATTATATTGAGCTTTTTTTACAAAAAATAAAAAGTGAAAATCAAATATTTTTTTAAATTGATCTCCACCTTCCATCAAGACTGATAGACGGTGGAGATTATATTAGAATTTTTTAAAAAAAGTGAAAATTAATTTTTTTTTAATTTGTTTTTATGTTCAACCAAAAAAAAAAAAATTTTGAAACTTTTCTTGGATCCAATCTGGATCACACCAAGAAAAAAATAATTGAAACTGTTCTTAGTAGAGATCCATATTGGATCTTCACCAACATAAAAAAAAAAAAAAAAAATTTCCAGAACAAAAAAAAAATTGATGAAGAACCCAGATGGGTTCTTCGCGTCAAAAAACCCGATCTGGGTTCTTTGTCGAAGAACTCAGATAGGTTCTTCGCGTTGAAGAACCCATTTGGGAACCAGTCTGGGTTCTTCAGAACCCAAAATTTAAGTTATTTTTTTCTTGGTGGAGATCCAGATTGGATCTCCACCAAGAACAAAAAAGAGAAATTAAAAATAATATTTTATTTTATTTTTTATAAACATTCCAATATAATCTCCACCGTCCAACAATCTTGATGAATGGTGGAGATCCAACTAATATTTTTTAATGTTTTAAATTTTTTTTAATGTTTTAACAATCTTGATGAACGGTTGACTAACAGAAAGACCAAAATGATACATTTCCAAAAAGTTAGGGCCCAAGGTTACCAATAAATGAAACTGCTTTAAAAAATTGATAATTTCTCAAAAGTTAGGAACCAAATTGATAATTGCCCTTATTTAATTATATTGGTAATTTTAGTAATGTTAGCGTAGTTTCCTATTTTTCTTATAGTTTTTAATTATTAACTGTTATGTAAAATAATATTTTTAGCCTTGTATTAGTTAGTTAGCAATTAGTGCAAACGTTAGTCAACAAATTTTAGGGGATGTTTGTACAACTATAGCAAACATTGTCGTCACTTGCAATATTATCTAAACTCGGGCAAATTTTATACAATTTTCTCTTAATTGATTAAAAATTATCAAATTATTTTTCTATTAAAATAGAAATTTTAAAAATAGAAAAACCAAGAAAATTGAAAAATGAAAAAAAAATGGATGGGCATCTAGCATCTTGATCTCTATTAGCGATGGAGATCTAGCTACGCCACTCCATCGGTGGTGGAGAATAAGATGGATTGGTGGAGATCCGTCCATCGTTAAAGATGTCAGTGTCAGTTTTTTATAAAATTAATTTCACGTGTAAAAAGGCAAATCTTAGTAGATCTAGTGTTACTCTTTTTTTCTATTTTTTTATAGAAAAAATATAAAAATTGTTTCTATTTAAAATTGATACCTTGATTATGTTCGCATATATGTAAGAAACCGTAAACAATTTTTTCAATTGAGGATAGCCCCACTCCTCTCTACTTTCAACTATTATTTAATAGGACAAATTACAGCCTACCTACCTGAGGTATCCTAAATTACGGGCAGAATCAACATTTTGAGAAATTGACTACAGACCCCCCTGTCATTAGCGTTGACCTGTTAAAAAAGACAATTGACCGTTAAAAACATATAAAATTTAGGACAAATTATAGTCTACCTACCTAAGGTATCATTAATTACATACGAAATTAACTTTTAAGGAAATTGACTGTAGACTCCCTTATCGTTAGCGTTGACCGTAAAAAAACACAGTTGACCATTAAAAATATGTAAAAAGATAAATTTGTGCATAGTTAAAAAAATCTAAAATAAAATAAAAATAAATATATTTTAAATCTCCACCATCCAAGTGGACTTGGATGGTGGAGATCTATTCATGAAAAAAATTTAATAAATTTTAAACAATAAAAATTAAATCTAAGATCTCCACCGTCTATCTGAAGATTTATCAAAATGTTTGCTTGAAAAAAGATAAGGATTTGGTGCAGATCCATCTGGTGGCTATGAAGCCTTCCCCTTTACGCGATTGTTCTCGAACCCGATTCGAGAACCTTTGAGAACCCATCGCGAACTTGGGTTTGCGGTCCATGGTGAATCCAGCATGGATCTCACCATTATCTCTCTCTTATTCTTGTTTTTTTAAAATCTCTACCGTTGGACGATGGAGATTTTAAATAAATCTTAATTTTTTTCTTATAAAAATAAATATCTGAGATGGACAGTGAAAATCTTAACTTTTTTTTTCAAATATTTTAAAAATAAGACGAAATGACCAAAGTACCCTTAATATTGTTGACTTTGACTAATATTGATTGATGTTGACTAACAACAGAGGCCAAGGAGGTCTGTAGTGAATTTTCTTAAAAATTCATTCCGCATGTTATACATGTATCTTAAGTAGTTGTGCTGTAATTTGTCCTAAATTTTATATATTTTTAACGGTTAACTGTTTTTTTTTTTTTTTCAACACTAATGATATGGGGTTTGCTGTCAATTTTCTTAAAAATTGATTCCACCTATAATTAGTGATACCTTATGTAGATAAGATATAATTTGTCTTATTCAAAAACTTTCCATGACAGATACAAGTTAGTCTTCTATTCATGTTAGATGGGTTTGTTAGTAGAAAAGACATAAATACCCATACGATTTGTTAAAAGTACCTAATTGATTAATTTGTCCTTATATCAAATAAAATAAAATAAAATGCTTTAACAAATTGTAGAAATAATTGAAATATTCAAAAAACACATTAAAAAGTTGTGGAAATAATTAAAATATTAAATTGCATTAAGAAACTCTAATAATAATTAAAAATTTAAAAAAATTAAGAATTTCTTCTACAGTGGAAATCCACAATAGATCTCCAATACTAGATAGAGATTCATTCAGATCTCCAACCGGCCATGGAGATCCATCGTGCAACGGTGGTGATGGACGGTCATGGATGTTCGTGGTGCAATGAGATATTTTTGTATTTAACCCCTATCATTATATCCACATGCACATGTTCTGATAACTGTATGAGGACTGGAGTTTGATTTCTTTTGGTCTTTACATATTACTTATTAATTCATTTTTCATGCGGACTGTGGATACACACTTAAGCAAGTGATTATATAAATATTCCTCGTTATAAGTAAAAGCACTTCTTTTTAAAATCACTCCTTTCAAAATGTTCAACAATAGCTATGACTTTTCACACCAACTTACTTCTATTTTCAACAGATTTATGGTACAAACAATTTTCATAATTTTTCTCTTTTTCAATTTTCTTCTTTTTAGGTGGGGATGATTCAAAAGAATTTTTGCTTTGACAAACAAATCAATTAAGGCATATTTGATTCACAATTTGAAGATAATCAATTTTTAAAATACCCTGAACTTCTTATTATCTGCATTAACTAATTATTAATTAACGTTTTAACTAACTTTAGGATGTGAAAAGTCTAGATTATCTATGACTTAGTTATTTTATTATAATAATAATATTTTTTGAAATAATAATTTAAAATTGAATTACTTAATTAAATTTTTTTTAAAAAAATTAAATGCCATCAAGCTCTCTTCCATGCAAGATCTCCTCTAGATAGGGGGAGACTTTATTTCCTCGGATGTTGAAGACACCGTGAATCTCCTCCATTTTTTGTACGTTTTCTTTTTTAAAAAAATTCTTTTGACAATTTTTTAAATATGGATAATTTGTATAATTTGTTTATGTAGATTTTATAGTTATGGTAAAATGTTGCCGCTATATTTAGGTTTGTAAATGAAATTAACCCTTTAAATATATGTACGGTCTCATAATTAAACAGCAAAACATTTCTTCTTTTTTTGTTTTGAGATTTTGATTTTCTTTTAATAAAAAGGAATTGAATTCTTTGTTGAATTTGGCAACACATTAGCTCATAATTAATAATAAGGTGTTTAAATTTTGTTTTCTGAAATATGGTATTCAGATTTTATTATAGGAAGTTGGTCTAAAGAATTTTTTTTTAGATTTTAACAGAAAACGAGAGTTATCAACTTATATAAAGAAAAATAATAAAAAAAGAAAAAAAAAATTAAATAACAGAGTTGATGCACTATATGATTATAATTTATATACAAAATATAGCTAGCTAAATATAGCCTCAACAGTAGCAGATATAGTCTAATAATAACTATATCTCTCAAACGAAGTTGAGGTCCGATATTCGAATCTCCCATTCCCCAAGGCAAAGAAAAAAAAAAAAAAAAAACAAATATAGCCTCAAGGTCTCTACCCATGTGGATGTATAGTAAGAATTTTGGAATTTAAAGGAAGTCAAGCTCCACTTCCATATAGAGGTAGTTAACAAGTCCACATAGACTCTTCATAATGGGCCTGACCCACCACCAAATCCATGTCGTAGATAGGTTTGAGCTTAGAGGAGGAAGGTGAGGCACTGTTAGTGGGGCTTGTTGGACTGAGCACCTGATTGTTGTTGGAGAAGGAAGCAGTTTGTCTTACACGTAGGTGAACCACCTCTGCTTGAGCCAAAGCCAATTGTGTTTGGAGTATGTCTATTTGCTGTTGTAGAGACGATATGGCTCCAACGCATCCATACACTGGGTCACGCACCCTTGCGTTCGCTTCATAAACCATACTACTCACTGCATCTCCTCTTTGATGCACTGGCAATTCCTGTAAATCATCAATGGAGCCTCAATATTGTATTTAATATTCAGAGATTTGGTTGTTTTTTACTTTTATCAGGTGTGATCTCTATATGTCTTTTGCATATTGTCTCTAGTGCTTGTTTGAAATGTCGTTATCAATCTCCAGTGCCTTGTCTCCGTATAACCGTTGAGCTTTCAGGATAATTTTAACATTTTCATGAATTCACTCACCAAACACCCCATCAATTAAAAAAATAATATAAAACAAACTCCATGTAGTGAGTCAACAAACTTCGACAACCTCTGTCGTTACCCAAAAACCTCCCTCACAGGTTTTATTTTTTATATCGATAAAATCTAAAGGATTGTAATTCTTTGAAAATTTGGTATTACTTAAATTCAAGCCCTTTTATTTGAAAAACAAAGTGGTGTCAACTTCAAGGCCTCCCTCAATGGGGCTTGTGGTCAAAAAAAGAAAACTTTGTAATTTTATATCTTTCTTAATTTTGCTTCCAGGAAAAGTAAATTTAGACTTGCAGTGCTTGTAAACTGTTAATTAGCAATAACAAGTCTTGAATTTTTTCCTCAAGGAGCTGCTTCCAAAACAATTAAACCTTAAAAGTCATAATTTTGAAAGAAGAAGAAGAAGAAGGAGGAGTAGGAGGAGCAGGTCACCTGTAGCATTTTGTTGACATTGCTAGCTCCAAAAACCTTGTGGACATTAGCAAACTTCTGAGGCTCATCTGCAGGAAAATAAGGAGCAAAAACACAATCTTGGGCACACCTTCTCCTTAGAAGCTTGCATGCTGCACATGGTGAGGGTGCACCTTGTTTCCTGCCACTCTCCTTCATGCTGACACCTGTCACTTTGTTGCCTACTACTTTAGAAGAGAGAAGACAATTAGGAATTTGTTCTTCTAGTTGTAGATTATTATAGAAGCTCAAAGACAAAAAAACAAAAAGAGCAAATTAAGCCAAGACTGACAAAGAAGAAGAAGAAAAGTAGCAAAAGAGTGAAGAAATGAGGGGGCCGTGAAGGGTAGAATTAGGGGTGCTTATATAAGCATAGGGGTCCCTCAAACGACCCTTTATATTTTTATCGACAAAAAAACATCTCTTATGACATGACTCCTTTATGCCTTTATTTTATATACTTTTAAGTTTTACAATTTTCATATATAATGGATTATTTATTATAGACCAAATAGCATGTAGGAACCCTGAGGTTTGTTCATCTATAAGTAGAATCAATCTTTGAATTTATTGACAAATACCTCCTCTGCCGTTAGTCAAACTTCATTCAAATTTAACAGTTGACTATATTTGACTATTAAAAATACCAAAATATCCTTAAATAATATATAAAATTACTAATATTTATTAAATAAAAAAATAGTTTAAAAGATAAGATTGATGGTGGTTATTTTAACAATTTATTTTTTTAGTTTTTTTTAATTTAATGAATATTAGTAATTATATATATAATTTAGGGGCATTTTGGTCTCTTTAACTGTCAAATATAGTCAACCATTAAATTAAATAGAGTTTGACTAATGGTAAGGGAAGTCTTCGTTAATAAACCCAAAAATTAATTCCGTTTGTAAATAAGTAAACCTTAGAGTATCTCAATGTTATTTGCCATTTATTATAAATGTTATCTGTTGATGTTTTATTACATTTTACAGCAAATTTGTTACTACTTTATGGAATTATTTCTCTTATATTGTAAAACCAACATTCTATGTAAGTTTTGTTACATATTACATGAATATTTTTATATGTCTATATAAAATGAATTATTATGTACAAGTTATGATTTTTCTTCTTACTACTCATATATTTATTTTTACTACGCATCATTATTGTTACCAATAACATTATCAAAGATAGAAGTTTACAAATTATAAAATTTGATTACATCTATTTTGAAGGAATATAAATGATTTTCTGTAAATGTTTTTTTTTTTTTTTTTTGTATTAAAATACATAATGATAAAACTTGGACTCAAATAATCAAAATAAATGTAATTAAAAAAAGGTACAATTAATAAAGATGGTGGTTCACAAAGTGGGGTCCTTTTTCACTTCTTTTAATATATAGTGCAAAAAATGATGCATGCATGCATACTTGGAAGACATATAATTATAACATAACATAATGTCTAAAATAACATTAGGTTGTGGTTGTGGATCCAATGTATATATAAATATGTATCAAAAGTAGATTGGAATACCTCGCATTCCACGCCTTTGGAATTATCTTGGGTCTTCATGTGATGCGCGCATGGTTGTTGTCACTTCTATCTTAATGAGTGTGAACTCAACTCATCAACCTATTTGGACCATTATCTCAATTTCAAATAATACCCAAGAATCTACTGTAGTTAAAAGTAAGCTAGAATTGTAAAAATTAAAATACAATATTTGACAATTTATTTGTAATTGTCATATATATTATATACTATTAAGAGGTGTTATAATAAATAATATGAAAATTTTAATTACGTGGTCATGACGTTTGGCATTGAAATTCTAAATTTAGGTTAGGTTTTATTTCTATAGTTTGGCTTGAATACAAGAAAATATTTACATTTTTTTTAATAGAAACCTTCCTTTCTCAAAATCTAGTTGTACAAAATTTACACTTATTTCTTTAGAATATCATAGAACAATATTTGAATTAATTTAATGTGAAATTAAAATAAAACAATTTAATACCCTTAAAAAAAACAATTTAATAAGATGAAACATATAAATTATGAAAAGCAAATGTAACATAGACCACAGTGAGATAGACAAAATATTAATGGAATATACCAAAAATACATCACTTGCAAAACTGAGTTCTAGTTGAGTTGATTGTATTTCTTCTCATTCACTTGTGAGAAAAGTTTAATAATATAAAAATAAGTGTACATACAGACTATAAAGGATAGAGCTCTCTTAGTGTCAGCTGGTCATCAGAGACAGGTACCTGATCAGCTATTGATCATAGCATCACAAGAATGTATATAGGGCTGGCACTAATCAAATCATCAGGAAGCTATATATCTGATCATAATCAAACGTGCAACACAAGAAGCTATCTAGCTGATCATCACTAAGCGTGCACAGTTAATCCTCATCAGTTGAACTCAAGACATGCCAGGCCGCCAAGTTAATTACATCAGGAACCTGACTTGGCCATTGATGTGGAAGTTAGTTAGGATCGCGCTTATTGTGTGGGAGGTCACAGTTTGATTGAGCATTAGATTTTGAATGTTTCATAGCCTACACAACTTCAATTTCCAGCAAACTTCATTGAGATTCAAACTGCGAGCGAAGTTGAAGAACCTGTGGTTGAATAGCAAATCAATCATGCTTTTGAAAACTAGAAGAAAGCTGATCAACTACTTCTTGGCTGACTTATCTCAACCGTGAGTCCAAGCTTGATTGGTCAGGTAACCTCTTGCAAAACCTCACTAGAACTTTGGATTAAACTTGAAAAGATGTATTCACAATAGTCCACGGTTAGGATTTTACAACTTAGACAACAACTTCAAAGTATTAAAAATGGGGTGACTTTGTTAGTGAGTTCATAATGAAAATAAAAAAAAAATTGTTGGAGATGTCTTGATGGCTTTTGGAGAAGAAGTACCATATAATGATCTGATTATGAGTTTTATGAGTAGAGTTGGTCATGGATATGACTTAGTTTTGTAGATTCTAGAATCTACACGATATCTGGGGACCATAGGTCAGATGGAAGTAGGGCCAACAACCTGCACACTAAAGTAAAGGTCGTGCTCTTTAGGACATCGGAGTGGTGCCAGCTAAATAGTCTCTGACGCCCAAGTTTGATTGAGAATTCACGTAAAGAAGGATAGCAAATGAAATTACCACATGTAATAATCGTATTCGAGCGTAACGTAATCGTTGGTGCGTCGAGCATAGTTTTGAGGGCTTAATGGTGACTATGTCGAACCTAGCTGGATTGCACTTGGGTCGTGTGAAAGTCTAATAGTTTAAGAGCAAAATGACGGCTTTTGATAAAAATGCTTAACCCCAATTTATAAAGCCATAAGGTTATATTTATAGCAATGTGTGTTAGCCATTGGAGGGATTATCGAGGATTTCGTGCTTTGAGATATCAGGGATTCCTGTTGTCTCGGAGTTGTTTGACTCAGTCAATACTTGACTTGGTCAATTTGTGAGTAAGTTCTTGCGCTTGGTCGACCGGTGGGCCTGTTTCCTGGGCTCTGTCTACCGCTGGACTTGTTTGGGCTGTATTGTTTCTTCTTTTTAGGTCTAACCCTTTTTGGGCTATTTTTGACCACTACAGTTTGCTCCCTACTCTCTTAGCTTCTTTTGAAGCTCGGAGAGTAGTGTAAGAAAGCTCGAAAGTGATGCATGCACTTTAAAGTGTCAAGCAAGTGCTGTAAAGAGTGATTGAAAAAAGGGGGCGACAAATGTCGATCGTAATTTACCAAACTAGGTGGCATTTTATCACAAGGTGATAGATGGGATCTACTTCTGTCGTCCGAAAATTTATATCACAGGTGCATGTTTTCATCACAGAGCGATTGGTTACCCGACGAGGTTATGATAGGGATCGACTTTTGTCGATCGAAATTATATCACTCTAGGGTGATAGCGATTTATCACATAAGGTGATTGGTTATCACGTGAGGTGATATGAGGGATCAACATTTGTCAATTGAAAATTATATCACTCTAGGGTGATAGTGATTTATCACACACAAGATTATTGGTTATCACACGAGGTGATATGAGGGATCAACTTTTGTCGATCTAAAAATATATCGCTAGGTATTCATCATACAAGGTGATTAGTTTTAGAAGTGATGAGAGGGATCGACGTTCGTCGATAAAAAATATATCACTCAGGGGAAGCGATTATTACTGGGTGATGAGGCGGTGATGTCGACCAAAGGTCTTTAGTGACGCCTTTATAACTGCCCAAGGTGGCAACTAGGGCTGATGTGTCGCATTTATATGGCGTGGTTTCGAGGAGAAGCTATTTGAAATGATTGAGGGTCTCCTCGCCTACTTCTTCAGAGACTGTATAGCCAACAACGGCGTGCCACGTGTCAGTCATGCAGAAGTCTCCATAGCCCTATATAAGCCCCCATAGTGCCATTCTCTCTCTTTATCCACTTATAAAAATTCCCATTCACCAGTAGAGTGAGAAAATACTTGTTTCTTGAGTTTCTTTTTATTATTTCTAGGAGATTCCAGTGTGCTTCTTCCTTTTTCCTCTGTAATCTTTGAGGTATGTCCTTCGCAAGCCTTTTTTTATTGTTTTCTGTGCGTATTTATTTTCTTTTTACCTTGCAATTTGTCATTTTTTTTCATTTATTTTGAGTAAACTGCCATGTTTTCGCTCGCATGTTCTTGTTTTTTGAAAACTAGATAGATAACTGCCTCTAGATCTTATTTGTATAGTTTTCTTAGGGTGAAACAGTTAGTGAATGAATCTAGGGCACTTAGCAGTAAATGTCGTGTAAACGTTTGAATGGTGTCTAGAGTAGGTATAGAGTCATCTAGGTGTATAGACTTTTTCTCCTTACTAAGTTTTATTTTTACTCGACAGTGTTAGGAGCCATGTCGAGCCTTGTTGAGGAAGCAATACAGGAGATCGAGTTGGAGAAGGAGTCGAGTGGGGAGTCAATGAATAGTAAACCGCATCCTCTGGCAACCGTGACTCCTGCGGGAATCATCGACTTGGACCCCAACAGGTTGTTTCGGTAGGTGATAGGTCAAGCGACTAGGTAGTTGATGCCGAGGCTTCGATATCTGGAGGTAGAATTCTACCTGCGAGTTTAAACTCGGTGACCAGGCTCATTGAGTCTGATCTGCTCCGGATCAGATTCCAGTACGAAATCCCCAAATCCTGTCGAGCTAAGGTTGCTGACGTCGATTGAATGTGAGGATTCATCTCATGGCGATTGGACCTGTTTCTTCGAGCTGCCCTTCCGACAAGGTCTGAGGTTCCCGATCCTGACCATAGGTCGTAAGTTGTTAAGGTTCTTTAACTTAGCTTCGGGTCAACTGATGCCGAACGGGTGAAGGCTTCTATTGTTGATAGAAGTCTTCCATGAGAAGAGAGGTCTACCTTTCTCGCTGGGCAACTTGTTCCACTCATACTACATGAAGGGACATGAAGATGAGTCTAGGCGTTACGTGATCTCGGCTCGCCCTCATAGACCGCACTTCAACACTGATCTCATGACAAACGATCATGGGTGGAAAGATAGGTATTTCTTCGCAAGGGGTAAGCTGGTCATGGGTCCATTTGAGGGCGACCGATACATTCGCTCAACGTGGAATGTCCCTAGTAAGATAGTGTTTTCTGGATACTTAGTCATTTGATTTTACTTAATTTTACTTGATTGGAATGCCCCTGGTGAGATGCTGGCTCAAGCGTTTTTGTCTGTCGTGTGAGCGAGAATTGTACACAGTTTAATCACTCGGTTGATCCAGCGAAGAGGAGTTGGAAGACGTTGTTGAGTAAAGAGAGTTTGAGGTCGAGTCGGTTATGGGCACAAGTCGACTTGAACGTCAAAGGTACTCATTTCCCTAAGTTAAAAAATTTAGTCTCTTACGCTTGGGTTCGACATTGCTTTGAACTGCTTTGTGGGACTCGTTTTCTTACTCCCGTTTCTGAGGTCGAGCATAAATTCGCTTCAAATTCTATGTCGAACATCAAGTCGAAGATCATGTATGCTGACGAGGCGTTCGCTAGGCGTCGTGAGAGAGCACTGGCCTCAGCTCAAAAGAGAAAGCAACCAAGTGGTTAGCAGAGCGCGGCTCAAATGTTGCAGGCTGGTCAGCCCTTGACTCCGGCTCTTGCATCGCCTTCAAGCCCGAACCCTAAAAATGATGCCTCCAAGTAAGCCAAAAAGAAGCAGAAGGTGGTGGATGAGTCTAGCTACAACAGTGCAATCTCCTTCCCGGCTGGGACCTTTACTTACAAGGATTTCAAAGCCTTGGTTGATGGCGCTGACCAAGTTCGTCTTCCCGTGCGACCCTCAGCACATGAGGTGTAGGAACCGTTTTTCCGTTCTACTGGTCATACAGTGGAATTGGGGTTTAAACTTTTTTATACATATCGCAATACAGATCGCAAAAGCGATCTATGACCTAGTAAAACTTTAGAACTATATTTTCGGAACAATGAAAAAAAAAATATCAAATATATATTTATTTTATATATAGAAAATTGTAATCAATTAAAAGAATGAAAAAAAATAAGGAACATACCACCGTTGGAGGCTCCTTCGTATTTTTTTTGCAGCTCCTTGTCTATACCACTATGTCTTCCTTGCTATATCCCGACACCGGTAACTTGCATGTGAGCGCGTCACGTTGTCAGGAATAGTGAAGAGGTAGAATGAAAAGGAGTTAGAGAGATACTGTATCTCTACGGTCACTTTTCTTATTTCTGTATTTCTTACGTAAAATAAACTTTGAACGTAAAACTGATTTGGTTTTAGCTGTCCTGTTATATTAAAAACTCTTTTTAATATATATTTAAGTTATTAAATTAATAAAAAACTTTCTTTTAATTAATTTATCAATAACTTTTGAATTTAAACTCTTTTAAATTGAAATAATATTTATTTATTTTATTTAATAAATGAGATAATCCTATTATCTCTTTATTCAAAATAAAATAAACTATTATCAGACTTTTGAATTTAAACTTTTTAAATTCAAATTTATTTTATTTAATAAATGAGATAATCCTATTATCTCACTATTCAAAATAAAATATCAACTATCACCCTCCTCTTATCACTAATTACATAATCAAATAATCTTATTATTTAATTGTTATAGTTGCCATTATTTAATAATTGAATAATCATATTACTTAATTAACTCCTGACACTTGTTACTTTCGCAATACGATTAATTGGACCATCCAATTAATTATGCGTGACACTTGTTACCTAAATGGATCGGGTTAGCAAGGGGACCTAATGGACCCACAATATTTTGAGCTCCGATAATCCTTGGAATCATTAATTAAACTGTTTAATTAATATTCCTTGATTATCAACTCTGGTGTTATTCTACTAAAAACCCGAAACTGCATTCTCTTAACTGCGGACGCTTTTACACAGACCGATATCACTCGGTGTCCATTGATATAGTTATTACATATGGTATGACCCTCCACAGTAGTTCATAATTAGAGTTGGGTCATAATGTTTGTTATACCCCTCTAATTATATATATCCTTTAAGCACAGTTGATTCTCTAATGAACAATAAATCCTATTTCCTTATGGAATCAGGAGAGCGCTCATATTGTTCAAGCCTTGAATCAACCCTTAAGGGAACTACTCTCTACTTCTCACAAGAAGGAGTGGATTCCAATATTGTGTACAAACCTTCACAGCCATAAGCTAAATCGCAATCCCAACATACGGAGAATATTGATCAGAAATAATCATCCGACCTCATCCATGGTATATCAAAGATCACGATCTAACCTGAAGGAGTCGATAAGACACTCATGGATTGAGATCACCCACATATAGCCATCATAAGTTGATGTATATGAATCTCATCGGTAAATGAATCTTAGTGAGAGATTCATATAGATCATGGCCCAATCCTATATGATCACATCATACAAGGTGCCTCCATTCCCATATCTCCATATGAATGATTCAGGATAGAATCATTGTACAATACAGAATGGACCGTAGCTATAGATTAACTGCAAATAAAGTACTCACCTTTATTTGCTATCTATGGACTCTTTAGATTGCACATCTTTTACTGTATCTATCTGTATATGACAATGATATACACAGTATGAGATTACATCCGGCAATCTTGGATGTTATAATGCACAAGTTTATATAATATAAATAACACGATAAGAATGAATTGAACTCTTCTTCTATTTATTTATAAAAAAACTTTTACAAATTAAATCTTTAGGGCAAAAACCCCAACAATCTCCCACTTGCACTAAAGCATGTGAGGCATATGACGTAACCTTAGACCTTCTAGGTGACCCGTGAATACATTAGCCGGTAAGGTCTTCGTAAATGGATTAGCATGATTGTTTTGTGAGGCTATCTTGGTGACGATCACATCTCCTCTCTGCACTATCTCTCTAATGAGATGATACTTCCTCTCTATATACTTCCCTATTTTATAGCTTCTTGGTTCTTTGGAATTAGCCACAGCACCACTGTTATCACAATAAAGTGTGATGAGCCTATCCATATCTGGAACAACTTCCAGATCACTCAAGAACTTGCAGAGCCAAACAGCCTCTTTAGCAGCTTCACAAGTGGCTACATATTCGGCTTACATGGTAGATTCAGTAATGCAAGATTGCTTAATACTTCTCCACACAATGGCTCCACCACCCAGGGTGAAAACGGATCCAGACGTGGATTTCCTAGAATCCATGTCTGATTGAAAATCAGAATCCGTGTATTCTAACGGGATCAAATCCTGTCCGGAATACACGAGCATATAGTTTCTCGTTCTCTGAAGATACTTGAGAATGGTCTTGACTGTAACCTAATGATCTAATCCCTAGTTGGAGTGGTATCTGCTGACTACTCCTATTGCATAGCAGATGTCCGGTTTCGTGCATAACATAGCATACATGAGACTTCTTACTGCAGATGCTTAGGGCACACGTCTCATATCCTCAATATCTTGGGGTGTCTTAGGACATTGTTCCTTAAATAAGTGAACTCCATGCCTAGAAGGTAAATTACCTTTCTTGGAGTTCTACATCGAAAATCGAACTAGAATCTTATCGATATATGATGCCTGAGACAGTGCTATGAGTTTGTTCATATGATCCCTTATAAGTTGGATCCCTAGAACATAACTCGCCTCTCCCAAATCTTTTATTTGGAATTGGCTAGCTAGCCAGCCCTTGACGTCAAACAACACTCCCACATCATTCCCAATGAGTTGGATGTTGTCTACATATAGGACTAAGAAAACTATCTTTTTGTCAATGATGCGCTTGTATACATAAAGCTTATCAACATTTTTCTCGAAGCCATAGGTTTTGATCACATCATCAAACCTTATGTTCCAAGATCTAGATGCTTGCTTAGGTCCATAAATGGACCTTTACAGCTTGCAAACTTTTTTCTTTTGATCTCGGGACAAGAATCCCTATGGTTGCATCATATAGATGTTTTTGTCAAGATTACCATTTAAAAATACAGTCTTGACGTCCATTTGCCAAATTTCATAATCGAAATAGGCTCCAATGGATAAAAGAATCCCAATAGACTTAAACATGGTAACTGGCGAGAAGGTCTCTTCATAATCGACCCCTTCTTTTTGGGTATAACCCTTAGCCACTAACCTTGCCTTGAAGGTCTCTACCTTCCCGTCTATTCCTCTCCTTCTCTTGTAGATCCACTTACACCCAATGGGTTTTACTCCATCCAGTAAGTCTACAAGATCCCAGACTAAGTTGGAGTATGTAAACTCCATCTCGAGATTCATGTGTTTGAGCCATTCCTATTTATCAGGATCATTGCATTCTTAAATGACAGTGGGTCATCCACACTATTAGTAGAGAGAATACCTTATCCCTCACCTATTCCTAAATAGCGTTTAGGTTGTATCACAACCATCCCACTACGTTTAGGTGGTAGTTTATCCCGATTAGGAATCATCTGACTCTCAGATGTTTATGGATCAACAACTCTTGTTGATGGAGTACTGGTCTCACCAGGCTCCAGTTTATTTAACATAATCTTGGATCGAGGCTTATGGTCATTAATATAGTTGTCCTCAAGAAACTTTGCATTTGTCGATACAAACACTTTGTTATCTTCAGGACTATAGAAGTATCTGCCTCTGGTCTCTTTGGAGTATCCTACAAACAGGCAGACTGTAGATTTGGAGTCTAGCTTTCCACTTATGTTCTTCAGCACGTGTGCTGGACACCCCCATATGCAGAAATGTTACAAACTAACTTTACGACCATTCCACAACTCTAAGGGAGTCTTAGGAACAGATTTGGATGGCACTACATTCAAAATGTATGTCGCTGTTTGTAACGCATATCCCCAGAAGGAATTTGGTAATGATGAGAAACTAATCATAGATCTCACCATTTCCATTAGGGTTCTATTTCTCCTCTCTGCTACACCATTTTGCTGAGGTGTAGCCGGAGCTGTGAGTTGGGATACTATCCCATGCTCGACCATAAAGTCTTTAAACTCTTGGTCAAGGTACTTACCCCTATGATCCAATCGTAGAGACTTGAGAGTCTTACCTAACTGATTCTCAACTTCAGCTCGGAATCTTTTGAACTTTTTAAAAGTTTTCGACTTACGTTGCATCAGGTAGACATATCCGTATCTAGAGTAGTCATCTATAAAGGTGACACAATACTCATAACCACCCTTGACTTTAACATTCATCGGTCTGCAGACATCAGAATGTATAAGCTCTAGTAGCTCTTTAGCTTTAAGGCCTTTTTTCAGTAAAAGGTCTCTTAGTCAATTTACCTTCTAAACAGGATTCACAGACATGTAAGGTACCAACCTTTAACTCGCTTAAAGGTCCGCTTTTTACTAGTCTATCTATCCGGTCAAGGTTAATATGACCAAGCCGTAGATGCCAGAGATACGTGTTATCTTCTGGAGAAATCTTATGTCGTTTGGTTTTAGGTTTTTCAATCTTAAACAACTCGGTGTTGAGCAGTGTTGTATATATTAACGGTCTTAACACATACAAATTATTTTCATTACTTCCTGAACAAATATTCAGATCATTCTTTGAAATAATAACAGATTTATTATTAAAAGAAACAGAATATAATTGTTCTAACAATTTAGAAATGGAAATTAAATTCCGTGTAAATCCAGTAATATAATAAACATTGTTCAAAAGTAAAAATCTAGTAATTGAACCCACTGCTCGAGCCAACATGACATCCCTCGACCTCACACGCATCGAGAAGGCTCCCTCATCTAGCTGTGTCCAAGAATCAGTCCACTGCAAAGAAGAACAAACATGGTTAGTGGCCCCCTGAATCAACTATCCAGGGTAAAGAATCATCTTCCACTAAACAAGATTCAAGAATTGGTAAATCATATTTATCTTTCTGCTTTTTCTTCTTGGCTACCTCCTCTAGGTACTGAGGACAGTTTCTCTTCCAGTGCCCGACCTAGTTACAAAGAAAATATTTTCCCTTGTCTTGGTCGGTAGAAGTGCCCTTCTTTTTGCCTTGGGCTTGGGCTTACCTTTAGCCTTCCTAGCAGACCTCTTCCTCTTCTTATTTTCAGAGGAGGAAGATGGTTCGGCAACATTTACCTCACCGGTCTTCACCTTACTGTCCTTATTCAAGGCCTCGAAGGTCGTGAGCTCATTGAGCAACTGAGTGAGACTGAACTGCAACTTGTTCATCCCGTAGTTGTTCTTAAACTGATCAAAACTCTTCGGAAGAGTTATCACTATGATGCCCACTTTGATTTCTGCCGTGTTGAAGTAGGACACCATAGTCAAGACATGTTCCTGAACAATTGTGCCTTCCTTCATGTGAGTGAGCATAGCGGCACAAACAGCTTCGTGACGTTTTTGCTCAGAGGGTTGCCCAAACATATCTTGCAATGACTGCATAATTTGGAATGCTGTAGTCATTGTTTCGTGCTTTGTAACAAGCACTTTCATCATAGAAGCTAACAGATATGAACGGGCTTTCTCATTTGATAAAACCCATCGCTGGTATGCCTGACAAACTCTTTGTGGGGCATTAGCAGTAGGTTGTGGAGGACATTCCTCAGTAAGCACAAAATTAAGGTCTTTGGTGACAAAAAACGCATTTATGTTAAGTTTCCACTTTGTATAGTTATCACCAGTTAATTTGTTGAGTATAAGTATTTGTAATAAGGCAGAAGACATTATTACTGAAATATAAATAAACATTCATTCAGTCATTTATTGAAAACAAGTGCTAATGCTTTGGCATAAATTTAAACATAATGCATGTACATGTTTAACGAACTAGAACTACCTAAATAAAAACATTTACTACGCTACGATAATCCAACATACCACAAAGAAGTGTCGCCTTAGGTAGGGTCGGTCAAGTCCTTGCATGTTGGACCAAGACATTCTCAATCAAATAATATTCTAGAATAACTCTTATTCCATATTATTCAACCATCGTTTATTTAGTCAGGTTTTCGATTAATCACATTTAATCTAAACCTTGTGAGTGTAATCCATCATTTCAAATCTCATGGGCTTAACTCGAGAGTGTCGCCTTAGGGTCGGTCAAACCCGAAATACCCCCAGAAATCCTATCCGTTAGGAAGTCAACCTTGGTATTGACCTTCGTGGAAACCCTCCTTAGGGAGGACGAACGTAAAGCCGTCATGAGGCTCTACTCGGATCTCAAGGTGTTAAACTAACAATGGAGACTGCGGAATATATATGTCATATATCCCTCTCCCACTCACTATTTTAAAACTTAGGGTTTTCTATTCGTTAATGCACCTAAACTCTACAAGATTAAACGACTAATTTTAATCAAGTTATATAGGGCATTAACTAATTTTTTATTAGAATCATATTCTAAATAATTATGATTTTTAACACTTAAAATTTATAAGTGAATAATCTAAACTTAGATAAACGTTTTACTAAAGTTAGATTATTAATTTCGTGTTTACCAAGTTTTAACTATTTAAAACTCTAACAAATTATTTGGTTCATTTATTTATTAGATAATTAATCATATTAAACTTAATTTAATAAATGAAAATATTAATCTAAATTTATTAAACACTTTAATAACAAGATTAATATTAAAAGAATTATTCAGTTTTTAACTATTAAAAACTAATTATTTTTCATAGCAAATTATAAATATATTATTTGCTATTTTAATCACATTAAAACAAATAATATATAAATGCCATGATGCATGTATGACAATATCAACATATATTT
Organism: Xanthoceras sorbifolium; assembly: GCA_003430845.1. NCBI lineage: Eukaryota > Viridiplantae > Streptophyta > Magnoliopsida > Sapindales > Sapindaceae > Xanthoceras > Xanthoceras sorbifolium. The sequence continues at coordinate 21,861,394 of CM010618.1, forward strand.
GTGTAGGCACACTTAAATCTAAATGACATGTATTTGCATGACAATACTAATTATCACATAATAAAGCATATATGAGTTGATCGAGTGTTGTGGATTATTTAACCTAAAAAAAATAAAAATTAAATTACAAAAATAACCCCAAGGCATTCCTTGGTCTTCTTGTAACTTCATAGTCTTTCAATCTCTTCAGAACTCTTCGATTCATCTCATAAATTTAAAACAATTGTTGATTTGTGCACTGAATAAAAACAAATTTAGATGAGTGCACCAAACACTTTGTGCACATGATAACATGTCGGCCAAAAGTACTGTAACGCATATTTGCAAGCCTTTAATGCTTACCAGTGCAAAAACTCATTTGCGCACCAAACTTTTACACAAATTCACACATGACAGTGCACTGTGCAAAACTAGCATATTGTGTTCACCAAACTTTTTGGCTTTTTGCACACATGACAGTGCACCGAAATATTGCACAAATTCACGGCACATTGGTGCAACAATTGCGCCGTGTGTCCGCAGCCAGCTGATTCAGTTTTCGATCATAACTTATTTTTTGATTTTTAGCATCTTCATCTTCGATTACATTTTATAAAAAAAAAATATAATAAAAAAAAAACAGAAAAAAATTGAAAAATAAAATAAATTAATTTACAACCCAGTAACATATAAATCCATAACATCATAAAAATTTACGATCAACCATGTTTAAAATTAAACAATTTAATTTAAACAATATATAGCCAAATAAATAAAAAAATATTGTGCCTACACAATCATACATCAGGAGCATCGAAAACAATTTTCTGTTTCGAAAATAACCCAGGCTCTAATACCAATTGTAGGAACCGTTTTTCCGTTCTACTAGTCACGCAGCGAAATTGGGGTTTAAAAACTTTTTTTTACAGATCGCAAAAGCGATCTGTGACCAGTAAAACTTTAGAACTATATTTTCGGAACAATGAAAAAAAAAATATCAAATATATATTTATTTTACATACAGAAAATTGTAATCAATTAAAAGAATGAAAAAAAATAAGGAACATACCACCATTGGAGGCTCCTTCGTATTTTTTTCTGCAGCTCCTTGTCTATACCACTATGTCTTCCTTGCTATATCCCGACACCGGTAACTTGCATGTGGGCGCGTCACTGTTGTCAGGAATAGTGAAGAGGTAGAATGAAAAGGAGTTAGAGAGATACTGTATCTCTACGGTCACTTTTCTTATTTCTGTATTTCTTACGTAAAATAAACTTTGAACGTAAAACTGATTTGGTTTTAGCTGTCCTGTTATATTAAAAACTCTTTTTAATATATATTTAAGTTATTAAATTAATAAAAAACTTTCTTTTAATTAATTTATCAATAACTTTTGAATTTAAACTCTTTTAAATTGAAATAATATTTATTTATTTTATTTAATAAATGAGATAATCCTATTATCTCTTTATTCAAAATAAAATAAACTATTATCAGACTTTTGAATTTACACTTTTTAAATTCAAATTTATTTTATTTTATTTAATAAATGAGACAATCTTATTATCTCACTATTCGAAATAAAATATCAACTATCACCCTCATCTTATGACTAATTACATAATTAAATAATCTTATTATTTAATTGTTATAATTGCCATTATTTAATAATTGAATAATCACATTACTCAATTAACTCTTGACACTTGTTACTTTCGCAACACTATTAATTGGACCATCTAATTAATTATACGTGACCCTTGTTACCTAAATCGATTAGGCTAGCAAGGGGACCTAATGGACCCACAGTATTTTAAGCTCCGATAATCCTCGGAATCATTAATTAAACTGTTTAATTAATATTCCTTGATTATCAACTCTGGTGTTATTCCACTAAAAATCCGAAGCTGCATTCTCTCTATTGCGGTGTGACCCTCCGCAGTAGTTCATAATTAGAGTTGGGTCATAATGTCCGTTATACCCCTCTAACTATATGTATCCTTTAAGCACCGTTGATTCTCTAATGAATAATAAATCCTGTTTCCTCACAGAATCAGGAGAGCGCTCATATTGTTCAATCCTCGAATCAACCCTTAAGGGAATTACTCTCTACTTCTCACAAGAAGGAGTGGATTCCACTATTGTGTACAAATCTTCCTAGCCATAAGCCAAATCGCAATCACAACATACGGAGAATATTGATCGGGAATAATCATCCAACCTCACCCATGGTATATCAAAGATCACGATCTAACCTGAAGGAGTCGATAAGATACTCAAGATTGAGATCACCCACATATAGCCATCATAGCCCAGTCCTATATGATCACATCATACAAGGTGCCTCCATTCCCATATCTCCATATGAATGATTCGGGATAGAATCATCGTACAATACAGAATGAACCGTAGCTATAGATTAACTACAAATAAAATACTCAGCTTTATTTGCTATCTATGGACTCTTTAAATTGCACATCTCTTACTGTATCCATCTGTATATGACAATGATATACACAATATGAGATTACATCCGACAATCTAGGATGTTATAATGTACAAGTTTATATAATATAAATGACACGATAAGAATGAATTGAACTCTTCTTTTATTTGTTTATAAAAAACCATTTACAAATTACATCTTTAGGGCAAAAACCCCAACATGAGGAACGTTGGCGTGTTAAACACGATCAACTGGGGGATCACCATCACTTTTCATGTAAGTTTTGTATTTACATTTTTGTCGATATGATGGCATGAACCGTTACTTGACTACATTTGACTGCAGACTCTAGAGATTCAGGTTTACATGAAGAATGAACTCTTCAACTCTGCTCGATGTCTGAAAGATTGCAGTCCACAGATTGCTTCACTCAAAAAGGAGTTCGACAACAAGAAGTTCAAAGAGCTAAAGAAGAGGAAGGTCGAACGCAAGAAGGATAAGAAGCTTGAAGAGCTGGAGAAGAGGGTCGCCGTGCTTACTGCAAATGAGGTCTAGTAACGAATGAAGAAGAAAGCTGAGGTCGAGAACTTCCTTAGTCAAGTGAACCTTCTCATGGAGAAGTGCGAGACTATTGATGGCAACACAGTCATCTAGCCTAAGGCCGAGTTGATGAAAGAATACAAGGAGGGAAAGGTTGACAACTGGAATGTCGATGAGACGATCGCGGCGTGGGAAGAGGTCAAGGAGCTAGCCGAAGCCGAGCTAGAGGAGGAAGCAGTCGAGGGATGTAAGGAGGCGCCGACTGTTAATGAGGCAAAATTTTATCAGGTAGAGACAAGTTGGGCGTAGGGGGACGGCCAACTGGAAAATCAACAACAACAACAAGACCAACAAGATGTTGTAATAGTTTAATTCACTTTTTGTCGAACATTGCCTTCGTACCTTGTTAATTTTTGGGGCCGAGAATTGTCCCTGTAGAACTGGGTTTCCATGCACTTTGCTTTTTAATTTTCTTCTATGGGTCGAGAATTGCCCTATTGAACTTTTATTTTCAAGCTTTATGAAATATTTCTTTTGTCAAGTTGATATTTTTGTCGAACAATTTTTGCGTATTTTGAACAAGTTAGATATATAAATTTCCATATTTGTCGACTCCAATTTGTAGAGTGTGAAATTCTCTTGTTTTGTTGAGTGAAGATTGATAAAATAGTGCTGAGCAGCAAACATGTCGACTAAAACATGCTAAGATTTTTTTATAACACTTGTATAGCGAAAAGATTAAAAAATGCTCGACCAATTGATAATTGTGGTAATCAAATTGATTCAACAGCTCATGTGTGGTGCTAGTTTACAATTGTGTTGAACGTAATCAAAAGCTCATATGTAGAGCGAGTTTACAAGAATGTTGAACGTGATTAAAAAAATGCTCGACCAATTGATAATTATGATAATCAAATTGATTCAATAGCTTGTGTGTGAAGCCAGTTTATAATTGTGTCGAACGTAATCAAAAGCTCATGTGTAGAGCGAGTTTACAAGAATGTCGAACGTGGTCAAACAATGGATATTGCCCCTAGTCTACAATTCTACGTCTAATTCGTGGAGTTGGAGACTGTTTATCGAGCACTTGTGTTTCATGCCTATGTGTAGTGTGAATGTGCGAGGGTTGAGCTCTTTTAGCTTGCCGTGAGTGTAAGGTTGCTGTAGAGGCTTCAACCTGTCGATCAAAGTTAGGTCTATGGCCAACGGCCCTCCGACGCTTAAGTTAGTAATGTAAGGTCATTATTTTGTAGGCTGTCATTCCATGAACAAACACATTTTTTAATGTAATTCTTAGTTAGCTTTGTTAGAGCATGATTTGGGTGTAAATGAAGATTCGAAGAAATCATGCGAAGACGGAAAGCTTCTTAGAAGACTCAAGAATGTGCTTAAAGGTAAGTTTCGAAGAAACGATACTCTTTAATTCTTGAGATCAGATAAGATACACACACACACACACACACACACACACTTATAACATGTTCATGCATTTGCATTTGTGTGCTAACATGTTGGTTTAAATGTTTTATAAATGTTTGAGTCTTATTGCTTTTGTTTTGTCTAGTTTTGGATTTAATTTCATATATTTTGTATTTTTAAAAAACTGACCTTTGGATGCTTCAATGGGCATAACATTTTATCTTGATATCCAATTATTCTTTGGTTTTTTGTAAATGAAACTAGACATCCATATCTTTCCAAAGGAACAAAAAAATCCAATGCCATTTAGATATAGTTCGCTTGGCTTAAAGTGGAGTCAAGTGCAGCTAGAAACAGCTGAACAGGGGAAACATGGCAGCAAGGTTGAGCCCTAGGCGTGGCCACACGCCTTCGGCTTGCTTGCCTTGCAGTAGCCTCCCACCATAGGCGTGGCCACATGCCTTAGGCATGCGGCGGCTATCTTGGCTGAACCCTAAATGGGTTGAGGTTGTGTCTTGTGTTTTTTGAGTCCCTTAAATTCTTTCAAATGTGTTTAATGTTTCCTTGTCCATCAAGGATATTTTTATGGTATTTGAAAGCAAGAGAATCACCTAATAAATAAATCTTTTATTTTTAGGATTGATAATATATTTTTAATAGGAAAGTATTAATTACATTTCTTGTTGAATTAGAAAGCCTAATTAGTTTTTATTTCCTACTACAACTGAAATTTAGTTTTTATTATAAATAGTGAGCTTATTGTTATGAATTGCTTAGGCCAAATAAGTCTCTTTTACTAAGCCTCACTATACTCTCTTTTATTCTTTATTGAATTTATCTTATTCCTCTCACATGTCTTTTGTAACATCCCTAATTTCGAATCAATATGAAAAGTATGATTGAATTAATCTTGAATGTGTGAATATGATATTTATGATTTGAGGGGTGGAAAATGTAATTAAATGTATGTATATTTTTAAGGTTTCCAGATGAACTAGGTGGAGCGGTCCAAAAAGAATACATGAACGAGAAGGAAAAATGAGACAGTGAGTACCGCGATCACTCACCGCGACCAGGGATCGCGATGAGCAACTCACGGTGAAAAGGATGATTTATGGCAGTGAGTACCGCGACCAGTCACCACGACTACAGATCGCGCTGAGCAGCTCGCGATGAAAGTGGCAAATTTCCACTAGTGAGTAACGCGACCGAGCGATGCAACCACCGCTCGCGGTACCGGTCGCGATGGCTCAAAAATTGTAAAAACATAAAGCGGTGCATTTAAATGAATCAAAAAGAGAGCAAAAGCTTTCAACATTCAGCAAACATCACAGAAACAGCAACTAGAGAAAACGAGAGAGAAAGAAGAGAGAAGAGGAGAGAGAAAGAAGAAAAAGAAGAAGAAGAAGAAGAAGAAGGAGAGAAGAGGAAGAGAAGAAGGAAAGGAAAAGGAGGAAGAGTTTAGGTTTGGTGTACACGTATTTTTTGAATTTCCAGTTTTTCAGAAATTTTCAGAATGGTTGAATTTTAGAGTTTTTGAATTAGTTGAATTATATGGATTATAGATTATAGTTCTGATTCAGTGTACACGTGTTTTGGAATTTTTTTTGTTTTCCAGAATATTTTGGATTGATTGAATTTGATTAAATTTGAGTTATTTGAATTATATTGATTATAGATTATAGTTCAGGTTCGATATATACGAGTTTTTGAATTTTTCCAGTTTTCCAGAAATTTTCGGAATTATCAAATTTTATTGTTTTTGAATTATTTGAATTATATTGAGTAGAATGGATAGTTTGAAACCGATTTCGGATTGATTTGAATACGATTTGGTTCTAATAGTGTTATGGAAATATATTGTTGAAAGTGATTTAAATTATATTATATTGTGAAATGTATCGGAAAATGATTTTGGGGCAATTTGATTCGAAACAGAATTATGAAATACGTTTGAGTATATTTTGGATTGATTTAATATGATTATTGATTTATAAATATATTTGTATATTTCCGTTATATTATATTTGATAAAATTTGAATTGCAAAAATATAAATATATCGATATATATTGAAATTGAATTCAATTATTCGGAAAGAAATAAAATATGTTGACATTGGATTTGAGAAAACATTTTGGCTTTGATGTGTATAAATATAGATATGGATATAGGAGGTTGACATGTCAATTGGGTTTCTGTCTGAACAGTACTGTGCCGATTATACCACCCTTTGGATAGTACAGGCCCAAAGTGCCAGTTCTAGGGTTCTGAAATTTGTCATGGGACATTTACAGTGGGTGATTCCGTTGGTGTTCCATTCTGATCTGATGTTTGGCGGGTGGCCTCGTTTGCGTCCGATGCCGAACAACCCGTAATCCAGTCCGATAACTTATGTTTTGTATGTCAGAAGCGCAATCTGAAAACTGATTTGTTATATGGAAACGTTTGAGAAATTATGAAAACTGTTAATTGATTTTGGATATTTGATTTGATATGAGCCCCATATATTGTGTATATATTGGTCATTTGTAGTTTCAATAAACAGATTGAATTATTTGATATAGTATATTTGTATATACAATTTTGTGTACATCCACTAAGCAATATACTTAGCGTGTTGAGTTTTCTCGCACGCAGGTAACAAAGGTTTCAAAGGCGATAAAGATAAAGAAGAGTAGAGACTGCAGAACCAGAGTTCGGAATCACATCTTTCCTGCATATCTTTTGGTAGTTTGTTTGTATTAAGTACATCTATTTTGATACCGCATGCATATACAGAAACTGTTTGTAAATATTTAAGGAGCTTCCGCTATGTAAATATTTTATTATATGTTTATGTTATTTGAATCATTATAAATTATATTGTGATAATTTGGTTGGTAAGTCGCACTATATTTGGAAGGGTGCGCAAAATTGATTTACTAATTTAGAAGTTGATTTTTAGGAATTTTAACTGTAAACAGGTTTTGGAAAGTCAGAAAAAACAGAGGAAACTCTGGCAAGATTTTCGAAAATTATTTGGACAATTTTCAAATGTTTATTTAAAATACTGTTAAATTATGGTTTATAAAAGTAAAAGTTAGATTTTAGTATATAGCAGCGCTCTCTGATTCTGTCCGAGTGGATTTGGTTCAGGGGGTGTTACATATTTGTTGTTTTGATGCTTCATTATTTTTGTTCTTGTGAGAGACGAGAGAGTTTTATTTTTATAGACTATTATTCTTTGCATTGAGCTTAATTGCATAGTCTATTCGTAACATGTCATTGATCATGCATATTATTTGATTGTTCATGTTTTATTAGGCACTTAGTGTTGGGATTTATGCCCTAAAGCTTGTAATTGTAAATGGTTAAAGACTTAATAAGAATTATTTAGATTATCATTCAAATTTATAAATGTTTTATATTCAGTAATACATTCGTATTGTGTAAGAACATTCTAGATTGCAAGATGTAATCTCAGAATAAGTATATGATGGTCATATACAAAGAGGATTCATTTTGAGACATGCAATCTAAAGAGTCCGTAGTGAGCAAACAAAGCTGGGCACTTTGTTTGTGATTGATCTACTACTGCGGTCCATTATGTAAAGTACGATGGTCTTATCCTAGACCGCTCATGTGGTTGACATAAGAATGGAGGCACCTTAGATGATGAGATCAATAGGACTGGGCCACGATTTATATGAATCTCTCACCAAGATCCGTTAGTATATGAGATTCATATATAATCGATAAAAGATGGCTATTTATAGGTGATCTTAATCCCGAGTGTCTTATCGACTCCTTTAGGTTGGATCGTGGCTTTTGATTTACCATGAGTGAGGTTGATGAGAATCTTGATCAATACCTCCGTATCTTGAAGTTGTGGTTTGGCTTGTGGCTGAGATGGTTTGAACACAATAGTAGAATCCACTCATTCTTGATTGAAGTAGATAAGTAGTTCCCTTAAGGGTTGATTCGGGGCTTGAACTATTATTGTTACGCCTTTTGTGTACCTGCAAGTATACGGGGTCGGCACAAGTAATATAGAATTGTGAGTTCCGAATATCGTTCCCACAAGGACGTTTAGAGATTGAATTATGAAATTAACCAAGTCTAACACATCTAGAAAGCTAATTCAATGACTGTGGTTTGTAACTTATATCTAAATGATTTATAAACTTGAAACTAAATGGTCTTCTTATCAATGATAACGGGCACTAGGGAAATCCGATTTCACTAACTAATCCTAATGATATGAGACAATGATGCATGAATGTTCAAGCCAATGATTGATGATCATGTTATATAGTTATCCGAAATCCTCTCTCAAGGTAAATCGAACCTATTCAACACACACTAACGCCCTATCTCTCGATGGATGTCAAATATATGAGAATGCAATAAACATGAAAACATATTAGATCACACATTTGGTTCTTAGGCTATTGTGTCAATTTATCGAATACATTGTGGGCGTTTCCTCTTGTTATTTAATCCACAACAACAAGATATTGAATATTGGTGATTAAGCAGTATACAATCAGTAAACATTAAATCAACACTCAATCATATAACTCAAATCATCCAAGCATTCATTAATCTCAATCAAAATTCATAGTAAGTTCCATCATCATCCTAGTATAGGAAATTAGTTCATAACTAGAAAATAAGAATACATATTATTGTTTATCAAGATTAACAAGAATAACATAAGATCAAAGAAAAGAGTATGATAGAAAAACTCCAAACGGCTTGACTTTCGTAGAAACCGATTTGATTGAGCTTCTCCCTGCGAAAATCTAAATCCTAAGAGCGATTGAAGTCGTTCAGAGAATCGATCCGATGGCTAGTCTCCTAGACCCTCTTCTCTCTTCTTCTTTCTTCTTCTCTCTCTCTCTTTCTTTTGTTTCTAAAATTTGTCATGGGACATTTACAGCGGGTGATTCCGTTGGTGTTCCATTCTGATCTGATGTTCGGCGGGTGGCCCCGTTTGTGTCTGATGCCGAACAACCTATAATCCAGTTCGATAACTTATGTTTTGTATGTCAGGAGCCCAATTTGAAAACTGATTTGTTATATGGAAACGTTTGAGAAATTATGAAAACTGTTAATTGATTTTGGATGTTTGATTTGATATGAGCCCCATATATTGTTTATATATTGGTCATTTATAGTTTCAATAAACAGATTGAATTATTTGATATAGTATATTTGTATATACAATTCTGTGTACATCCACTAAGCAATATGCTTAGCGTGTTGAGTTTTCTCGCATGCAGGTAACAAAGGTTCCAAAGGCGATAAAGATAAAGAAGAGTAGAGACTACAGAACTAGAGTTCGGAATCACATCTTTCCTGCATATCTTTTGGTAGTTTGTTTGTATTAAGTATATCTATTTTGATACCGCATGCATATACATAAACTGTTTATGTTATTTGAATCATTATAAATTATATTGTGATAATTTGGTTGGTAAGTCGCACTATATTTGGAAGGGTGCGCAAAATTGATTTACTAATTTAGAAGTTGATTTTTAGGAATTTTAATTGTAAACAGGTTTTGGAAAGTCAGAAAAAACAGAGAAAACTCTGGCAAGATTTTCGAAAATTATTTGGACCATTTTCAAATGTTTATTTAAAATACTGTTAAATTATGGTTTATAAAAGTAAAAGTTAGATTTTAGTATATAGTAGCGCTCCCTGATTCGGTCCGAGTGGATTTGGGTCAGGGGGTGTTACAGTTTTTGGTATCAGAGCAATGGTTTAGGCGTTCCTAGACCAGAGCAAAATATTTTGTATATAATAATATTGTATATGCATTTATTATAGAAAAGAAAAACAGGAAGATGTGACTCTAATCTGCAGAATTTCTCTTCTGTCTTGTGTAGTAAATGGAACCATTTAGTATTAATAGTTCCGCCAATGTAGTTAGGGGAGATGGAGGAGATTCAGTGAGCCCAGGGGTGGCTGGACCAGAGAGGCAGGGTCAGCCAATTAATTTGCAAGATATGGCAGACTTTTTCCAGTGTGTGGCCAGAGCAGTGCCACAAAGGTCAGCAATAGAAAGGTTGGCCACATACAGACTGACAGATTTCTGTGGTAGAAGAGAGGAAGATGCATCCGCTGCTGAGCATTGGTTTGAGCGGACTGAGCAGATATTAGAGCAGTTACATTGCACACCAGAGGAGAGTCTGGAGTGTGCAGTTTCTTTATTATAGGAGGACGCTTATCAGTGGTGGACCTCTATTGTACAGTCAGTACGGCCGGAGGAACGGACTTGGGCATTTTTCCAGAAGGAGTTCTGAAGAAATTATGTTGGCCGTATTTATATTGAAAACATGAAAAGAAAATTTGTGAATTTAAAACAGAGGTAGATGACAGTCACCGAATATGAACAGGAATTTATCAGATTAAGCAAGTATGCGACTGAGATGGTGACGACGGAGGAGAATAAGTGTAGGAGATTTGAAGACGGATTGAATGATTATATACGTCTTCAGGTTGCAGCTTTTGAGATGATTGATTTTCCTAGATTAGTATCAGCAGCCCTTAGTGTTGAAAGGGTTCGAAAAGATGAGCAGGCTAGAAAGAACTGGAGTCAACAGAGAAGAGGTCCAGGACAGGCTAGTTCATCCCAGCAACCAAGTAAGAGATATAGGGGACCTCAGACGAGTGTACAGAGGCAGACACAGAGACCTCCAGTTCCAGTCAGACAAGGACAGTCGGTTACCTCACTGGCTAGTACTCCTAGGAGTACAGCGAGAGGACCAGCTTTAGCAGTTTGTGAGCACTGCGGGAGATGGCATCCAGGAGAGTGCTGGAGATTGACTGGAGCTTTTTATAGATGTGGATCCCTAGATCATTTCCTGAGGGATTGTCCGCAAAATCAGACTATTTCTGGTAGGCCATCGGAGAGATCAGTTCCTACGGGTTCCAGAGGAAGGAGACCCAGTCAGGTAGGGACTGAGGTTAGCAGGCATAGAGGAGTAGCAGAATCTTCGAGGAGACAGGATTGTCGCGCCCCAGGTCGAGCCTATATGGTTAGGGCTCAAGAAAATAGGGATGCACTAGATGTGATCACTGGTATGATTTCTGTTTTTGATATTACTGCCATTGCATTAATAGATTCAGGATCTACACATTCATATATCTGTGATGCCATGTTGAGAAATAGAAATTTGAAAACTGAATCTACTGATTATGAGATAGTGGTGAGTAATCCTTTAGGGCATAGTGTGATTGTAAACCAGGTATTTAGAAATTGTCCTATCGGAATTCAGGGGTATGAATTTCTGGGTGATTTGATGCAATTACCATTTCATGATTTTGATGTGATATTGGGCATGAATTGGTTAACTAGACACCAGGTTATAATTGATTGTAGTTTGAAGAGAGTAATGCTTAGATTAGCAGATGGTACAGAGGTGACAACGGTGGGTGATAGGAGGGATTATCTCTCCAATGTTATTTCAGCCACTACTGCTCATACATTGATAAGAAAAGGTTGTGAAGCATATCTAGCACATGTAGTTGATTTACAGAGGGTTGAATCTAGTTTGCAGAATATACCCACTGTATGTGATTTTCTGGATGTGTTTCCAGAAGAAACTCTCTGAATTACCACCGGAAAGAGAGGTGGAATTTGTGATTGATGTGATACCAAGTACCATTCTAGTATCGATTCCTCCGTACAGGATGGTGCCTGTGGAATTGAAAATACAATTACAATAAGCTGGGTTGTTTGTGAAGAACACCGGTATTGTTTGTGAAGAAGAAAGATGGGTTGATGAGATTGTGTATTGATTACAGGCAACTGAATAAGCTTACCATTAAGAATAAATACCCATTGCCTAGGATTGATGATTTGTTTGATCAGTTGAGAGGAGCCAGTGTCTTCTCGAAAATTGATCTCAGATCGAGATATCATCAGTTGAGGGTGAAAGATTCTGATATTCAGAAAATAGCTTTCCGAATATGATATGGGCACTATGAATTCGTCATAATGCCATTTGGGTTGACTAATGCACCAGCAGCCTTTATGGATTTGATGAATCGTATTTTTCGTCCGTATTTGGATCAATTTGTGGTGGTATTCATAGATAACATTCTGATATATTCTTAGAGTCCGGAAGAACATGATCGACATCTTCGAATAGTGCTACAGACTTTGAACGAAAAGAAGTTATAGTAAATGTGAATTTTGGCTGAATGAAATTGCTTTTCTAGGACATGTAGTATCAGCTAATGGTATTATAGCAGATCCTAAGAAGATTGAAGCAATTATAGAATGGAAGCCTCCGAAGAATGTTACTGAAATCAGAAGTTTTCTAGGTTTAGCCGGATATTATAGACGATTTGTAAAAGGATTTTCATCCATTGCCACTCCTTTGACTAAATTACTGCATAAGAATGTCAAATTTGAGTGGAATGAGAAATGCCAGATAGCTTTTGAGAAATTAAAAGCGATGTTGGTTGAAGCACCAATTCTGGTACATTAAAGACTATGTGATCTATAGTGATGCTTCACACAATGGCTTAGGTTGTGTGTTAATGCAAGAAGGAAAAGTGGTTGCTTATGCTTCCAGACAGTTGAAGACTCATGAACAGAATTATCCGACACATGATCTGGAACTTGCAGCCATAGTGTTTGCTTTGAGAATATGGAGGCATTATCTTTATGGAGAGAAATGCTATATTTATACTGATCTTAAGAGTCTCAAGTATTTGCCTACCCAGAAGGAACTCAACTTAAGGCAAAGAAGATGGGTGGAGTTAATTAAAGATTATGATTGTATTATTGATTACCATCCAGGAAAGGCGAATGTTGTTGCTGATGCTTTGAGTAGGAAATCTCTCATTGCATTGAAAGCTATTAATGTTGATTTGAAATTGACCTCAGATGATGCTATTTTAGCTGAACTGACACTCAAGCCGAATCTGAACCAGTAGATACAAGAAAAACAGCAACATGATGAGAAGCTTTTGGCCATTAGTGGACAAGTCCAAAAGGGGAAAGATATTGAGTTTGCAATCAGGGATGATGGTACTTTGTGCTTCAAAAACAGACTCTGCATTCCAGATGATGAGTTGAGAAGGGCAATTCCGACAGAGGCACATAGTAGTGCATATTCGATGCACCCTGGTAGTACGAAAATGTACAGAGATCTTAGAACTCAATATTGGTGGTCAGGAATGAAGAGGGATGTGGTGGACTTTGTGAATAGATGTATGACATGCCAACAGGTAAAAGCAGAACACCAAGTTCCATCAGGTTTGCTACAGTCAATACCTATACCTGAATGGAAATGGGACCGCATTACCATGGATTTCGTCACAAGATTACCCCTTACACGGAGTCAACATGATGCGATTTGGGTAATAGTGGATAGACTGACCAAGTCAGCACATTTCCTACCTGTCAGAATCGATTATTCATTGGACAGATTAGCAGAGCTATATATTAAAGAAATAGTTCGATTACATGGAGTGCCAGCTTCTATTATTTCAGATAGAGATCCGAAATTTACGTCTAGATTCTAGAAGAAATTTCAGGAAGCTCTGGGTACTCAATTAAGCTTCAGTAAAGCTTTCCATCCGCAGATAGATGGACAGTCAGAACGAGTAATTCAGGTGCTAGAAGATATGCTTTGGAGTTGTATAATTGATTTTAAGGGAAGTTGGGTTGATCATCTTCCATTGGTTGAATTTGCTTATAATAACAGTTATCAGACGAGCATAGATATGGCACCGTATGAAGCATTATATGGCAGGAAATGCAGGACACCCTTATGCTGGACAGAATTGGGTGAAGACAGGTTGGTTGGATCTGATTTAATCAGACTGACTGAAGAAAAGGTGAAGATTATAAAGGAAAGACTGAAAGTCGCTTCCGATCGTCAGAAATCATATGCAAATTTGAAAAGAAGAGACATTGCATATGAGGTTGGTGAGAAAGTATTTCTGAAAGTATCTCCATGGAAGAAAGTAATGAGATTCGGACAGAAAGGAAAGTTAAGTCCTAGGTTTATTGGTCCGTACGAAATTCTTGAACGTGTGGGACCAGTAGCCTATAGAATAGCTTTACCATTGGAATTAGAAAAGATACATAATGTATTTCATGTATCTATGCTGAGGAGATACAGATATGATCCATCTCATAGAGTTCAAATTGAATCTATTGAGATACAACCTGATTTGACATATGAGGAAGAACCAGTGGAGATTTTGGACAGAGAACTTAAGGAACTCCAGAATAAAACAGTCCCATTAGTAAAGATTCTCTGGAGGAACCATAATATGGAAGAAGCTACATGGGAAAGTAAAGAGATTATGAGACAACAATATCCACAATTATTCGAATAAGGTAAATTTCGAGGACGAAATTGCTTAAGAGGGGAAGAATTATAACATCCCAAATTTCGAATCAATATGAAAAGTATGATTGAATTAATCTTGAATATGTGAATATGATATTTATGATTTGAGGGGTGGAAAATATAATTAAATATATGTATATTTTTAAGGTTTCCAGATGGACCAGGTGGAGCGGTCCAGAAAGAATACATAAAAGAGAAGGAAAAATGAGACAGTGAGTACAGCGACCACTCACCGCGACTAGGGATCGCGATGAGCAGCTCACGGTGAAAAGAATGATTTAGAACAGTGAGTACCGCGACCACAGATCGCGCTGTGCAGCTCACGGTGAAAGTGGCAAATTTCCACCAGTGAGCAACGCGACCACCGTTCGCAGTACCCGTCGCGATGGCTAAAAAATTGTAAAAAAATAAAGCGGTGGAGCGGTGCATTTAAATGAATAAAAAAGAGAGCAAAAGCTTTCAACATTCAGCAAACAACACAGAAACAGCAACTAGAGAAAACGAGAGAGAAAGAAGAGAGAAGAGGAGAGAGAAAGAAGAAAAAGAAGAAGAAGAAGAAGAAGAAGAAGAAGAAGAAGAAGAAGGAGAGAGAAGAAGAAGAAGAAGAAGAAGAAAAGAGGAAGAGAAAAAGTCATCTGAAGAATCGATTCGATGGCTAGTCTCCTAGACCCTCTTCTCTCTTCTTCTTTCTCTTCTCTCTCTCTCTCTTTCTTTTGTTCTCTGAAAATCCTGGATGCCTTTCTCTCTCTCTCTCTCTTCTTCTATTTATAGCAGCATATTAGGGCTGCTGAAATTGTGCCGTCGCGACCATCCACTGCGACCAGAGGTCGCGATGGCTTCGTCGCCATGCTCTCTGGAAAACTTGCCTTCACATCACCGCGACGGGACACCGCGATCAACAATTGCAATAGCAGCTTGTAGTGCTCACTGCCCAGTTTCTCATCATCCAGCGCGACAGCCTTAGCGTGACCAGCGCTCACGATGGCTGGTCGTCATGCTCTCTGCCAGATTTTCTCTTCTTTCACCGCGATGGCTGGTAGCCATGCTCTATGTCAGAAAAACACGGTTTCGGACCAAAAATTCCATTCTTCGCATAGCTCCAAGAGAAGCACCAAAAACCTTCATAAGCTTAACAAACACATCAAAAGTGCCAAAAATACTTAAGAATACAATCAAAAGAGACGATCCAAGGGTCGTAAATATATGACAATAAATGACCGATCAAATACCCCAAAACCTATCTTTTGCTTGTCCTCAACCAAATCGGCACACACCACGACAAAAAGTAAAGACAAAAATAACTAAAATTAATAACAAAAACGAACTAAGCTATAACCATTTTCGTAGGATGACGCGATGGCACTTAGCACGTGCCTTTAAACCCCTAGGTGGCCCTAGTGGACGAGTTATAGTCTCGTGAGGGTTTACCAGCTATGATACCTACAAACATCCTAAGCTAACCACATACATAGCTACACCTCAAATCAAGTATATACATAAATGCAAAGACATAAGAATAGCACAATAATCAGAAATCTAAAATGCTGCCAATAAGTCTAAACACCCTAAATCATACAGGACACTGACATACAATGCATTTAATAATCGTGACACCTCCATACCAATAAACCACTGATGTAATTCGCCTCGACTCTAGTCTTACCAGTTTTTCACTCAATGACACTCAGAAATAACACTTTCAACTGCGTACGACTAGAATTTATGAGCAAATGATTTTAAAATGTATCGTATGTATCAATAATTAGAAAGAACGCACAGATTTAACAAAGGATTTCAAAATGTGTCGTATGCTTTAAAATAATTTTACACTCACTGATTTCTGGTTTTTCTCTAGGCTTGGCGCTCTGGTTCCTTCGTCAGATTGCATTTCTTGCTTTTCCGCATAATTTCATTTCCTCCCATTCTATGGAGATTTCTTCCTAAAGTAATATATTTCCAAATAAATCGTTAATATAAATACCATCAACTTATACAAAACTCAATTAACACGTTCTACGCTTTATTCCTCCATTTTTACTATTCTAATAAAATCAATTACATTTAATTTAATATAAATCATGGCAATCATACGACTCCTCTACTTGATCGAATTTCAAACACAATATCAAAACAAAACTCATAATACAAGTCACTAATTTGATAATCATTTTGATTTCTTACTTAACGATTCCAAATTCATACCACCATTTAACTTAAAAACACTCAAATTATTCAATTAATATCTCAATTAACTAATTTAAACTCAAAATCATTAAATCTCCAAATCTTTAACTTATTAATTTTCTTGATTTTCATTTTTATCAACTCCAATTAAACTAATTTCAATTAAAACACTACAAAAACTTAAATCAAATACTAAATCAACAAATCCATCATCAAAATCATCACCCAAACATTCAATTTCACTTATATTCAACAATCAATTTCAACCAAAATCAAAACTCAATCATTTTCTAAAATCAATTCAATTTTATCAATTATCAACTTACAAATTCTACAACACAAACAATTCATCAAATTCAAACCAACTCAACTTTATAAATCACTTACCCAACTCCTCTTGCTCTTCCTATACTTCTTCTTCCTCTTACTGGACTGAATCCCCTTGCCTCTCTTTCTTCTTTTTTTTTTTTTCCTTTTTTCTTTCTTTTCTCAGCTACTCCTCTCTCTAATTTTCTGCACACATTCTGCTATGTTTTTCTTCTCCATTTTTCTGCACAATTTCTGCTCTCTTCCTCTTTTTCTTCTTCCTCTCTTCTTCCTTTAATCGAGCCTTCTTCTCTTCTTCTCTCTTTTCTTTCTTCTTCTCTTCGATTTCTGTTCTGTTTCTTCCTTGACTACCTGCTTCTTCTCCTTTGCCGCTGCTCTCCTTTCCTTCTTCTTTCTCTTTTTCTTCTTCTGCTGGCCGGCTTCCTCTCTTCCTTTCCTTTTCTTTCTCTCCTTCGGCCGAAGCCTCTCTCTTCTTCCTTCTCAATTTTTCTGGATTCTTCTCGGCCTCTCTCTCTGTTTCTGTTTTCATTTTGCTTCTTCTTTCTTTTCCAAATTTTCTGATTCATTAATATATATATATATATATATATATATATATTATATACTTTGATATTTACAACTTGCCCCATTTCATTTTGAAATCAAAATGTGACCACAATATAAAATTTAATCACACAATCTTGGTCAACAATATTTTGATTTAAAATTTAATCCATAACAATCCATTAACTCTTTTTCATAAAAAATCCATTTCAATTTACTTGTCCATCAATTAATCATCTCATATCGTAGAAATATATTTTGACTTCCAATAAATATTCTCAATACTCCAATTTATGGAAATCCTTACTATGTTCTCCAAAACTTATAATTGAATTTCTTATATACTTTATGAGACCTTATTAATCACCTGAGACCATTCCAAATATTTTCTAAGTCTCTGATACTCTTTTTCGAAAATCTCCGGATTCATCCAATAGATTCCATTATAGCACCCTTAATACTTTAAACATTCGATTTACTCATAATAAAGGCTCATTTATTTACTTGTGTACTGTACAATAAATTCTGAAAGAATAGATTACCATATTTGTACATGTACAATACATAATATTGGGAGGGTGTATTATATTCTTTCTTTCTTTTGTTCTATGAAAATCCTGGATGCCTTTCTTTATCTCTCTTCTTCTATTTATGGCAGCACATTAGGGCTGCTGAAATTTTGCCGTCCGACCATCCACCACGACCAGAGGTCGCGCTGGCTTAGTTGCCATGCTCTCTGAAAAACTCGCCTTCACATCAACGTGACGGGACACCGCGATCAGCGATCGCGATAGCTGCTCACGGTGCTCACTGCCCAGTTTCTCATCATCTAGCGCGACAGCCTTAGCGCAACCAGTGCTCGCGATGGCTGGTCACCATGCTCTCTGCCAGATTTCCTCTTCTTTTACAGCGATCGCCTTAGCTTGACCAGCTCTCGCGATGGCTGGTCACCATGCTCTCTGCCAGAAAAATACTCAAGAATACAATCGAAAGAGATGATCCAAGAGTCGTAAATATATGACAATAAATGACAGATCAAATACGCCCAAACTTATCTTTTGCTTGTCCTCAAGCAAATCGGCACACACCACGATAAAAAGCAAAGACAAAAAATAACTAAAATTAACAACAAAAATGAACTAAGCTATATCCATTTTCGTAGGATGACGCGATGGCACTTAGCACGTGTCACAAGCCTTTAAACCCCTAGGTGGCCCTAGTGGACGAGTTATAGTCTCGTGAGAGTTTACCAATTATGATACCCACAAACATCCTAAGCTAACCACATACATAGCTACACCTCAAATCAAGTATATACACAAATGCAAAGACATAAGAATAGCACAATAATCAGAAATCTAAAATGCTGCCAATAAGTCTAAACACCCTAAATCATACAGGACACTGACATACAATGCATTTAATAATCGTGACACCTCCATACCAATAAACCACTGATGTAATTCGCCTCGACTCTAGTATCACCAGTTTTTCACTCAATGACACTCAGAACCTAGGCAATAACACTTTCAACTGCATACGATTGGAATTTATGAGCAAAGGATTTCAAAATGTGTTGTATGTATCAATAATTAGAAAGAACGCACATATTTAACAAAGGATCTCATGAATGATATCAAATGCTAAGAATAAAAAAATCAAAGTACACACATGTTAAATATTACAACTAAGCTTCCTAAGGAGATCAACAGGTCGTTTTCAGGTTGTAATGGGGCTTTGGGGGTGATTGGCTCAAAAAAAAGGGAAATCGGGTTCAATTTGTGCATTTTCTCTCACGACTACCAAATTCATTCAATTTTCTTCCAAATCTTTTTCTCACCTTTCTCCTTCAACCTCTTTTCAAACTATTTTTCAATTTTTACTTTGTGCATTTTCTCCTTTTTCTCATTTTAGCCAACTCTTTTATTTTATTTTATTATTTTATTATTTATTTTATTTATTTTTTTTAACTCAGCTATTCTCTTTTTCTGCACATTTCCCATATCCTTATCATCTTTTCTACTCCACGCCTTCTTCCTCACTCAACACTTACACATTTTTCTTTTAATTGTCTCTAGTTTCCAAGCATCAAAGGTAAGGCCTATACAATTTCGACTAAGATTTTTGGAATTATAGTTCATACAATAAAAAGCAAATGTGCGAGTATTTGGCCGCGAATGGGATAGGGAGCACACAATTTAAGGACGGTAAATAAAGCTATTTAAGAGTTTACACACAATGCATAGATCATATCTCCAAAATCTACTCAATTGAACATTCAACACAAGCATACAAGATTTTTATAATGTAGTTCATTAACATCCAATGCAAACCTATAGAGATCAATCTAATGACAATGAAGCACAAGAAAATGTTTATGAGTAGAAACAAAAATTCCTTCAGAATGAATACGCAATACGTTCAAAATCTCACTAAGGGTAGTCTCCACTATTAATCAAGGCTATTAATTAAAAGTTTTCACATACTACAATGCAAAGATGTCAGACTTATATGTTTAGATGCAAAGACACTGCCGGCATTATTCTAGCTAACAACTTTGTGCACTCAAATGACTTAAGCATTTACATATTATTAGCCAATTATCTGTAAAGCATGCATATTATTTGCTATTCTAAAACAAATAAAAGAAAACACGAAAAATACAATAAAAGACTCAAAAACTGGTGTATGTGGCATTATTATGCCCGAGTCTTCGAAACGCAGTGCGTATGAGGAAAATATAGGTTTCCAGCCTATACACACCAACAAAACAAAAAAAAAACACAAAAGACAAAAATACCCCTAAACCTAACTCAAACATTGTCCTCAATGTTTAAAAGTAAAGCAAAAGGAGACAAATGTAACAATGAAATAAGCATATAATATAAAAATAGCAGTACAAATATATAATCTAAGACAATAAAAGTTCCATACAATAAAAGAAGCAGAAAAATAAAACACAAAAGACAAAAATAAAACAGAAAAATCATGCGGGTGGTGATGGCTGAGGAGGCTGCCTCGAAGATCTCAAAAGCCTACGGTAATATGATTGCACCTGAAGGCCCCTCATCTTTAATTCTGAAGTGACAGTTTGGAGCCCCTGACTTAAATCATCGATGACTGCATCCTGCCTATCCATTCGCTGGTCAAAATGCTACTGCATTTCCGCCATCCGTCTTTGGATATCCTCGAAAGCACCCAAAACCTGGCCCCACTGAGAGCCCTTAACCACTCCGTCAGACCGTGCCCGTGAACTGCCTGCTACAGTTCCTTTAGTCGCCCTGGTAGGTGCTCTGGGGGCAGCCTAAGCGTCGTCATCAATATCATGAAAATCGTCAATTGCAGCCAACACATCCTCCATATCTTCATCCACGTCTACAGGCTGACGCGCCGGCTCTCCAAGTCGTGGAATCCTTCACCGTTTGGCCAACTCATTATAGGTCACTTTATTCAAATTCTGTAAAGGTAAGCGGAGGTGCTGTTGCTCGTCTGCAGCATACACATCAATGCCATGAGAAGCATAAATGTTCGTAATCAAACACGAAAATGGCAGGACACCCCACAAGCGGCGGCCTGCATGGAGTATCTCATCTCTGATTAGAACCCTAACATCTAAAGCTATACCACTTCGGATACAATCCACCAATCGGGCAATTTCCATGATAATGGTCATGCGATATTGGACTGGTCGTAGGGAAAAATTGGAGAAGATCTGCCAGAAAGCGGCATCGATGTGAAGCTCATTGTGCTTGATAGGAACGGTGCTATCATACCAAATCCTTTCTCCTGACATCCGCAAACTCGCGGCTAATTTTGGGTTATAGTCTGAGAACAAGGGGAGCTCAAGATAATGAAGGCGGAGAGCTGGCTGGGGAAAGGTGCCAAATTGGGCATTGATCATGTCTGAAGTGATCATAATTTGAACTCTTATTACTTGAACCACGCCATGATTATGGAAGTGAGGCGGGTACATTGCTGCATAAAACTCACGGACCATACTCTCATTTGCCTGATTGGGCATCCGTATAAAGTTCCCCCAAACCTGCTAGTCAATATGGGGTGGAGATAATGGTAGTGGCCAACTCTTCCACATTAATCCCTCGCTCTAGGAGAAGCGGCCTCCCCTTTTGAGCCTACAATCGGGCAGAGAATTCGGTGTTTGGATCACCCACGTGCCTCGGCTTTTCTTTTTCAGGAATTTTTGCCTTTTTGGAACCCTTCTGCTTCTGCTTTCCCTTACTCTTGGAAGAACACGAAGTAAAATGATCGGGATACTCTTTGTTGAACCGTTTTAGTCTCAGCACCACCACTACAGTCCACAAAATACACACACACCAAATGAAATGCAAAAAAAACATAAACAAGCACCACCAACACTTCAACAAATAACTTCCCACATTCCTCAAGTCCTCAACTTCTCAAATACCCAATCAAATATACCAATGGAAAATCCAAAATCCACAAACAACCCTAGGCACTAAATCACACTCAAATCAACTCAATAAAGTCCAAAATGCTTTTTGAAAACCTAGTTGAAAACGAAAAGAGATCAAATATCTTGCAAATGCAGATCAAACACACCTTGTTGTGAAGGAGAGTTGAGAGAATTTGGAAAAAATTTCTGTTGTGAGAGAATGCGGGGGAGAGAAGTCTGTCGCGCATGCTAGGTATTTAAATCCCAATTCATCATCGCGACCGCTCATCGCGATCACTGGTCGTGCTATGCAGTCACGGTGCCTCTTTTTTTTTACTTGAAACGCCACCGTTTGGATAAGTGGAGGAGCTTCAAGAGGCATCGCCGGACCATAGATCGCGTTGGTCTGCTCGCGATACCCGCTGGACTGCTTTTTTAATTGGTTGGCAGTGAGCATCACGACCGCTCACCGCGACTATAGGTCGTGACGCTTGGTCATGTTGTTCACTGTGATGTTTTGTAATATTTTATTTTCTGAGGCAGTGAGCACTGCGACCAAGCTTCGCGACCTCTGGTCGAGGCAGCTGGTCACGAGGCTCACTGGAGGTGCCTGAAAACCTCCCTCCTAGTACCTGTCAAGGAAAATTGAACAAAAAGAAAAATCAACTAAAAATACACAAATTAAATTAATAAAAAGAACAAAAGAAAAGCTAATAAACTAAGAATCACACAACAAAAACAATCGAATCAAAATAACTTAAACCAAATTCAAAACAGTTAAAATTTTGAGAACTTGGGTTGCCTCTCAAGAAGCGCTTGTTTATAGTCATAGCTCAACTGTATGCTCTGTCACGTGGAATTGAGCAACGCTACTGAGGTTTTGGGTGGAATGGCAGCTCCCTCGATGTATAGTTTCAGTCGTTGCCCATTGACCTTGAACGTTTCTCCACTCGGGTTCTTGATATCCACAGCCTCATGTGGATACACTTTCACGATCTCTAATGGTCCGGACAATCGTGACTTCAACTTTCTTGGGAAGAGTCACAAGTGAGAGTTGAATAGAAGAACTTTCTGCCCCACCTCGAACTCTCTCCGCACAATATGCTGGTCATGCCATCTTTTGGAACTCTTTTAACTCGTTCAGCTGCAATAGACGCTTCTCACCTGTTAGTTGCATGTCAAAATTAAGCGCCTTCGTTACCCAATAAGCCTTGTGTTGTAGTTCTACCAGTAGATGACACAATTTCCCATAAACCAACCTATAGGGAGGCATCCCAATAGGGGCTTTGAAAGCTGTCCGATAAGCCCATAATGCATCTTCTAGCCAAACCGACCAATCTTTTCTAGAGCTATTCACCGTTTTCTCCAGGATTTGCTTGATCTCCCTATTCAAAATTTCCACCTGTCCACTTGTCTGAGGGTGGTACGGTGTGGTGCTTGTTGGGATTTATGCCCTAAAGCTTGTAATTATAAATGGTTAAAGAAAATAATAAGAATTATTCAGATTATCATTCAAGTTCATAAAATGTTTTATATTCAGTAATACAGAGAGAATTCATTTTGAGACGTGCAATCTAAAGAGTCCGTAGAGAGCGAACAAAGCTGGGTACTTTGTTTGTGATTGATATGAATCTCTTGCCAAGATCCGTTAGCAGATGAGATTTATATATAATCGATAAACGATGGCTATTTATAGGTGATCTTAATCCTGAGTGTCTTATCGACTTCTTCAGGTTAGATCGTGGCTTTTGATTTACCATGAGTGAGGTTGATAAGAATCTCGACCCATACCTCGGTATCTTCGAGCTGCGGTTTGGCTTGTGACTGGGAAGGTTTGAACATAATAATGGAATCCACTCCTTCTCGATTGAAGTAGATGAGTAGTTCCCTTAAAGGTTGATTCAGGGCTTGAACGATTATGAGCGCTCTCCTTCTTCCGTGAGGAAGACAGGATTTAATTGTTCATTAGAGAATCAATGGTACTTAAAGGAAAAGATATTTCTAGAGGGGTATAACGGACTTTATGACCCAGCTCTAGTTATGACCTATTTATGGAGGATCACATTATATGCAATTAGCTATATCAATGGACGCTGCGACTTCAGATTGTATAAACACGTCTACAGTTCTGAGAGTGCAGCCTTGGGTTTTTAGTGGAATAACTCCGAGGTTAATAATCATGAAATATTAATTAAAGAGTTTTAATTAATATTAATAAGTATTATTGGTGCTCAAAACTGTGGGTCTATTAGGTTCCCTTGCTAGCCCTTATGGTTGTTGGTAACGAGGGTCATGGTAAATTAATTGGATGGTCCAACTAATAGTGTTACGAAAGTAATGCGATTTAAATAAAATAGTATAATTAAATAATGTGATTATTTAATTAATTAAATATTTAATAAAATAATAGAAATTAATAATTAATAATTATTAATTCTATTTATTAAATATGAGTTCATGTGATTAAATAATGACTAGGACAAAAAGAATTAAAATAATTAGATTATTTTAATAGTCCAAAAGGTCACAGGTTCAAATCTTTAGGGAGACTGAAAATAAATAGGATTTAGAATCCTATTTTAAGTTGGTCAAACTAAAATCCTAAAGGACTAGTATATAAGTGTTATATAGTTATAAAAAAAAGCTAACCTAGCACACAAGTAAAAGAGAAACAAAATTCGGCCACCAAAAGAGAGAAGAAAAGAGAAAAAAAAAAGTTTTTTCTGAATCTCCCCTCTTTTGTAGGATTCGGCCGGCATTCTTTTCACATGACTTCCATCTCTTGCCGTGACGTGCCCACACACATGTTGCTAGACCGCGGCTCATAACTTGGAAAAACTGGTGGTAGATCGAGGAATTAGAAAAAAGAAAATCAAGAAAAAGGTATGTAGTTTCTAAATTCTTTTTCTGCGTATATACAGAAACTTGTTCCTGATTGAAAAAAAGTTTTCCATATAAGTCAAATTTTTGAAACCCAATTCCGCATATTATATGATAATCAAAATTTTTTTTAAAACTCCCTTCAATTGGTATCAGAGCCTTTATTTCTAAGTTATTATATATACGTAAAAGAAAAAGAAAAACTACATATTTCTTGTTTATTTTTATTTTTCTTTTTTATTCTTGATCTGTGATATATTATTGTTTAGGCACAAATCTAGAATATATGATTTGTTTTATTGTTATACGATTTGATTGTATAATTATAAAAGCGTAATTGATCGTTAATTATATGGTGTCATGGGTTCAAGGTTTCTTTTTTCGTTTTTTTTTTTGTTAAAGCCGAATCTGTTATTGGCTATTTTGTACATCTTGTAATTAACTGATGCAAAATCATAGCAAATGGTGTCCGATTTTCAAAAACTGGTGGAAAGAAGAGATCCGGATGAAGACAACTACGCAAATGGCATCGAAAACACATCCTGGACGCGCCCTCACCTTTCGCCGCAAGCCGGCTGTGTGGCAGACCCGAAACAGGGCAGTGCACTTGTGCGCAAGAGACTGTCATGGCAGGTTTTGGGGCTGTTCTTGTGGATTTGTTGCGAGCAATTATGCTGTGTATTTTCTGGAAAATATTGGTGAATATTAACCCAGAAAAGTGGCAGAAAATCAGAGCGAAAAATCATGGGCAAAACGACCCATGAACGCGTGCGAAAGCGTGGCTCGCACGAGGGCTGCGCACACCTTGCGTGCGTGTGGCTACGCTGCTGGTAGCCATACTTTCCCACGTGTTAGGGTTGTTTAGGGTTTCGTCTTGACCTAGGATACGTGTTAAGGTAACACGTGGACCTCTGAAAAAGATGTTGACTTTTGACAAAAATCAAGTTTGACTTGATTAGGAAAATGAAGATAAGAAGATTTCAACTTGAAGAAGAACTCTTGAAGACCAAGGAATGCCTTGGGAATACAATTATAATTAGAGTTGTTTAAGTTAGATAACCTATGTCACTCGGTCAATTACGTATACTTTATTTATTTTCATGTGATGATTATATGGATGTTAAAGCATTGTCATACATATGAATGTCATCTAGATTATGTGTGCCTACACATGCATAATAATATATCATGCATAATTGCCGTATTATATTGTTTTATTTTAATATGATTAAAATAGGAAACAATTTTATAAATGGCAATGGAGTAATGGATTTAGTTTTTAGGAGTAAAAACTTGGTAATATCCATTAATTAACTAATCAACAAATTAAAGAGTTTAATTAAAAAGATTAGTTAGCTTCTTATCATTAATTAAGATAAATTGGATTAATTAGTTAATTAAAAAGAACCAAATAATGAGATTAGTTTTTAAGAGTAAAAACTTGGTAAATCTCATTAAAACTAATCTATATTAAAGTGTTTAATTAAAGTGATTAGTTAGATTCTTTGTATTAATTAAGATTAATTAGATTAATTACTTGATTAAAAAAAAATGAATAATGAGATTAGTTTTTATGAGTAAAAACTTAGTAAATCTCATTAATGACTAATAAACCAATTAAAGAGTTCAATTAAATTGATTAGTTTGGTTCTTACATTAATTAAGATTAATTACTTAATTAAAAAGAACCAAATAATAATATTAGTTTTTAGGAGTAAAAACTTGATAAGTCTCATTAATAACTAATCTATATATTAAAGTATTTAATTAGATTAGTTAGGTCCATTTAATGTTAGATTTAATTTGATTAAACATTAATGACATAATTGGATCAAATAATGTGATTTAGTTTTAATAGTTAAAACTTGGTAATTTCACATTTAATTTCTAGTTTATTTAAATAGTTTATATAAATTAGAAATTGAAATAATAAATTATATTTTAAGAGTTAAAATTGAATAATTTATTATAACTAGTAAACTTAGATTTTATATTAACCGTAGAATCTAAGTAAATATTAGAAATATAGAGTTTTAGAAACTCTTAGTTTAAAGAAAATCTTAAATTACAAATAGTGAGTGGGAGAGGGATATATGACATTATATCCCGCAGTCTCCATTGTTAGTTCAACACCGTGAGACTTGAGTGGTGCCTCGTGACGGCTTTGCTTTCGTCCTCCCTACGGAGGGTGTCCACAAGAGTCAATACTAAGGTTGACTTCCTAACGGATAGGTTTTAGGAATGTATTTTGGGACTGACCTAGCCTACCTAGGTACTCTCAAGTTAAGTTCATGAATTCTGAAATGATGGGTTACACTCATAAAAGACTTAATTAAGTTGTTAATTTATTGTCCTAACTAAATCAATGCGATGGTTGGATAATATAAGAATAAAGAGTTATTCTAGTATATTATCCTATTGAGAGAATGTCTCGATCTAACATGCAGGGATTTGACCTAGCCTACCTAGGCACTTACTTGTGGGATGTTGGATTATCCTGGCATAGC
Source organism: Xanthoceras sorbifolium (assembly GCA_003430845.1). NCBI lineage: Eukaryota > Viridiplantae > Streptophyta > Magnoliopsida > Sapindales > Sapindaceae > Xanthoceras > Xanthoceras sorbifolium. The sequence continues at coordinate 21,888,997 of CM010618.1, forward strand.
AACTAATTTTAGGGATTTTTTAGTTCATTAAAATTATGCTCATACATCATGTTTAATTTTATGCCGAACTATAGCATTTGATATGAATGTATAAATTGAATGATATTAATTTCGATTTATGTCTTTAAATATCAGCATTATCTTCTGCATTATTATTTCCTCGTAAACGAAACATTAACCGGGATAACTTTATTAAGTGGAATCAACACGAACGCAATCATGGTCTGCAAAGACCTTAAATTTGTGCTTGCGGAGGAATGTCCTCCAGAGCCTGTAACCAACACATGACCAATTACCAGGGGTAAGACCGGCAAAGCAAATGTTGCTAAGCCATCCTCTTCTGGTTTCAAGAAGATGAAGAGGTCTACTGGTAAAGTAAAGGCTAAGCCCAAAATAAAGAGCACCACGACTGGCTAAACAAAAGGAAAATTGTTTCCATTGCATAGAGGTTAGTCATTAGAAGAGGAATTGTCTTCAATACCTCGAGGAGCTCTCCAATAAGAAGAAAGTGAAAAGTAAATCAGAATTACTTATCATTAAATTTTGTTTAGTGGAAGATGATTCTTTACCTTGAATAGTAGATTTAGGGACCACTAACTAATTTTGTTCTCCTTTACATTGGAATGATTATTGGCAAAAGTTGGAGGAGGGGTCCCTCACTATACGCGTTGGACCAGGAGATGTCGTTTCAGCACGAGCAGTGGGAGTAGTTAGACTACAAATAAATAATTATTTTCTTTTATTGAACAATGTTTGTTTCATTCTTGGATTTATAAGGAATTTGATTTCTATATCCAAATTACTTGAAATAGTTTCATAAGGTTTCTTTTAATGATAAATCAATTATCATTTTAAGAAATGGAATGAATATTTGTTCTGGCATAATAGAAAATAATTTGTATGTTTTAAGACCGTTAATTCATACATCACTGCGTAATACTAATTTGTTTAAAGTTGAAAAACTTAAAACAAAGTGACAAAAGATTTCTCCAGTTAAGGACACGTATCTGTGGCATCTAAGACTTGGACATATAAACCATGATAGGATAAATAGACTAGTAAAAAGCGGATCTCTAAGTTAGTTAGAGATCGGTATCTTACCTGTCTATAAATCTTGTCTGGAGGGTAAGATGATCAAGAGACCTTTTATAAGAAAAGGGATTAGAGCCACGCAACCACTTGAGCTTATACATTCAAATGTCTGCGGACCAATGAATGGTAGAGCTACAGGTGATTATGAGTATTATGTCACATTTATTGACGACTACCTTAGATACACGTATGTTTACCTAATGCAACACAAGTTCGAAACCTTTGAAAAGTTCAAAGAATTCCGAGCTGAAGTTGAAAATCAATTTGGCAAAACAATCAAATCACTATGATCAAATCGTGGGGGTGAGTATCTCGACCAAGATTTTGAAGACTACATGGTTGAGCATGGGATAGTATCCTAACTCACAACTCTAGGTACACGACAGCAGAATGGTATTGCGGAGAGGAGAAATAGGACCTTGATGGAAATGGTGAGATCTATGATTAGTTTCTCATCATTACCATATTCGTTTTGGGGATATGCACTACAAACAGTGACTTACATACTGAATGTAGTTCCATCCAAATCTGTTCCTCAGATTCCTATAAAGTTGTGAATGGTCGTAAAGCTAATTTACGACATTTTCGCATATGGGGATCTTCAGTACATATACTGAAGAATAGGAGTGGAAAGCTGGAACCTCGTTCACAAGTATGTTTATTTGTAGGGTACCCAAAGGAAACACGAGGTGGATTCTTTTATTATCCACAAGAAAAAAAAGTGTTTGTATCGACAAATGCAACGTTTCTTGAGGAGGATTATATGAGTAATCATAAACCTCGTAGTAAGATTGTGTTAAAGGAGCTAGAACCTGGTACGACCAGTGCTCAGTTAACAAGAGTTGTAGACGATGTTATAATTCCACAAACATCTGATAGTCAAGTAATTCATAGTTAGGATATACGACCACCGAGGCGTACTGGAAGGGTTGTTCGACAACCTGATCACTACTTAGGCATTGGAGAGGCACAGGGTGTCATTTCTAATGATAGTGTGGATGATCCATTGACATTTAGACATGCAATGGAAGATTCTGACAAAGAGGAATGGCTTAAAGCCATGAATCTCGAGATGGAGTCCATGTACTCCAACTCAGTCTGGGAGCTTATAGACTTACCAGATGGGATAAAACCTATAAGATGTAAGTGGATCTACAAGCGTAAGAGAGGAATAGAAGGGAAGGTAGAGACCTTCAAGGCAAGGCTAGTGGCTAAGGGTTACACCCAGAAGGAAGGCATTGATTATGATGAAACCTTCTCGTCAGTAGCTATGTTTAAGTCTATTAAGATACTCTTATTCATAGCTGCCTATTTCGATTACAAAATCTGGAAAATGGACGTCAAGACTGCATTCTTGAATGGCAATCTAGACGAGAGCATCTATATGATGCAACCAGAAGGATTCGAATTCCAAGATCAAGAGCAAAAGGTTTGCAAACTGCAAAGGTCTATTTATGGACTTAAGCAAACGTCTAGATCTTGGAACATTAGGTTTGATACTGCGATTAAGACCTATGGTTTTGAGCAGAACATTGATGAGCGTTATGTATACAAGCGCATCATTGACAAAAAAGTAGTTTTCCTGATCCTTTACGTAGATAACATGGTCCGTCATTGGGAATGATGTAGGAACATTGTCAGAGGTAAAGGGTTGGCTTGCTAACCAATTCCTAATGAAAGATTTTGGAGAGATAGGTTATGTTCTTGGGATCCAATTGATAAGGGATCGTAAGAACAAACTGTTAGCGTTGTCTCAAGCATAGTATATCGACAAGATACTTGTACGATTATCCATGCAAAACTCCAAGAAAGATAGTTTACCTTCAAGACATGGAGTTCACTTATCTAAGGAACGGTGTCCTAAGACACCTCAAGAAATTGAGGATATGAGATGGATTCCCTATGTGTCTCCAGTAGGCAGTCGTATGTATGCTATGCTATGCATAAGACTCGACATTTGCTTTGCAGTGGGAGTAGCCAGTAGATATTAGTCCAACCTATGATTGGATCATTGGGTTGTTATTAAGCATATTCTCAAGTATCTTAGGAGAACGAGAAACTATATGCTTATATATTCCCATCCAAATTTGATTCCATTGGGATATACAGATTCTGACTTTCAGTCAGACAAGGATTCAAGAAAATCCACGTATGGGTCAATATTCACCCTTGGTGGTGGAGCCATAATTTGGAGGAGTATCAAGCAATCTTGCATTGCTGATTCCACCATGGAAGCCGAGTGTGTAATAGCTTGTGAAGCATCTAAGGAGGCTTTTTGGCTCCGAAAGTTCTTGGGTGATCTGGAAGTTGTTCCAGCTATGGATAGGCCTATGACACTTTATTGTGATAATAGTGGAGTTGTGGCCAATTCCAAAGAACCAATAAGCCACAAAAGAGGGAAAGCATATATAGAGGAAATATCATCTCATCAGAGAGATAGTGCAGCGAGTAGACGTGGTCATGACGAAGATTGCGTTGCAAGATAACCTGGCTAATCCATTTACGAAGACCTTGACGGCTAAAGTGTTTGAAGGACATCTAGAGGGTTTAGGATTACGAGACATGTCCTATCTGCTTTAGTGCAAGTAAGAGATTGTTGGGATTTATGCCCTAAAGCTTGTAATTGTAAATGGTTAAAGACAATAATAAGAATTATTCAGATTATCATTCAAGTTCATAAAATGTTTTATATTCTGTAATACATTCGTATTGTGCAAGAACATCCTAGATTGCAAGATGTAATATCAGAATGAGTACATGATGGTCATATACAGAGAGGATTCATTTTGAGAGGTGCAATCTAAAGAGTCCGTAGAGAGCGAACAACGCTGGGTACTTTGTTTGTGATTGATCTATTGCTGCGGTCCATTCTGTAAAGTACGGTAGTCTTATCCTAGACCGTTCATGTAGTTGACATGAGAATAGAGGTACCTTATATGATGAGATGATATAGGACTGGGCCACGATTTATATAAATCTCTCGTCAAGATCCGTTAGTAGATGAGATCTATATATAATCGATAAACGATGGCTATTTATAGGTGATCTTAATCTTGAGTGTCTTATCGACTCGTTCAGGTTAGATCGTGACTTCTGATTTACCATGAGTGAGGTTGATGAGAATCTCGACCAATACCTCCGTATCTTGGAGTTGCGGTTTGGCTTGTGGCTGGGAAGGTTTGAACACAATAGTGGAATACACTCCTTCTTGATTGAACTAGATAAGTAGTTCCCTTAAGGGTTTATTCGGGGCTTGAACGATTATGAACGCTCTCCTTCTTCCGTGAGGAAGACAAGATTTAATTGTTTATTAGAGAATCAATGGTACTTAAAGGAAAAAAATATTTATAGAGGGGTATAACAAACTTTATGACCCAGCTCTAGTTATGAACTATTTGTGGAGGATCACACTATTTGCAATTAGCTATATCAATGGACGCTGAGACTTCAGATTGTATAAGCACGTTTACAGTTCTGAGAATGCAGCCTCGGGTTTTTAGTAGAATAACTCCGAGGTTAATAATTATGAAATATTAATTAAAGAGTTTTAATTAATATTACTAAGTATTATTGGAGCTCAAAACTGTGGGTCCATTAGGTCCCCTTGCTAGCCCTTATGGTTATTGGTAACGAGGGTCACAGTAGATTAATTGGAGAGTCCAATTAATAGTGTTACGAAAGTAATGCGATTTAAATAAAAGAGAATAATTAAATAATGTGATTATTTAATTAATTAAATATTTAATAAAATAATAGAAATTAATAATTATAAATTATTAATTCTATTTATTAAATATAAGGTCATGTGATTAAATAATGACTAGGACAAAAGTATTAAAATAATTTGATTATTTTAAAAGTCCTAATAGTCAATTATTAAAGTTTTTAGGAAGACTAAAATAAAAAAAGGATTAGGAATCCTATTTTGACTTGGTCAAAACTAAAACCCTAAAAGACTACTATATAAGTGTTATATAGCTAGGAAAAATTAAGTTAACACACAATTGAAAAAGAAAGAGAATTTGGCCACCAAAGAGAGAAGAAAAGAGAAAAAAAAGGTTTTTTCTGACTCTCCCCTCTTTTGCAGAATTCGGCCGACGCTTTTTTCACGTTACCTCCATCTCTTACTGTGACGTGCCCACACACACGTTCTCAGACCACTGGTCATAGCTCAGAAGATCTGGTGGTAGATCGATAAATCAGAAAAAAAAAAAAAAACTCAAGAAAAATGTATGTAGTTTCTAAAGTTTTTTTCTACTTATATATTGGAACTCGTTCCTGATTGAAAAAGGTTTCCAATACAAGAAAAATGTTTGAAACCCAATTCCACATGTTATACGATAATCAAAATCTTTTCTAAAACTCCCTTCACTTAGATCTGATCTCATAAATTGAGGGTATTGTTTCTTTGACCATACGAAAGAAACATTAAGACGTGGAGTCTCTGAGCAGCATCTACAGGGTTTGCTAGTAAAAGGCTTGTAGGTAGGAAGTATTGGGTTATAAAAAGAGTTGTGTGATTGAGTGGTCAATCAACGTGAGTTGTAAACGATATACCAACTAGTGAAATTTGTATGGATATGTTAAGTGGCCTACGAGTTGATCCTGTGGTTTTTGACCTGTTGAAGTTTTCCACGCTGAAAATCTCTACGTTATGTTTTGAATGATTTATTGTTTTAAATTCCACAATATCTATTGATAAACCTATTCACACCCTCTCTAGGTTGTCATAGTATATAAATTCATGTTTTTCAATTGGTACCAGAACAGGAGTCTAGATATACATAGGTTAGGATCCAAGGCTCAATATTTTGTTGGATTTGTTTTGTTTGTTTTTGTTGATATTCTATGGCAAGAATGATCAGAGAAGGAGCATTAAGTACTCGACCACCACTTTTGGATGGATCGAAATTCGCATTCTAGAAGGCACGCATGAGGGCTTATTTAAAAGCCAATGACGAGCATGTCTGGATGTATTACGAGAGCGGTTATTCCTCTCCTACCGTGACCGATGTCGAAGGAGTCGTTTCCATGAAGCCGAAAGTCCAATAGACCCTAATCAAGCTACCCAATGCGACACGGAACTCCAAAACTTTGAATTGTATTTTCAATGGTGTTAATAAAAATCAATATATGCATATCCAGAATTACGAATGACAGGCCCCTTTCCTACTATCTTACGCTAGGCGGCCTGCCGACAACCCCACGGTAGCTTCCCAGTCGAGATTTGTCCCGCTGAAAGGCTTCCGTGAAGCTACGCCGTTACTTATCCTGAAAATCTGAGTAAATTTTTTTTTTTATATACAAAACTACCTTATTAAATTTTTTGTCGCATGACGGCTGTATTTTTGGACAATTCCCATCACTATTCACCTGTTAAACAGTTTAAAAGCACTTCTAAAATGAAATACTTTCTCCTCTACCATTAGGACCTCAGGTCCGTCATAAAAAAAATCACAACTCAGCCACAAAATTTAAAGTAACTGAAAGTAGACAAATCAAATTTTAAATAAAATATTCATGCATTAAAATAAATAGTACTTACATAAGGTATTCTTCAAAATATAATTTTATATGAGTGTTATAAATAAAACATAACACGTATTTTGTCCTTTCAATTATCTAATACATATTTTTAAGACAATCACAACAATGTTCGACTATTCTTGCTGGTCCTGTGAAGTCCCTGCAACACCTGCACCTATACCTGGGGGAGGTTGGTTTTATAAAACATGAAAATATAGTGAGCTAAATGAGCTCAGTGAATGTTATTAGTTTCTAAACAAATTTAATCTTTCTAACTAAACCTCCCTGAAAGTATGTTATAATAATACTAAAATGTTACAACAGTTTAAATAACGTTACAACGATTTAAATCTGTAAAAATATATATATATGATCGTCATAACAATTTAATTAAAATGTACTAAAACTAATAATAATAAGTTTTTTCTTGTTTCCTGAAAACTGTGCTCAGTGTCGGTTATAAAATCATAAAAAATATTACTAGTGGAAATCACCATCCACTGACGGCCTATTCCTGAAAAATACCCTAGGTAAGGTACGTGGGAACCTCGGTTTGGATCGTACCTGGCGGCGGAACCTTGGTTCAAGCCACCCAATAAATAAATCGATTTATGTAGCGGAATTCCTGCATCGCCACGTAAAAGCCAGCGCGCTAACTTGTTATATACCCCGAACGTGTAGAGGGAGACACACTAGTATAAATATATAATATCTAAACCCAATTGCCTAATTGGCAATATGTATGTTAGCCTAATACCCAAACCCTGCCATGTATGTCCAGGATACCTCTGACCGGTGAATCCTAAATACTAGGGATTCGTTATAGGCCAAATTATTTATCTTGAAATTTTTAGTTTATTGACATTCCCAAGATCATGACTATATTTAGAGAATAAAATAATAACTTTCTATAATTTACATAAAACATATTATTAAAATAAAATGCACTTTACACAAAATAGTTTAACACTCACTTTTCCGTTACTAACTTTCCGAGCATCAATCCGATTTTTCCACCTTCGATTTTCCTACACATTAACATGTAGAAACATTTAACTCAACCATCACACACATGGCTAGCCGAAACTTCATCATGTATTTACCAAAAATTTTCTTTCAATTTCTTAACATAATTTGCATGAAACTTATATCAATTTCTTTACTAGTGCCTTAGCATGCATAGATTGAAATTTTCAAGCAAAAATCACACCAAATCCTAGCTTGATCACACACTAATATTTTTCAACTTAACATACATGACTTTCCTTTGCTTAGTAACATCAAATTCAACATCATCCAACTTGATTTAAAATAATTATAACATCAATTCAAGTTTAATTCAAAAGTTCCCAACAACTAGTAACTCACCTTATGACCTTAAATCCTCTTGTTTGGCTTGGATACTTGTTTAATGCCTTAATTCCCACTTAATTCCAACATGATATAGTTGAACCTTGCTTTTTAGGCTTGTATGGCCTTGAGAACCCTTGAGAATGGCTTGAAAAGTGCCTCTTTCTCTTCCTCTCCTCTCTTTGGCAGAACCTCTCTCCACTTTTCCTTTAGAAATTTTTTTATGACTTTACTCTTTATATAGGCCTTGATTTCTTTAAGTTTTTGCCCTAAAACTCTATTGAAATTTACAAGAGAGCTATTGGTTAAAGATGATAAGATTTGATTGGTTAAACTCTAATGGTTAGTTGACTTTCAACTAATTCCATAAAAATCCACTCACTTTTTACTTTTATTTCTCCATCTCATGTGTCACAAAAATTTATTATTTAACTTCCAAAAATATCTTTAATACTCCGAATTTATGCGAAATCCTTCCTAGGACCTTTGGCACTTATAATTGAATTTTGTATACACTTTATGGAGCCTTACTGACCATTTGAAACCATTCCGAACATTTTTTTGGTTTTTCGAAATAGTTTTTGGATCGATTCCGAAAATTTTCGGATGTTACCGGAATCGTCCTGATTTTCTCGGGAAGTGCCGCTTAGGCTCCGAGAGTGCATTTCAGGGCCTTTAATACCTGTCCGGACACATTTCGTAACTTTTCTAGATCTCCGGACACCTTTCCAAAAAACCTCCGGACGGATCCAAAAAATTCCATTATAGCACCATTGATACATCTAACATTCAATTTACTCATAATAAGGGTATACTTATTCACATGCGTACCGTACAACAATTCTGAGAAAATATATTACAATACATATACATGTACAGTACATACTATCAGGAGGGTATATTATAGCGAAACTAGCATGGAGGCATGGGACATTCTCCAAACCACGCACGAAGGAATGTCGGCAATCAAGAAATCTAAGATTCAGATGTTGACAATGAAATTTGAAGCCTTGCATATGGAGGAAGAAGAGACCTTCCACGATTTCCAAACAAAACTCATGGATATCACAAATTCAAGTTTTGCACTTGGTAGGTGTTATTTTGACTTTGATATTATCATAAAATCTTGCGTTCTTTACCTGACAGGTTTTAAGCCAAGATAATGGTAATTGAAGAAAGCAAAGATGTAGATAGCATGAGAGTAGACGAATTGGCTGGATCCCTACAAACTTTTGAGTTAAATCTCAAACTAAGCAAAAAGAAAAAAAGGATTGCCTTGAGTCAGAAGATGCTAAAGATTATGGAGAAGAATTGGTGTACATTGTAAGAAAACTTAAGAAGTTTTTCAGAGGCAAACGAAATTGATGGTAGTTTCAAAAGTACCAATGCCGAGAGAGATTACTTGCCCAAAAAATTTGACAATGACAAGGGTGTTCAATGTTATGAATGTCAAGACTTTGGACACATATCATCGGAGTTTGAACGTTCAAAACAACCCAAAGAAGGGGAAAGCGCTGAACATCACTTGGAGTGATAGCGATGATAAAGACGATGATATGTCTTCGGATACTAGTAAGCACACATGCAACACAGTTGCTTTCACATCTTATTTGTCTACAGGTGATGGAACTTCATTAGAAGACGATGCTGATCATGATGTGCTTATTGAGACAAGCCTAAAAGAGGCTTATAAGCAACTACTCAATGAGAATCACAAGGTATCAAAACTATACTTCTCTTTACTGTCTAAAAATAAAATTGTTAGTCTTGATGAAAACATCTATATGATGTAACCAGAAGGATTCATTGAAAAAGGCCAAGAACAAATGGTATGCAAGTTGCAACAGTCCATTTATGGATTAAAGCAAGCATCCAGATCCTGGAACATAAGGTTCGATCAAGCTATAAAAGGTTTTTGATTTATTCAGAACCTTGATGAACCTTGTATATACAAGAGGATCAAAGGTGACAAGTTGGTTTTCCAAGTTCTTTATATTGATGATATACTGCTCATCGGAAACAATGTAGGTGTATTGACATCAGTTAAAGAATGGTTAGCAAAACAATTTGATATGAAGTACTTAGGAGAAGCAAGTTATATTCTTGGCATCCAAGTTGTTAGGAATAGAAATAATAGAACGATTGCATTATCTTAAGCTTCATACATAGATAAAATCTTGTTTAGGTTTTCCATGTAGGATTCCAAGAAAGGTCTGTTACCTTTCGGGCATGGAATCAAGCTTTCTAAGGAGCAAGCTCCTAAGAACGTACTTGAAGAGCAATTCATGAGTAGGATTCCATATGCCTCCGTAGTTGGAAGTCTCATGTATGCAATGCTCTGCACTAGACCAGATATCTGTTTTGTTGTTGGCATAGTTAGCAGGTTTCAATCGAAACCAGGCCCTGAGCACTGGACAGTAGTCAAGTATATTTTCAAGTATCTCAGGAAAATGAGAAATCATATGCTTGTATACGCTGGAGGTGATTTAATTCCTGTTGGGTATACAGATTCCGATTTTCAATCAAATTCTGACTCCAAGAGATCCACATCAGGATTCGTGTTTTACCATAGGAGGAGGAGCATCAAGCAATCTTGTATTGTTGATTCCACCATGAAAGCTAAATATGCTATGGTATGCGAAGTTGCCAAAGAGGTTGTATGGCTCAGTCAATTCTTGATTGACTTGGAAGTGGTTCCTAGTGCGAATAAGTAGATCACCATCTATTGTGACAACAGTGGTGCAGTGGATAAATTGAAAGAACCAAGAAGTCATAAGAGAGGAAAACACATTGAGAGAAAGTATCATCTACTAAAAGAGATTGTGCATAGGGGAGACGTGACGGTTGCCAAGATCACGTCTGCTGAAAATCTAACGAATCCCTTCACAAAGGCTCTACCACAGAAGAGTTTTGATGGGCACCTAGATAACATGGGAATGAAAGGTATGACACACTTGCTATAGCGCAACTAGGAGATTGTTAGGATTATGCTCAATAGCAAGAGTGTAATAGTGCATTTGACAATCGATCTCATATAAATAAAAGTGATTTTTGTTTTAACAAATCTTATAGCAATTATATTAATTGTCAAAAGTAAATAATCATAAGGTCAAGAGATGATGAGAAACAAAAGAATTGTTCCTACATTTGGATATGTATGAGGTAGACACAATTCTTTAATTAGTCTCGAATACGCATTCACAACTTAAGATATAAGGTTGGGCGCCTTTATTTTGTCAAAGTTCTAGATTCTTTTGTTAGCATTTGAGCGGGATCAAATGTGATATGATGAATTTAAAATTATCGAAGTGTCTTTGGACAAAGAATCTAGTGCACTGGGTGCATTGAATAAGATTACTGTAGAAAACGTTATCCGCAACCGTTAGTGGATAAAAGTATTCAACTGAGACAATCGGAGAGCCTATCTGAATCCTGAGATAAATGATGTACTTATGGTTGCACGTGTTATCATTTGAGCTGTCAATGAGTACGATTATATCGCATAGTCTATCCTCGATAGCTTGGTGGTATTCACGTGTATATCGATAGAGGACATCATTTATAAAAATGGACATCGTGACTGCATTTAGCAAATGTTAGTAGAATACCATCATATGGATATTTTGAGATATTGAATATTGAAATCTTTACGTAAAGTTTTCAATAGTGGTTATTGAAACATGACTTCTGGATCAGTCAAAATATCCAAGTTCAAAAACATGGTCATATGAGTAAATATGGTAACTTGAAGAGTTATAGACGGTCTAAGAGCTCTTGGCGATTACTGGTATTTTTCACGAGGATACATTTTTTCCATTTAGGTTGTCAAGGGTACGAATTAGTATGCTCATTTATTTTATCTTTATTTAAGAGTTCAATTTTCGTTATTTAGTGGAATGAACTAAAACTAATGAATAGGATATAAGTGAATCATTTGTTGATTGTGATTAGGTTGTGTCAACTAGAGCTTAAATTTAGATAGCCCGCCAAGATCCCCAATCCACACAAACTTGAATGGATCACTAGTTATATACTACAGGATCATTTATTTGATCCATCTTATAGAATTGATTTTGGAAATTCTTTCCAAAAGTTTGAGAGGTACGTTCTTGTGTTCAATTAAGACACGTGGTAACTCGTCAAAATACCTGAGATGGGCGGCCAAGGGTGTATGATCCCTTGGGCGGCCTTAAGGAATGTTTTTAACATCCCATAAATATATTGATAATATAATTAGCACATTTAATAAAAATGGGGCTGTTAAATTATATTAAATATATTTATTTAAAGGCATGTGGACTTGTTTCTTTTTGTAAGAATGGGTCTAGTTCACATGTGGACTTTTTGTGGAGGTCCAATGAGATTAATAAAATGGAAAAACAAAATTTGGCCCATGCCAATAGGGCTGGGCGGCAATGGCTAAATTATTTAGCTAATTATTTTATTTTATTTTATTATTTAATTAAATGGTAATTAGTTAATTAATTAATTAATTGTTTAATTAAAAGTCAAAACACTTTTCTACTAGGAATTGGATTTCTAGTTTTCATGCTACTTGTAATAGTATGATAAGTATCAAAAACCTTATTTGATAAGGAGATAAATAAAATGAATTATTTATCAAATTAAATTAGGAAATTTTTTGATATTTATCAAAACTCTAAAGTTGACTATTAGTCACTTTTAGGAAGCTTTTGATAAGTCATTCTAATTCTCAATTATCCTTTAATAATTATTAGATAATAGTTTCAAGAGATGAAATAAGATTGAACTCTTGGTTTGATGGTTTTTGGGTGAAACACAAAATCCTCCTTATGTGAGGATTCGGCCACCCTATATAAACCACCATGGAGAGTTCGGCCAACACTAATGCTTGCATGCATGTTTTGAGTTTTTGTGAGCTTTGAGAAGTCAAGAAAAAACTCACAATCTCTAGAAAAAAGTGTGAGAATTCGCCCGAGAGAAATGAGAGAAAGAACAACGTGTTCTTCATTTTCTCAAGAGGGTTTTGAGTGACTAACGAAAAAGAAAAGTTTTTTGTTTCTCATCCTCAGGTAACAATTCAAAGAAAGGGAGCCCACACTCCAAGGTGATCCACATTCATGAAGGATTGGAAGATCTTGCGGTTCATAATCGATGCAACATCAAGCCTCACGTAATTCAAAAGGTATGTTAACTTATGTTATATATTTAATTAACTATGGGTTAAGATCTCTTTAGGAAAAAAATTTAAAACGTACCAATGCAAAAATATTCGTTTCTTTGTGCCTTCCGATGCGCCGTACTCATCGTTTTTCCTACAAGAAATTAACTGCACATTTATTAGTTGGAAAACAATTGAACTCCTTTGGTGATAGGAATTTTGGTGAAGCACAAATCCTCATCTACGGAGAATTCGGCCAAGCCTTAATATTCCTATCAAAGGAATTCGGCCAAACAAGTTTTTGATAACTTGATTTTGCTTAAGAAAAATCTAGCCAACTCAAGTCTAAGGTCCTGTTTGGCAGGGCTTTTACTTTGGACTTTTGATTTCTTGGAAGCTCTTCCTATAAAAGCCATATATTTTGGCTTGTTTGGAAGAGCTTTTAAATCCTAAAAGCTCTTTTACGGGAATATCCAAACTAGCCCAAAAGCGACTTTTGGGCCCAAAAAGCCAATAAGCCACTTTTATAAGTTATCCCAAACAGACCCTAAGTGTGTGAGGAATTCGGCCAAGAGAGACAAGAGAGGAGTATTTGTTTCGATAGTACACTACTAGCTTTTACTTCAAAAGGCTTTGTGCACAATATCAAATTTGATTCACGCGAATTTTTGATTGAAAAATTAAGAATTCAAAAGTGAACAAACACTCTTAGATTCTTCTTGAGGTTTGTTGTGACTAACAAATAGGAAAAGTTATGTTTTCTCCATCCTCAGGTATTATGCAATTCTATGAAAAGGGAGCCCACACTCTAAGGGGGTTCACGTTCGTGATTGGATTAGAAGATCTTGTAGAAAATAATTTCGACAATACATCAATCATCACGGAAAAAGGTACGATATCTTTTATTAAGACGTTAATTAATTAAGGGTGAAGGTCTATTTAAATGGAAATGTTTTTAAACTTATTCCAAAACTATTTTATTTTGCTGCGTACTTTCAAAGCGATTTTTCCTATAATTGGTATTAGAGCTTGGTTCTACCCTTGGTTAATTAATGTATAAACGTGAATTTTTTTTTTAATTGTATATATGCATGTTTTAGAAAGAGATAGTACTCTAGGTATTCGCATATATATTTACATTGGATTGTGTGGATATATATGTTTATATGAATTGTTATTGCTCAATTTTGGTCATAGAATTTCAATATATTTTTTTTTTCAAATTGTAACAAGAAAGGTGGCCTATCATTGCTATAATTTCCTTCTTGGTTAGTTGCCAGGTTTTATTTTTATTGGTGTAAAAATAAAATATGGCTGCTGTAATTTATTCAAGATTCGAAGAATTGAAGAGTTGAAGAATGGAGGCGGCAAAGGAAGCAATGGAACAGCCCTACTTGGCAACCCGCACGCTCCAGCAAACAAGCGTGCGTGCGGCCAAGCACGCTGCTGTGCATGGTCCTTGCCGTAACAGGGCTGTTTCGTGCGACCTGATTTGCTACTGTGCGAGGGTGGTCGCAGTAGCTTGCGTATGATTAAAGTACAGCTGCGCTTGCCCTGGTGCAGCAGTACATGCGGCCCTCCAAGGGCAGGGTGAGATGCGCGCCCATGGAGTGGCAGTGTACGCATGCCTTTGTGAGGCAACACCCACGCTGCCTCCAAGGTCAGCTTGCGCGCGCCTAGTGGTGCGGCAACAAGGGTGCTGCGAATGAGGCGGCCGCGCTTGCCTTTAGGCATGCACGTGCCTTGTTGCGTAACGCCTTGGACGATCGGCCCCTTGATGACATGTTCACCAAGTTAGGGTTTGGGTTTTGTTTTTCAAAAAAATGTAAATTACTTGCTTTTCTAGTATGAACCAAAATTGTGGCTATTTACTTTATTTTGTAAATATTATAATATTTGTCATTGTTTGATAACATGCCATATAGAATAGGAGTGTCACTCATATATCGTTTTTGGTATGAACATGCATTGAATGATTTAGGCATCTAATTGGCATCTAAATAACTTGGAATTCCATCACACGCCTTAAATAATTGAATGGGAGAAGGTGTTGTAACACCTTTGGCCTCCAAGGTTAGTTGAGCTTTATGTTTCGTGTGATAACTCCCCAAGGGGTTTCCATGAATTCCATTCAGCCAGATACTTCCTTATAAGGATAGACTAGACAATTTACTCGAGCAATATCTACTCCCAAATGAGGGCTACTCCCGAATGAGGGAATTATTATTGAAGGTAGATATCGTGGTAACACACTCAATGTTGTTTTATTGATATCCTCCCAAGCTTTTTTGTCAATACAATCACAAGGCCAAACGAAAAAAGCTAATAGTTATGTTAACAATTAGGTGGTACCTAGTCCAACTAATAAATGTTGCGAACACCCAAAGAAGGCGTGACATTTATGGGTGTTGGATTTAATGATTGAATTATTTATTTTAATTCAAGTGATAATTATTTAAAATTACTATTACATGATTATTTGCTTACATAATTTTTGTTTTATGCAAAAATCATGACCCCATCCCTAATCAACATCCTAAAAAATAATACCTTAACTAGTGATAATTATGTCACAGAGAAAAGGAAAATTGGGCTGTTGCTGCAAGCTGAAAAACATAGATTTGTTCTGTCTACTCTAACCATCTACTCCTACTGATGACTCTACTGAGGTGCAAAGAGGCGAGTATGAGCAGTAGGAGTCCTCTGATGAGATGGCCAAATGTTACATTATGGCCACTATGTCTGATGTGTTGCAATAGCAATATGAAGGCATGAGGACTGCTGCGGATATTTTGATGTCTCTAGAGGAGATATTTGCTATAAGGTCTAGGACGACTAAGAGAAAGGCAGTGACTGCTTTTATGAATCTTAGGATGAAACCTGGACAAGCCGTAAAGGATCATATGATGAAAGTCATAGCACATCTCAATATTGCTAACCTCAATGGTGTTGAGATAGATAGTGAAAATAAAAATGACTTAATTGTCATCTCACTGTCAGATTCCTTTGATGAGTTCAAGCTAGACTATACCTTGAACAAAAAGAAATATATTTTGCAAGGCCTAATGCAAGATGTTCAAAGCGTTGAGAAGATCCTTGTAAAAGGCAAGGGTCAAGAGATTCACTTGGTTGGAAAGTTTGCTACTGTCGAAACCCGTAAAAAGGTTAAGAAACAACAGAAGAAAAAGCAACTTGGACTTACCAAAAAGGAAACCAAGAAAGTAACCAAGATCAAAGGGAAGTGCTTCCTTTGTGGTCAAAAGGATCATTGAAAAAGAAATCGCCCAAAGTCTTAGAAAAAGAAGGAATAAGGTAATATTAGTTATCTTGAAACATGTTTTCTGGCAGATTCTACAAATTCTTGGATTATTAACTTTGGAGCCATTAATCATATTTGTTATTCCTTGCAGGGGTTCCAAGAAAAGAAAAGACTGAATGAAGATGAGTTCAACTTGCGCTTAAGCAATGGAGCATTGGTGTCTGGTTGTGCAGTGGGAGATATTAAAATTAGTTTAGATTCTTTTAGACATTTGGATTTAATAGACATTTATTATGTACCTCAATTCAAGAGAAATTTAATTTCAGTTTCTTGTTTAAATAAATTTAGTTATTCTGTTACTTTTAATAAAGATTTCATTATTAGTAAGAATAACAAAATTATTTGCAAAGGTACATTGGAAAATGGTCTTTTTCATTTGCAAAGAAATATCTCTCACTTGTTAGACACTGAATCAGCAGAACCCAATCATAAAAGAGTTAAAATAAAACCTACCTATGACATTTGTGCCTAGGTCATATAAACCTAGATAGGACTAAATGATTGGTTAATGATAGACCTTTATGTGACTTAAAGGTTGATGATCTACCAACTTGTGAATCTTGTTTAGAAGGTAAAGTGACCAAAAGGTCGTTCACAACCAAAGGCACAAGAGCCACTGAATGTTTAGGATTAATACACACTGATGTATGTGGTCTTAAGAGCATTCAAGCTATTGGTGGATATGAGTATTTCATCACCTTAAAAAATGATTACTCGAGATTTGGCTATATATATCTTATGAGATATAAATCGGATGCTTTTGACATGTTCAAAGCATTTAAAGCTGAAGTAGAAAATTAGCTTTAGAAACACATAAAAATCTTTAGATCTAATCGTGGTTGAGAATATCTATTTGGTGAGTTTCAACAATATCTTATTGATAACGGAATTATTTCTCAGTTTTCTGCACCAAGAACACCTCAACAAAATAAGATGCTAGAAAGGAGAAATATGACTCTTTTAGACATGGTAAGGTCTATGTTGAGTTATTCTACACTCCCTAATTCTTTTTGGGGATATACTCTGCAAATTGCAATGTACAATCGAAACGATATACCATTTAAGTCAGTTTCTCAAACACCGCATAAGTTGTGGATTGGGCGAAAGCTTAATTTATAACACTTAAGGATATTTAAATGTCCTGCACATGTGTTAAAAGGAAAGACATAAAAGATGGAGTCCCATTCAGAAACATGCATATTTGTATGGTATCCAAAAGGAACTAAATGATATTATTTCTATAGTCCTTCTGATTTCAAAGTATTTGTTTCGACAAATACTAAATTTCTGGAAAAGGACTATATGAATGATAATGTGCCTAAGAGTAAAATTGTCCTGAATGAGCTTTCAGAAGATACAATTTTGCAAGTGGTTTCACAAGCTAGTCCAATTGTAAGTTTCGCACCAACACAAGATCAACAACCTACCATTCCTTGTCGTAGTGGGAGGGTTAGTAGATAACCCGAGAGATACATCGGTCTAGGAGAATTAGTGGAGAATCTCCCAGACAATGATGATCCCTACACATACAAGGAAGCTATGGAGGATGTTGATTATCACCACTGGCAAAAGGCAATGCAGTCCGAAATAGAGCCTATGTTCACAAATAAATTCTGTTCTCTTGTAGACTTGCCTAAAGGGATAAAACCCATTGGTTGCAAGTGGGTATACAAGAGAAAAAGAGGTATGGATGGTAAGGTGAAAACCCTTAAAGCTAGATTGGTAGTTAAAGGTTATACACAGAAAGAATGTATCGATTACGAGGAAACCTTCTCTTCTATCGCCATGTTTAAGTCTATAAGAATATTCTTATCCATAGCGGTATCTTTAGATCTAGAGATTTAGCAAATGGACGTCAAGACAGCTTTCCTTAATGAAAGTCTTGACAAAAGCATCTATATGATGCAACTAGTAGGATTCATTGAAAAAGGCCAAGAGGAAAGGGTATGCAAGTTGCAAAGGTCTATATATGGACTAAAGCAAGCATCCAGATCTTGGAATATAAGGTTCGATCAAGCTATAAAAGGTTGTCGATTCATTTAAAACCTTGACGAATCTTGTGTATACAAAATGATAACAGGCAACAAGTTGGTTTTCCTAGTTCTTTACATTGATGATATACTACTCATTAGAAACGATGTAGGCATATTGACATAAGTAAAAGAATGGTTAGCAAAATAATTTGATATGAAGAACTTAGGAGAAGCAAGTTGTATTCTTGGTATCCAAGTAATAAGGGATATAAAGAATAAAATGATTGCATTATCCCAAGCTTCATACATACATAAGATCTTGTCTAGGTTCTCCATGCATAATTCAAAGAAAGGTATGTTACATTTTAGACATGGAATCAAACTTTCTAAGGAACAAGTTCCTAAGAATAAGCAAGAAGAGCAATACATGAGTATGATTCCATATGTCTCGATAGTTGGAAGTCTCATGTATGGAATGCTCTGCGCTAGACCAGATATTTATTTTGCAGGTTAGCAGGTTTCAGTCGAAGCCCGATCCTAAACATTGGACGGCAGTCAAGCATATTTTCAAGTATCTCAGGAAAACGAGAGATCATATGCTTGTATACTCTATAGGGGATTTAATTCCCGTTGGGTATACGAATTCTGATTACCAATCAGATTTTGACTCCATAAAATGCACATCAGGATCCGTGTTTACTCTTAGAGGAGGAGCAGTAATATGGAGGAGTATTAAGCAATCTTGTATTGTTGATTCCACCATGGAAGCTGAGTATGTAACCGTATGCAAAGCTGCTAAATAGGCTGTTTGACTCCGTCAGTTCTTGATTGACTTGAAAGTGGTTCCTAGTGTGAATAAGCATATCACTATCTATTGTGACAACAGCAGTGCAGTGGCTAATTCGAAAGAACTAAGAAGTCATAAGAGAGGTAACATTGAAAGAAAGTATCATCTTCTAAGTGAGATTGTACATAGGGGCGACGTGACGATTACTAAGATCGAGTCAGCCCTTTACCAAGGCTCTACCATATAAGAGTTTTGATGAGCATCTAAAGAATGTGGGGATGAGAGATATGACACACTTGCTATAGGGCAAGTGCGAGATTGTTAGGATTATGTTCAATAGCAAAAGTGTAATATTGTAATTTAACAATCTTTTCATATTAATAAAGTGATTTTTGTTTTAACAAATATTATAGTTTTTATAGTTTAAAAATTATAATTTTTAAATGTAAATAATTATAAGGCCAAAAGACTATGAGAAATAAAGAATGGTTCATACATATGGATATGGTTGGCACCATTTTCTTGTTACAGTTGTAGATTCTTTTGCTAGCATTTGTTATAATGAGTCTAAAATCATCAAAGTGTAGTGTCTTTGGGTAAAAGGATCTAGTGCACTGGGTGTATTGAATAGGATCACAGTGAAACACTTTATCCAAAACCGTCAATGAATAAAATTTGTCACTTGAGGGCAATCGGAGGGTCTATCTCAATCCTGAGATAAATGATGGACTTATGGTTGCAAGTGTTACCATTTGAGCTGTCAATGAGTACGATTATTTGAAATAGTCTATCCCCGATGATTTGGTGGTATTCACTTGTTAATCATAGAGGACTTCATTTATAAATATGGACATCGTGGCTCCATTTATCAAATAAGAGTAGAATACCATCATATGGATCTTTTGAGGTTTTGGATATTAAATTTTAATGTTAAGTTTTCAATAGTGTCTATTGAAACATGGCTTCTGAAAAAAATCAAAATATTCAAGTTCAAAATATGGTTAGATGATTAAAAATGGTAACTAGGAGAGCTATAGGCGGTCTATGAGCTCTTGTCGATTACTGTTATTTTTCACGAGGATACATTTTCTCATAAAAGATTGTCTAGGGTACAAATGAGAAACACTATCGTATTTTATCTTTATTTAAGAGTTTAATTTTGGTTATTTAGTGGAATAAACTAAAATTAATAGATTAACCTAAATGAATCATTTGTTAAGCGTAATTAGGTTGTGTCTATTGAAGCTTAAATTTAGATTGCCAGTCAGGATCCTCAATCTACATGAACTTGCATGAGTCACTTAATATATTCTATCGGACCAATTATTGGGTCCATTTAGAATTGTTTTTGGGTTCTAGAATCCAAAAGTTTTGAAGAGGCGCGATCATGTGTGAACAAGACACGTTGTAACTCTTCTACACCTGGAATGGGCGGCCAACACTGTGGGAAGTCTTGGACGACCCTAATGGGGTGCAATTAGCATTCCATTAATATATTAAGAATATAAATGCACATTTTAATTAAATAGGCAGAATTATTAATTAGGCATGTGGACTCATTTCTTTTTTAGTAAGAATGAGTCTAATTCCCATGTGGATTTTAATAATGGATTTAATAAAATAGAAAAATAAAATTAAGCCCAATCATCTTGCTTTGGGCTGCTAGGACTAAATTAAGTAGTCTAAATTTTGTTTTATTTTATTAATTAATTAATTGTTCAATTAGTCAAAAAACGTTTTTACTAGGAGAGGTCTCTTAGTGTCATACTTTTGTTGAGAGTATGATAAGTATGATAACTCTACTTGATAAGTAGATAAATATATGATTTTTATATTTATCTAATTAAATAGGACGTTATGATAAGTCACACATTAATATTCCTATTAGGATTTGGATTATTAAAGTTAATCTAAATACCATAAAAGTGATTTTTAATATAAGTCAATTACTAGAAATTGACTACACACTTATGAGTTGGAAAACAATTAAACTGCTTTGGTGATAAGAATTTTGGTAAAGCACACATCCTCCTCTAAGGAGAATTCGGCCAAGCCTTAATATTCCTATCAAAGGAATTCGGCCATACAAGTTTTTGATAACTTGATTTTGCTTAAGAAAAATTCGGCCAACTCAAGTCTAAGTGTGTGAGGAATTCGGCCAAGAGAGAAAAGAGAGGAGCGTTTTGTTTTGATAGTACACTACTAGCTTTTACATCAAAAGGTTTGGTGTACAACATCGAATTTGGTTCAGGTGAATTTTTTATTGAAAAATTGAGAATTCAAAAGTGACCAAACGCTCTTAGATTCTTCTTGGGGTTTGTTCTAACTAACAAATAGAAAAAGTTTTGTTTTCTCCATCCTCAGGTATTATACAATTCTAATATACATATAATATATATATATATATGTTTATATGAACTGTTATCACTCAATTTTGGTCCTAGAATTTCAATGTTTTTTTTTTTTGAAATTGTAACAAAAAGGGTGTCCTATCATTACCATAGTTTCCTTCATGATTAGTTGTTAGGTTTTATTTTTATTGTTGTAAAAATAAAATAGGGCTGCTGTAATTTATTCAAGATTCGAAGAATCGAAGAGTTGAAGAATGGAGGCAGCAAAAGAAGCAACGGAACAGCCCCACTTAGCAGCCCGTGCGCACCAACCAGCAAGCGCCCATGCGGGCAAGCTCGCTGCTGCGCATGGCCCTTGTGACAACTGGGCTGCTTCGTGCGGCCTGGTGTGCTGCTGCCTGAGGGCCATCGCGGCAACTTGCGCGTGCTAAAATTGCAACTGCACTTGCCCTGGTGTGGCAATGGGCGCGGCCCTGCAAGGCAGGGCGGGATGTGCGGAGCCATGGAGTGGCGGCGCGCGCACACCTTTGTGAGACATTGTGCGTGGCCTCCGCAGGCAGCTTTCACGCACCCAATGGTGCGACAGAAAGAATGTTGTGCACAGGGCAGCCGCGCATGTGCCTTGTTGCACAACGCCTTGGACGCACGGTCGCTTAATGACGTGTTCGCCAAGTTAGGGTTAGGGTTTTATTTTTCAAACAAATGTAATTTACTTACTTTTCTAGGATGGACCAAAATTGTGACTATTTACTTTACTTTTTAAATATTATAATGTTTGTCATTGTTTGACAACATGCCATATAGAACTTTTGTTGTACATTTATTGAAAAATGAAAATCTTGATTTGGAGGTCAACGTTATAAATAATTACTGTACATTTATTTTAGGATTATTAATTGTATTAATAATCCTTCTAATTCATAGGTTAATTAAAAAATTAAGATTTGTTTTTTAAAAAAAGTCCTTGTAACTGTCATTCTTACATTAATTATATCCTTCGTTTTATTTCTCATAAAATTATATTTCGGTAATTGTTACCATAGGAATGAACTGAAATAGAGGAATGTATTTATTTAATACAAAGTTTTGTGAATTTTATCTTTGATTTTAATTTTATAATTGTAAACATATCAAGATTAAATGTTTCGGTGAGACTTACAACCGTAAAAGTAAATAAGAAAATACACAATCCAATTGAGATATGAACCGTGCAAATTTTATGAATCTTAAAATTACTATTATAACATCAAAATATAAAGGACAAATTACAACGAACCTACCTCAGATTTGCCATTTTACAGCCGGAAACAATTTTATGAAAAGTTGGTAGCGAACCCTCCCGTCGTTTCCTTTGACCGTTAAAGATAATCGTTGACCATTTGAAAAGTTCAAAAAGACCAAAATACCCCTAATTAAAAAAAGAGAAATTACAGGAACCTACCTGAGGTTTATCATTTTATAGCCGAAAACAACTTTATAGAAAATTGATAGCAAACCCCCCAACCATTACCGTTGACCATTAAAGATAACCGTTGACCATTTAAAAGTTCAAAAAGACTAAAATGCCCCTAATTAAAAAATTAAATATTTTAAAATACAAATTATGAATTGCACTAAGGTACCTTGAGTTTCTCTTTATTTTTTTTAAAAAAATTTGAAATATTAAAAAAATTTAATGGATCCTCATTGTCTATCAATCTTGATGAACAATAAAGATCATATTAAAAAAATATATTTTTTAAAAAATAACAATTATAAAAATAAAAATGTAAAAAATAAATTTTGGATTGGATGGAAATAGAGATCCAATCTCTAGATTGAATCTTGTTGTGTGCCTTATTTCTTAAACCCAATAGGCCCAAAAATATCAATAAAGTCCAACGGGCTTGAGGAAGTCAACGAGGCCTAATGGGTTGGAAAAGTTGATAAAACCCAATGCAACGGACAAGTCTGCCCCAATAACATGAAGTGAAGAAAGGAACCTGGAGCTCTATGCGAGCTACAACATCCCAACGACCTGAAAAACCTTGTCACATCACCTCGTGTTACCAATTTGGTTTCAGCTCGCTGTGCATCTTCTAGATAAAGAAGAATCCCATAAATATAGGGATCTGATTTTATCAATTAGCAGAGTTTGAATTTGTATTAAATTCCTTATTTTCAAAGATTGTATTCTAATTAAAGTGTAATTTCTAGGGATTTGATTTAATCCCAGATTTTCAGCAATTAGATTCTATGTAAAGCAGAATGACTTTATCCCTCCATACTATAAAAGAGAGAAGTCATCACTGGTACAGGGGTTATGAAAATTGAGAGAAAATGCTTAATGCGAGCTCAATGTTAATGCAAGAACAATGGACGTACGCATTGTTTTTATGCCGAACCACTTTAAAAATCTTTCTTCTTGATCTATTTTTACTCATTCTTTGTTTATAATTGCTGTTAAAAGCGTTGAGCGAATTCACACATCAACAGATCTCCATCAAGTACAAAAAAGAAAAAAAATTAAAAAAGTAAAATCTTTATCACCAAAGATACCTTAGGTATGTTCGTTGTAATATGTCCTATTTTTAATTAGGAGTATTTTAGTCTTTTAAGACTTTTAAAATGATCAACGGCAACAGTAACAGTAGAAGGGTTCACTGTTAATTTTTTATAAAGTTGTTTCCGACTATAAATTAACAAACCTCATATAAATTCACTGTAATTTGTCCAAATATAAAAGGTGAATATCAATCATACAACAACCTTTATATATTGAAAGCAGTGATATATACGAAGGACTATTGGGTGTCGAGAAAGCACGTGGACGCATCTCAGTATCAGAAGAGAAGAGAATAAATGTGAACAACTAGTCAACATTTTACAACTATATAAATTTGATGATCTTAAGTTCAATGAATTCGCAATATTCAAATTTATCCACAAAACTTGCATGTGAGTGTAAGAGTCGGTTAGATTTATTAGGTCCACAAGTAAACTAATAAATTTATGTTTCCATTAAGCAGGTCTGGTTTTACAGTTTATGGCAGCAGGTCTGGTAAGTATAATGGTGGAGCTGCCCTTTCTAGTGACGATGGCCTTGGATTCAAATATGTTGGGAGAGATGGGAACTATGTGAATAATGGTGCTAAGGCTGCTACTAAGAAAGCTGTGGGGTTGGGTTCTTAGGGAGGTGTGAGTGGTGTGCCTAAGAACAAATTAGATAAGGGTGCTGATGCTGTAAAGGGCACTGGAAAGAAAGCTAATGGTGTGAGAGGAAATGGGAAGAGTCAAAGTGGTGTTACGAAAGGGACAATTTTTGGCCTTGTTGGTGGATCAAGATTTGAGGTCCTTGATAATATGGTGGAGGAAGAGCCCATGACTGATTTGAATGTTCAGCTGAAATCCAATGTGAAGAACAACCAGGTTCTTAATGATATTACTAATGATGGGGATAAGGATTTTGTTAGTCCTGTGTCCAAGAAGAATCTGGGTGTTGAAGGAAAGAAAGTGGGGAAATCAAGAACTGGTGCTGGCAGTATGGGAATGGCGGTCAGAGAGGAGAATTTTGTTCGGAAAACTGGCGTTAAGGAGGCTTCCTTCTATCTGAAGAATCCCAAAGCGATGGTCAACAACAAAGGAAAGGAGACTATTAGTAGTACCCATGATAATGTGACGAACATGGACTCAGGATGATGAATTTGAAGACTCTAGTGTGCTAGCAGCCTTTCATCAGGAGATCCACAAGGACAGCAATGATGATTTGATGCCTGATCCTGCTGGAGAGCCAGAAGTGGAGGAGAATGCTATGAAAATTTCGGTGGAGGACAACCCTTTTGAGGAAGTAGCCCCGAGATTAAAGGAGGCAATGATTGTCTCTCTAGATTAGTTTGATTGCTGCGGCTCTCGTTGCGTTTGTTGTTGTCCTATTGCTGCTTTTTCCATGATCTGTACGTGGAATGTTCGGGGTACTGGCAAAAAGAATTTTGCTAGGTATGTGACTGATCTTAAATCTTTGAAATAATTTTGATATTTTTGCTATTGTTGAGCCGAGAGTTAGTGGCAACCGTGCTAAGAATATCATTAATAAATTGGGGTTTTCTGATAGCTTTGTAGTGGATGTTGTAGGATTTTCAGAGGGATTATGGTTGCTTTGGAATAATGATAAAATTAGACTAGAAGTTATTGTGAGTTCTAGTCAATCTATTACTGCTCTAGTTGCTGAGGATAGTAGCTGTTGGGTTCTATCGGTAGTGTACGCTAGTCCGAGTGTTAATACTAGGAGGAAACTATGGAATTACCTTTCCTTTATTAGAAAATGCTTTGAGGGTGCTTGGCTTGTCATTGGAGACTTTAATGAGATTATTGATAGCTCTGAGAAGAGGGGGGGGGGGGGGAGTCCTATTTTTTCCAAGAGTGCTTTTGCGGACTGGATTAGCAAAAATGAGATGATTGATTTGGGGTTTGTGGGGCAAAAATACACGTGGATGACGAGGAGAGGGATTAGCGAAGAAATATGGGAGAGGCTTGATAGAGCGGTATGCTCTAATAGTTGGAGAATTAAATTTGCAGAGGGTTTTGTCAAACATTTACCTAGAATCAACTCAGACCATTGTCCTCTTTTATTGCTTACCCGTAGCAACCATATGCCTGAGGCTAGGCTAAAACCATTCAGGTTTGAGGCTATGTGGTTAAAGCATAAAGAATTTGTTGATGTTATCAAGAAGAACTGGAAAGCTGGGAGGATCCTCCTGGTAACTTATGTAATCTCACTGGAATCTTAAGAGCTTGGAACCATGACAGTTTTGGGTGCATATTCTACAAGAAAAAGAATATTCTAGCTAGAATACAGGGGATCTAGAAGAGTTTATGTTTTGGCCCTAATCCTTTCTTGGTGGATCTTGAAGAGCTATTAAGAAGAGAATATAATGATGTTGTGGAACAAGAGGAATTGTTCTGGCTCCAGAAATCCAGATATTGTTGGTTGAGGGAGGGGGATAGAAATACTAAGTTTTTTCACCTTTCTACTTTAATTAGAAGAAGATACAACAAACTTGAAGGTATAAAGGATGAGGATGGTGCTTGGGTTTCCACTAAAAGCGAGATGAAGAAGGTTGCCATGAATTATTTTGTCAAGTTATTCAAGCTTGATAGTAACTTAGAGGATTTTGAGCAACTACCTAGGGGTTTTACTCATTTGACTGAGGTGGATAAAATTAGTCTTAATAAAAAGGTGATTGAGGATGAGATTAAATGTGGGTTGTTTGGGATAGGTGGCCTAAAAGCGCCTGGTCCTGATGGCTATCTTGCCATTTTTTTCCAGAAGAATTGGGAGGTGTGCAAAAATGATTTTTTTAAACTTGTTGGGGACTGTTTTGTGAAGGGGGCTATCCCACCTGTAATTAACCACACCCTGATTTCTTTAATTCCTAAAGTTAACAGTCCTTTGGAGATGGCCCAGCTAAGACCTATCAGTTTATGTAACACCATTTATAAGGTTGTGAGTAAGGTCATCATCCAGAGACTAAGACCTTTGCTCCCTCTTTTGGTTAGCCCGAACCAAGTGGCGTTCATTCCAGGGAGACATATTCAAGATAATGTTGTCATAGCCTAGGAAGTTCTCCACAAGCTCAAGATTATGAGAGGCAAGAAAGGTTACCTAGCTTGGAAGATCGACCTTGCCAAAGCGTATGATAAACTGCAATGGAGTTTTATTTGCAGAGTTCTTGAGGAGGTTGGTATCAAAGGTAGTTTTAGGGATCTTATTATGAGTTGTATCACCAGTGTTGATTATAAAGTGATCATGAATGGGGAAGTGACTGAGAGTTTTTCTCCTAGTTGTGGTATAAGGCAAGGTGATCCCATTTCTCCGTACATTTTTGTTATACGTATGGAGAAATTGTCTCATATTATTAATTGTAAAGTAGTGGACAATTCTTGGAAAGCTATCAAAGTTTCTAAGGGAGGACCGGAAATATCTCATTTATTTTTTGCAGATGATCTCATCTTATTTGGGCAGGCTTCTGAGGCTCAAGCGGCAGTGATGAGAGACTGTATTGATGTGTTCTGTAATTCCTCGAGTTAACAAGTCAGTTTTGCCAAATCTAGAGTTTTTGTTTCTCCCAATATCCGTGATGGCTTTGCTAGGTGTTTAGCAAGTAAATGTGGCTCCCCTTTAAGCACGGACTTGGGTAAATACCTAGGAATGCCCCTTATTCATGGGAGGGTTTCCAAACACACCTATAAGGAAGTTCTTGACAAAGCCCAGAGGAAACTTGCTGGGTGGAAAAGTGCTACTTTATCTATAACTGGGCGGACTACCCTGGTGAAAGCTGTGCTGTTTGCTTTACCTATCTACACCATGCAAGCTGCCAAAATTCCGGTGGAGATTTGTAAGAAAATTGATAGGGATTTCATTTGGGGACATAATGAGGCTAAAAAACCTATTCACCTCATAAATTGGAGAACTATTTGTTTGCCAAAGAGTTTGGGTGGTCTAGGGGTTAAGAAAATGGAACCTCTTAACCAAGCACTTTTAGCCAAATTGAGCTGGAGAATGAGTCAAAGGGAGGATAGTTTGTGGTGTAATATGCTCACCAACAAGTATTTGGTTGGAAGCCCTAATGGGAATAGCAGAAGATCCAGCTGTTGGAGAGGCATTTGTCACGGTTTTCAGCTGCTGCAGAAGGGTCTGTCTTAGTGCCTTGGAGATGGTAAAGCTATCTCTTTTCGGACTGATATTTGGATTCCTGAGTTGGGCATCTTGAAGCCTTATGCTCTTGGTGATCTAAGTGACAGCCAATCAAGAGAAAAAGTCCATAATTTCTTTGTTGGTGAGGAGTGGAATGTCTCTAAATTAAGTTTGATGCTGCCTGTCAATATAGTGCTGAAAATTCTGCATATTTACAATTGTAGAGAGTATAATGGTGGTGATAAAGCTATTTGGAAACTATCCAAGGATGGCACATTTTCTGTCAAATCTGCCTACATTGAGAACATTGATGCTGATTTTCATGATAAATGGAAATGGAGATTCAACTGGAAATTGAGGGTTCCTCCCAAAATTTGCTTTTTTCTTTTGACTCTCCTCCATGGTAAATTGCTCACTAATCTGCAGAGAATGATTAGAGGGATTACCCTTGATGATAGTTGTTTTGATTGTGGGGAGTCTTGTGAGGACTTGAATCACCTTTTTAGGCAGTGCACTACCACGATTGAAACCTGGAAGAGCTGCTGGGTGGGCATGGAGAACTCGTGGCTGTTTATAGGGGATTGGGAGGAGTGGATTCTCAATCATCTCAAGAACAATACAATGATCCCGGTGCTGAATGGTAAATGCCCTAGCTCAGTTTGGTTTGCTTTTATCCTTTGGTTTATTTGGAAATGGAGATGCAAAAAAATTTTTGACCCTAATTTCTGTCCTCCTCCTTGTATTCAGTTATATATTATGAAATATGTGCATGATTGGGTGAATGCTTCTAATAATGCTCCCCTATTTGCTACCAAACATCCTCTTACGGTTTGTTGGTCTCCCCCTCCGAGTACTTGGGTGAAAGTGAATGTGGATGGTAGTCATAGGTGTAACTCTAATCTTATTGCTGTTGGAGGTGTCATTCGTAACTCTGAAAGGGGCTGGTTGGCTGGTTTTGCTACGAAAAAGGGGGCTGGTTCTGTCCTTGGTGCTGAGTTGTGGGGTATTATAGAGGGCTTGAAGTTGGCTTGGAGTTCTGGTTGCAACAAGGTCATTGTGGAGACTGATTCTTTGGAGGCTGTTGAAAGTTTATCTACCTCTAACATTTGTTAACCATCCTCTGTTTGGTCTCATTCTGAACTGTTAAAGGCTGATCAAGAGAGATTGGAGTTGTCATATTTTTCACATATTCAGAGAAGGCAACAGTGTTGCTCATGAGATGGCTTTGTTGGGGCAGATGATGTAAGAGGATCATGCCTCTTTTGATTCTCCTCCTGCTGCAGTGCTGAAGTGTTTTGAAGATGATTTACTTGGATACTCTACTGCTAGAATGATTAATTAGTTTGTTCTGTTTGCTGCTGGGCTATGTAGCCCCCTGTTTCACCAAAAAAAAAAAATAATTTATGTTTCCATTGTTTTCGCAAATAGGATTTGGCCTTACTTTGAAAACCAAGCACATGCTGCTTCCACGTATAACACCGCAAATTTACAAGCTCATTCAATTGTTCATTCATGTGTGTCATAATGAGGTCCTCCTCAATGGCAAGATTTTAGAATTATTATAAATTTTTCAGTCAAACGTGGGGTCTACTTCAATAACAGTGATAACGGCTCGCTCTGCTCCCAAGAAAAAACAACCTCATTTAATTTCCCACTTGAAAATTTCTACTAAGTCTTTCAATATATATACCTCGAAATATTATTGTTCCTTCATTTTTTGTATTTTATTTTTTTACAATTTTTTAATGAATAATTAGGGACAAATTTACAAATAACTCATTCAAATTATAAAAAATTATTTTTAACTACAAACAAAATTATGATTATTTTTAACCATATTAGAAATGACAAATTATTATTTACTCCTTCAATTAAATACCCAGTAAAATTTTCCCATCACTCACTCATTTGACTCTCACATTTTAAAATCTTATCCTTATCACATTAGATTTAAAATTCACTCATTTCTATTTTTCGTAATGGGGCCTATTCATCTCTTTGTTGGATGCCTTCTTCCTTGTAATCGGTGATCGAGTTCATCAGCGTGATGTCTTCATCCCTTCCGATGGTTTGGTCGTGTCACCATTTAAGTTGAGAGTTTGTCTCAGTGTTGCTCGCCGAGAGAGAGAGAAAGAGATACATAGAGAGAGAGAGAGAGAAAGTTTGTGATGGCCGAGGGAGACGGTGTCGTGGCCAGAGAGAGACAGCTTCAAGGAGAGAGGTATTCATAAATATTTGGCAGTCTGATGGTATTCAAATCCATTATATTTTTTATAAAATGTTTTCCTAATATCTTTTTCGTGAAATCTTTTTCAATGTTGAATAAATTTCCCTTTTTTGTCCGTCCAACTGCCCGACACCACCAACATGTTCCTGAGAATGGTTTGTGACTTGAGTTAACATGGATTGTCATATAGGAGACATGGGCATCTTACGAAAAGTAATTATCAGAGAGGGTCAGTTGGAGAAATGGAAGCATGGTGTCTTTGGTAAATTCTTGGGGATACGAGGTGACCAATTATTCAGTGGCAAGTCATACCACTCATTGCTACATCGAAAGATTGAGTACCCTATTGACATGGATGACGAGATCTGGTTCAACGTTGGTGGGGACAGGGTAAGATTCGGGAAGGATGAGTTCCTACTTTGCACCGGTCTGAAATTTTGGCCCCCTACCAGATGGACAAGTGTCTTAATATAAGCCCATGGATGGTAGTGTTCACTACAGATACTTTCATGAGGTGCTTACCGACTTAGAGAGTGTTAAAGTTAGGTTTGACACTAGGGAGTTCACAGGCGCTGATGATGCCATTAAGTTGGCATGTGTATTTTTCGTTGCACATATTTTGCTTGGAAAATGAACAGAGCTGGATTATTCCAACTTGGTTATGAGGAATGCTTGAGACATGAGAATAAATGTTGAATGCATAATTAGAGAAGAAGTTGGTATAGATCGTAGAGTTACGGTTAGTAGCTTTTATGATAACCAACATACCTCTAATGGTAATAATGGAAGCAAGCAAATATGATGGAAATGATGGGGATTGGGGGATGAGGGTGAAATGTGGATTTGTAGTTATGGCAAATCCGGGGGGGTGGGGGGATAAGTAGGTTAAGAAAAACTATTACAGAATTAAAAACAAGTAAACCTAAATTAAAAATCAATACAAAGATTTTTTATGTGGAAACCTAGCGCACTTAATACATCACACATCGATTTCACTAGTTGGTATATTGTTTACAACTGACATGAATTGACCATTCAATCTCACGACTCTTGCTTTAATTCAATCCTACCTATCCGCAAGCCTTTTACTAACAACCTGTTGATGCTGCTCATAGACTCCCCACGCTACAAGATTTCTTAATTCTTTCATTAGGTTGAAGAATTAAAACCCTCAAATTTATTGAGATCAGATCCAGATTCTCATAATGAATGAACAAACAAACAATATGCAAGATCAAAGGATATTATGTATAGAATAGAAAACAAATAAACAATATTAATATAATGATTAGAATTCTCTCAAAACTCTCACAAAGAATAAACACAATAAACCAATAAAACAAGTAAGAGAAAATAAAATGCCATATAGTTATGAATAATGAATTTTAGTTAACTATTTATAGACTCTTATGAAAACCCTAATTCTAATAGGAATAGGAAATATTCTACCAAAAGGCTATTAAAAAAACTTTAGGGAAAGAGAATTAGTTTCCCAAAAGAAATAAAACACAAAATGGAAACTTCTTAAAAGATAAAACTTAAGCTCAAGAAAGTTTTCACACTTACTCGAAAACAATTAGAAATACATTAAAACATATTTGCAAGTCACCAGGAATGCAAAATAGGAAATCAAATGAACCGGAGGTCGATAAGGCTCGGACTTGGCAGATCATAAAGGGAAGAGGTTTCATATAAATGCAGCGAAATAGGTTTCAAAAATTTTTCTTTTATTTGAAAACTCTTTTCAATTAGGAACGAGTTTTTGTATACACACGAATATTGATTTGTAACTACAATTACTTTTTGTTGCGTTTTGACTCTCTGACTTCTTAATTCACCACCAAACCTTCCGAGCTATGACCCGCAGTCTGACAACACATATGTGGACACGTCACGGATGGAGAGATGGAGGTTGCAGAAAACGGAGAAGACTATCTTCTTCCCTTGGCCGGCCGCCCCTTGTATGACAAGAAGAGTCAGAAAAAAAAAATTCTCTTTTCTCTCTTTGTGGTGGCTGCTTCTTTCTTTTCTTAGACTAATTGCATTAGGTCAATTTTCCTAGTAACATATCACATATATATTAGGGCTTTAGGGTTTTAATTTGCCCAAGTCAAAATAGAATTCGAAATTCTTTTATTTTTGGTCTCCCCAGAGTTTGAACCTTTGACCTCTAGGACTATTAAATAATCACATTATTTAATTCATTCTGTCTTTGTCATGGTTTGAACCTGCAACCTCTTATTTAATAATTAAAGTAATTAATAATTTATTATTATTAATTTTTATTTAATTATTTAATTATTAATTAAATAATCATATTATTTAATTAATTCTCTTTAATTAAATTGTGTTACTTTCGTAACACTATTAATTGGACCATCCAATTAATTTACTATAACCCTCGTTACGAACAACCATAAGGGCTAGCAAGGGGACCTAATGGATCCACATTTTTGAGCTGTAATAATACTTATTGACGATACATAGGGAATTCGTCAGATATCCTCAATTTCTTGAGGTGTCTTAGGACATTGTTCCTTAGACAGATAAACTTCATGTCTAGAAGGTAAACTACCTTTCTTGGAGTTCTGCATCGAGAATTGCACAAGTATCTTGTCGATATACAATGCTTAAGACAATGCTAACAGCTTGTCCTTGCGATCTCTTATTATTTGGATCCCTAGAACATAACTTGCCTCTCCCAAATCTTTCATTTGAAATTGGTTAGCAAGCCAACCCTTTACTTTCGATAATGTCCCTACATCATTCCCAATGAGTAGGATATCATCTGTGTAAAGGGACATGAATACTACTTTCTTGTCAATGATGCGCTTGTACACACAAGGCCCATCAACGTTTTGTTCAAAACCATAGGTCTTGATAGCAGTATCAAACCTAATATTACAAGATCTAGATATTTGCTTAGGTCCATAAATGGACCTTTGCAACTTGTAAACCTGTTGGTCTTGATCTTGGGATATGAATCCCTCTAGTTGCATCATGTAGATGCTCTTGTCAAGATTGCTATTCAAGAATGCAATCTTGACGTCCATTTGCCAAATTTCGTAATCGAAATAGGCAGCTATGGACAAAAGTATCCTAATAGACTTAAACATAGCTACTGGCAAGAAGGTCTCATCGTAATCGATGTGGGTATAACCCTTCGCAACTAGCCTTGCTTTGAAAGTCTCTACCTTCCCATCTACTCCTCTCTTTCTCTTGTAGATTCACTTACATCCTATGGGTTTAATCCCATCAAGTAAGTCTATAAGTTTCCAGACTGAGTTGGAGTACATGGACTCCATCTCGAGATTTAATGCTTTAAGCCATTCCTCTTTGTCAGAATCTTCCATTGCATGTCTAAATGTCAATGAATTATCCACACTATCATAAAAAATGACACCTTGTGCCTCTACAATACCTAAATAACGATCAGGTTGTCGTACAACCCTCCCACTACGTCTAAGTGGTAGTATATCCTAACTAGGAATCATCCGACTATCAGATGTATGTGGAATAACAATCTTGTCAACAACTTTTGTTGACTAAGCACTCGTCATACCAGGTTCTAGCTCTTTTAACACAATATTATTTCGAGGCTTATGATTGCTCATATAGTTTTCTTCAAAAAACGTTGCGTTTGTCGATACA
Source organism: Xanthoceras sorbifolium (assembly GCA_003430845.1). Lineage (NCBI taxonomy): Eukaryota > Viridiplantae > Streptophyta > Magnoliopsida > Sapindales > Sapindaceae > Xanthoceras > Xanthoceras sorbifolium. The sequence continues at coordinate 21,923,089 of CM010618.1, forward strand.
AACACTTTGTTGTCTTGAGGACTATAAAAGAATCCTCCTTGAGTTTCCTTTGGACATCCCACAAATAGGCACACCTGCGAACACGGTTCCAGCTTTCCGCTTCTATTCTTCAGTACATGTACTGGACACCCCCATATACGAAAATGTCATAAACTTGCTTTACAACCATTCCACAACTCAAGAGGAGTCTTAGGAACATATTTGGATGGAATTACATTCAATATGTGAGCTACCGTTTGTAGTGCATATCCCCAAAAGGAATTTGGTAATGATAAGAAACTAATCATAGATCTCACCATTTCCATCAGGGTCATGTTTCTCCAATCCGCAACACTATTCTGCTGTGTTGTTCCTGGAGCAGTGAGTTAGGATACTATCTCATGCTCAACCATGTAGGCTTCAAACTCTTGGTCGAGATACTCACCTCCACGATATGATCGTAAAGATTTGATTATTTTACCTAATTGGTTTTCAACTTTAGCTCGGAATTCTTTGAACTTTGCAAAGGTTTTTGACTTACGTTGCATTAGGTAAATATATCCGTATCTTGAGTAGTCATCAATGAATGTGACATAATACTCATAACTACCTCTAGCTCTAACACTTATAGGTCTGCAGACATCTAAGTGTATAAGCTCTAGTGGTTGTGTAGCTCTAAGCCCTTTTCCTGTAAAATGTCTCTTAGTCATTTTACCTTCCAGACAAGACTCACAAATCGATAAAGTGCTGATCTTTAACTGACTTAAATGTCCACTTTTTATAAGTCTATCTATCCTCTCAAGGTTGATATGTCCAAGACTTAAATGCCATAGATACGTTTCAGTATTAAGTAGTGTTGTATGAATTAATGGTCTTAAAGCATACAAGTTATTTTCATTTATTTCAGAACAAACATTCATTCCATTTCTTGAAATGATAACTAATTTATCATTAAAAGAAATCTTATGAAACTTTTTCAAGTAATCTGGATATAGAAATTAAATTCCTTGTAAATCCGGCTTGAAACAGAAATTATTTAATAAAATAAAATGATTAGTTATTTGTAGTATAACTATACCCCCTGTTCCAATGCACATAGTGAAAGACTCCTCCTTCAGCTCTGTCCAAGAATCATTCAAATGTAAAGAAGAACAAAACTATTTATTGGCCCCTAAATCTACTATCTAAGTTGAAGAATCATTTTTCACTAAACAAGATTCAATGATAAGTAAATCTGATTTACTTTTCACTTTCTTCTTATTGGAGAGCTCCTCGAGGTACTGTAGACAATTCATCTTCCAATGACCAACCTCTTAGCAATGAAAACATTTTCCCTTTGCTTTACAGTCATGGTGCTCTTTATCTTAAACTTAGCCTTTGTTTTACCAGTAGACCTCTTCGTCTTCTTGAAACTAGAAGAAGATGGCTCAACAACATTTGCTTTGCCGGTCTTACTTTTGACAAATTGTCCTACGTTAGTTACAGGCTCTGGAGGACTTGAATATCACGATGTTGAACTAACAATGGAGACTGCGGGATATAATGTCATGTATCTCTCTCCCACTCACTATTTGTAGTTTAGGGTTTTCTAACAACTTAGAGTTTCTAAAACTCTATGTTTCTAGTCTTTACTTAAATTCTACGGCTAATTAAAATCTAAGTAACTAGATATAATAAATTATTTGATCTTTAACACTTAAAAATCTAATTTATTATTCAATTTCTAATTCGCATAAACTACTTAAATAAACTATAAATTATATATGAAATTACCAAGTTTTAACTATTAAAACTAAATCACATTATTTGATCCAATTATTATTTAGGCCTTAATCATATTAATCCTAATAATTGATGGACCTAACTAATACAATTAAACAATTTAATTATAAGGTTAGTCTAATAATGAGAATTACCAAGTTTTTACTCCTAAAAATTAATCTCATTATTTGGTTCAATTTTAATTAAGGTTTTAATCATGTTAATCTTAATTAATAGTGAACCTAACTAATCTATTTAATTAAACACTTTAATTAATGGATTAGTTAATTAATGAGAATTATCAAGTTCTAACTACTAAAAACTAATCTCATTATTTTAGTCCAACTATAATTTAGGTGTTAATCATATTAATTCTAATTAATTAATGGACCTAACTAATCTAATTATTTAAACACTTTAATTAAATGATTAGTTAATTAATGAGAATTACCAAGTTATTACTCCTAAAAACTAATCTCATTATTTGATTGTCATTTATGAAGATGTTTACTATTTTCACATTAAAAATTAAACAAATTAATCATGACAATTATGTATGACATGTTAGAATGCAAGTGTAGGCACACCTAATCTAGATGACATGTATATGTATGATCATGCTTTAAACTACCATAAATCATCACATGAAATAAACTTAAAGCATACATGAATGATTGAGTGACATGGATTATTTAACTTAAACAAATCTAATTACAATTATAATCCAAGGCATTCCTTAGTCTTCAAGTAATCTTCTTCAAGTCCAACTCCTTATTGTATTGGGTTTCTTATCAAGTCCAACTTGATTTAATTTAAGTGAACCATCTCATGGGTTGAGCTATGAGGCCTATTACTTAAATTCCAGCAGCTTATGGCTAACCAAGAAACCCATTGGACCATCCTTCCGCAAACTTCAAGCCCACACATGTGCAAGAATTGCACATAGGGGGCTCAGATGCTTTGGGACTATCCAAATGACTTCTTTGGGTTGTCATGTTTTATACCAAGGCCCACGCGTTACCGTAACACATATTCAAGGTCCAAGCTAAGCCCAAAACAGCCCTAGCACACGTGAAAAACTGCTGCCAACTGCGATAGTCAGGCACTTCTGCACGCGCGTTGGATGTTTCGCCAGCAGTTTTTCGCTCCACTTTTCTGCCACTTTTCTAGGTTAATATTCACCCATAATTTCCAAAAAATACGTCGCAAAATCGCCTGCAAAAAATCCTCAAGAACAGCCCCAAAACCTGCCATGACAATCCCTTGCGCACAAGTGCATTGCCCTGTTTTGGGTTTGCAGTACCACCGGATTCGTTTTCCATGCTGTTTATGCCATTGTCTTCTTCTGGATCTCTTCTTTCTACCGGCTTTTGAATCGCCTGAATCGGACACCATTTGCTATGGTTTCGTATTAGTTAATTACAGGATGTATGAAACACCCAATAACAGATTCAGCTTTAACAAAAAAAATAACGAATCTAGAACCCATGACACCATACAATTAACGACCATTTATGCTTTTAATACATATAATCAAGATCATATATAAAAGATATCATACAAACCCTAGATTATGTCTACATATGTCATGTATCAAGGATCAAGAAAATAAAACAAAATCAAGAAAACAAAAGATTATAGTTTTCTTTTTCGCGTATATACAAAAACTTCAGAACCTAGGTCTCTAACACCATTTAAAGGGAAGAAAAATCAATTTATCGTATAAATGCAGCGGAATGGGTTTCAAAAAATTTTTTTTATTTGAAAACTCTTTTCAATTAGGAACAAGTTCTTGCATACACACGAATATTGATTTGTAACTACAATTACCTTTTGTAGCGTATTGACTCTCTTACTTCTTAATTCACCACCAAGCCTTTCGAGTTATGATTGTTACGCCTTTTTGTACCCGCAGGTATATGGGGTTGGCACAAGTAATAAAGAATGAGTAAATTATCGTCTCCACAGACATATTTAACTATTGAGTACTAAAATTAATCAAGTCTATATCTATTTGAATAAAACAAAGAGATTGTGAAAATAACAAAATAAAACTAAACTAAACAAAATAAAAAGCAAGAGTTGGATCGAAGGGAGAACTAGCTAGAATTTCCAACTTCACTAATTATGTCATAATGAATGGTAATGAAAATGAGTTATTACCGGTTAATGATCGTGTTAACTAAATTGTTCAAAGTCTTCTCTCGAGATAAATCAAATATATTCCCACATACACTAATATTCTATCTCTCGATAAATATCCAAATGTATGCGAATGCATTAATAACAATAACACAAACAATGATCACACAAAATAAGTTAATATATCTCTATTTAACTCCAAGGGCATTTTAATGAACACGTTGTGAGTGTTACTTCTCGGTTCATAACTCACAACAATAAAATTAACTAAATGCAGACCATTACACTTAGAGGCATTAAAAACAAAATACACATTCAACCAAATAATAATCAATAATCAAAACAATTTATAAAACCATTCAAAATTCTATAAATAGATCCATCATTATCCTAGCATATAAAACTAGTGAATAATCATATAATCCAAATAAAACATAATAATCAACTTTAAAAACATCAAATAAGTATAAAGAAAACAAAGATTGAAGGAAAAAGAAAACTCTAAATGGAACGACTCTTCTATGATTCCGTGCGTAGAAATCCAAGACCATGCCTCTTCCTCTTCTCGTGCTCTATTTTTGTCTCCAAAGTCTAGTCTGCACTAATGTTTTTACTTCTTCTTCTTCCAGCAGTTGCTGCTGTGTTTTTCCTTCTTCTTCTTCCAGTGGCTACTGTTGCATTTTTTCTTCTTCCTTGGCCACAGCTCACAGTTCCGCAACCTACTCCCTTTTCTGTCTTGCAACTGCTGTCCACGGCCAAGTCTCCAGCTCCCTCTCTCTCTCCCTGTCCAAAGCTGCCGCTTTCTCTCTTCTTCGCTGGCTTTTAAATGTAACAGGTAGGGCGAATTTTTGCATGGCCACGACTTGCCCCATGTCGTGTGCAAGTTGCGCGCTTTTATTTTTTTCCCTTCCAGGTGCAAAACGGCGTCATTTAGCCCCAACTATTTGGTGCCAAAACGGCGCCGTTCCATTAATGCTCTAAATTTCCTTGGTGCAAAACGCACCATTTCTTTAAAGTTGGTGTAACTTTCAAAAATTGCACTTTTTGCCCAGCATTCTGAAAAGCTTTCACTTAGGCCTTTATTACCAAGTTACTAAAAATGTACTTTTTTGCTTATATTATATGAAATATTCACTTGGGTCTCTATACTGGCACACTAAAGAAAAACATTAAAAGCAACCGATAATTATCCCAGAACGGAACAAAAGTAGGTAAGGATAAGAAAAGATGGAGGCCCATTTTTTATCATGAAGTAGTTGAGTAGTTCCCTTAAGGGTTGATTCAGGGCTTGGAAAATTATGAGGCCTCTCATTCTTCCGTTAAGAAGATAAGATTTAATTATTCATTATAGAATTAACGGTGCTTAAAGGAATAGATATAACTAGAGGGGTATAATGGACATTATGACCCAGCTCTAGCTATGAACTACTTGTGGAGGATCACACTATATGCAAATAGCTATATCAATGGACACTGAGACTTCAAATTGTTAAACACGTCTACAGTTCTGAGAGTGCAACCTCGAGTTTTTAGTGGAATAACTCCAAGGTTAATAATCATGAAATATTAATTAAATAGTTTAATTAATATTACTAAGTGTTCTTGGAGCTCAAAATTATGGGTCCATTAGGTCCCCTTACTAGCCTTTATGGTTGTTGGTAACGAGGGTTACGGTAAATTAATTGGATTGTCCAATTAACAGTGTTACAAAAGTAACGCAATTTAATTAAAGAGAATTAATTAAATAATGTAACTATTTATTAACCATTTAATTATTAAATGAAAATTAATAATTATTAATTATTAATTATTCTCTTTATTAAATAGGAGGTTGCAGATTCAAACTATGACAAGGACAACATAATTAAAATAATTTGATTATTTAAATTGTCCCACAAGTCACAGATTCAAATCTCAAGAGAGACCAAAACAAAAAGGATTTAGAATTCTCTTTTAACTTGGTCAATTAAAAAAAATCATAAAGCCCTAGCATATAAGTGTTAAATTACTAAGAAATTTGACCTAATGCAATAGGCAAAGCAAAAGGGATATTCGGCCATCACAAAGAGAGAGAGAAAAGAAAAGTTTTTTTTTATTTTGACTTTTCCTATTTTGCAGGGTGTGGCAGGCCAAGTGAAGAAGAAGTCTTCCCCGCCTTTTCTGCTACCTCCATCTCTACATCTGTGATGTTCACAAACACCCGTTATCAAACTGCGGGTCACAACTCGAAAGACTTGGTGGTGAATCAAGAAGTTAGAGAATCAAAAAGCAACAAAAAGGTAATTGTAGTAATATATTCATATTCGCGTGTATACAGGAACTTGTTCCTGATTGAAAATAGTTTTCAAACATGAGAAAATTTTTGAAACCCATTCTGCATTGTTTATTCGATAAATCATTATTTTCTTCCCTTCAGTTCTAACAAAAGAAAATTGCAGTTTTTAAGTAAAAGTGCAAAGAAAACAATCAAAAGATTGTGTGAAGAACATGGCTCAAAGATTGCAGGAAGAAACTAGAGAAGAAGCGCACTGAAACTTGCAGTAATCGCCTGGAATGAAGAACTCCTTGCTCTAAAATAAAACCCTATCGCTCTACTGATAAAAATGGAAATTTCAAAAGTGCAAAAAAAGAGAGAGAAAGGCACTACGAGGACCTTATAAAGGATTCTGGGGACTTCTGCATGGTAGACACGTGGCATATGGCTATTAGTTACACGATCTTCAAAAAAACAAGTGAAAAGACTATTAGTCACTTCACGCGTCTGCCCTCCCTCAAAATGTCGCCTTATATAAATGCAACACATTAGCCCTAGTTTGCCAACTCGGGGCAGTTAAAAAGGCATCATTAAAGGGACATTTGGTCAACATCACCGCCTCATTGCCCAGTGTGATAAAATCACTCTTATATCACCTTGTGTGATACATTTCGGTTGACAAATTGTAGGAAAAACAGGAGTATGGTGCAGCGGAAGGTGCAAAAAACAAATTTTTGCATTGGTACTCTTTCAAAAATTTTCCAAAAAAAAGAGTAGATCTTAACCCATAGTTAACTAAATATATATATTAAAAGGTAACATACCTTTTGTAAAACGTGAACTTTGATGTTGCGTCGACTATGAACTGCAAGATCCTCTAATCCTTCATGAATATAGATCACCTTAGAGTGTGGGCTCCCTTTCTTTGAATTGAATACATGAGGATGAGAAACAAAAAACTTTTCTTTTTCGTTAGTCACTCAAAATCCTGAGAAACTTAGAATCACTAGAACACTTTGTTCTTTCTTTTCTTTCTCGGGCAAACTTTTCACACTTTTGATTTATAGTGGGCGTAGTTTTTTCTTGGCTATCATAAGCTCACAAAAACTCACACGAAGCAACCAAAACCTTAGGTTGGCCAAACTCCCCTAACTCCCTATAAGTAGTGGCCGAATTCTCCCTGTGTAGGGAAGATTTCAATTTCGCCATTAAACTCTTCAAGCTACAGTTTAACCTTATCCCAACTCAAAAAAAGTTTATCCAATCACAATTAGAAGTTTAATTGTAATTGAGTGACTTATCAAAACTTATCCAAAAGAGACTTTAATAGTCAACTTCAAAGTTTTGATTAAAATTAAAAATCTTTCCTAATTTGATTTGATAAACAACTTCAATTGTCTATCACTTATCAAATACGGTTTTTGATTCTCATCATACTATCAACAATAATATGAAACTAAGAATCTAATTCCGAGTAGAAAAGTATTTTTTATTTTTAACTAAATAATTAATTTTCATTTAATTAATCAATAAAATAAAACAAAGTAATTAGCTAATGCCGCCCAACCCAATTGGCATGGGCTAAACTTTGTTTTTCCATTTTATTAATCTAATCCGACCTCCACAAAAAGCCCATATATGAACTAGACTGTAATACACCCTCTCGATAGTTTGTACTATACACGTATACGTATTGTAATATATTTTTTTCAGAATTTATTATACGGTACACGTGTGAATAAATATGCCTTTATTATGAGTAAATTGAATGTTAATAGTATTAACGGTGCTATAATAAAATTTATTAGATGGATCCGAAAATTTTTGGAAAGGTGTTTGGAGACCCGGAAAAGTTACAAAATGTGTCTGGACGGGTATTAAAGGCCCGAAAAATATTCGGAATGGTTTCAGATGGTTAGTAAAGCTCCGTAAAGTGTATACGAAATTCAATTATAAGTTTTGGAGGTGCTAGGAAGGATTTCCTATAAATTTAGAGTATTAAGGGTATTTTTGAAAAGTTAAATAATATATTTTATGATACATGAAATGGTGTAATTTTATTGGTTGATGGAAAAGTAATTTAGGTGTTGTAATTTAATTGGTGTTTTAAATGTGGTGGAAAAGTAATTTAGGTGGATTAATGTGAGGTGAACAAGTGGATAAATCAAATCAAGGTAAGGTATATGGAAAAATATAAGTCAAGTGGTGGATTTTTATGGATTTAGTTGAAATCCAACTAACCATTAGAGTTTAACCAATCAAATTTCAAAGTCTTTAATCGATGGCACTCTTGTAATTTTAAGATAGTTTAAGGGCAAATGTTAAAGAAAATCAAAGACTATATAAAGATTAAGTGATGAAAGAAATCAAAAGAGAAGTGTAGAGAAAAGAAAGAGCAAAAAACGGCCAAGAAGGAAAAAAAGGGAGAAGAATTCGGCCAAGAAGGAGAAGAAGAGGAAGAGTGCCCTGGACACTTTTCAAGCCATTCTCAAGGGTTCTCAAGGCCATACAAGCTTACCTTATAAGCCTAAGAGCAAGGTTCAACCATATCAAGTTGAAATCAAGTGGTAAGTGCACTAAATTGATGAATTGTGAGATAAACTCTTGGTTCTTTTGATTCTTGGTGTTTGGGTGATAATTTTGATGCATGAATTTAGGGATTAAGACATCAAACAAGTATCCAAGCCAAGCAAGAGGATTTAAGGTCATGAGGTGTAAGGTGAGTTACTAGTTTGTTGGGAATTTTTGAAGTAAACTTGAATTGATGTTAAAATTAGTTTAAATCAAGTTGGATGATATTGAATTTGATGTTACTAAGCGAAGGAAAATTATATACGTTAAGTTGACAAAGATTAGTGTGTGATCAAGCTAGGGTTTGGTGTGATTTTATTTGAAACTTTTAATCTATGCATGTTAGGGCACTAGTATAGAAATTGGTGTACTTTTCATGCAATTTATGCTAAGAAATTGAAAGAATATTTTTATTGAATGCATGATGAAGTTTTGGGCAGCCATGTATGTGATGGTTGAGTTAACGTTTTCTCTATGCTAATGCGTAATAATAGTTGTATTAAGTGTTGAAAGAAAATGATGACATGGGTTGTTGTGAAGGGCTAAAATGATATGTGATTTAATTGGATTAATTTTATGCTTAAGAATGTGTCTAAACATCATACTTAAATGTAGGAACTTGAAGGAAAAGAGTCAGAAATAAAATGGTCAAGTTATGGCTAAAACAATGCCGTAAGAATTAGGGATTGTTTAAGTGGTTTTGGATGATTTTATTTGCTCTCGTGCGAGTAATTGTGTGAATGAGTTTGAGTGTGGCATTTTCTAAAAAGGAGAATGTGAATATGTGTAGGAAGAATCGGAGTGGTGCTCGAAAAGTTAGTAACGAAAAAGGTGAGTGTAAAATTATTTTATGAAATGTGCATTTTATGTTCATACTATATTTTATTTAAATTCATAGTAAGTTATCATTTTATTCAAGTGAGTGTTTAAAGTAATTTTATGTAAAGTGTATTTTATGAAAGTTATGATTTTATTTAAGTGAGTGTCTAAACTATTTTATTCAAGTGGATGTTTAAACTATTTTATGCAAAGTGCATTTTATTTTAATAATATGTTTTATGTGAGTGTTCAAACTATTTTATGAAAAGTGCATTCCATTTTCATGATATGTTTTATGCAAATTCATAGAAAGTTATTGAGTTATTCAAGCAAGTGTTAATAATATTTCTTGCAAAGAGAATTTATTTTGATAATATGTTTTATGTAAATTCATGGAAAGTTTTGATTTGATTCTCTAAATATAGCCATGATTTTTGGAAATAAAAATAAACTAAAGATTTCAAGATTTTTGGCCTATAACGAATCCCTAGTATTCAGCATTCAAATATCAGTATTCAGAAACCTATCAGAGGTATCCTAAACGTGCATGGCAGGGTATGTGTCTGAGTATTATGCTAACCATGAATTTGCCAAGTAGGCAATATATATTGAAATCCTGCCAAGTTGGCAATTGGGCTAGTGTGTCAATTTTTAGTGTGTCGCCCTCTGCACGTTCCGGGGTATATATTGAGTTGGCACGTTAGCTTCTACGTGGCGATGTAGGGATTCCGCTACGTAAATCGGTTTATTTACAAGATGGGCCTCCCGATAGTTTGTACTGTACACATACAAGTATCATAATATATTTTTTCAAAATTGATTGTACGGTACAAATGCAAATAACTAAGTCCTTATTAGGAGTAAATCAAATGATAAAAGTATTAATTGTGCTATAGTGGAATTTTTTGAGTGGATTCGAAAGTTTCCGAGAAAGGGCATCAGAGACTCGGAAAATGCCTGAAATAATTTCATATGGTTATTAAGGTTCCATAAAGTATATAAGAAATAAAATTATAAATTTTGGACAACATAGTAAGGATTTCCATAAATTGGAGTATTAAGAATATTTATTGGAAGTTAAAATATATTTTAATGATATGAGATTGTAATTAAATTGGTGTTTAAATATGGTGGATTAATTTTGAGTTGTACAAGTGAACTAATCAAATAAAGTCATATGGACAAGTAAAAGTCAAGGTGAGTAGAGCTTTATGGAAATAGGATTTTATGGAGCTAGTTAGGAAACAACAAGCCGTTAGAGTTCCATTAGAGGTTAACCAATTAAATTTCAATATATCTAACCAATGGCACTTTAGTAAAATTTAAGATAGTTTAAGGGCAATTGTCTAAGTAAATTAAAGATTAAATAAAAGAGAATTCAGGATAGGAAATGTAAATCAAATGAGAGTAGAAATGAAATGAAATGAAAGTGAGATGCAAATGAAAGTTAAATGCAAGTAAAATGGAAATGAAATGCAAAGGAAATGAAATGAAGATTAAATGAAAATATTAGAATATATATATATATATATATATATATATATATATATTAGAAATCAGAAAACTAAAACACACACACACAAAACACGAAGGAACCAGAAAATTCGAGAAAGGCCGAGAGAAAGAGAGAAAAGAAAAGAAAAAGAAAAAGAAGAAGAGAAGGCTTGGTTGAAGAGAAGAAGAAGAGAAGAGAGAAAAGAAGAGAGAGAGAGAGCCGGCCAAGAGAGGAGAGGAAGAGAACTCGGTTGAGAGAAAGAAGAGAGGAAGAAGAAAAAGAGGAAGAGAGTAGAAATGGTGCAGGAAAAAAAAAGGGAGAAAGAAAACTAGAAAAATAGAGCAGTCCAAAGGGAACCAGAAACAGAGCATACCGAAAGGAAGAAGAGAGGAAGAAGAAAGAGAAAAAAAAGAAAGGAAAGAAGAGGGGGATCGGTTCAGCAAGAGGAAGAAGAGGAAAACCAACAGGAGTCTAGGAATTTTGGGTAAGTTTGATGAAATTGAATTGATTTTAGAAATTGATTGAGTTTTGATTTGTTATTGAAATTGATTGTTGAATATAAAGTGAAATTTGAAGATAGAAGTAAAGAATATGATGGGTTTTGTTGATTTTAGTATTTGATTGAGTTTTTATGGTGTTTTGATTGAAATTAGTTGGATTTGAATTGATTAAAGTGAAAATCAAGAAAACTAGTAAGATAAATTTTAGAGATTTTATGATTTCGAGATTGGGATATCAATGGTGTAATTGAAGTGTTATTGAGTTAATTAATGGTATGAATTTGGAATAATTAAGTAAGAAATCAAAATGATTCTCAAATTATTAAACTTGTATTATAAGTTTTTATAATATTGTGTTTGGAATGAAATTCAATCAATAATTTTGGGAAATTTTGAAATTAAATTCGAAATGTTATAATTAGTTTAATCAAGTTTAATGAGATTGAATTTGATGTTATTAAGTGAAGAAAATTCACCTATGTTAAATCGATGAAGATTAATATGAAAAATTGTGTAGAAATTGAAGTTAATAGTGTAGAGAATTCGATTTATGGGTAATTAAGTATTAGAAATTATATTTGTGTGAGTTGATACAAATTAGTGTTTAGAAATCCAAGAAAGTATGTTGGATTGTGTGCTATGAGATTTAATTTAAGAAAAATTGAACGATTCAAGGAATATATAATTGTAGAGACATGATTTTTAACAAATTAAATGAAATCGATTTTATTAGAATAGAAGAAATTAAAGAATAAAGTGTTAAATGTGTTAACTGAGTTTTATATTAGTTATTGTATTTATATTAATGATTTATTTGGAAATATATTACTTTAGGGAGAAATCTCCATAGTATGGGAGGAAATGTAATTAGGCGGAAAGGCAAGAAATGTAATGAGACGTCCGAAGGAACCAGAGCACCAAGCCTAGAGAAAACCAGAAATCTGTGAGTGTTAAACTATTTTAAGCAAAGTTATAGAAAATTTATTATATACATTTACATGTGTTTTATAAATTAAATAGAAATTTATGCCTTAATCATATGTTAATAGAGATATTTTTATATTTCAGAAAGTTTGAAATTATATTCACAGCAAAAATATGTTTTGTCTATACATTTATTTACTTATATGAGTTTTGTGTTTTAATTAAAGTACTTTTATATCTCAGAAATTTATAATTTATATTCATTTAAATAAATATGTTTTATGTATATCCCATACTTTTTGATTAAAAGTTAGTTTTCAAAATAAAGAAAATAGTTTTCAAACCACTGATACCCATTTATTATCAGATTATCAGCAGCTATCAGTTATCAGATTATCAGCAGTAGACCCGGCCGGTACACCCCATTTGTGTGTGGTAAGTTAAGGGGGGACAGTCCGCTAACTCCAGGGGGGTTGAGTCTGTTGAGTCTGTCAGTCGCCTACACAATGGGGTGTTGTCTCGCTATATGTAGCGACGCAGCATTCTGCACATAGACAGTGAGGTGTCTTTTATCAGATTATCAGAGTTACCAGTGCGGCGCCAGATTAGTTGCCTGGTGACACCTTCTATATGGTGTGGTGCCAGCTAAGTCGCCCTATGCATTATCTGTTATCATATATGGGTTCCATTGGTATTATCATAAAATTATTTTATCAGAAAAGTATATTATCAGAAAAGTATTTTATCATAAAATTATTTTATCAGAAAAGTATATTATCAGAAAAGTATTTTATCAAAAAGTATATTATCTCAGCTTTTCAGTTATTAGAAAAATATATTATTTCAGTTTATCAGTTATCGGAAAAATATATTATTTCAGTTTATCATTTATCAGAAAAATATATTATTTCATTTTATCAGTTTTCAGAAAAGTATATAATATTATGTTTCAGCATTTCAGTTTTCAGGAAAATATATTATTTTAACTTTTCAGTTTTCAGAAAAGTGGACAAGTCAAAAGTTATAATAAAATTTTAAGTATTTTAGTTGTAAATTAAAAGTAATTATTTTGGCTTGGCCATCAGATTTTATAGTTTATACATTATCAGCTTGAAATTAAAAAGTATATCAGTTTATCAGTTTTCAGCAATAGCAGAGAGTTTTCAGTTTATCAGTTTTCAGTAATAGTATTAAGTTTGAAGAGTTTCAGTTAAATTCAAAGTTAATCTTATTATATTTAAGGTTTCTCAGTAAATTAGAAACGCACTCACTGAGCTCCTTTAGCTCATATTAGTTTTATGCTTTATTTTAAATCAACCTCCCAGGTGTAGGTGCAGACAGTCCAGGATGCCCAGGACCGGCAGAACCAGTCAGAACATTGCTATGACAGTTCAGAATTACGTTTAATGTTTCAGTTGTAATAATTATGTAAAGTTTATATTTTGATATTGTTTTTAGCGCATGAGTATTTTATTTAAAAATTAGATTTGTCTATTTCAGTTAATTCGATATTTAAACTGTTTAAGATGTGATTTGATGAGATGGACCGGAGGCACACAGTAGTTGAGATTTGAGATTTTATAAAAGTGTTAAAGTTTTTATGTAGGTCTCCAAGATTTGGTAATTTCCAAAAAACAAAGGAGACTCTACCAAAATTTTTATAAAATAGTTGTATAAAAAATAAAAAAAATTTCATACTCAGATTTCCAAGTTAAGAAACGGCTTTGCTTTACGGAAGCCTTTCAGCGAGGCAAGCCTTGACTGGGAAGCTACTGTGGAGTGCTGGCAGGTTACCTAATGGGAGATATTAGGTTAGGGGCCTGTCTAGATGGTATCAGAGCCACAGTTTTTATGCAGGTCTCCAAGATTTGGTAATTTCCAAAAAACAGATGAGACTTTGCCAAAATTTTTATAAAATAGTTGTATAAAAAATAAAAAAAATTTCATACTCAAATTTCCAAGTTAAGAAACGGTTTAGCTTCACGGAAGCCTTTCAGCGAGGCAAGCCTCGACTGGGAAGCTACTGTGGAGTGCCGGTAGGCTACCTAATGAGAGATATTAGGTTAGGGGCCTGTCTGGTTGGTATCAAAGCCAAAGTTTTGAAAAGTAGGGTTGTCTATTTTAAATGTGATTTTTATAAATTATTTTTGCATTGTTATGGTTAAGGCAACCCAAAAATTTTCAGTTGTTTTCTATGTATACAATCTAAACAAAAATTCCAATTGTTTTCCATGCATATGATTTAAGATATTTTATCAGTATTATATAAATTAATTTTTGTCAAAGTCACAGCACAATGTCCTGACGGGGTCCCAAAGGTCGTCCCAAGGAAGCCAATTCAGAAGCTTCCGTATATGAGACACTGGAGATGGATTGATTTTTCAGTTATTGAGTTGCAATAGACAACCATAAGAAGAAAATCAGATTTGATTCAGTTAAAGAATTCCTGAATATAATTTCGAGCAATATTTCAGTCTTTCCCTAGATAAAGAAGTAGAAATTGTAACAGATTAAGATACAATTAGAAAATTGTTGAATAAGAGCTTTATTAGACTCCATTATTTCCAGTTTATTAGTTAAGAAGGACAGGAGATTCATTGTTAGCTGATAGAGTAATCAGGAGCAAAATAATATAAATTGATGGTAAAGAGTTTTGAGTGAATAGTTGTGTTAGATATTCAAAATTTCAATGTTATTTTGGGAGATTTATTTTAGTGAAGGTTAATGCTATTACTCTTCCTATTTATGAGATCCAATCTATTAAGTTGCTTAGAGAAGTTTGTAACAAGTTTGAGACAATTAATAGAGAGTTTTTCTGGGAACTTACTAGTAAGAGGAGGTATGTTTATTTGATTAATTATGAGATTATTACTTTCTTAAAACAAAGAGGTAGTTTGAGTATCAAACATAGGAAGATTTTGATCAGTTATTGATTGATAAATTCTATTTGGAATTGATGTAAAATGATAGTGGTCTCTAATATACTGAGTTGTAAGTTGAATAAGAACTAATTAGATATTAAAAAGAGTTTTTTTTTTTTTTTTCTGAATAGAGAAAGATGGAAATTTAAGAAGCTTTGTAAGATTCTTTCTCTAGTTATGTTGCAGTGTATTATCAGTTTACAAGTTAAAAGATTGAGTAGTAGTGATAGTAGATTTGTTTAAGGTCTCCCTAATATTTGAGAATTTTCAGTTAAGATAATTTATGTTAATGATAATGTTAATGAGAATAGTAAAGTTGAATGATGAAATTAGAAGTTATTAGGAATTGGAAATCGTAGGCTAATGTGGTAGAAATTAGAAAGTTTCCAGGTGTTTGATGATTTTATTGAATGTATAGATTATCAGGCTATGTTGGAGACTTCGATCAATTCTATTCGAATTATATATATATATATATATATATATATATATAGAAAATACAGAGAGAGGAGGTGAAATCCATCTAGAATAATAGTTGCATTGATTAAATTGATAAGAAAGGATAGAGGCATGATTATCAGATAGAAAAGTTAAGAAACTGAGAATGAAACAGAATACAGATTTTCAGATTTAGTAAGATAGACATGATAGTGAAAAGTCAGTGCATGTAAGTCCTCTCCGACTGAGGACTATTGAGGAAATTGAAAACATATTTTAAGCATGTATTGTGGAATTTAGGGAAAGTTAGGATATCATTGACTATTAATAGAGTTTATCTATAATAATAGTTATCAAACCTGTATAGATATAACTTCACAAGAAGTATTATACAGTAGGAAGTACAGAACTCCTATAAGTTGGAAATTTGTGATAAGGTATTACTAAAAATTTAAACGTATTGAAAGTCAGAAAGGCGTGGTAAGTTGAGCTCGATTTAGGGTGCCATATGAAAATTATAAACAGTATTAGACTAGTAGCATATAAGTTGAATTACTATCAGAATTAGTAAAGATTCACAATGTATTTCATGTGCCCTTATTTTTGTTAGGTAGCTTGTATAAATTTCGAGGACGATGTTTTATAAGGGGGGAAGAAATTGTAATACAGCCTCCCGATAGTTTGTACTGTACACGTATAGGTATCGTAATATATTTTTTCAGAATTTATTGTACGGTACAAATGCAAATAAATAAGTCCTTATTAGGAGTAAATCAAATGTTAAAGTATTAATGGTGCTATAGTGAAATTTATTGGGTGGATCCGAAAGTTTCCGAAAAAGGGTATCAGAGACTCGAAAAATGTCTAGAACAGTTCCAAATGGTTATTAAGGTTCCATAAAGTAAATAAGAAATTTAATTATAAATTTTAGAGAACATAGTAAGGATTTCCATAAATTGGAGTATTAAGAATATTTATTGGAAGTTAAAAAATATTTTTACGATATAAGATTGTAATTAAATTGGTATTTAAATGTGATGGATTAATTTTGAGTTGTACAAGGGAACTAATCAAAGTAAGTCATATGGACAAGTAAAAGTCAAGGTGAGTGCAGCTTTATAGAAATGAGATTTTATGGAACTAGTTAGGAAACAACCAGCCCTTAGAGTTCCATTATAGGTTAACCAATTAAATTTCAATATATCTAACCAATGGCACTTTAGTAAAATTTAAGATAGTTTAAGGGCAATCGTCTAAGTAAATTAAAGATTAAATAAAAGAGAATTTAGGATAGGAAATGTAAATCAAATGAAATACAAATGAGAGTAGAAATGAAGTGAAATGAAAGTGAGATGCAAATGAAAGTTAAATGCAAGTAAAATGGAAATGAAATGCAAAGGAAATGAAAAGAAGATTAAATGAAAATATTAGAATATATATATTATAAATGAGAACACTAAAACACGCACACACACAAAACACGAAGGAACCTAGAAAATTCGATAGAAGCCGAGAGAAAGAGAGAAAAGAAAAGAAAAAGAAAAAGAAGAAGAGAAGCCTCGGCTGAAGAGAACAATAAGAGAAGAGAGAGAGAGAGCCGGCCAAGAGAGGAGAGGAAGAGAACTCGGTTAAGAGAAAGAAGAAAGGAAGAAGAAAAAGAGGAAGAGAGTAGAAATGGTGCAGGAAAAAAAAAGGGAGAAAGAAAACCAGAAAAACAGAGCAGTCCAAAGGGAACCAGAAACAGAGCAGACCGAAAGAAAGAAGAGAGGAAGAAGAAAGAGAGAAAAGAGGAAGGAAAGAAGAGGGGGATCGGTTCAGGCAAGAGGAAGAAGAGGAAAACCAACAGGAGTCTAGGAATTTTGGGTAAGTTTGATGAAATTGAATTGATTTTAGAAATTGATTGAGTTTTGATTTGTTATTGAAATTGATTGTTGAATATAAAGTGAAATTTGAATGATGGAAGTAAAGAATATGATGGGTTTTGTTGATTTTACTATTTGATTGAGTTTTTGTGGTGTTTTGATTGAAATTAGTTAGATTTAAATTGATTGAAGTGAAAATTAAGAAAACTAGTAAAGTAAATTTTGGGGATTTTATCATTTCGAGTTTAAATTATTAAATTGGGATATTATTGGTGTAATTGGAGTGTTATTAAGTTAATTGATGGTATAAATTTGGAATCATCAAGTAAGAAATCAAAATGATTATCAAATTAGTAAACTTGTATTATAAGTCTTTGTAATATTGTGATTGGAATGAAATTTAATCAATAGTTTTGGGACATTTTGAAATTAAATTCGAAATTGAAGTTATAATTAGTTTAATCAAGTTTAATGAGATTGAATTTGATGTTGTTAAGTGAAGGAAATTCACTTATGTTAAATCGATAAAGATTAATATGAGAAATTGTGTAGAAATTGAAGTTGATAGTGTAGAGAATTCAATTTATGGGTAATTAAGTATTAGAAATTGTATTTGTGTGAGTTGATACAAATTGGTGTTTAGAAATTCAAGAAAGTATGTTGGATTGTGTGGTATGAGATTCAATTTAAGAAAAATTGAACGACTCAACGAATATATAGTTGTAGAGACATGATTTTTAGCAAATTAAATGAAATCGATTTTATTAGAATAGAAGAAATTGAAGAATAAAGTATTAAATGTGTTAACAGAGTTTTATATTAGTTATTATATTTATATTAATAATTTATTTGAAAATATATTACTTTAGGGAGAAATCTTCATAGTATGGGAGGAAATGTAATTATGCGGAAAGGCAAGAAATGTAATGAGACGTTCGAAGGAACCGAAGCACCAAGCCTAGATAAAACCAAAAATCTGTGAGTGTTAAACTATTTTAAGCAAAGTTATAGAAAATTTATTATATAAATTTTTTCATTTATATGTGTTTTATAAGTTAAATAAAAATTTATGCCTTAATCATATGTTAATAGAGATATTTTTATATTTCAAAAAGTTTGAAATTATATTCACAGCAAAAATATGTTTTGTCTATACATTTATTAACTTATATGAGTTTTGTGTTTTAATTAAAGTATATTTATATCTCAAAAATTTAGAATTTATATTCATTTAAAGAAATATGTTTTATGTATATCCCATACTTTATGATTAAAAGTTAGTTTTCAAAGTAAAGAAAATAGTTTTCAAACCATGGATACCCATTTATTAACAGATTATCATCAGCTATCAGTTATCAGATTATCAGCAGTAGACCCGGCCGGTATACCCCATTGGTATGTGGCAAGTTAAGGGGGGAAAGTCCGCTAACTCCAGGGGGGTTGAGTCTATCGAGTCTGTCAGTCGCCCACACACTGGGGTGTTGTCACGCTATATGTAGTGACGTAGCATTCCGCACATAGACAGTGAGATGTCTTTTATCAGATTATCAGAGTCACCAGTGTGGCGCCAGATTAGTCGCCTGGTGACACCGTCCATATGGTGCGGCGCTAACTGAGTCGCCCTATGGATTATCAGTTATTAGATATGGGTTCCATTGTTATTATCAGAAAAATATTTTATCAGAAAAGTATTTTATCAGAAAAATATATTATCAGAAAAGTTTATTCAGAAAAGATTTATCATAAAAGTTTTATCATAAAAGTTTTATTAGAAAAGATTTATCAGAAAAGTTTTATTAGAAAAGTATTATCAGAAAAAGTATATTATTTCAGCTTTTAGTTATTAGAAAAATATATTATTTCAGTTTATCAGTTATCAGAAAAATATATTATTTCAATTTATATGTTTTCAGGAAAGTATATGATATCTTGTTTTAGTATTTCTCTATTTCAGTTAATTCGATATTTAAACTATTTGAGATATGATTTGATGAGATGGATCGGAGGTCCACAGTAGTTGAGATTTGGGATTTTATAGAAGTGTTAAAGTTTTTATGCAGGTCTCCAAGATTTGGTAATTTTAGAAAAACAGAGGAGACTCTGCCAAAATTTTTATAAAATAGTTTTGTATATAAAAAAAAAATTTCTTACTCAGATTTCCAAGTTAAGAAACGGCTTAGCTTCACGGAAGCCTTTCAGCGAGGCAAGCCTCGTTTGGGAAGCTACTGTGGAGTGCCGGCAGGCTACCTAATGGGAGATAGTAGGTTAGGTGTCATGGCTCGCAGGGCAAACTTGGGCCGAGGCCCAGTATAGGCGAATCCCGAACTCCAGTACGATGCGAACCGAGGTTCCTCGTACTTTATCTAGGGTATTCTCAGGAAAAAGGCCATCAGTTGTTGGTGATTTTCAATAGTAATATTTTCGATGATTTTATAACCACCACTGAGAACAATTTTCAGGAAACATATTTCAGAATAGTTTTTATGAAAAAGATTTTAGCACAGTTTTCAAGAAAACATAAAAAGTTTTATTATTATGCTATGTATCTCAGTACTGTTTTCATAAAGCATAAAAAGTTTCATTATTATGGATTTTAGTACATTGTTTTCAGGAAACAGAATAAATTTTATTACTATACATTTCAGTACAGTTTTTCAGGAAACAAGAAAAGTATTATTATTCATTTCAGAATTTTCAAAAAACAGAAAAAGTTTTATTATTGTGCATTTCAATACAGTTATCAGAAAACAGATTTATATTCTTTTCAGTACAGTTTTCAGAGAGGTTAAATGAGAAAGATTAAATTGTTTAGAAACTAATAACACTCACTAAGCTTGTTTAGCTCACTGTATTTTTATGTTTTATAAACCAACCTCCCCAGGTACAGGTGTAGATATTGTAGGGACTTCCAGGACCAGTATGACTAGTCATGCATTGCTGTGACTGTTTTAAGAATATGTATTATGTTTTATTTGTAATACTCATGTAAAATTTTATTTTGAATAATACTTTAAGTAAGTATTATTTGTTTACTTTCGCTTACTTTGAAATTGGGATTGAGTTGTGTTGTATTTTTATGATGGACCTGAAGTCCTAATAGCAGTGGAGAAAGTATTTGATTTTTAGAATTGCTTTTAAATTGTTTTACAGGTATTGGGAATTGTCCAAAATGCAGTTGTCATGCTGTCGAAATTTTAATAAAATAGTTTTTGAATAATAAAAAAAAATTTACTCAGATTTTCAAGATAAGTAATGGCTTAGCTTCACGGGAGCCTTTCAGCGGGGCGAGCCTCGATTGGAAAGCTACATTGGGGTTGCCGGCAGGTCGCCTAGCATAAGATAATAGGTTAGGGACCTGTCATAGACCCATTCTTACAAAAAGAAACAAGTCCACATGTCTTTAAATAAATATATTTAATATAATTCAACAGCCCCATTTATATTAAAAGAAGTGCTAACTATATTATCATCATATTTACGGGATGTTAAAAACATCCCTTAGGGCCGCCCAAGGGGTAACACGCCCTTGGCCGCCCATCCTAGGTATTTTGATGAGCTACCGCGTGTCTTGATCGAACAGAAGAACGCACCTATCAAAAACTTTTTGGAATCAATTCCAAAATTAATTCTTTAAGATGGATCAAATAAATGATCCAGTAGTATATAACTAGTGATCCATTCAAGTTTGTGTGGATTGAGAATCTTGGCGGGCTATCTAAATTTAAGCTCCAATAGACACAACCTAATCATAATCAACAAATGATTCACTTAGGTCTGATCCATTAATTTTAGTTCATTCCACTAAAGACCTAAAATTGAACTCTTAAATAAAGATAAAATGAGTAAGTGTACTAATTCGTACCTTAGACAACCTAAGTGGAGAACGTGTATGCTCGTGATAAATACTAGTAATTGCCAAGAGCTCATAGACCGTCTATAGCTCTCCAAGTTACCATATTTACTCATATGACCATGTTTTCAAACTTGGATATTTTGACTTGTCCAGAAGCCATTTTTCAATAGTCACTATTAAAAACTCAACGTTAAGATTTAATATCCAATATCTCAAAATATCTATATGATGGTATTCTACTGACATTTGCTAGATGTAGTCACGATATCCATTTCTATAAATGATGTCCTCTATCGATATACACGAGAATACCACCAAACCATCGAGTGTAGACTATGCAATATAATCGTATTCATTGACAGCTTAAATGATAACGCATGCAACCATAAGTCCATCATTTATCTCAGGATTGAGATAGACTTTCCGATTGTCTCAGTCAAATACTTTTATCCACTGACGGTTGCGGATAAAGTTTTCTACAGTGATCCTATTCAACGCACCCAGTGCACTTGATTCTTTTCTCCAAAGACACTTTGATGATTTTAGACTCATCATATCACATTTGATCCCGCTCAAATGCTAACAAAAGAATTTACAACTTTAACAAGATAAAGGCGCCCAACCGTGTATCTTAAGTTGTGAATATTATTTGAGACTAACTAAAGAATTGTGTCTACCTCATACATATCCAGATGTACGAAAAATTCTTTTGTTTCTCATAGTCTTTTTACTTTATGATTATTTACTTTCGACAATTGATATAATTGCTATAAGATTTGTTAAAACAGAAATCACTTTTACCTCGTGTGATAAGTAATCGTCACCTTGTGTCATATATTTCGGTCGACAAATGCCGATCCCTCTAATCACCTTGTGTGATAAGTAATTGTCACCTTGTGTGATATACTTTGATCGACAAATGTTGATCCCTCTAATCACCTCGAGTGATAAGTAATTGTTACCTTGTGTCATATATTTTGGTCGACAAATGTCGATCCCTCTTATCACCTCATGATAATTAATTGTCACATTGTGTGATATATTTCGATCGACACATGACGATCCCTCTTATCACCTCGTGATAAATGTCAACTTGTGTGATATATTACGGTCAACAAATGTCTATCCCTCTTATCACCTTGTGATAAGTGATTATCACCTTGTGATAAGTGATTATCACCTTGTGCGATAAGCTACGATCGACATATGTAGATCCCTTTAAAATCACCTTGTATGACTAAAACATCACTCTATGGTAGAATTTGCTAGACATTTTCGATCATATGCATCATATTCGAGCTCTCTTACACTACTTCGAGCTTTAAAAGAAGCTAAGAAAGTAGAGGGCAAACTGTAGAGGTCAAAAATAGCCCAAAAGGCTTAGATCCATAATTGGCCCAATAAAGGAATTAATTGTATCCCAAAAGCAGGCTTAAAGGACTAGTAACTCCATTAGTCACACACTGGTGGACCAAGTCAAGACTGACTCAGTTAACGTGTTATCTAAGTCAGCCAACAGCTCGGAGATAACAGAGATTCTTGATATCTTGGAGCACGATCCTTTCGATCGGTCTCAACGGTTGTCATTCACACCCTATAAATAAGAACCAAAGCCTCATAAACAGGGGTCACACGATTTTACACAAAAAGGCTATCATTGTGCTCTGAAACAATCAAAACAATCACTCAACACAGTGCTGTCCAGTTCTCACTCTAAGCACTCGACGTGAGGTCCAATTACTTAGCTTAAGCATTATAGCACTGACACCAGCAGGACCGTGCATCCGACATCTTAACCGTTACGCTACACTCGACTACATATAATTCCAGGTTCTATTTTACTCCCTTATTCGTTTTCATTCGACGTCTATATCTAACTTGAGCGTCGGAGGCTGTTTAGCTGGCACTACTTCGGTGTCCTAGAGAGCACGACCTTATCGTTTGTATTTTGCAAGTTGTTGGCCCTATATTTATCCAACCTGAGATCCCCAGATCCTACCTGTAGATTCCAACATCTACAGAATCCAAAATCAAACTCGCGACCAGAGGTCACTGGCCAAGAACCGCAAGTCTAAGTCACGAATTCTTCCTAGAAGGAATTCGCTGGACAAGCTTGGGACTATAAGGTCATAAGTTTCAATCAGAGACGCTGGATAGAAATTCCAGGTTCACTCGACTACATATAATTCCAGGTTCTATTTTACTCCCTTATTCGTTTTCATTCGACGTCTATATCTAACTTGAGCGTCGGAGGCTGTTTAGCTGGTACTACTTCGGTGTCCTAGAGAGCACGACCTTATCGTTTGTATTTTGCAAGTTGTTGGCCCTATATTTATCCAACCTGAGATCCCCAGATCCTACCTGTAGATTCCAACATCTACAGAATCCAAAATCAAACTCGCGACCAGAGGTCACTGGCCAAGAACCGCAAGTCTAAGTCACGAATTCTTCCTAGAAGGAATTCGCTGGACAAGCTTGGGACTATAAGGTCATAAGTTTCAATCAGAGACGCTGGATAGAAATTCCAGGTTCTATTCCAGGTTCACTCGACTACATATAATTCCAGGTTCTATTTTACTCCCTTATTCGTTTTCATTCGACGTCTATATCTAACTTGAGCGTCGGAGGCTGTTTAGCTGGCACTACTTCGGTGTCCTAGAGAGCACGACCTTATCGTTTGTATTTTGCAAGTTGTTGGCCCTATATTTATCCAACCTGAGATCCCCAGATCCTACCTGTAGATTCCAACATCTACAGAATCCAAAATCAAACTCGCGACCAGAGGTCACTGGCCAAGAACCGCAAGTCTAAGTCACGAATTCTTCCTAGAAGGAATTCGCTGGACAAGCTTGGGACTATAAGGTCATAAGTTTCAATCAGAGACGCTGGATAGAAACTACTATGGCCAAATCTCTAGCAATAAGCAGCGTCATGAAGGTCACGAGTTTGAACCATAAAGCATAGAAGAAACTATGAGGCAAAACCTACGAGCAAGGACACGTAGACATAGGTCAGGAGTTGTAACTAGAAAGACTGGAAGATTAATTGCAAAGGCCTGAAATGAAATGCAACTAGCCGTTGCAAGCAAAAAGAAACATTGTGGACTTGCACGAGGGAAAACACAACATTTCCTATACATGGCTAAACATAATGTGCTTCCAAAGGGAGTTATAAAACTCAAGCACGAATGTTACTGAGAAACAACAGAAAACGATACCAACAACTACAACGTGCAAACTACAAGATGTGAACTTTAAAGATACCAAAACTTATAATATATAAAAGTAAAGATGCACATCAATGTGGTGACACAAATGCAACGTGTATGTGCATGCATAAACATGTGCACTGCGATGCAGGGACACAAACAAGATAAAGAGATTTTGGTATAGAATAAGCCAACTCTAAAGACATATGACTTTACAATTAGTTATTATTCATTCTTGAGCACCTAGATTGTAATTTCATTAGTTACGGGTTTTGATCTTTTGACCTTAAAAAAGAATTGTGAAGTTTTGCAACACGTGGAGTCTGTAAGCAGCATTAGCAGGGTTCACTGGTAAAAGGCCTGCAAGTAGGTAGTATTGAGTTATAGCAAGAGTCATGCGATTAAGTGGTCAACCAGCGTGAGTTGTAAACAAGTTGGTCCCATGATTTTTATTCTTTGGGGATTTTCCACGTAAAAAAACTTGGTGTCTCTATCAAATTAGGTTTACATTTTTTTTATACCACTAAATTGTTTATTAAACCTATTCACTCATGCCCCCGTCCCTTAGGTTTTTCATCTTTTAAATATCTTTAAGGGGCACTGTGATCGGGACAACCACAAGCACTCTCAAATGTTTCCCTAGGTAATGTCCGGAAGCTCCCACATCTATTTCTTTAACAGTAACAATAAGGTCGCCTAAGAACTTACCTATCTCTCTATTTATACATATCAACGGCACATTATAAAACTGAATCCAAAACTCAAATTGGGTAAACTTCATACTAGAATTAGCTTCTGTACCAGTAGGAGTTTTCAGAACCAATTAGGACTTATCAAAAGACCATGGCCCTCCTCCCAGAACTTGGTTCTTATCCAGGGCATTTTTAAAGTGAAATATGAAGATATTATCCTGAATAGCTTTAACACCAAAATCTTGTGAAGTTCGCCGGATTTTTGGTATAACCACCCTAAACGCTTTGTGGTTGATTTGTTTATTACCCAAAACCTTACCAACTAAACACAACATTAACTTATGTTCACCAACTTCATGTAAACTTCTTCCTAGAGTAGCAAGCGGAACATCCTACTCCTTCAAGGATAAGGATCTACATAACTTCACAAATTCTTCTGTATCCCTAATAACCAACAATTGATACCTAGCTATACTCAAAGGATGCAAATAACCAATCCACTGAAGGGATCGCCCAACTACTTCCACCTCGGTTGAAACCCTAGAGAAGTCTAGAGAAAAAACAAAGAGAGAAGACTATGAGGTTTTGTCTCCTATTTCTCCTAGGACTAGATGAAATAAGAATATATATATATATATATATATATATATATATAGTTATACATTATTAAAATAAGGAAATGCTCAATTACATACTATTTACATTGTATTGTATGTATCTTATATTATATACACTACATAAAGCTGGAACAATTAATGTTTATCAATGTCAACTAAAAATTAATGTTATTTTGTTGTTTTATTCTAAAAAAATAATTTAATTAATTTATTTATTTTACAAACTAATTTTATTATTTTAAACAGTGTTATATTACATATAATGATATAAAATAATTTAATTGAAAAATTGCACAAACTCCCTCGAGTTTAGGTAGTATTGCACCAGCAGTAACTTTTGCTATAATTATATAAACGTCGTCTAAAATCTGTTGACCAGTTTAATTTGATGTGTGATTGACCCTAAACTGAAAAATAACCAAACTGCCTTTCAAATAGTTATTTAATTATTATTTTATTGTTTGGTAAAAGTTTTTAAATAACTATTTAAATGGCAATTTGACTGACTTTAAATCGAAAAATGGTCATTTAAAGGGCGATTTGACCAAACCGAAAAATAATTCAATATCTACATCCTTAATCAGTTAGTCAACAATTAGTCCACCCGTTAGTCAACGGATTTTAGGGGATGTTTGTGCAATTATAGTAAAAGCTGTCATTGTGTGCAATATTACCTGAACTCGGAAGAAGTTTGTACAATTTTTCCTAATTTAATTCATTTTTTAACCAAATTTTATTTTTCTTAAAAATTAATTTTATCTAATCTTATTCTGCTAATTATTTTTTTTTAAAATGTCATGTTACACCAAATAAAAGACAATATTATATTTAGGACAATTTTATCCTACACTAAATATATTACAATATTAATTTAGTCATATTTTATCTAATCGAATCTAATGATATGAAAATAGTGAATAACATGATAAATTCATGCCATTGAAAACTTTTTCAGAGATCACTATTACACTACTATAATACTATTACACTGCATTCTATTTTTGTGCATAAAAAGCAACAAATGTCAGGAATATTAATCAAGGCTGGTAAATTAGATTAAGTAGTGATTATTTTCAAAAGGAAAAATTGCACGAACTCCCTAAATTTGAGTAATATTGCACCCAGCACTAACGTTTACCATAATTATACAAACATCATTTAAAATCTGTTTACCACAGCTAATTTTAATGTATCCTATTATAAAAATAAGAAAAATATTCATTAATATTGCTCTTAGTTAAATTATTTTTTTTTTTTTTTCAGAATGCAAGTCTTTTTTTTTTCTATAGTAAGTTTGTCTTATTTGGTAACTTTAAAAATTATGTAAAAAGTCTCCACAAAAAAAAAAGTTATGTATAATATATTTTTATCCTTAAATCAGTTAGTCAACAGTCCGTACATCAGTTAGTAAATAGATTTTAGGAGATATTTATATAATTATAGTAAATATTATCACTATGTGCAATATCACCTAGACTCAGGGGAGTTTGTGCAATTTTGCCTTTTTAAAAATAATAGACCTCTTATCAGCATTTTGGACAACTTATAATGTATTTGGTATGACTTTTCTTCTAGGTAAAAGTAGTTTTATAATGTTAGAAGCTTTTTTTTAGTTGTTTGGTACAGCTTAAACATTGGTTGGATTTATTGCAACGGCTACGGTCTACCACTGAAATTATTTTGGTGATAAGATGGGCATTGGATTGGCTCTGAACCAGTTAGGGCTTGTTGGTAAAGCAATAGGAGGAAAACAAGTAGAGTATATTTCAAATTTTATTGGAACAACAAAAAGAAAAAGGCATTTAATTCAAAGCAAAGGGTCCCAATTTGGTTGAAAATATGCATCTTTTTGTCTCCCAGACACCTTCCACTTAACCCATTTATGTGAGTGATGAGTATGAGTATGCTAAAAAGTCATCCAAAAACAAAATAGGTAATGATTGTGTTGTTTAAGGTCAATTTAAAGTTTAATAATGTTGAGACAACCATAACTTAAAAGGATATAAATTCTATTAACCCATTATTTACAGGACTCTCAAAAATCTTATATAGCAACAGTTTTAGATCAATCATTAGTTTTCTTTTTCTTTTTTCAAATCTTCAACTCAAAATGTTGTTTTCACACGTAAAATGTCTTTATCAATGCAGTTACTTGTAAGTAGGTGATTTATGTAATTTTAAGTTAAATATAAAGTATAAATGATTATAACCATATTTTAAGTGAATATCTTAATGAATATTACTTTTATCCACAGTAAATGTATAAAGTATATATTTTATTTGTGATCTAAAATTAGTTTTAGAGTATGATTAGAGCGGTGAGAATATGTTTAACGACAAATATTGCAGAATAAGAAATTAAGCATACTTTAAAAATTAACACAAAGATTTTTACGGGGAAAATCTCCGACAGGTAAAAATCATGGGACCAACTTGTAGGCTATTTAACATACCACACACAAATTTTACTAGTTGGTAAATTGTTTACAACTTATGCTGATTGACCACTCAATTACACGACTATTGCTATAACTCAATCCTACCTACCCACAGGCCTTTTACCAGCGAACCTAGTTGATGCTGCTCACAAACTTCCTGCACTGCAAGACTTCGTGATTCTTTCGTCAGGTCGAAGAATCAAAACCCCTCAAGATTATTGAGATAAGATATACGTGCTCAATAATACATGAACAAACAAATAGTATGGAAGATCACAATATACAATGCATAGGCTAGAAACAATGAAGCACAAAAACAATATATAAACTAGCCTTGAACTCTCAAAAGACTCTCATAGTGAATAAACTCAACAAAGTAATAAACTAACAAAACAAGTAAAGGAAAATAAAAATGCCTGAG
This sequence comes from Xanthoceras sorbifolium, assembly GCA_003430845.1. NCBI lineage: Eukaryota > Viridiplantae > Streptophyta > Magnoliopsida > Sapindales > Sapindaceae > Xanthoceras > Xanthoceras sorbifolium. Next base: position 21,951,984 of record CM010618.1, read on the forward strand.
AGATATGAATAATGAATTTTAGTTCACTATTTATAGACTTTTATGAAAATCCTAGTTCTAATAAGAATATGAAATATTTTACCTGAAAAATTTCCAAAAACACTTTAAGGAAAGAGAGTCAGTTTCCCAAAAGAAATAAAACACTAAAAAGAAACTTCCTAAAAGAATGAAACTTGAAGTCCAAGAAGTTTTCTTACTTCTAGGTTCATAAAAACTCACCCAAAACAATTGAGAAACTCATTAAAATATGTTTGGAAGTCCCCAGGAGTGAAAAACAAGTAAATAGAATAACCGAAAGAATACAGGACTCGCACATGGCAAGTCACCAAAGGCATGCACACACGCTTTTGGTCTGGGGCTGTTGCCAGGACACCAAACCATAGGCGTGTGCCCACAATTTTGGTGTGGGGTTGCTCCCCCATTTCACCCGTTTCAAATGTTCCGCTTCACTTGACTTGACTTTGAGCATCCTGAAACCTAACCAAACAGACTCGAAACCTTTTGTTTTAAAAACCGTTGGTAAGATATGAATGTCTAGTTTCATCTCAAAAAACAAAATCCATTTGGATGTCCCGATATAAAGTTAAGCATGTTCAATCATCCAAATGTCAGATTTTTAAAAACACGAAATGTTCGAATATAAATTCTAAAACTAGACCAAACAAAATAATTAAGACTCCACACTTATAAAACATTAAACCAACATGTTAGCACTCAAATGCAAATGCATAAATATGTTATATGTGTGTGAATCCTATACGATCTCAAGAGTTTTGGAGTTTTTGATTCCTCGAAACTTACCTTTAAGTACTTAAGTGATCTCGAAGCTCATCCTCTTCGCATGATTTCTTTGAATCTTCAACATGCTCAACTCATGCTCTAACTAAGCTGTCTAAGACTTACAAACAAACACGTTTTGATCACGGAATTAATGCCAACAAAATAATAACTTTATAATCTCCCCTTTTGGCTGTTCCATAACAAAATACTGTACTCACCAAACAATCAAATCATTGCTTTTATAAAACACTTTAAACTAAAAAAATTATATAGAGAGACCTATCTAACAATTCTTCAATGTCTTCAGAACTCGCTTTTGTACCTGAGTCAAATAAACACGAAACTATGGTCTTCCCAAGAACATTAGTGAGTAAAATGATAATGATATCAAGTGAAATACAAGTTGATATCAATTACCACAATAATCAATTTGTCGATGTCAAGAATAATATGAAAATGCATCAATTGAAGTTCATTGATTCAAATATAATTATGAAATATCTTCCCCTCAATAAGGTCTCCCCCTAAATATGCTAATCAACATAAAGATAGCAACTTGTCATGAGGATTAGAACAAATAACTTGCATAAATTAATATCCAAATTATTCCCTTTTTTTGTCATGGTATAGACAAAGACCAAGAACAAAACAGTTTAATTATCAACACGAATTTAAAGATACTCATTCACACAAACATGAGAGGGGTATGAAAATAAATAAACAACAAACAATATGAAAGATCCAACATAATATCAAATAAGGACCAAATTACTCCCCTTTTTAGACAAACGAGAGATAATTAATCATCATAAGAAATCCATAATCACTTCAAAATAAACATAAATATGTGTAGAGAAGTAAACAAAATATGAGGTTATATAGAACATGCTCAAATAAAATAAGTTCACCAAAATTAAAATAAAGTTCATGAAATCAAATAAAAGAACACAATATGCACAATAATGCTTCAACTACAAGAATCCGGATCAGTCTTTATCTCCTCCAACGTTATCACCATCACCGCTATCATCACATCTATCGATGGAGGAAAACACACCACCAACACGTGAATGTGGGGCCAACCCTTTCATATACTTCCTTATGCCATGCAACGCTTTTACGTGTACGTCGAGTCTCGTCAAGAGGGCTTCATCCCCATCCTTGAACATACATATTAGTTGTCTCGCTCAGGGAAGAACCTCACTCTCAACCAGAGCATATTCAACGGGTTGTAGAGTATCCTCATTCTTCTCTTCCTTTGAGAGATTGTAGAACTTAAAGAAATCTTTGTCAATCATTTGTCTCGACTCCTCAATGGCATCAGTTGGCCTCAACGTAACTCCCGTATCTAACAAATCTTGGTTATGAATCCCTGGAATTTTAATTTGAACTTGCTCTCATTAGCACATTTATCAATGAGTCTAAAGATGTAGTTTTCAACATTGAAGGGCTTCATTGTCCCTATAACATAAAGCAATTTTCCAGTGGCAAAATTTACTTCAGATATGCTAGACACTGAGTGAACATTTGGACAAGCAAACTTGTCCAAAAAGCAATAAAATGGAGTTCATTTGGCATGTGGAAGTAAATTAGTTCCTTCACTCCATTGAAATTTATCCCAAGTCAAAGTAAGAGCAATTTCATGCCTAGTAACTTGGATAGAATATAAGCAAAAATTTAAATGAAATAATCAATAAAATGAGTTGATAATTTTGCCACTCAATAAAATCTGAGTTCCTCTAACTAGAACACCTAGATTATTAAAAAATTAATCACTATCAAAATTGGCATAAAAACTCCCTAACTTTCACAAACATCATGGGGTTTCTCAACAAACTTATCCCAACCTCTCTCTAGCATGAGATAATAAACATCATTGATTCCAATGAGTATAAAATCAACACCTTTGTCATAAATAATAGTTCTAAAGAGGCAATGATCATATCTATCTTCAGAAACTTGGTTGAGGATGTAACATCCCTAATTTCAAATAAATATGAAAAGCATGGTTGAATTAATTTTGAGTATGTGGATATGATATTTATGATTTGAGGGGTGAAAATGTAATTAAATGTATGTATATTTTTAAGGTTTCCAGGTGGACCAGATGGAGCGGTCCAAAAAGACTGTATGAAAGAGAAGAAAAAGTTGGCAGTGAGTACCGCGACCAGGGATCGCAATGAGCAGCTCGCGGTGAAAAATGGTGATTTTAAGCAGTGAGCACCGCGACCAGTCACCGCGATCAGGGATCGCGCTGAGCAGCTCGCGGTGAAAATGCTGATTTTGGGCAGTGAGCAACGTGACCAACATCACGACCAGGCACCGCGATGGTTGATCACGATGAAAGCGGTAAAATTACTCTAGTGAGCAACGTGACCACAGGTTGCGATGAGCGGTCGCGATGACCGAAATTTTATAAAAAAAATAAGAGGCGGTTAGAAGCTTCATAAAGAAGCAATCCAAAAAACAGTAAGAGAAAGAGAGAGAACGGGAGAGGAGAAAGAAAGAAAGAAAAAGAGAAAGAAAAGAGAGAGAAAGGAAGAGAGAGAAAGAAGAAGAAGAAGAAGGAGAAGAAGAAGAAGAGGAAGAAGAGAAGAAGAAGAAGAGAAGAGGAGGAAGAAGAAGAAGAAGAAAGGAAAAGGAAAAGATGAGGAAAAAGAGAAAAGGAAAAAGGAAAAAAAAGAAATTCAAAAAAGAAATAGTCGAAAAAACGGTATCCAGGTTGGTGTACACTTATTTCTGAAAATTTTACGGTTTCAGTATGAGTTTTGATATGAACTTTCCGATTTTTGAATATTTTGATATATATATATATATATAGATATACATGTTTACCATTTATTAAATTGACTGTTTTGTTTTACTCGTAATTCGATTTTCGATTTATAATGATTATATTAAATAAAAGTGTTTGAGAATATTGTTTGAATTATGATTATTGTTTGGAAATTATGTTGTTGAATTTAATTTAGATTTGAGAGTTATAATTGTTGATTTCGAAAGAAACGGAATGTTTTGATATGAACTTTATGAATTGTGTATTGCGAATATGAATAGAAACGGCCCGAGGATACTTGAACATAGGAAACAGATATAGGAGGTTGGTATACCAGCTGGGTTATATTCAGCAGTACTACACCGATATTGTTATTGATCGTGATCATTATGTACCTCCCTAAGGATTTGTCCTAGGGTAGGGAGTATGTACCTTCTTAAGGATTCGTCATGGAATAGAGAGTTATGTACCTCTCTAGGATACCGAACACTCGGTCCTAGGGTAGGGAATTATATGTACCACCCATGGATTGTACAGGCCTTAAGTGCCGGTCCTGGGGTTGGGAGCTATGTTCGACAGACAGCCACTGAGGTCGAACGACCCATATTCTAGTCCTGAATTATGTTGAGTATACTAAAGAGCCAGGATTGAGAATGAATTGAATAAAATGATTATAAAAGAATTGAGAACTTGATTTCGTATGAATTAGTAATTGAATTTAGATGCTTTTATTAAACTGATTTCATGCGATTTATTTCAGTGATTGAGTTGAATAATGTAATGTATTGTGATATTTTTATTACGAAATTTATTTTTTGATTTTTGATAAATGAGTTTAGTGTACACCCACTAAGCTATATGCTTAGCGCGTTGATTTCATCACGCGCAGGTAACAGGTATACCGAAGGAGAAAAAGTTTAGAGAGGAGGTAGCTGCAGCTTAAAGATCTAGAGTCACTATATCTTTGGGTAGATAATACTTTTGTGTATTATATTCAGTTAAGCATGCATATACAGAAGTGTATAAATGTTATATATTTATGATTTGTAAATAATTGCTTTATGGTTCCCATTTTCTTTTCAAATGTTTGTAAATATTGATTATATATGTTTTATTTAAAAACTTTTTGGAAAGTCGCACTATACGGCAGGGTGCGCAATTGATTGAAAGTTTGATTTTGAAGTGTTAAAATTATATTGTTTTGAACTTTTGTTGAAAACAGGTGTTTGGAAAATTAGAAAAATAGAGGAAACTCTGTCGAAATTTTTAAAATGGATTTGATGGGCTCACTAGAAAAGATTTTAAATTATAAATTATTTGATGTTCAAATTACAAACAGAAATAAGAAAAATTTTGAAAACTCGGTAGCGCTCCCTGAGTCGATCCAGATGGTTCGGGTCAGGGGGTGTTACAGGGGAACTTAGGAAGTTGAGAAGATTCTCCACTTTTAGCTCTTTTTCCTTTAGAAGCAACTTGTTTCCCTTTGCTAGACATCTTCAAAGCTTGATTAATAACTTGTTGTTGCATTTTGCTGAAGATGTAGCAAGACTCAATAACAATCTCACACAATAATAAAAAATCAAAGAGATTAAAAGCAAAATGTGTAGAGATAAAATAATTTCAAGATAGAAAGGTCGCTCTTAAAGTGTAGCTCTTAAGAAAGCATGAGCCATTAGGGTTGGTGAGGAACCGAATTATACCTTGAAAGTGCACGAATCTATATGTTAGTATAGTTTAGGCAAGTACAATGATCGATCCTATAGAGATTGATAATTTAACTAATAATCTAATTCTAATTTAGTAAAGATAGAAACGTAAGATTGAATTGATTTAAATGACTAAGAGAGATCTAAATATAAATTAATAGAGAGAAAAATGGAGTTGTGAATTTATGGTAGGAAAATTAGGTCATTAATGATCCAAACACAACCATTCAATGCAACCAATTATTTAACATTGATATCTAATCAGGTTTAAGGCTCATTCTTATCTTAATTATGGTGATTACCTTCTGGTCAAGAACTTAACCAAGTATTCCTATTATTAATGTTGTTACCGTCTGGTCATGAATTGAACAAATAATATTAATCACCCAATGTAGACCATGGAAATGGTAGGACGAGGATTGGGGCACTACAACCTGCGAAACAAGAGTTGAACAGTTGACCTAAGTACTTAGACACCGGGACGGTGCCAGCCAAATACACTTCGACGAACAAGTTAGTTCGGTAGACAAGACGTTGAATAGAAACAATGATTGAACGGTAAAAAATACTTCCTGATCGTGAATGAATGATGGTAAATGTAGAAACGGGGATGATCGGAATTGGTCAGGAACAATGTTGGCCAGTTGTCGAGAGTCTCTCAAGGACGGTGGTCCTCGGGAATCATGTAGCCGAAATAGTAAAAGTTTGATTGAGTGCTCTAAATGCTTGAGAGTGAGAGTGAGGAGAATTTCGTGAACCCTCACTTTAAGTGAAGGTTGGCTTATATAGGGGGTGATCTACCCATTAATGGGTGGATCATCATCCCTAATTTCTCGGTGCAGATCTCGAAGGGCGTGATTGCCTCCTTGACTCGGTCTATCAGACTATAAATTCAAAGTCTGATAGGGTTTGACTTAGTAGTCACGACTAAAGGTTGGCCTGTGGCGTAATAGGTGTAAGTGGTCGAACGGCAACCCTTCATGGGTTTGGACCCTTGTGAGATGGTCAAGTGACCCATCATCTACCCTTAAGGTCAAACGACATGGGTAACCTTACGGCTGGGTCAAGACTGAATGTGAGTCACGCTAGGACCAAGATACGTGGTCAAGCGACATTGTCGAGCCATTATATTTGCCATTAAGAGATGGGTAACTTATTTGTAGTAGGTGAGGCAGTCAAACAACCTTAGCCTTTGGTCAAAGGACATATCCTCATGTGAGTTGCCTTTATGGTTTTTGTTAGATTGATAAGGTATTGGGCCCATAAGTGCTTATGGACTTGTGTAGGATTGGGCTTCTACGTAGGCTTGAGTCCCTTTTAGCTTTGGACTATTTTTGGTCACTACAGTTTGCCCCTAAACTTGTTGGTATCAGTTCGTAGGCTGATGGCAAAAAGTTTGCCCGGTAGTTCGACTCGGTCGAATGTAGAGTAGGGTATCGTTTGTCGTACAACTGGATGTCGTGTGCAATCCCTTTTTTTTTTGGGATGAGCTTTAGGACGAATCACATTGAAGTCATTTCAACTCTGCTATGCCCGTTCGAATTTGTCGAGTGAGTTTAGTGCAGGAGATGAGAGACGGTGGCCTTGTCACAAGGTCGCTATGCGATGGAGCTTGTCGTGGTCGAGCGATCATATTAGTCAGGTTTCAGACCCTTCATGCCATGACAGCTGGCATCTAGGCAATCATTGCTTTTTGTTAGGAAGCAAGAGGTGTCTTGGGACGCGTGCTGACGGTTACGAAGGAGCGTGCCTAATAGCAGTGTGACACGTGAGCGATTGAGGCGTATGTGTTTCCCGCCTTTCTCTCTTTCCTCCGCTTTTCATTTTGGTTGTTTTGTGTTCACAAAGTTCTCCAGCTTTTCTCTCTCAGTTCAACTGTGAAGAATAGTTGATAGCTCTCTGTTTCCGGTGTGCATTCGAATTGTTTCAGGCGAGTTTTTGGTTATTCTCGGCATATTTCTTGTGTTTTCGTCTTTGTTGAGGTGAGTTTTGCAAAATTTTGCTTTCGTTTCTAGATTTTCTTGCTTTTGGTTTTGTGCGTGTTCTTGATTTTTTTTTCCTTATTCTTGAGCAAAACATGAAGAGACTTGCTTTTTGATCCATGATGCTATTGTAGGTGTAGGAAAAACACGCTGCAGAAGTGTAGAAAACGTGGGGCTGGTAAAAAAATTTTTTTCCTTTAAAACGAGCGGATCTTAACCCTTAAATAATTAAATATATATAACAAATGGTATTGTACCTTTTGAATCGTGAAGTTTGATGTCGCATCGAGATGAAACCGCAAGATCTTCTAATCCTTCACGAACATGGATCACCTTGGAGTGTGGGCTCCCTATCTTTGAAATGTGTACCTGAGGATGAGAAAACAAAAACTATTCCTTTTGCTAGTCACTCAAAACCCTCCTGAGATAACAAGAACATACGATCACTTTTGAATTCATAATCTCTCGATTGAAACTCGTGTGATCTAAATTTGATGTTGTACATGAAACCTTTAGATGTAAAAGCTAGTATTGCACTATCGAAACCTAACGTTCTTGCTCTATTTTTTATTGGGCGAATTCTCACACTTTTCCTGGAGTGGGAAATTTTTCTTAGCTTTCCAAAAGCTCACAAAATTGCTCTTAAATGCTTGAATGGCATTAGGTATGGTCGAACTCCTTTGGTGGTTTCTTATGGTGGTCGAATTCTCCCTATTGTGGGAGGATTTGTGTTTCACCAAAAACCTATGAAGCTAGAGTTCAAATTTATCCCAACTCTAAAAAATATTATCCAATTAATTATTAATGGATAATTGAAAATTAGTGACCTTATCAAAACGTCCTAAAAGTGACTTAAAAGTCAATTTAGAGTTTTGATAATTATCAAAAACCTTCCTAATTTGACTAGATAAATAATTCATATTATTTATCACTTTATCAAATAAGGTCTTTGATACTTATCATACTATCACTAATAGTATAAAACTAAGAATTCAATTCCTAGTAGAAAAGTATTTTGACTTTTAATTAAATAAATAAATAATTAATTTCTATTTAATTAAATAATAAAATAAAACAAATTAATTAGCTAATGCCGCCCAACCCTAAATCCATAGGCTAAACTTTATTTTTCCATTTTATTAATCTCATTGGACTTCCACAAAAGTCCACATGTGAATTAGACCCATTCTTACTAAAAGAAATAAGCCCACATGCCTTTAATTAATATATTAATAAGCCCATTTATATTAAATGTGCTAATTATATTCGTAATATATTAATAGAATGTTAAACACATTCCAATAGGGCCGCCCAAGGGATCGCACACCCTTGGCAGCCCAAGGCCCATCTTATGTACTTTGACGAGTTACCACGCGTCTTGATCGAACACAAGACCGCACCTCTCAAACCTTTTGGAAAAAAAAAAATTCACAAAACAATTCTTAAGATGGATCAATTAAATGATCCAATAGAATATAGCAAGTGATCCATTCAATTTCGTATGGATTGGGGATCTTGGCGGGCTATCCAAATTTAAGCTCCAATAGACACAACCTAATCACAATCAACAAATGATTCACTTAGGTCCAATCTATTAATTTTAGTTCATTTCACTAAAGAACTAAAATTGAACTCTTAAATAAAAATAGAACAAGTTTAGTGTACTCACTCATACCCTAGACAATCTTATTGGAGAACTGTATCCTCGTGAAAAATACCAGTAATCGCCAAGAGCTCATAGACCGCCTACAGCTCTTCAAGTTACCATATTTACTCACATGACCACATTTTAAACTTGGATATTTTGACTTGTCCAGAAGTCATGTTTCAATAAAAATTATTAAAAACTTAACGTTAAGATTTAATAATCAATACCGCAAAATATCCATATGATGGTATTTTTCTAACATTTGATGAATGTAGTCACGATGTCCATAACTATAAATGAAGTCCTCTATCGATTAACAAGTGAATACCACCAAACTATCGAGAATAGACTATGCGATATAATCGTACTCATTGACAGCTCAAATGATAATGCTTACAACCATAAGTCCATTTATCTTAGGATTGAGATCGACTCTCCGATTGTCTCATGAGAATACTTTTATCCACTAGTGGATGAGGACAAAGTTTTCTTTATTGATCCTATTCAATGCACATAGTGCACTAGATTCTTTTGTCCAAAGACACTGCACTTTGATGATTTTAGACTCATCATATCACATTTGATCCCGCTCAAATGCTAACAAAAGAATCTACAACTTTAACAAGGTAAATGCGCCCAACCTTTATCTTAAGTTGTGAATATTGTTTGAGACTAACTAAAGAATTGTGTCTACCTCATACATATCCAGATTTATGAACAATTCTTTACTTCTCATAGTCAAAAACCACGGGATCAACTCGTAGGCCACTTGACACGTCAACACAAATTTTACTAGTTGGTATATAGTTTACAACTCACGTTGCTATAACCCGATACTACCTACCCGCAAGTCTTTTACTAGCAAACCCTGTTGATGCCGCCTGGAGACTCCACGCGCTCAGGGACTTGGCAACTTTTGTAAGGTCAAAGCAACAATAACCCCCACTTTATAACATCAGATCTAAGTGCTCAATAAAACATAAACAAACAAATAACATGCATGATCACGGACATGTTATGAATAGGCTATGCAATTATGCTCAATACGAAGATAATAACCTATATAAAAACAATAAAGCATCAAAACAACAAAGACATGTTGGAGGATGAATATAATCCAATGAAGAATAATAGAGAGCAAATAGTGAAGCTGAGTAAAAGAGACTTCCTTAGCTTAACCTATTTAAAACTTAAAACTAAAGCTCACTATTTATAGAGAACATTAGAAACCCTAATTCCAATTGTAGTAGGAAATAAAAAATATTAAGGCTTTCTAATTCGACAAGAAATGTATTTAACGCTTTTCTAGAATAAAGAGATATGTTTCCTATGAAACAAAAATCTTATTTAATAGGAGATCTCTTGCTTCCAAACTCAATAAACAAAACCTTGATGGATAAGGAAACATTAAAAACGTGTAGGAAGACTTTAGGGGACCCAAAATAGTCAAGACAAAATCCTAACCTATTTAGGGTTTGGCCAATACAACTCCCGCATGCCTAAGGCATGTGGCCACGCTTAAGGCGCGGGGCTGCTGCCTGGGACGCACGCCAAAGGCGTGTGGCCATGCTTGGGGCGCAACTTTGCTACCCCGTTTTCCCTGTTTAGCTGTTTTCAACTGCACTTGACTCCTCTTTGAGCCAAACGAACTCTAATCAAATGACATTGGATTTTATTGTTCTTTATACCGTTGGAAAGATATGGATGTCTAGTTTCATTCCCAAAAAACCAAAGACCAATTGGATGTCTAGATAAAGAGTTATACCCATTGAAGGGTTCAAAGGTCAGGTTTTCGGGAATACAAAATATATGGAATTAAATTCCGAAACTAGACAAAACAAAAATAATAAGACTCAAACACTTGTAAAACATAAAAACCAACATGTTAGCACTCAAATGCAGATGCATGAATATGTTCAAGTGTGTGTGTGAATCTTATATGATCTCAAGAATAAAGAGTATCGTTCATTCGAAACTTACCTTTAAGCACTGTTATACCTTTTGTGTATTCGCAAGTATACGAGGTCGGCACAAGTAATATAGACTGTGAGTTCAGATTCTCGTTCCTACGATGATGATTAGAAGCTAAGTACTGAAAATAACTAAGTCTAATTTTATCTAAAATATAAAATCAATGAATGTGAACCTATAACTTGCAACCTAAGTATTCTATAAAACTAGAAAACAATTTGATTTCTTATCAATGTAAAAAGAACTAGGGACTCCGATTTCGCTAACTATTCCTAATGATGTGAAATAACTATGTAAGGATGTTCAAGCTACTGGTTGATGATCATGTTATTTGGCTATCCGAAATACTCCCTCAGGCAAATCAGACCTATTCATCGAACACTAACACCTTATCTCTCGATAAATGTCAAACTATACGAGAATGCATAAAGCGTAGAAACATATCAAGATCACATAGACTACACCAATATATCTCTATTTGGTTCCTAGACTATGGTGGCAATTTATCGAACACATTGCGGGCGTATCCTCTCGGTACATAACCTACAACAACAAGATAATGAGAATTGGTTTTCAAGCAATAATCAATCCATTAAGTATTAAAGAGACACTCAACCAATAAACTTAATTCATCCAAACATATATTAATCTTAATAAAAAATCATAGAAAGTTCCATTATTATCCCTAGTAAAGGAAATTAGTTCATAACTAAAAAATAAAAATGCATAATGTTCATTAAAGAAATCATAAACAAAACTAGGCTTAAGGAAAGAATGATAGAGGAAGAACTCTCGACGGCTCGACTGTCGTATGAATCCGTCTCTGCTGATATTCTTCGTCCACAATTCAGAATCCTTTGAGCAATTGAAGTTGAATGGAGATTTGATACAATGGCTAGTCTCCTAGACCTTCTTCTCTCTTCTTCCTTCTTCTTCTAATCCCGGTTTTTCTTTTATACGATTCTGATTAGGGCTAGATTAGTGGTACTCGCGACCTGGCCAAGTCGTGACTCCAAGTCGCAAGTCCCACTGGGCGATTTTAAAATAGCACTCGCGACTTAAAGTCGCAACAGCCTTGGCCAGTTTTCTGAATTTGATCTTCGCGACTTACCCAGGTCGCGAGCCAAGTCGCAACAGTCTTGGCCTAGGTTTCTGAAGTTGGCCTTTGCGACTTGCTCAAGTAGCAAGCTAAGTAGCGACTGCAAGTAGAGATCCTCTCTGCCTGAAATCGCCTAGAAACAACTGAAGTCTTCGAATGGTCCTAAAAACCTACATAACTAAGGAAAACCATCAAAACCATCCTATAATCACCCGAAAACGAACAAAAGCGTGGAGATATAAGTCTCCATTTCCGGTAAGAAATGGCGCCAACAAACACCCCCAAACTTGACTTTTACTCGTCCTTGAGCAAAGATGGTAATCAAAAGAGGAATGGAAACAATATGCAAATAAACAAAAAAAAAACTAAAAAACACAACAAATAAAACTGAAAACAAATAAACAAACGAAAGTAAATGACAAATTAACCTAAACCACTTTCGTAGGTAACACGATGGCACTTGTCACGTGCCACAAGCCTTTAAACCCCTAAGTGTCCCTAGTGGACAAGTTTTAGTCTCGTGAGGGTTTACCAGCCCTAATACCCACAAACGCACCTTTTGAACATCAATGAACCAATATTTTGCTAAGCATATTTTACTATCAAGATCAATTATTTGCACCAATAATTAGACTGAAGTGATAGCATCTACTCACAAAGTTTTGCATTGCATGCCACGCATAAGCAATACTCTATGAACCTTAAACGAAAAGTGTGCCACTCAACCAACTACCAGAATGTAATTCGCCTCGACTCTAAACCTCTCAAGTAGTTTCACTCAAGTTGCTTAGACCCTAGGCAACACTCTCATCGACAAACTAGAGTTTATGCACAATAAAATTCAAGATTAACTTCGCATAAGAAAAATGTAATAGAATGACGCTCAGATTAAGCAAAAGATCTCATGAACAAATTCAGACATTAAGAACAACAGAATTCACAAAGCATGCACAAAAATTTAAATTGGAGTCATCAAGAGATCAGTAGGTCTTTTTATTGGTTGTAACGAGGCTAAGGGTGGAGGTTAAGAAAAGAACGAAATCTGGGTTTCAAATAAAACTGAGGATCGCCAATATAGAGATTTGTTTGAATTCTATCAACGTCTACATTTCTTTTTACGCACAACTATTACTTCTATGAACCCCATCTCTTTATCAATTCATTCATTTTTTCTATTACTTTTCTTTCATCATATTCACAGTTGACTTTTTATTTATTTATTTTAAACTTTAAATGAATACTCCTGTTTTGCTTTTCTCCCTTTTTCATCTTTCCTCAAAACTCCTTTTTGGCACATCTCTAATTGATCCCAAGCTCAAAAGGGTAAGGCTATATGTACAAGGCTTGGATACGGGTTTGTGTAGGTAATTCAAAAAATGGCCCATGTGTTTGGCTTCAAAGGGGCTAATGGAGCTTGCATACGGGTTAAGAAAAGGCCTTTTACTAGATATTAAGCACACAAAGCCTACATCATGTCTCAAGACTCGACCAACTCAAAAGCATAGCACACGAGTGAAATTCTTGCAATAATGTTCATTAGTATCTGAAGCAAAACCTATAGAGATCAGTCTATATTAAAATTTTCAAAACGAGTGTATAGGAGTAGAATTACAAAATCTGCTCACAACAAAACGCTAAGGCTTAAAAAGCTCACAAGGTAGTCTCCACTATTAATCCTAGTTGGCTGATTTAAGCATGCTTTCAGAAAAAGAGACACAGAGTATGACAAGATACGGTGCAAAATAGGCAAAGAGACAAGAGTGGTACCTAACATTCCAACCCTATTGCAAATACTAGTAACTGACTCTTAACAGAGAGTGTACACAAAGCAGCAATACAGGTTCAAAAATGTTCAATTTACGACACTTCAACACAAAATACTACTATAACACAACATAAAACAAAATGCACATACTATATAAAACACACAACCAAAAACCACCCCCAAACTTAAAATCAACATTGTCTCCAATGTTGAAATTGAGCGCAGAGGTGGGATACAAACACTAAACATAACCATATGACAAAACAAATTAAACAACACATAAAGAAAAACAAAACATAAAGAAAAGGGAACAAAGACAAACTCAAGGTCCTAGTCGCTGGGTGGTGGCGGTGGTGGAGTGCTAATCCAACTAGGCCCAGCTTGACAGCGAGCATATGTTTGGCGCAAGGTCGTGTTGATTGTATCCATTCTGACCTCCTTGGCATCCAAGCAGGTGCCAAGCCTGGCCTCTAGGCCGATCATGCCGGCCTCTATGACATCCAAACGCCCTTCAATGGACGCTCTCATCTCTGCTATTGTTGCCAGGATACGGTCTTCGCTCTAACGCTGGACCTGATGATGGGCCTGCTCCTGCTGAGCATCATCGTGAAAGGCTGGGTCCTGTTCTTCCTCCAGGTCATCCCCGACTAGTGGTACTTGATGTAGTCTCTACTCGTTTTGGGCACCTGCCAGTTTGTTATACGTCGGGTGGCCAAGAGGTGCTTTAGGCTTCTTTATCATCCCTCCCACAGCATTCTTGTTTATCCTTGCCATCTTACAGAACTACGTGATTAGGTAGGGGAATGACAGAACTCCCGAGGTAAGAGTGGCAGCCCCATGGATCTCATGCACAATTAGCTGCCATATATCAAGCCGTAGTTTTTGCTGAATGCTGAAGAGTGTTTTACAGACTGGCAGTGTCAGAGTAGTCCGGTAGGATCTCGATAAAATAGAGTGGCTGTAGAAGACGTGCAAAAATCCCAGTTCCAACTGCAGCTCTGAATGGAGGAGGTCCTTCTATTGATATTGCCACCATCCATTGCTATCTGCTTTGATAGCTGAGGTGAGGTCATAGTTGTACGGTCCGAAGAACTCACGGTTTTCCCATCCTTCTGCCACCTCTAGAATGTTAGGTAGCCCGAAAAATTCATTAACTGCCTCTGGCGTGATGGTGACATGTTCCCCTTGAACCACAACTGTCCCCTAGGTAAAGAAATCATTAGGGATTATGGATGCGTAGAATTCCCTAACCAGTTTCTCACAGGCATCATTGAGATGTTGTACATAATGCTCCCATTGTCGACCTCGGACCACCTCTGGGATTCCAGTTCCTTCCGTGGCAGGGACATTTATACCACGCTTCAACCACAGCTGCCTCTTGGTAAAGTTCCTCAGACGGTCATGGAATGTCGGATTAACCCTGAGTGGTTTGAACCTTTTGCACGGATTCTGTGCCTGCGACGATTCACCTTGGTGCGACATTATTAACCTGAGAGTACGAAACACAAAAAAAAAAACACGAAAATACGGTAAGAACTGAAATGTACGCGGCGTTGTTATAGCTAAGTCCTCCACGCAAAGTGTATGAGAACGGTTTAGGTTTCTAGCCAATATATGCTTCGACCCACAATAACGAAAACAATGAACAACAACGAAACTTTGAAAAAAGTTAACAAAGCAAGACCCACAACATAAGTTAACTAAAAACACGCACTAAACCAACATCAAACAAACAACAATTTAAAAATAGCAATGCACATTAATCAAACAATGAAAACAGTGATATGAAACAATAATCATCAATTCAAACACTTCAATATACTCAATTTCTTCCAATTTTCCCCCTAAACTTCGTATTTGCTCAATCTCAACTCAAACCACTTCAAGATAATCCAAAAACCACCCTTTAATAATCTAAAAAACGAAAATTAAAGAGAATTAATGGAGTTATAAGGAAAATACCTTAATCGAAGATCGTGTAATCGAAGAGGAAGTGATGAACTTTGGTAGTACTTAGAAAGGATGAAGGAAAGGAATAAAGAGCAAAATGAGAGAGTTTGAGAGAAAAAAAAAATAGAAAATGGTACCTAGGCGGCGGAGATGGCGTTTTTGTGCTGTTTAAACACGGTCGCAACTTGGCAAGTCACGCTTCAAGTCGTGAAGCTCAAAATCTGCTTGACTACACCTTAAAACGTACCGTTTCATTAAACCTGCTAGGGTTTCTCGCAACTTGACTCACGACTTAGTAAGTCGCGGGTTAAGTTGTGAAGAATAATAAGGAAAAAATGGACCAAGACTGTTGCGACTTGCTTTGCGACTTGGGCAAGTCGCGGGGCATAAAAGTATGAAGGGGCCCGAGACTGTTGCGACTTGCCTCGCGACATACGTTATGACTTGGGCAAGTGGCGGGTCCCTATTATGCCTTTTTTGTACTCACAAGTATATGGGGTCGGCACAAATAATATAGAATTGTGAGTTTTGATTATCGTTCCCACAAAGACGATTAGAAGTTGAATACTGAAATTTACCAAGTCTAATGCTATCTAGAAAACTAATTCAATGTTTGCGATATGTAACTTGTAACTTAAGTAAACTATAAAATTAGAAACTAAAAGGGTTTTCTAATCAAGGAGAAAAGAACTAGGGAATCCGATTTCACTAATTAATCCTAATGATTTAAGATAACTATACATGGACATTCAAGCCAATGATTAAGATCATGTTATATAGCTATCCAGAATCCTCTCTCAAGGCAAATCGAACCTATTCAACATATGCTAACACCCTATCTCTCGATGAATGTCTAATATATGAGAATGCAATAAACACAGAAACATATTAGATCACATAACCTACACCAATATATCTCTATTTGGTTTCTAGGCTATGGTGTCAATTTATCGAACATGTTGTGAGTATCTTCTTTCGGTACTTGACCCACAACAACAAGATGTTGAATACTGGTGATCAGGCAATACACAATCAATAAAGCATTAAATCAACACTCAATTAAATAACTTAAATCATCCAAGCATTTATTAAAATCAATCAAAATTTATAATAAGTTCCATCATCATCCCTAGTATAGAAAATTTAGTTCATGACTAGGAAATAAAAATACATAATATTATTCATCAAGAACATCATGAACAAAAGAAGATTAAGGAAAAGCATATGAAAGAAAAACTCTAGATGGCTGGACTCTCGTCTGAAACCGACTCGGCTAAGTTTCTCCGTGCACAAATCCAATTCCTATGAGCGATTGAAGTCGTTCGGCGAATCGAACCGATGGCTAGTCTCCTAGGCTTTCTTCTCTCTTCTTCTGCCTTCTTCTCTCTCTCTCCCTTTTGTTTTCTGAAAATCCTGGATGCCCCCCTTCTAAAAATCTCGTTTTCCTTTTATATGGTTAGTTAGGGTTTCCAAATTACACGTCACTTGCGACTTGGCAACTCGCATGTAAGTCGCGAGGCAAGTCGCGTGTGTCTCGGTCCTTGTTGTGCTGATGGCCTTCGCGACTTAGCTAACTCGGGTGTAAGTCGCGAGGCAAGTCGCATGATTCTTTGTCCCTTTTGCCTGAATGCTACCCTTGCGAGTTAGCTAAGTTGTGACCCTAACTCGCAAGTCTCTCTGAATTTTGTTAGAGAATTGGTCTTCGCGAGATGGCAAGCAGCGAGTGGAAGTTCAATGCACATTTTCGGCTGAAATCAACCGAAATCACCAACGGGACCTAACAACCTGCACATTAAAGAAAACCATCAAAAACATCCCATAATCGCCCGAAAACGGACAAAAGTATGGAGATATGAAGCTCTATTTCCGGCAAAAAATGGTGCCAACAAACACCCCCAAACTTGGCTTTTGCTAGTCCTCGAACAAAGATGGGAGAACGGAAAAACAAAATGACCAACACACAGAAACCAATAAAAGAAAAACATTATGCACAAACACAGGGGTATCACAAGTCTACACTAAGCTAGTAACCTAAACCACTTTCGTAGGTAACACGATGGCACTTAGCATGTGCCATAAGCCTTTAAACCCCTAGGTGTCCCTAGTAAACGAGTTATAGTCTCGTGAGGGTTTACCAGCGGCGATACCCACAAACGCACAGCTTGAACATCAAAAAACTGATATCGTGCCAAGCATATACCACTGTCAAGATAAGTTATTCGTACAAGCAATAAAACTGAACTGAAAGCATCCACTCATGAATTTTTACACTGCATGCCACACACAAGCAACACTCTATGAACCTTAATGAAAGCAGGACATTAAACCAACTACCAGGATGTAATTCGCCTCGACTCTAAACCTTTTAAGTGGTTTCACTCAAATCGCTCAGACCCTAGGCAACACTCTCATCAACATATGCGAATTGGAGTTTAAGCACAATAAAATTCAAAATGAAATTAGTATATGACCCAAATAATAGAATGACGCTCAGATTAAGCAAAAGATCTCATGAATGGATTCAGACACTAAGAACTACAGAATTCACAAAGCATGCATAAACTATTGAATTGGAATCATCAAGTGATCAGTCGGTCTTTTAACCGGTTGAAATGGGGCCAAGGGTGAAGGTTAAGAAGAGAACAGAATTTTTGGGTTTCAAATAGAACTTAGGATCGTTATTATAGAGATTTCTTGAATCCATCAACCTCTACAATTCTTTTTACGCCCAACACTTGCTTCTGTGAACCGTTTCATTTAATTTTTCTACTGTTTCTTTTCCTTCTTCTATTCACAAAGGTTTGAGTTTTTTTTTCTTTTTAAATTAGGAATATCCCCATTTACTTTTTCCCCATCTACATCTCTCCTCTATTCCTTCTCTTTCCGTAGCACATCTCTAATCGATCCTAAGCTCAACGAGCAAGGTTTTATACAATAAGGCTTGGATATGTTTTCGTATAGATGACTTTTAGAAATGGCTAACATGTTTGGCTTCAAAAGGGCTAATGGAGCATGCAACAGGGTTGGGGAAATGGCATTTTTACTGGGCAATAACACACATAGCCTACATCATTTCTCAAGATTCAACCAAATCAAAAGCAAAGCATGCAAGTGATATTCATGCAAATATATTCAATATCATCTACAACAAAACCTATAAAGATCATTCTATATATGAAAAATAAATCAGGAAGAGTGTATTGGATTAGAACGAGAAAACCTGCTTTCAGACAAAACGTTAATAGCTCAAATAGCTTACCAAGGAGTCTCCACTATTAATCCTAGTTGGCTGGTCTAAACATGCTTTCCGAAAAAGAAACATAGAGTGCAACAAGATACGATGCAAAACAGTTAAAACGTTCTGAGTGGTACCTAACATTTCAATTCTACTGCAAACACTAGTGACTGATTCCTAACAGAAAATGCATGCTCAGCAACAATATGGTTCCACGATGTTTAAAGTTCTTACATTAATCTAACAAACAAAAGCATATAACACATAAACACATATACCACACAACCAACCAAACAAAACCACCCCCAAACTTAAGATCAACATTGTCCCCAATGTTGACACTTAGCTTAGAAATGGGACACAACTAATAATGACAATTCAAGCAACAAAAATAACACATGAAACCAACAAAACAAAACGAAAAACAAAGAAATGAAGGAAAACAAACTCAGAGTTCTACTGTTGGGTGGCTGCGGTGGAGTTCTGGATCGCCGACGAGAATAATACTGGATGACGGCTCTTTCAGGTAAAGATATGGGACCATCTATAGGATACATCTGCCAAACATAACATATAAATACAATACAATGAACTATGCACTATATACCATGTCAATGATGAATGAGATGCCTAGAAACATAATGACTAATATGTTGTGAGTGTGTGAGATCCTGAAAACCTTTGTCAGATTGAGAGCAACTTACCAAATGAATCGATGATCTTAATGCCTTCAACGAAAGCTCCCAAACACAATTACAACCAAAGACTATTTTGCACGAAATTAGCTAACCTAGAAAATACTCGACCTAACATATATCAAAAATCACGATCTAACCTGAAGGAGTCGATAAGACACTCAGGGTTGAGATCACCCACATATAGCCATCATACGTTTATATATGAATCTCTACGGTAAACGGATATTGGTGAGAGATTTATATAGATCATGGCCCAGTCCTATATGATCACATCATACAAGGAGCCTCCATTCCTATATCTCCATATGAATGATTCAGGATAGAATCATCGTACAATATAGAATGGACCGCAGCTATAGATTAACTACAAATAAAGTACCCAGCTTTATTTGCTATCTATGGACTCTTTAGATTGCACATATTTTACTGTATCTATCATTATATGATAATCATATACACAGTAAGAGATTACATCCGGCAATCTAAGATATTATAATGCACAAGTTTATATAATATAAATGACACAATAAGAATGAATTGAACTCTTCTTTTATTTATTTATAAAAACCATTTACAAATTACATTTTTAGGGCAAAAACCCCAACAATCTCAGCACTCTCAGAAGCTTCTCCTATTCCACCTCATTTAAGGTAGCTGAAATAATGACTGGGAGGGAGTTAGACTCCCCCAAATAGGCATACCTTAAATGCTCTGGTAACTGCTTCAACTCGAGTTGAGGAGGTTTCTCGATTGAAGGTGGTAGCTTAGGCTTCTCCTGGCCCAACTCTTCAAAATATCTCTTGCACCCGTATGACATAGGGGCTGCTGAGTCAAGGCGGAAAACATACTCAGCTATGCTGTCATTTTCCTTTCTTTTGTAGCTTCATGAGTTAAACAAGCTTCCAATGGCTCTTCGGGATTGCTTTTCTGAAAAACCTCTTCAACTAAAGAGTCGACCACATCAACTCTAAGGCATGTGTCTGCGGTAGTTGCAAATTTTGTGGCCTTGAACACATTGAAAACCGCCACTTCACTACCCACTCACAATGTCAATTTCCCTTACTGCACATCTATTAATGCTCCTCCGGTTGCTCAAAAATGGTCTTCCCAAAATAAGAGGAATATCAACATCTTCGTCCATTTCAAGCACGATGAAATCCACAAGGAAATAGAACTTGTCAACCTTGACCAACACGTCTTCAATCACTCCATAAGGATATTTGACAGAACGGTCTGCCAACTGGAGCGTCACACTTGTAGGCTTTACCTTGCCCAAACCTAGTTTCCTGAAAACAGAAAAAAGGCATCAAGTTAATGCTAGCACCTAAATCACATAATGCTTTAATAGATTCAGAATTCCCTGTAGTGCAAGGAATAGTAAAACTCCCTGGATCTTTTAGTTTTTGAGGCAATTTATTTTGAATAATGGCGCTGCACTCTTCAGTCAAGGCGACGGTCTCATGATCTTCATGTCTCCTCTTCTTTGACAAAATTTCCTTCAAGAACTTCACATAAGTTGGCATCTAAGCTAGGGCCTCTACAAAAGGAATATCAATGTGAAGTTTCTTAAAAATGTCAAGAAACTTGGCAAAGTTTTTATCATCCTTATGCTTCTGCAGCCTTTGAGGAAAAGGTACAGGAGGCACATATGCCTTGACTTCTGGAACTGGAGGAGGTGGTTCATCACTCTTTTCATCATGACGAACTGGTGGAGTAGAAAATGACTCAACTCTTACTTCATTATCTTTATTCTCTTGCTGTAAATGAGTTCTTCCTACTGTGTTGTCAACTTGCTTCTCACTCCTCAAAGTAATTGCCTTGCATTGCTCTTTGGGGTTGACTTCAGTGGACAGGCCCCTAACCTACTATCTTACGCTAGGCGACCTACCAGAAACCCCACGGTAGCTTCCCAGTCAAGGCTTGCCCCGCTAAAAGGGTTCTATGAAGATAAGCCGTTACTTATATTGTAAATCTGAGTAAAAGTTTTTTTTTATATACATAACTACTTTATTAAAATTTTAGCAGCATGACGGCTGCATTTTGGACAATTTCCATTATCTGTAAAATAATTTTAAAACACTTTTAAATATCAAATACTTTCTCTACTACCCTTAGGACTTCAAGTCCATCATAAAAATACAACACAACTCAATCACAATTTCAAAGTAAGCGAAAGTGGGCAAATCCAATTTTAAATAAAATATTCGTGTACTAAACAAACAATACTTACTTAAGGTGTTTTTCAAAATATAATTTTACATGAGTGTTACAAATAAACATAATACATATTTCTAAAATAGTCACAGTAATGTCTGACTAGTCTTGCTGGTCCTGGGAGTCACTGCAACATATGCACCTGTACCTGGGAGGTTGGTTTATAAAACATAAAAATATAAAGAGCTAAACAAGCTCAGTGAGTGTTATTAGTTTCTAAACAATTTAATTTTTCTAATTAAAACCTCCTTGATTTTCTGAAAACCATACTAAAATGCATAATAATAAAACATTTCCTGTTTTCATGAAAACTGTACTGAAATAAATAATCATAAGACTTTTTCCTATTTCCTGAAATATACTGAAATAAGTAATAATAATACTTTTTCTATTTTCTGAAACAATATACTGAAATCTATTTCTTGAAAACTGTACTAAAATCTATTACATGAAAAGTATACTAAAATATGTACTGAAAATTGTACTTAAATCTTTTTCCTGAAAGCAATATACTAAAATCTATAATAATGAAACTTTTTCTGCTTTCTTAAAACAGTACTGAGATACATAGCATAATAATAAAACGTTTTCTGTTTTCTTGAAAACTGTACTCAGTGTTGGTTATAAAATCATATTACTACTGAAAATTACCAACCATTGATGGCCTTTTTCCTGAGAATACCCTAGATAAAGTACGAGGAACCTCAGTTCGTATCGTACTAGTACTGTGGAGTAGAGGCCTGGGCCTTGGCCAAACCTCACTCGTCACCCAACCTCTGCCGAGCCCACTCAATAAATAAATCGATTTACGTAGCAGAATTCCTATATCGCCACGTTAACGCTAGTGCGCTAACTCAATATATACCCCGAACGTACAGAGGATGACACATTGACACGACACACTAAGCCCAATTGCCTACTTGGCAATATTTATGGTTAGCATAATACCCAAACCAAACCTGCCATGCAATTCCAGGATACCTCTGCTCGGGTAATCCTGAATACTGAATACTGAATACTAGGGATTAATTATAGGCCAAACAAAATCTTGAAATCTTTAGTTTATTTTCATTTCCATAAATTATGGCTATATTTACAGAATAAAATTATAACTTTCCAAGAATTTACATAAAACATATTATGGAAATGAAATGTACTTTGCATAAAATAAGTTGAACACTTGCTTAAAACATATTCTTAAAATAAAATACACTTTACTTAAAAATACTTTAAACACTCACTTGAATAAAATGATAACTTGCTATGAATTTACATAAAACATAGTATGAACATAAAATGTACATTTCATAAAATAGTATTACACTCACCATTTCGTTACTAACTTTCCGAGCACCACTCTGATTTTCCTACACATTTTCACATCCTCCTTTTTAGAAAATACCATACTCAAACTCATTCACACAATCACTTGCACAAGAGCAATTAAAATCATCCAAACCACTTAAAACAATTTCCTAATTCTGACGGCATTGTTTTGGTCACAACTTGACCATTTTCTTTCCAATCATTTTCCTTCACGTTCCTACATTTAAGTGTGATGTTTAGGCACATTCTTAGGCATAAAATTTACCCAATTACATCACATATTATTTCAACCCTTCACAACAACCCATGTCTTCATTTTCTTTCAACACTTAACACATTCTTCTTCTCTTTTCAATTTCTATCACTTCCTCCCACTTAACCACACTTGAATAACCATTACTACACATTAATATAAGAAACATTTAACTCCACCATCACACACATGGCTGCCTAAAACTTCATCATGCATTCTCCAAAAATTTTCTTTCAATTTCTTAACATAAATTACTTAAAAATTACATCAATTTCTATGCTAGTGCCTTAGCATGCATAGATTGAAATTTTCAATCAAAATCACATCAAACCCTAGCTTGATCACATACTAATCTTTATCAACTTAACATACATAACTTTTCTTTGCTTAGTAACATCAAATTCAACATCATCCAACTTGATTTAAACTAATTATAACATCAATTCAAGTTTACTTCAAAAATTCCCAACAGACTAGTAACTCACCTTACACTTTGTGACCAAAATTCTCTTGCTTGGCTTGGATACTTGTTTGATGTCTTAATCCCTAAATTCTTGCATCAAAATCATCACCCAAGCACTAAGAATCAAAAACCCAAGAATGTATTTCACAATTCACAAAATTAGTGCACTTACCACTTGATTTCACTTGATATGGTTGAATCTTGCTTCTAGGCTTGTAAAGGAGGCTTGTATGGCCTTGAGAACCCTTGAGAATGGCTTGGAAAGTGCCTTGGATCTCTTCCCCTTCTTCTTCTCCCTTGGCCAAATTTCCCCTCCCTTTTTTTTTTCTCCTTGGCCGATTTTCTTCCTCTCCTTTCTCTCTTGAATTCTTTTAATTTGTTTAATGACTTGTTCTTTATATAGTCTTTAATTTTCCTTAACTGTTGCCCTTAAACTATCTTAGAATTTACAAGAGTGCCATTGGTTAGGAATGATGAAATTTGATTGGTTAATCTCTAATGGAACTCTAATGACTAGTTGGTTTTTAACTAGTTCCATAAAAATCCACTTACTTTTTCCACAAAAATCCATTTACTTTTAAAACACCAATCAATTTAATCCATCTCAAATTTATTTTACATCAACCAATCAAATTACACCATCTCATGTGTCACCAAATATTATTTAATTTTCCAAAAATACCCTTAGTACTCCAAATTTATGGAAATCCTACCTAGGTCTTCCGAAACTTATAATTGGATTTTGTATACACTTTACGGAGCCTTACTAACCATTCGAAACCATTCTGAACATTTTGTATATCCTTTAATACCCACCCAGACGCATTTCGTAACTTTTTCGAGTCTCTGAACACCTTTCTGAAAACCTTCGGATCCGTCTAGTAAATTTCTTTATAGCACCATTAATACTTCTAACATTCAATTTACTCATAATAAAGGCATATTTATTCACACGTGTACCGTACAATAAATTTTGAAAAAATATATTACGATGCATATATATGTACAGTACAAACTATCGGAGGGTGTATTACATCTGTATTGCTTGGTAGTGTGCCATGAGTTCTACTATGTGTTTCTCTAGCTATCTAGCCAATCTACACTTCAAGCTTTTGAATGGCAGACTGAGTTTGCTGTGCAACTTGGTCAATCTTCGCATCCATCTTCTTCATTGCAGTGTCTTGATTGTTCATCCTGGAATCAATCTTTGACATGAACTTGACCAACATGTCTTCTAGAGCTGGTTTCTTCTCTTGCTAATTAGATATCTAAGTCCCTTGAAAATTGCCCTAATTCTGAAAACCAGGCGGAAAAGACTTTGCATTGCTATTCTTCTGCTGATTGCTCCACGAGAAATTTGGATGATTTCTCCAGCTAGGATTGTAGGTGTTCAAGTAAGGGTTGTTGTGTGGCTTATTGACGTTCTGCACGTACTGTACCTGCTCTGCACTACTGCCACCTACAAAAGAATTACCCATCATGCAATCTGTACTAATGTGAGGTCCTCCACACATGTCACATCCTAGAGTAGCTGATTGAATAGAATTTACATTCCATTTGTTGATCTGGCTTGACAATGAGGCCACCTGTGCTTTGAATGATGTGATCTCGTCAGCTTCGAAAGCTGTTGCTGGACCCTCTGATTTTCTGTGAATTGCTCTCTCATTTTCCCACTGATAACTGTTTGTGGACATCTCTTCAATCAAATCGTGAGCAATATCAGTTGGCTTGCTCATTAAGGCTCCACCAGCGGCTGCATCTACCATGCTGCGGTTTTGTTGTGTGAGACCATTATAGAATTTCTGCACTACAAGCTAATCAGGTAAACCGTGGTGCGGACATTTCCTTATAGAATCCCTGTATCTCTCTTAGGCGTCGTATAATGATTCTTTCTCAAATTGCCCGAACTGAGTGATATTATTTCTAAGCTTTGCTGTTTTCCCTGGTGGAAAATACTTGGCGAGGAAAGCTTGAGCAAGGCCTTCCCAAGTTGTGAAAGTATTCGGCAAAAAGGAATTCAACCATAACTTAGCTTTGTCCTTCAATGAGAAAGGAAATATTCGTAACCGAATTGCATCATCAGACACCCCATTATGCTTGAAGGTGTCACAAATCTTTAGGAATCATTCCAGATGGCTGTTGGGATCATCGTTCGGCATACCCCCAAACTGAACAGTGTTCTGAATCATCTAGATGATAGTTGGCTTGATCTTAAATTTATTTGCTACAACTGGAGGTCGTCGAATGCTTGACTGATTTCCTACTATGGTAGGAATGGCATAGTCATGCAATGCCTTGGCATTCTCTGGATTTTCTTGTTGCTGCAGTTGGTCATTCATGGCAGCTTGCTGTCTTGCCTGTCTTACTCTCTGAATAAGCGTTCGTTTGATTTCTAGGTTAAAGGATTCGAGAGGCTCTGAATTAGTGCGTCTCGTATGTCTCATACACATATAGAACTACCTGCAAAAACAAAGAATTAAACAGGTAAGAAAACAATGGAAAAACAAAATAAAACAAAAATAGCAAAATTCCAGATTAGTACTAAACTAAGTCAGTATCCATCCCCGGCAACGGCGCCAAAAACGTGTTACGCCTTTTGCGAACCCCTAAATATACGGGGTCGAAACAAGTAATATTCAATTGTAAGTTCTGATTATCGTTCCCACAAGGACGATTAGAAGTTGAATACTGAAATTTACCAAGTCTAATGCTATCTAGAAAACTAATTCAATGTTTGCGATATGTAACTTGTAACGTAAGTAAACTATAAAATCAGAAACTAAAAGGGTTTTCTAATCAAGGAGAAAAGAACTAGGGAATCTGATTTCACTAATTAATCCTAATGATGCCAAATAATTATGCATGGACATTCAAGCCAATGATTGATGATCATGTTATATAGCTATCCGAAATCCTCTCTCAAGACAAATCTAACCTATTCAACATATGCTAACACCCTATCTCTCGATGAATGTCTAATATATGAGAATGCAATAAACACGGAAAGATACTAGATCACATAACCTACACCAATAAATCTCTATTTGGTTCCTAGGCTATGGTGTCAATTTTAGAACATGTTGTGAGCGTCTCGTTTCGGTACTTGATCCACAACAACAAGATGTTGAATACTGGTGATCAGGCAATACACAATCAATAAAGCATTAAATCAACACTCAATCAAATAACTTAAATCATCCAAGCATTTATTAAAATCAATCAAAATTCATAATAAGTTCCATCATCATCCCTAGTATATTTAGTTCATGACTAGGAAATAAAAATACATAATATTTTTCATCAAGAACATCATGAACAAAAGAAGATTAAGGAAAAGCATGTGAAAGAAAAACTCTAGATGCTGGACTCTCGTCTGAAACCGACTCGGCTAAGTTTCTCCGTGCACAAATTCGATTCCTATGAGCCATTGAAGTCGTTCGGCGAATCGATCAGATGGCTAGTCTCCTAGGCCTTCTTCTCTCTTCTTCTTCCTTCTTCTCTCTCTCTCTCCCTTTTGTTTTCTAAAAATCCTGGGTGCCCCCTTCTAAAAATCTCATTTTCCTTTTATATGGTCAGCTAGGGTTTCCAAATTACACGTCACTCGCGACTTGGCAACTCGTGAGCCAAGTCGCGAGTTAACTCGCGTCTTACTCGGCCTTGCTAGAAATTAAGCCTTTGCAACTTAGCCAACTCGCGTGTAAGTCGTGAGGCAAGTCGCGTATGTCTCGGTCCTGGCTGTGCTGATGGCCTTCGCGACTTAGCTAAGTCGCGAGGCAAGTCACGTGATTCTCTGTCCCTTTTGCCTGAATGCTGCCCTCGCGAGTTAGCCAAGTCGCGACCCTAACTCACGAGTCTCTCTGGATTTTGCTAGAGAAATGGTCTTCGCGATATGGCAAGCAGCGAGTGGAAGTTCAATGCACGTTTTCGGCTGAAATCAACTGAAATCACCAACGGGGCCTAACAACCTACACATTAAAGAAAACCATTAAGAACATCCCGTAATGGCCCGAAAATGGACAAAAGCATAGAGATATGATGCTCCATTTCCGACAAGAAATGGTGCCAACAGTCCCCCTGTGCAGAAATCCAGGCTCTTGCCAGAATTTTCATATTTTCCTCTCTGAATGCTGTACCTGTTTCGATATCACCACAAACACATAAACACAAATCAAAACACAATAAACATAGAATCATAGTCCTAAACACAACTAATCCAAAAACAAAACGAAACAATCTAAACATATTCAATCAAACCAAAACTCAAATAGTCAAAATTGAAGGAACTTGGGTTGCCTCCCAAAGAGCGCTTGTTTATAGTCATAGCTCGACTTTGTGCCCCTTCAAGTGGAATTGAGCAATGCCACCGGGGTTTTGGGTTGTATGAAAGATCCCTCGATGTAAGGTTTCAGTCTTTGCCCATTGACCTTGAAAGCTTCCCTACTTGGATTTTTTGTCCACAGCCCCATAGGGATACACTTTGACCACCTCGAATGGCCCGAACCATCGTGACTTTAGCTTCCCAAGAAAGAGCTTGAGGCGAGAGTTGAATAACAAAACTTTCTGCCCAACCTCAAAACCCACCTACACAATGTGCTTATCGTGCCATCTTTTGGTACGCTCCTTGTAAATGCGTGCGTTCTCATACGCATCCAGCCTAAATTCCTTCAGCTCATTAAGTTGCAACAGATGCTTCTCACCTGCTAACTGCATATCAAAATTGAGCGCCTTTACTGCCCAGTAAGCTATGTGCTGGAGTTCTACAGGGAGGTGACAGGACTTTCCATAAACTAACCTATAGGGAGACATCTCAATAGGGGTTTTAAAAGCTGTCCGATAGGCCCATAAGGCATCATCTAAATGGATCGACCAATCTTTCCTATAGCTGTTCACCGTTTCTCTAGGATCTGCTTTATCTCTCTATTGGAGATCTCCACATGTTTACTCGTCTGAGGGTGGTAAGGTGTGGTAATGCGGTAAGTGACCCCATACTTCTTGAGTAGCGCCTCAAACTTCCGATTGTAGAAATGCGAGTCTCCATCACTGATAACTGCCCGCGGTGTTCCAAACCTACAAAAGATATTCTTTTTGAAAAAGTTAAGCACTACCTTTGCATCGTTGGTAGTTGTTACGCCTTTTTATACTCGCAAGTATACAGGGTCGGCACAAGTAATAAAGAATGAGTAAATTATCGTATCCACAGGGATATTTAGGTGTTGAATACTAAAATTAATCAAGCCTACCTCTATTTGGATAATCAGAAGGCTTGGAAGAGGCAAATAAAACATAAAAATATAAAACATAAAAATAAAGCAAACAACCAATATGAGAGATTAATTAGGGTATTTGAATTCACCTAATCCATCCAGTTGCGTTTCATGAAAGCACATTATTGCAATTTAATTATCAATATTGATGATCGTGTTTATCTAATTTAACCAAAATATTCTATCGAATTATGCCGAAGTTATTATTACACATCAATATCTATCTCTCGATGATTATCGCATGTATAACAATTTATTAAGCATCATAAACACATATAATGATCACACAAGTAAATTAGTATATCTCTATCTAATTCTACCTATGGTAAACATTACATCGAGCACATTGTGTGCGTCACCTCTCAGTTCATAATACACAACCATAATATCAATTAAATGCAGGCCATTACATTCAAAAGCATTAAGATTAATAATGTCACTCAACAAAATAATAATCAATCACAATAAATCAAACTATCAATCCATTCAACTTTCAAGGAAAAGGATTTATCAAAACCCTAACTTACAAGTTTAAGTCATAATCAAATATTTACAACCAAACATGTTTTTCAATTAATAAAGAGAGTTACAAGCAAGAAAATAAAGAAGGAAAGGGATAGAAAAACTCTAGGTATGATGAACTCTCGTCCTCTTTCTGTTGGGAATTCGTCTAGCTTTCACTTTCTCCAAATCCAAGCTTGATAGTGAGATTTTGGCTCAAGGATCGAATCCGAATCCTCTTGTTTCCAAGATGATCTTCTTCTCCCCCTTTAACTCTTCTTCTCTCTTTTTTTCTCCTTTTGTTGGTCTGTTTTGAGCCTTAGCCGTCTCTTGGTCCATCCCCTCTTTTGCTATCAAGTTTTCCTTTTATAACAACCTGATTAGGTTTTCCCAGGCACGCTCGCGACTTGGCCAAGTCGCGGCCAAGTCGCGAGTCTAAGTCATGGAGCCTCTGGAATTGCTGGAAATTGGTCTTTGCGACTTAGGTTTCAACTGCAACATTTGCCTTCGTGACTTGGCAACTCGCTTGCAAGTCGCGAGTCCAAGTCGCGTGTGTCTCTGTCTCTTTGCTTGATTTTTGCTATCGCGAGTTAACAAAGTCGCGCCCAAGTCGCGACCTAACTCGCGAGTGTCTCTAGATTTCTGAGTTGAATGGCCTTCGCGACTTGGCAACTCGCGAGCAAGTCGCGAGTCCAAGTCGCGTGTCTCTTCTGCCTTCGCACATAAATGACTGGAATAACCAAAAAGACCTAACACCTGCACACTCAAGAAAAATATCAAAAACAACTGATAATTACCCGCGAACGGAACAAAAGTAGGTAAAGAAAGGTACTAGTGAAGGTTCATTTTTTATCAAGAAATGGAGCCAACAGTAGTCGACCGCCACTAGGATGTATTGGTTATTAAATGACATGGGAAATGGTCCATGAAATCAACCCCCCATAAATCAAATAGCTCTACCTTCAAGATAAGGTTCAGTGGCATCTTATTCCAGCTACTGATATTTCCTACCATCTAACACCGATCACATGAGTCCACAAAGCGCCGAGTGTCTTGAAATATGGATGGCCAATAGAAGCGTGACTGGAGTACCTTCGCGACTATCTTTAAAGTGTTGAAATGCCCCCCCACACTCTAGACTATAGCAATGTAGGAGAATGTCTCTGATTTCTGCTTCTGGCACACATCTCCTGATTATTTCGTCGGAGCAGTACTTGAACAGGTATGGCTCCTTCCATATGTAATATTTGACTGTCGGCGAAGAATTTCCTTCGTTGATGAGAGGACAATTCGCGAGGGACAATCTCGCTCACTAAGTAGTTCACGAAATCAGCATACCACAAAAAGTTGTTCATCAGGGAAAGAATCATCAATGTTGATACCTACCTTCTCTTCATTGCAGTCACGCTCCAGGCGAGTTTTTTTCTTTGATTTCCAAGTCAAACTCTTGAAGTAGTAGGACCCACCGGATGAGTCTAGGCTTGGCATCTTTCTTGGACATGAGATACTTGATCGCTGAATGATCAGTATACATTATCACTTCGGCCCCAACCAAATATGACCTACATTTCTCCAAGGAAAACACAATTGCCAACAGCTCCTTCTCCGAGGTTACATAATTCATCTGAGCATCTGTCAGAGTACGGATCGCATAATAAATGTCATGAAAGCGCTTGTCGATTCTCTGACCCAAAACAGGTCCCGCAGCATAGTCACTCACATCAAACATCAATTCAAATGGCAAATTCCAATTAGGTGCAGTGATGATCGGTGCAGAAGTGAGCTGTTTGTTCAAACTCTAGAATGTAGTCTGACACTCCTCAGTAAACTCGAAGGCTACCTCTTTAGACAATAGATTGCAGAGAGACTTTATTATCTCAGAGAAGTCCTTGATGAACCGACGATAGAAACCAGCATGGCCTAGAAAACTGCGGACTCCTCTCACTGATGTAAGCAGTGGTAGTTTCTCAATAACTCAATCTTCGCGCTATCTACCTCAATATCAATTGATGAAATTATGTGGCCCAAAACAGTGCCCTCTTTCACCATGAAGTGACATTTCTCCCAATTAAGCACTAGGTTCGTCTCTTCACACCTTTTAAGAACTAAGGCCAAATTGGCCAAGCAAACATCAAAAGACGAACCAAAAACTGAAAAATCATCCATGAATACCTCTATGAAGCGCTTGACCATATCAGAGAAGATGGCCATCATACATCGCTGAAAGGTTGCTGGTGCATTGGATAAACCCAACGGCATCCTCCTATAAGCAAAAGTACCATAAAGGTAAGTGAATGTCATTTTCTCTTGATCTTCGGGTGCAATGGGTATCTGATTATATCCTGAGTAGCCGTCCAGCAAACAATAGTAAGCGTGCCCAGCCAGTCTCTATAACATCTGATAGATGAATGGACAAGGGAAGTGATCTTTTCTTGTCGCGTGTTCACCTTTCTATAATCGATACATACTCTCCAACCTGTGACTATTCTGGTGGGAATCAGCTCATTGTTGTCATTTTTCACTACTGTGATTCCCTGTTTCTTTGGCACTACTTGCACCGTACTTACCCAGGAACTATCTGATATGGGGTAAATTATTCATGCATCTAGCAATTTACAAACCTCTTATCAGACTACCTTTTTTATAATTGGATTTAGCCTGCGTTGTTGTTCTACTAAAGGCTTGAAATTATCCTCTATCAGGATCTTGTGCATACATATGGTAGGACTGATTCCCTTTACGTCTAAAATGGTCCACCACAATGTTGCGGTGCTGTCTCAGCACTCTCAGAAGCTTTTCCTCTTCTGCATCACTCAAGGTAGCTGAAATAATGACTGGGAGGGATGAAGATTCCCCCAAATAAGCATAACTCAAATGTTCAGGTAACTATTTCAACTCAAGTTGATGAGGCTTTTCGATTGAAGGCGGTATCTTGGGCTTCCCCTGGCCAAGTTCTTCAAAATATATCTTACCCCCATATGGCATAGGGGCTGCTAAATCGAAACGAAAAGCATACTCAGATATGCGGTCATTTTCATTTTCCTTTGTAGCTCCGTGAGTTAAACAAGCTTCAAATGGCTCTGCGGGATTGATTTGCTTGAAAACCTCTTCTACTAAGGGATTGATCACATAAACTCTGAGGCATGTGTCTGCTGTAGTTAAGAATTTAGTAGCCTTGAACACATTGAAGACTGCCTCTTCACTACCCACTCGCAATGTCAGTTTCCCTTGCTGCACATCTATTAGAGCTCCTCCTGGTGCCAAGAACGGTCTTCCCAAGATAAGAGGGATATCAACATCTTCCTTCATTTCTAGCACAATGAAATCCATGGGGAAATAAAACTTGTCAACCTTGACCAGCACATCCTCGATCACTCTATAAGGGTATTTGACAAAACGGTCTGCCAATTATAGCATCACACTTGTAGGCTTCACCTCACCCAAACCTAGTTTCCTGAAAACAAAAAAAGGCATCAAATTAATGCTAGCACTTAAAACACATAATGCTTTAACAAACTCAGAATTGCCTATAGTATAAGGAATAGTAACTCCATAGATCTTTTAATTTATGAGGCAATTTGTTTTAGATTATAGCACTGCACTCTTTGGTCAAAGCAACGGTCTCATGATCTTTAAGCTTCCTCTTTTTTGAAAGGATTTCCTTGAAAAACTTCACATAGGTTGGCATCTGAGCTAGGACCTCTGTAAAAGGAATATTAATGTGAAGTTTCTTAAAAATTTCAAGGAATTTAGTCAAAACTTTTATCATCGTTGTGCTTCTGGAGCCTTTGAGGAAAAGGTACAGGAGGCACATATGCCTTGACTTCTGGGACTGGCGGAGGTGGTTCATCACTCTTTTCATCATAACGAACTGGTGGAGTGGAAGGTGATTCAACTCTTGCTTCATTCTGTTCAATCTCTCGTTGTAGTTGACTTCTTCCTGCTGTATTATCAACTTATTTCCCGCTCCTCAAGGTGATTGCTTTGCACTTCTCTTTGGGATTGATCTCAGTATTACTAGGTAGTGCTCCTGGAGCTCTACTCTGCATCTCCATGGCTATCTGATCAATCTGTACTTCAAGCTTCTAAGTAGCTGCCTAATTTTGCTATGCAATTGACTGAGTTTGCTGTGCAACTTGGTTAATCTTTGCATCCATCTTCTTTAATATAGTGCCCTGCTCCTCTATATATTTGGTCAAAAGGTCTTCGATGGTTGGCTTTCTCTCTTGCTGACTGGCTACCTGGTTTCCTTGGAAATTGGTCTGATTGCCCAGAAAATTGCCCTGATTCTGAAAACCAGGTGGAAGCCTCACATTGTTGGTCTGCTGCTGATTATTCCAAAAGAAGTTAGGGTGATTTTTTCGGCCAGGGTTGTAGGTGCAGAGTAGGGGTTGTTGTATTGTTTGTTGAAATTCTGCACATACTGCACCTGCTCTAAACTACCTTTTGCAAAAGGATTGCCAACAATGCAATCTGTATTGATGTACTGTCCTCCACATAAGTTACAACCTGGAGTAGATAACTGAAGTGAATTTACATTCCATTTGCTCATCTGACTTGTCAAAGAAGCCACATATGCACTGAGTGATATGATCTCGTCAATCTCAAATACACCTATTGGACCTACTGCTCTCTTTGGTGCCACTCTCTCATTTGCCCACTGGTAACTATTTGTGGACATCTCCTCAATTAGGTCATAAGCAATGTCAGTCAACTTGCTTATCAAGGCACCACCTGAGGCTGCATCTAACATGTTGCGGTTCTACTCCGTGAGACTGTTGTAGAATGTCTGAACTACAAGCCACTTTGGTAGGCCATGGTGTGAGCACTTCCTCATCATATCCTTGTATCTCATCCAGGCGTCATACAAAGACTTTGTCTGAAACTGTGTGAACTGAGTGATATCATTCCTGAGCTTTGTTGTCTTCCCTGGAGGAAAATACTTGGTAAGGAAAGCTTTAGCAAGTGCGTCCCAAGTTGTGAATGTATTCGGTGGCAGAGAATTTAACACATTTTAGCTCTATCCCTTAAGGAAAAAGGAAAATTCAGCAGCCGTATAGCATCATCGGACACCCCATTCTGCTTGAAGGTGCCACAAATCTCCAGGAAGCTCTCCTGATCGCTGTTGGGATCATTTTTCAGCATACCCCTAAACTGAACAGTGTTCCGAATCATCTGGATGATTACCGGCTTGATCTCAAAATTGTTTGTCGCGATTGTAGGTCGTCAAATGCTTGATTGATTTCCCTCTATGGTAGGGATGGCATAGTAGGGCAATGGCTTGGCATTCTCTGGGTTTTGTGGTTGCTGCAGTTGGTCATCCATGGCAGCTTGCTGTCTCGCTTGTCTTACCCTCTGTATGAGAGTTCGTTCGATCTTTGGATCAAAGGCTTCAAGAGGCTCTGAATTAGTGCATCTCGTATGTCTCATACATAGATAGAACTCCCTGTAAAAACAAAAGATAGAACAAGTAAGAAAACAATTGAAAAAGAAATAAAACAAAAATAAAAGAAATTTTTAGATTAGCACTAGACTAAGTTGGTATTAATATCAACTATGACTAAAACCGTCCCCGACAACGACGCCAAAAACTTGTTACGCCTTTTGTGTACCCGCAAGTATACGGGGTTGGCACAAGTAATATAGAATGGGTACAGATTATCGTTCCCACGAGGACGATTAGAAGCTGAGTACTGAAAATAACTAAGTCTAATTCTATCTAAAATATAAAATCAATGGATGTGAATCTGTAACTTGCAACCTAAGTAATCTATAAAACTAGAAAACAATTGGATTTCTTATCAATGTAAAAGGATCTAGGGAATTCGATTTCGCTAACTATTCCTAATGATGTAAAATAACTATGTAAGGATGTTCAAGCTACTGGTTGATGACCATGTTATTTGGTTATCAGAAATCCTTTCTCAAGGCAAATCGAACCTATTCAACATACACTAACACCCTATCTCTCGATGAATGTCAAACTATATGAGAATGCATAAAGCGTAGAAACTTATCAAGATCACATAGACTACACCAATATATCTCTATTTGGTTCCTAGACTATGGTGGCAATTTATCGAACACATTGTGGGATTCATTTTGAGACATGCAATCTAAAGAGCTCGTAAAGAGCGAACAAAGCTGGGTACTTTGTTTGTGATTGATCTACTGCTGCGGTCCATTCTGTAAAGTACGGTGGTCTTATCCTAGACCACTCATATGGTTGACATGAGAATGGAGACACCTTATATAATAAGATCATATAGGACTGGGCCACAATTTATATGAATCTGTCACCAAGATCCGTTAGTAGATGAGATTCATATATAATCGATAAACGATGGTTATTTATAGGTGATCTTAATCCTGAGTGTCTTATCGACTCCTTCAGGTTGGATCGTGGCTTTTGATTTACCAGGAGTGAGGTTGATGAGAATCTCGACCAATACCTCTGTATCTTGGAGTTGCGGTTTGGCTTGTGACTGGGAAGATTTGAACACAATAGTGGAATCCACTTCTTCTTGATTGAAGTAGATGAGTAATTCCCTTAAGGGTTGATTCGGGGCTTGAACAATTATGAACACTCTCCTTCTTCCGTGAGGAAGACATAATTTAATTGTTCATTAGAGAATCAATGGTACTTAAAGGAAAAGATATTTCTAGAGGGGTATAACGGACTTTATGACCCAGCTCTAGTTATGAACTATTTGTGGAGGATCACACTATATGCAATTAGCTATATCACGCTGAGACTTCAGATTGTATAAACACGTCTACAGTTTTGAGACTGCAGCCTCGGGTTTTTAGTGGAATAACTCCGAGGTTAATAATCATGAAATATTAATTAAAGAGTTTTAATTAATATTACTAAGTATTATTGGAGCTCAAAACTGTGGGTCCATTAGGTCCCCTTGCTAGCCCTTATGGTTGTTGGTAACGAGGGTCATGGTAGATTAATTGGAGGGTCCAATTAATAGTGTTACGAAAGTAATGCGATTTAAATAAAAGAGAATAATAAAATAATGTGATTATTTAATTAATTAAATATTTAATAAAATAATAGAAATTAATAATTATTAATTATTAATTCTATTTATTAAATATGAGGTCATATGATTAAATAATGACTAGGACAAAAGAATTAAAATAATTTGATTATTTTAAAAATCCTAATAGTCAATTATTAAAGTCTTTAGGGAGACTAAACTAAAACCCTAAAGGCCTAGTACATAAGAGTTATTATACTAGGAAAAATCAACCTAACACATAAGTGAGAAACATAAGAGGGTTCAGCCACCAAAGAGAGAAGAAAGAAAAAAAAATAGTTTTTTTCTGACTCTCCCTTTTCTTGCAGGTGTGACCGGCCATAGGGAGAAAGGGTTCTCCATTCATTTTTCACGTGACCTCCATCTCTTACCGTGATGTGCCCATACACACGTTGTCAGACCGCTGGTCATAGCTCGTAAGATATGGTGGAAGATCAAGGAGTCAGAAAAAAGAAAATCAAGAAAAAAATATGTAGTTCATGAAATCTTTTTTTGCGTATATACAAGAACTCGTTCCTGATTAAAAAATAGTTTTACAATTAAAAGAAAATTTTTGAAACCTAATTCCGCATGTTATACAATAATCAAACGTTTTCTAAAACTCCCTTCAATGCGGACTTGTTTCTTTTCGTAAGAATGGATCTAGTTCACATATGGACTTATTTTGGAAGTCCAATGAGATTAATAAAATGGAAAAACAAAGTTTAGCCCATCAATTTAGGGTTGGGAGGCATTAGCTAATTACTTTATTTTTATTTTATTATTTAATTAAATGAAAATTAATTAATTATTTAATTAAAAGTCAAAAAAACTTTTCTACTAGGAATTGGATTCCTAGTTTCATACTATTGGTGATAGTATGATAAGTATCAAAGACCTTATTTGATAAGGTGATAGATAATATGAATTATGTATCAAATCAAATTAGGAAGGTTTTTGATATTTTTCAAAACTGTAAAATTGACTTTTATGTCAATTTTAGGAAGTTTTGATAAATTACTAATTCTCAATTATTCATTTATAATTAATTGGATACTGTTTTATAGAGTTGAGATAGGATTGAACTCTCGCTTGATAGGTTTTATGGTGAAGCATAAATTCTCCTACCATAGGGAGAATTTGACCACCATAAAAGGCAAGCAAGGGGAGTTCGGCCACAAAAAATGCAATTTTGGAGTTTTTGTGAGCTTTTGAAAGCCAAGAAAAAACTGCCCATCTCTAACAAAAAGTGTGAGAATTAGTCCGAGAAAAAAGATAGAAAGAACATGAAAGTTTAAGAGCGTTCTTTGTTTTCTCAGGAAAATTTTGAGTGACTAACAGAAGAAAAGTTTTTTTTTTTTTGTTATTTCTCATCCTTAGGTACACAATTCAAAGAAAGGGAGCTCACACTCTAAGGTGATCCACGTTCATGAAGGATTGGAAGATCTTGTGATTTGATCTCGACGCGACATTAAACTTCACGTTTCATAAAGGTATGATACATTTAATGTATATTTAATTAACTAAGGATTAAGATTTGCTCTTTTAGGAAACATTTTAAAAACGTACCAATGCCTACTTTTTGTGCTTCCACCGCGTGGTTTTCCTACACGATCATGAAAAAGCACTTTCGAATATTTATCTTGAATTAACTATAATAATTCAATCATAAAATTCAACGGTGATCCAACACTTATAAATGTCATGCCTCCTTTGGGATAGATCCCACCTAATTGTTAACATAACAATCAGCGTTTTCAATTTTAGTCTTGTGATTTTTATTGACAAGAACTCATGGGAGGATATCAATAAAATCACATTGAATGTGTCACCAAGGTTTTGACCCTTAATATTTTCTCACACGAAAATCCCTTCTTTGAGAGTAGATATCGCTTGAGTCAATTGTCAAGCCTATCCTTGTAATGAAGTATCTTGCTAAATTCCATTCATGGATACTCCTTGGGGGGTTATCATAAAAAACATAAAGCTCAACTAACCCTGCAGGCCACAGGTGTTCCAAAACACCTTCTTCCACTCAATTATTTAAGGCGTGTGATGGAATTCCAAATAATGATTACCAAGTTATCTAGATGCCAATTAGATACCTGAACTAATTACACTCAACCTACCTAAAGTTTGGCTAATTACACTCGAAATCAAAGTTTGCATTAATTGACGCTGACCTCCCCTCCCGTTAAGTTTGATCGTTAAAATAAATGGTTGGCCATCCAAAAATATTAAAATGACTAAAATACCCCTGGTTAAAAAATTAAAAATATAAAAGATAAACTTTTTTAAAAAAATAATAATTATATAAATAAAAAAATAAAAATAAATTTTATCTAAACAAATGAATCTAGTCCATTTTTAAAAAATATCTAAAAAATTTGTAAAATAATAATTTGAGATTTGTAAAAAAAAATCCAGATCCAATCTAGACCGTCCATCAAAACCATCAGATCTGATGAACGATCCAGATGGTATCTTAACCAATTTTTTTAAAAAAAAATTAAAAAGTCCAGATTTGATCTGGACTGCCTCCACTATGGACAGATCTCCATGGATGGAGCTTCCATCTCTCCATGGAATTCCCCTTACCGCCGAAAGATAGAGGCGGGGACGTTCGGCTAGGGAGGCGAGCCTCCCCCGATCATCGTGGGGAGGTCTCGCCTTCCCGTTGGAAAAATGGGGCGGCGTCCCCATCTTGGGGGAGGCGAGACCTCCCCACAATGATCGGGGGAGGCTCGCCTCTCTCGCTGAGCCTCTCCATCTCCGCCTTTCGGCGGCGAGGGGAACTCCATGGAGAGATGAAAGCTCCATCCATGGTGGAGGTGGTCCAAATTAAATCTGGACTTTTTAATTTTTTTTTTAAAAAATTGGTCAAGATACCATCTGGATCGTTCATCAGATCTGATGGTTCTGATGGATAGTCTAGATTGGATCTTGATTTTTTTTTACAAATCTCAAATTATTATTTTACAAATTTTTTAAATATTTTTTAAAAATGGATTAGATTCGTTTGTTTAGATAATTGTTTTAGATAAAATTTATTTTTATTTTTTTATTTATATAATTATTATTTTTTAAAAAAGTTTATTTTTTATATTTATAATTTTTTAATCAGGGGTATTTTGGTCATTTTAATATTTTTGGATAGTCAACTATTTATTTTAATTATCAAACTTAATGGGAGAGGAGGTCAGTGTCAATTATTCCAAACTTTAATTGCGAGTGTAATTAGCCAAACCTCAGGTAGATTGAGTGTAATTAGTTCTAGATACTTAAATCATTCAATGCATGTTCATACCAAAAGAGATATATGAGTGACACTCCTATTCTATATAACATGTTATCAAACAATGAATAAACATTGTAATATTTACGCAAATGTAAATAGCCACAATTTTCGTCCATCCTAGAAAAGCAAGCAAAGTACATTGTTGGAAAAAAATCAAACCCTAACCCTAACTTGTCGAACAAGGCTTCAGACGGCCCTCCATCCAAGATCGCGACAAGGTGTTACGGCCCTCAGGCATGCGCGCTCAGCCCTATGGAACCTGCGCAAGCGCTGCCTCGCGAGAGGTGCGTGTACAACTGCCCCTAGGGCGCGCGCGAGTGCCTAGCTCTTTGCTTGGCTACGCGCGCGCACAGCATTGGGAAGGTCATGCACGCACACAGCCCTTAAAGAGACACACGCGTACATAGCCCAGGGAGGGCCGCACGCTATGCACCGCAACAAGCGCAGCTGCGCGCCTTCGCGCAAGCGCTTGCTGCCTTGGTGCGCGCGAGCTGTTCTGGGTCTCACGTTGCTTCGTTTTCTGCTTCGAATTCTTCAATTCTTCATGTCTTCCAATCCTGAATGAATTACAGCAGTTTTTAAATAAATAATAAAAAAAACTTAACAACTACCAAGAAGGAAATTATGGTGATAATAGACCACTCTTCTTATTATAACTCCAAACAAAAATACATTGAAATTCTAGGACCAAAATCAAGCAATAATAGTTCACTTTATATAATCCATACATTCTAATATAATATATATATATAAATTCCTAGCATAAAACCCAATTCGTATTTTCGATAGAAAAGTATATATTCGGTATATAGTGTAAAAACGAATTGTAATTTTAGTCGATTTAATTCCCATTAGAAATATTATTTTCATAGTGCATTTGGATGACAGTAGGTCCAATAGAACATTGCTAAAGTCAATTTGGTATTTGGATAAGTGTGGAATATTTTTGGAATGTAAATTTCATGGGAATGACATGAGCTATTATATGGAAAATTTCCCTCTAAAGAAGCACAATCCATGTGAAACAAAATGAACCAATCATGAAATGCCAAACCAAGAATTAGTGGGTGGGGAAATTAATGAGATAAAATGTGATTGGTGGACTAGTTTGACAATTAAAAGATTATTGGCCAATTACATGTGATTAACTTTCAATTTGTGGCCACTTTATGATTTTAAAAAGGTCAAGGGGCAAGTAGCGATTGTTAAGGGCCTATATAAGCATGCTAGAGCGTGAGATTTCACTCACAAAAAAACACAAGTAGCCGTGAGAAGAAAAAAGAGAGCAGAACCGGCAACAAGAAGGAAGAAAGAAGAAAGAAAAAAAAAAGAAAGGAAAGAGCAAGGGGTTCGGCCGAGCAAAGGCAAGAGGAAGAAGAGGTCATCAAGACCATTTCAAGCCCTAGCTAAGTGAGTTAAGTGGGGAAGAGATCAACCAAGAACAAGAAGTGACAAAGTGGTAAGTTTGTGCACTAGGATGCTTGAATTTATGGAACTATGTTGGATTTTGGTTTTCTCTTTGAATTGACTTGAGTTTTGGCTTGAATTCAAGTGGACTTGTCTTTAAATATGAGTTAAATTTGAAGGTAGCATCAAGAAGTGAAAACCCAAGAATAGTAGTAAGTAAAAATTAGGGTTTGAAGTTGAATTTAGTATGGAAATTTCGATTAAAGCATGATAAGGTATTAGAATTGTATATGTATGTTTGTGGTGCTAATTGATGCCTAGAAATTTAAGAAAACATGGTGATTATGGGTGCATGAATTTCGGCCAAGAAGAGGAAATGATTAATTGAAATGTGTTTAAATTAAAGTGACATGATTTTGTAGTAAATTAAATGTAGTTGGTTGTGTTATATAAGAAGAAATTGAAAAGGAAAGTGTAGAATGTGTTTTTGTGATTTTGACTTGTGAAGGTCATGTTGTTCAAGTATGAATATGTTTGGATTTAAATGCTTGGTGGCCTTAAATGATTAATGGGCAAAGATGTGTGATGGAAGAATGAAAAAGAAATAAAAATAGATATGTTGGAATAAATTGAAGGTTAAAATGATATTTTTGACCACTTTGAAGGTGAAGGGCAATGATGTAATTTCACTAATTGGTCACATTTGATATACCTATGACTTGGATATAAATTAAAACCATGCAAGAATGCATTAAAAATATTAATGCATGTAAGTTTGAGAAGAAAAAAAAAATGGAGAATGAAGAACATATATGTTAGTGTACTAGTTTGCCTATAATTGAGTAATGTTGGCTTAAGTTTTAAGTGGGATTAATTGTGGTGTATTTTAAAATGAAATATGGCTTGTAGGTGGAGGTAAAGAAAGTGTGGGAGGAGAAGAAAAATATTAGAAAGGAGCTTTGCTATCAAGGAGCACGGAATTGTGAGTGTAAAATCATGTTTTTGATTGAAAGGTACTTTAGTATGTTTCCAAGTTTGATTGAATTATTTATGACTTTATATACATTTATTTATTTATATGTCTTTTATAATCTAAATCGAATTGATGCCCCATGTGTATTTCAATTAAGGTATTTTTATATCTTAAAAATTTTGAGTTTATATTCACTTGAGAAAATGTTTATGCATGGGATTTAGTTAAGGAAATATGTTTTATGTATCTTTCATGCTTTTAAATGAAAAGTTAGTTTCTAAAGTAAAGAAAATAATTTTTAAAACCCATGGATTACACATCAGAAAAGAACAAAGATATAGACTATGACCCGGCCGAAATACCCTATTTCTGTGGGGCAAGTATTAGGAGGGCATG
The DNA here is from genome assembly GCA_003430845.1 of Xanthoceras sorbifolium. Lineage (NCBI taxonomy): Eukaryota > Viridiplantae > Streptophyta > Magnoliopsida > Sapindales > Sapindaceae > Xanthoceras > Xanthoceras sorbifolium. Next base: position 21,994,717 of record CM010618.1, read on the forward strand.
TCACTAACCTGGGGGTTGAGTCTATCGTGTCCAATGAATCGCCCTCACACTTATGGGGTGTTATCTCGCTATGTGTAGGCGACGCAGAATTTCGCCACATAGCCATTGAGATGTCTTATTTCGGAGTCACGATGAGCGGCGCCAGTTTAGTCGCCTTGTGACCCCACTCATATGGTACAGCGCCAGTTTAGTCGTCCTATAAGTCAAAGCTTTATGGCTTCCATTGGGAGTTTCAGATATAGAAGCCAAGCCATAAATATTTTAAAGATTTTCAATGCAGAATATTAAATTTATAGAAATAATTAAATATATGCTTTCCTTATGCTTTAGTATTTATTAAAGAATTATTTGTACGTTATGCTTTGCTAGATTTCAGAAAATAGATTGTAGAGAAACAAATTTACCGTTTTTAGAAATAGTTAAGAAAAAGAAATTTAAGAGTATTTCAGAAGATATTATGAAACAAGTGATTTCCCAACACAAAATTTTATGCACTCACTGAGCTCCTTTAGCTCACTCTTTGTTTTTATGTTTTTAAAAAAATCCTCCAGGTGCAGGTACTAGTTCTGAGGCAGCCAGATCTCCTACGACTGACTAATTGGGTTATGTTCAACGACCGTTTTTATGATTGACTTTCTATGTTATTAACTTTTTCCTAACATCCTTGGTCATGTATGTAAATGTGGTAGCATATCTATTTTGATCAAATATTGATGCATAGATTTGAAATTAAATTTGTAAAGTAAATTATAAGAAAATGTGTATTGTTAAAGTTCAGTAGTTTATAAATGAATTACAAATATTTTTAGTTGTAGTTTAAAAACGATACTACATGGTTGTGGTTGATTTGAGACGGACCAGAGGTCCTGTGGTAGTTGAGAAAATAAAAATTAAAAGTGTACAGTTTCTTATGCAGGTCTCTCGAATTTGGTAAATTTTAGAAAAATAAGGGAGATTCTGCCAAAAAAAAAAAATTCACAACCTTCTCTTAGAATAATGTAGAATTAGAAAAGATAAAAAGGGTTTGCTTCATGGAATCTTCTAGTTTCGTCAGTTAAATTATGGGAGATTTTCATTGGAGTGCCTGGCGAGGCCATTAGAGTCTACAGTAGAGGATTCTGGGGTGGGTCCCAGCAGAATGGTGTCAGAGCCCGGCTTTTATAAATGGGGTTAGATGTTGTTTTAGAAAAAAAAAACTTTCAATAAATTGCATGATTTCCAATTATCTTTTTCTTTGAAATGCATACATTACATGACCATTCTTTTGATTGGATTTCATAGAAATATGTAGCGTCGAGGTCGCTCACCCACCAAGAGAGCTGCTGCAAGGGCTCCTACACCAGCAGAAGAGCATGTTGACGAGTCTGTCAACGTCTCTACACCCCCTACACCCTCCCCGCCACCTCAGCCAACAGGGCCAGAAGGTGGACTTGTAGATGTGGCCTAAATGGCCCAGATACTAGCAGCGGCACTTCATCAGCCGCGAGAGCCGAATGTCTCCATAGAGCGCGCTAGAAAATTAGGCACAAAGCCATATGATGGTACCGTGATCCATAGCGTGCCTTATCCTGGTTGGAGAGTAATGAGGTGATTTTCCAAGTTATGGGATGCACAGAGGAGCAGATGGTCACCTATTCGGCATTCTTATTAAAAGACTGGGCTAAGGACTGGTGGAAGGCTCTAAAGAGGAGACATCTAGTAGGGGTTTATCTAGGCAGATTTCAGAAGAGAATTTTCAGAGAAGTTTTATCCTAATAGTTATAAGGACGCTAGAGTTGAAGAATTTTTCAGATTGGAGCAGGGCAGTATGTCCGTGGTAGATTATGAGAGGAGATTTTTAGAGACTATCATGGTCATGTCGTATATTGCAGATAATGAAGAGGAAAAGGCCAATAGGTTTGCAGTAGGCCTAAATCCCAAAATTTGGGCCTATATAGCATCGACGGCCCACACTCAGTATGGGGCTTTAGTCGAGTAGGCCACTAGAGTTGAGAGAAGCATGGCAGCGATCCCTAGACCCCGACCTTAGAAACGAAATTGGTCCGGTAGTTCACAAGGAGGGCCCAGTAAATCAGCAAGGACTGGGGGTTAGTGCACATGATCCAGCAGTCAGAGATCTAGTGCAGGGCCACAATCCAGTCAGACCTCAGTAAAGCCAGCAACAGTGTTCAGTGGTACTACTGAGAGTATGAGGATTATGCCATTATGCAGTAGATGTGGAAGGAATCACACGAGCGAGTGTCGGCAGGGTATTACTGGATGTTATAGATGTGGACAGAAGGGCCACTTTATGAAAGATTGCTCGCAGGCCGAGCCAGCCAATACCAGTAAGCCAATGATCAGATCCACAGCTACAGGGCAGACCAGTGGGGGTCGAGGCCAACAGAGAGGTGGTTTTCAGTTTAGAGGGCCTAGCAGTTCAGGTCAGCCCAGCAGAGGAACTAGTAGGAGTGAACCACTTAGGGGACAGCCAAGGAGGCCCCGTACTCAGGCCAGAGTATTTGCAGTTACCCAGCAGAAGGCAGAGGCTACTCTAGAGGTTGTTAAGGTACAATTACAGTATTTGATAGAGATGCCTATGTGTCAATAGATCCGGGGGCTACCCATTCTTTTGTTTCCATGGGTTTTACTGCAAATGTTAGTATAGAGTCCCAGCCATTAGATTGCAGTATGGCAGTGTCTCTTCCTACAGGGGATTCATTGTTAGCCGAAAAAGTGTATTTAGGTAATAGGGTAATCATAGAAGGTAGAGAGTTCCTAGCAGATTTAATTATGTTAGACATTCATGATTTTGATGTAATATTAGGCATGGACTGGTTATCTAGACATCATGCTACGGTAGATTTCTTCTGGAAGGAGGTTAGATTTGGTAGATTAGGGGAATCAGAGGTAATCTTTCGTGGGATACGGAAAATACTTCTCGCCAGTATGATGTCGGCTATCACAGTTAGTAGAATGCTCCGAAAATCATGTCAAAGGTATCTAGTTTACGCCATTGAGAAAAGGGGTAGTGAAGTGAGGCTGGAGGATATTCCAGTTGTTAGAGAGTTTCCGGATGTATAACCAAAGGACCTTCTAGGATTACCTCCAGACAGGGAAGTTGAGTTCCAGATAGAGTTAGCTCCCGGGATGGAACCAATTTCTAAGGCACCCTACAGAATGGCTCCTTTAGAGTTGAAAGAGTTGAAAGTTCAGATGGATGAGTTAATAAATAAGGGTTTTGTCAGGCCGAGTACATCTCCTTGGGGAGCACCGGTCTTATTTGTGAAGAAGAAAGATGGAAGCATGAGATTATGTATTGATTACAGGGAGCTGAATAAAATAACAGTACGTAATCAATATCCGCTTCCGAGAATTGATGATCTGTTTGATCAGCTGCAGGGGGCCAAATGTTTTCTAAGATTGATCTGAGGTCAGGCTATCACCAGTTGAAAATCCGTGAAGAGGATGTTCCCAAGACTGCCTTGAGGACACAGTATGGGCATTATGAGTTCCTAATCAGCCAGATCTCCTCCAACCGACTAATTAGGTTATGTTCGACGACCATTTTTATGATTTACTTTCTATGTAATTAACTTTTTCCTAAAATCCTTGGTCATGTATGTAAATATGGTAGCATATCTATTTTGATCAAATATCGATGCATAGATTTGAAATTAAATTTGTAAAGTAAATTATATGAAAATGTGTATTGTTAAAGTTCAGTAGTTTATAATTGAATTATAAATATTTTTAGTTGTAGTTTGAAAACGTGGTTGTGGTTAATTTGAGACGGACCAGAGGTCCTATGGTAGTTGAGAAAATAAAAATTAGAAGTGTACAGTTTCTTATGCAGGTATCCCGAATTTGGTCAATTTTAGAAAAATAGGGGAGACTCTACCAAAAAAAAATCCACAAACTTTCTCTTAGAATGATGTAGAATTAAAAATGATAAAAAGGGTTCGCTTCATGGAATCTTCTAGTTTCGTCAGTTAGATTCTGGGAGATTTCCATTGGAGTGCCCTGCGAGACCACTAGAGTCTACAATAGAGGACTCTGGGGCGGGTCTCGTCACCTAGAGTGCCATATCTTTGTAAAAACATGCATATTATCCATACATAATAAAAAGAACGATCCACGTATATACGTTTAATTAACTAAGGGTACGACCAGTCTCTAATACCAATTGTAGGAAAAACAGGCGGCAGAAGCGCAAAAAGTGGGCATTGGTACGTTTTTAAAAATTTTCCTAAAAGAGCGGATCTTAACCCTTAGTTAATTAAATATACATTAAATGTATCATACCTTTATGAAACGTGAAGTTTGATGTCGCGTCGAGATCGAACCGCAAGATCTTCTAGTCCTTCACGAACGTGGATCACCTTGAATTGTGGGCTCCCTTTCTTTGAATTTTGTACCTAAGGCTGAGAAACAATAAAAAAAACTTTTCTTTTGTTAGTCACTCAAAACCCTCCTGAGAAAACTCCAAAATTGTCACACTTTTCTCTCGAGCTAATTCTCACACTTTTTTTTAGAGATGGACAGTTTTTTCTTAGCTTCTAAAAGCTCACAAAAACTCCAAAATTTCATTTTTTTTACTGCCAAACTCCCCTTGCTTGCCTTTTATGGTGGCCGAATTCTCCCTATGGTGGGAGGCTTTGTGTTTCACCATAAACCCTATCAAGCTAGAGTTCAATCGTATCCCAACTCTAAAAAACATTATCCAATTAATTATAAAAGGATAATTGAAAATTAGTGACTTATCAAAACCTCCTAAATTTGACATAAAAGTCAACTTTAGAGTTTTGATAAATATCAAAAACCTTCATAATTTGATTTTATAAATAATTCCTATTATCTATCACATTATCAAATAAGGTCTTTGATACTTATCATACTATCACCAATAGTATGAAACTAAGAATCCAATTCAGAGTAGAAAAGTATTTTTGACTTTTAATTAAATAATTAATTAATTTCCATTTAATAATAAAATAAAACAAAGTAATTAGCTAATTAAATTAGCTAATGCCGCCCAACCCTAAATTGATCGGCTAAACTTTATTTTTCCATTTTATTAATCTCATTCGACTTCCAAAATAAGTCCACATATGAACTAGACTCATTCTTACAAAAAGAAACAAGTCTGCATGCCTTCAATAAATATATTAATATAATTTTAACAGCCCATTTATATTAAATGTGCTAATTATATTCTTAATATATTTATGGCATGTTAAAAACATCACATAGGGCTGCTAAACTTGGATATTTTGAGTTGTCCAGAAGCCATATTTGAATAGTCACTATTGAAAACTTAACGTTAAGATTTAATATCCAATACCTCAAAACATCCATATGATGGTATTCTACTAACATTTGCTAGATGCAGTCACGATATACATTTCTATAAATGATATCCTCTATTGATATACACGTGAATATCACCAAACTATCAAGAATAGACTATGCGATATAATCGTACTCATTGACAGCTCAAATGATAACGTGTGCAACCATTAGTCCATCATTTATCTCATGATTGAGATAGACTCTCTGATTATGTCAATCGAATATTTTATCCACTAACGGTTGTGAATAAAGTTTTCTACAGTGATTCTATTCAATGCACCTAGTGCACTAGATTCTTTTATCTAAAGACACTTCGATGATTTTAGACTCATCATATCACATTTGATCCCGCTCAAGTGCTAACAAAAGAATCTACAACTTTAACAAGATAAAGGCGCCCAACCTTGTATCTTAAGTTGTGAATATTATTTGAGACTAACTAAAGAATTGTGTCTACCTCATACATATCTAGATGTACGAACAATTCTTTTGTTTCCCAAGTGTCTTGACCTTAAGATTATTTACTTTTGATAATTGATATAATTGCTATAAGATTTGTTAAATCTGAAATTACTTTATTCATATGAGAAAGATTGTCAAATACACTATTACACTCTTGCTATCAAGTATAATCCTAACACCTTGTTGAATTAGAAAGCCTTAATTGTGTTTATTTTCTACTACAATTTGAACTAGGGTTTCTAATGTTCTCTATAAATAGTGAGAGTTTTGAGTTTTTTTTTAAAAAAAAAACTTAAGCCAAGTAAGTCTCTTTTACTAAGCTTCACTATTTACTCTATTATTCTTCATTGAATTATATTATTCCTCTCACATGTCTTTGTTGTTTTGATGCTTCATTGTTTTCATGCTATTGTGAGAGAAGAGAAAGTTATTTTATATAGGCTATTATCTTTGCATTGAGCGTAATTGCATATCCTATTCATAACATGTCTGTGATCATGCATGTTATTTGTTTGTTCATGTTTTATTGAGCACTTAGATCTGATATCATAAAGTGGGGGTTATTGTTGCTTTGACCTTACGAAGGTTGCCAAGTCCTTGAGCGCGTGGAATCTCCGAGCGGCATCAATAGGGTTTGCTAGTAAAAGGCTTGCGGGTAGGTAGTATTGGGTTATAGCAAGAGTCGTATGATTGAGGGGTCACTCTACGTGAGTTGTAAACGATATACCAACTAGTAAAATTTGTGTTGATGTGTCAAGTGGCCTACGAGTTGATCCCGTGGTTTTTGACCTGTTCAGGTTTTCCACACTAAAAATCTCCGTGTAATGTGTTGAATTGTTTATTGTTTTAATTCTGCAAATATTTGTTGATAAACCTAGGTATCAAAGCAGGAGTCTAGACATACATAGGCTAGGATCTAAGGCTTAATATTTTTGTTGGATTTCTTTTCTTTGTATTTGTTTGATATTCTATGGTAGGAATGATCAGAGAAGGAGCATCAAGTACTCGACTACCACTTTTGGATAGATCGAATTACGCATTCTGAAAGGCGCACATGAAGGCTTATTTAAAGGCTAATGACAAGCGTTATGTTTGTTGAAAACAGTTATTCCCCTCCAACCGTTACCAATACTGAAGGAGTCATATCCATAAAGTCAAGAGCACAATGGAATATAACGGAGCATTCTGATGCAACATGGAACTCCAAAGGTTTGAACTTTATTTTTAATGGTGTTAATGAACATCAATATATGCATATCCAAAATTGTGAAACTAGCTAGGAGGCTTGGGAAATTCTGCAAACCACATTTGAAGGAACATAGGCAGTCAAGAAATCTGAGATTCAAATGTTGACATCGAAATTTGAAACCTTGCATATGGAGAAAGACGAGAGCTTTCTTGGTTTTCAAACAAAGCTCTTAGACATCACAAACTTGAGTATTGTACTTGGTAAGCAATATTCTGACTCTAATATTGTTAGAAAGATCTTACGCTCTTTGCCTGACAAGTTCCAAGCCAAGGTCACTGCTATTGAAGAATGCAAAGACGTAGACAACATGCGAGTAGACGAATTGATAAGATCCCTACAAACGTTTGAGTTGAATCTCAAACCCATCAATAAGCAAAAAAGAATTGATTTAAAGTCTACGGCGCACGAGTCAGAAATTGCTGAAGAAAGCATTGATGCTGAAGATTTAGCGATGATTGTGAGAGAAATTAAAAAGTTCCTCAAAGGCAAGAAATCCAATAGTGGATTCAATGGTGTCAACGCCAAAAAGAATTAAAAAAAATTATTTTGCAGGTGTCGCATCATATCAGGAACCTGAGAGATATAACTCTAGTGATAAATCTGAAGATGAATCCAAAGAAGAATCTATGAGTTATAATGATCTCAAGGATAGCTTCGACTCCACAAGATGAACATCAAGGTACAAAAATCAAACTCTTCTTTATTAACAACTATAAAATCTCTTAAAGGTGAAAGAGATGACGCAATCAAAGGGCTAAAGGAGACAAATTCAAAACAAGAGAAGAAGATTGCAGATTGCATGAAAAGGGTGAAGTTAATGAACAAAGAGATTGAATAAAAAAAGAAGTCGTTGGAGACCACAAAGATGCGTGAAGAAGAAGTCACAAATGAGTTGACAGCGGTAAAGGAGTCAATCAAGGAATTTCACTTGGTGCAAAGAAGATAGATGTGATGATAAGTCTTGGAAAGATGTACAACAATAAACGAGTCTTGGATTAGTTAATGATTCAAAGGCTTCAACAAGCAAAACAATTTTTGTTAAGGTCACATCTACCGAGCAACAAAATCTTATGCACAAGCAGAATGACAAGTCGTACGGAGCTAAAATGGTTGATCAAGCTATTTGCCATGTCAAGCCCTTTGGAAACAAGAAAGGCTTAGGCTATGTTGATAAGGAAGCCACTCCATCAACAACAAACACAACGTTTGTGAAGGGTGAGAATTCAAAGAAACTATCTACACAAGGTAAACCTTCAAATACGTTTGTGAGCAAAGCTTCATCGAGTTAACCTTAAGCTCAAGGAAAATTCAAGAAGACCACCACACCAAAGCATTCACAAGTACAAGGTAAGTTTTCTAAATTTATCCCCACTTGTCATTATAGTGGTGTCAAATGGTATATTAAACCTAGCTGTTATCTATTCATTAGCATGTGCATTAATAGGCAAAAGGCTAAGTTTTTTCCAAAGAATAATCATGCTAATCATGTTGAGAGAAGGTCTAAAGTTTTTCATAATGCTTAGTCTTCTAAGTTCACATCTACTTGTCATCATTGTGGTGTGAAAAGTCACATTAGGCCTAGTGTTATCAATATACTAGCATGTGTAAACTTATGTCAAATTCTAAACTTTTAAAAAAGTTGAAGCATGTTAATGTTATTGATAAAAGGTCTAATTCTTTTGTTCCTCAAAAGAAGAAATTTCGAAAGCCCTTGAGAAAGGTTTGGGTTAAGAAACAGGAATTAAAGAAAATTGTCATACATGATATTAATGGAACAAGTTCTGCTAACCCAAAGACTTCTAGTTAGTAGACATATAAATCATGTAACAAGTGACCAATATTCAATCAAAACATCTACAAAGATTCATTGTGATGATGGAAAGCAATTGAAGAAGACCAAGGTATAGGTTCCTAAGAACTTTGATTTGGTCAATAATGCTCACAATGAAAAACTACATGTTAATAAAGATGTTTTGTCTATCCCACTTGTGAATAATTTCAAGAAATTGGATGAGCCAATAGGTGACTTTGGACATGCTTGGTTTTCTTTTTTAACTGAGAACTCAAAATCTATGTGCTAAATTATCTACTATACTTGTTGAGATATGTTGTTAAAGAGTTAATGAGTAAATATGTTATTTTTCAATTGTATGAGATTCACAAACAATTTGCTGAAATAACTATATGTTATAATGTATTTTTTATATATGTATGTCAAATATTTGGATTGATATCTTGAATAATATGAAAGTGTGATAATGCCTGAAGCTAGTATACAATGAATGACCAATGGTCAGTAACCATATTGTTTCTGCACCCATGGATCTCTTGATCATCTCTCTTGAAAAAGAGCTGCACTTACTATTTGTGAAGCCACCCAATGAAGGAAAGGGCTACGCTTGTAAGCTTGAGTGAAAGCCGTCTTGAGAGTTACATAATGAAAAAAAGCATGAAAAACAGAAAACATGCACAATGAAAGGAGAATAAGGTGCAGAAAAAAAAAGGAGCAATAAAAAGAAAAACATGCGAAGCATGATGCTAAAATACATGGAGAAATGGTGAGAAGTAAAAATTGAAAAATATACTTTTTATGAAGTACACTTACACACATCATTGCTTGTATGAGTCTATTTTTATTTAAACGACATCCAAAATGATGGTCGGTTTGAATTCTTATAGAAAGCTTCTAGCAAAATCATATTGTAGTATTGTTCTTGATTGATAAGCAAACATTAGATATATATATATATATTGTTTATACAACGTGACACACACACATTTTTTGCAAAGGTTTAGTGAATTTAGTGCATTCCTAAGACAATATGTGCTTTCGTGAAAATTGGATGATATATTTTGACTTGAATGTGGTATTAGAAAAGATTTGAGTTACTCACAAAATCGTTTTTAAAGAAAAATCATTTTTTGAAGCTTTAGAGAAGCTCGTTGATTGTGCGAGTAATTGAAATTTTTTTCAATTCATATGCTTTTAAGAAGCGCACATTTTGTTCTTAACATGCTCACATCTATTTTTAAAGTTTTGAAGAAACTATTTTGAAGAGCATTATTGGCAAGTCAAATTTCGAAGGAATGCGATTGGAATTTTTGAAAGAATTTTTCGATTGTGATCTTTTGATGATTGACTTTCAGCGTGACTCATATTATCTTGTTTAGAATTACTTCTTGGCTGTATTTGTTGAAGTTTTAGGTGAAAAAACTCATTGGTGAAGCATCAAGGACGAACGAGGAGTTGAAGACATGAAGAAGTGTGAAAAACAAGGAAAAGTGAAGCTTCTGGCAGCAAGCGCACGCTAGAGGAGTGGCTGGGCATCTCAGGTGCGCATGCTTGGGTAGCAAGCTCACGCCTGAAGCGTGGCTGGGTGCCCAATGCATGCACACCTAGTGCTGCTCGGGATTTTGGCTTCTCATTAAGAGCAAATTTGGTATTTCTTTCCTGCCTTTTGTTTTTATTCTCCCATGTGCACTTTTCTCTATTTAAAGGGAACCTAACCCTAGTTTGCTCTTACTTCCCATAGTTTTCCAAGAGCCACACTTTCAAGAACCACTATTCTCTCTTGAAAATCACTCTCTCTCTCCACATTTAATCTTTTAATCTCTTTGATTTTTTTATTGTTTGTGTGAGATTGATATTGGGTCTTGCTTCTACATCTACGGAAGGCTACCACTAGTGTTTGATTTAGCTTTGAAGATGTCAAGCAAGGGAAAACAAGTAGCTTCCAAGGGAAAGAAAGCTACTAGAGGTGAATCTACCCAACATCCAAAGTTCATCAACCAAGAATATGAGGAAAGATATGAACATAACCTCTCTAGATCTTTGATTTTTTGAAAAAGGAGTTGATTTTAGGAGTGTTAAAATCAATGATGATGTTTATAATCTCATACTAGAGAGAGGTTAGGAGAAGTTTGTTGAGAAACCCCATGATGCTTGTGAAAACTTAGTGAGAGAGTTTTATGCTAACTTGGATATTGATGATTTTGTAGAAAACCTAGGAGTGCTAGTTAGAGGGACTAGAGTTATAGTGCGTGATGAATTAATCAACTCATTCTATGGTTTATCTCATGGAGATTGTTGTCTAGAATCTATCCAAGTCACTAAGCTAGATATTGCACTCACTTTGACTAGGGGTTTGTATAAATGGGGTGAAGCCACTAATTTTATTCCTCATGCCAAGTGTACCCCATTCTGTAATATCCCTAATTTCAAATAAATATGAAAAGTATGGTTGAATTAATTTTGAGTATGTGAATATGATATTTATGACTAGGTGGAGCGATCCAGGAAGAGTGCATGAAAGAAAAGGAAAATGTTGGCAGTGAGCACCGTGACCACAAATCGCAATAAGCAGCTCGCGGTGAAAATGGTGATTTTGGGCAGTGAGCACCACAACCACAGATCGCGCTGAGCAGCTTGCGGTGAAAATGTTAATTTTGGGGCAATGAGCAATGCGACTAACATCGCGACCAGACACCGCGATAGCTGATCGCGATGAAAGCGATGAAAACATCCCAGTGAGCAACGCGACCAGGTGGCGTGACCACAGGTCGAGAGGAGCAGTCGCGATAGCCAATTTTTATAAAAAAAATGCATGGCGGTGGGAAGCTTCACAAAGAAGCAAAATAGAAAAAAAAAAAAAAAAAAAAAAAAAGAGAGACCGGGAGAAAGAAAAGAAAGAAAGAAAGAAAGAAAGAAAGGAAGAGAGAGAAAGGAAGAGAAAGAAAGAAGAAGAAGAAGAAGAAGAAGAAGAAGAAGAAGAAGAAGAAGAAGAGGAAGAAGAGAAGAAGAAGAAGAGAAGAGGAAGAAGAAGAAAGGAAAAAAAAGGAAAAGAGAAAGGAGAAAGAGAAAGGAAAAAGGAGGAGAAAAGGGGGAAACTCAGAAGAGAAAAGTTGTAAAAAGGGTATCCAGATTGGTGTACACACAATTTTCGTAAGATCTAATTGAATTGATTTATGAATATTCACTGAAAATGATTTTTAATTACATAAAAGTGACTTTTGTTGAATTTATTGATTTTAATTTTCGAAATTTACGACTACGTTTCGATTTCTATCACTTTATATGTTTTTTAGTATCATATTCTACACATATTGATTGATATTGATTTTGGACTAATTGAGAGAATGTTTATTTTACTTTCATGAAATCTATTTGAATGATTTATAAAATCTGTAATATCTGCATAATGGTCCTGATATATGTATAAGGAAAATATGAATATAAGAGAGTGACATGTCAATTAGGTGTATTTAGCAGTACTGTAACGAGATATTTGATGATTGTAATGATATACGGATACCATTTCATTTTGAAATAGGAAACCGACTGTGAATTTACGGATACCATTTCATTTTGAAATGGGAAACCGACTGTGAAAATACGGATACCATTTCATTCTGAAATGGGAAACCGACTGTGACTATAGGGATATCATTTCATTCTAAGATTGGAAACCCGATTGTAAAACCCGTAATCGATTCCTGTAAACACTGTAATATGTATCAGAGGCCCAATTAAGAACTGAAAACTATGAATTTGAATGTTGAAATAATGAAATGCTATTGAGATTTAAACCCAGAAACTTTTGAAATATTTTACTTTATATAGTTTCAGTATTTGAAATATAATGTTTGTTCTATATGTATTTTTGAATTTCTGAATTTTAGATCTATTGTTTTATATTACATTGAAATTTATTTTAGTGTACACCCACTAAGCATTAGTGCTTAGCGCGTTAATTTCATCACGCATAGGTAACACAGATACAGAGGGAGGAAAAGACTGAAGAGTTGATAGCTGCCGATTGAGGATCAGAGTTACCAAACTTTGGGTAGTTATATATAGTTTTGTATATTATATTCCGCTACGCATGCATATACAGAAATTTGTAAAAGTGTTATATATTTGTTTGTAAATAATTGTTTTATGGTTTATATTTTCTTTTTCAGAAATTTGTAAATATTAATTATGAATTGTTTTATTTGAAAATGTTTGGAAAGTCGCACTATACGGTAGAGTGCGCATTTAATTGAGAAAGAAATTTTGAAGTGTTAAATTTTATATTATTTGAGTTTTTGTTAAAACAGGATATTTGGAAAGTCAAAAAAACAGAGGAAACTCTGACAAAATATTTCAAAACAGTTTTGGATGGGATCACTATAAAAGGGATTTTAAGATATAATTTATTTAATTTTCAATGGCTTTCCGATTATAAAGTGAGCAAAGAAAAGTTTTGAAACCGGTAGTGCTCCCTGGGTCGATCCAGTCGGGTCGGGTCAGGGGGTGTTACACATTCTATTACTTTTTGAACAAATTTTTATGTTCAAATATTCACTCTGTAATACACCCTCCCAATACTATGTACTGTACACATACAGGTATTGAAATATATTTTTCCAGAATTGTTTGTATGGTACTGTAATGGAATTTATTGGATGGATCCAAAAGTTTTCGAAAATGGTATCAGAGACTCGGAAAATGTCTGGAATAGTTCCAGATGATTATTAAGGTTCCATAAAGTATATAAGAAATTTAAATTATAAGTTTTGGACAACATAGTGAAGATTTCCATAAATTGGAGTATTAAGAATATTTATTGAAAGTTAAATATATCTTTTGACGATATGAGATTGTGATTTAATTAATTGATGGAAAAGTAAATTGAAATGGATTTTTGTGGAAAAAAGTTAATGGATTGTTATGGATTAAATTGTAAATTAAAAGATTTTTGACTAAGATTATGTGATTAAATTTTATGTTGTGGTTACATTCTGATTTGTAAAGGTTCAAGGGAACAAGTTGCAATTAAGGAGATATTTATATATAAATATATATAATATGTTAGTGGATTTTTTTGGACCAATTCAAACCAAATTGAATGAAAGTCCATGAAAGAAAACAAAATAAATTGCAAAGTGAAGCAATTAGAAAAGAGAACCAGAATATATAAAAGCATTTGAGTAGAGGCTCCACTCACTTAACAAAAAAAAACCAAATAAAAAATCACATGGCAAAGTCGGTGGAACACAAAGAGAAATAGAAACAGAGACAGCAGAATCGGGTGAAGAAGAAAAGAAGAAAGAAAAGAAGAAAGAAAAGAAAAAGAGAGAAAAGAAGGGAGAGAGAGCTGTCAACCGAGAGAAGAAGAAGGAAGAAAAAAAAGAAAAGAGAAATGAAGAAGATGAATTTCGGCCAGCAAGGAGGAGAAGAGGATTTAGGGAGAAATCTCTATAGTATGGGAGAAAAAGAAATGTTATGGAAAGTCAAGAAATGTATTGAGACGAAGGAACCAGAACACCAAGCCTAGAGAAAACCAGAAACCAGTGAGTGTAAATTTATTTTAAAGCGAAATATATTTTATTTTAGCAATATGTTTTATCTAAAAGTTAGCAAGATAATAATTTAATTTAAATTAGTGCAAAATCAGGTTTTCAGTTGAATTATGTTTAGTTTATTTTCTTTAAGTTTGATTTAGTATTTTGTGATATTATATACGTTTATTTGTTTATATGAGTTTTATAAGTTAAATAGAATTTATGCTCAAATATATTTTAATTAAGTATTTTTATATATTTCAAAAATTTAGAATTTATATTCAATTTAAGAAATATGTTTTATGTATATCCCATGCTTTTGATTAAAAGTTAGTTTTCAAAGTAAAGAAAATAGTTTTCAAACCATAGATACCCATTTATTATCAGAATTATCATAATTTATCATAAGTAGACCCGGCCGGTACACCCCATTTGTATAGGGCAAGTTAAGGGGGGAACAGTCCGCTAACTTCAGGGGGGTTGAGTCTGTCGAGTCTGTCAGTAGCTCACACATTGGGGTGTTATCTCGCTATATGCAGGCGATGCAAAATTCCGCCTCATAGCCAATGAGATGTCTTTTATCAGAATATCAGAAGTCACCAGTGTAGCGCCAGATCAGTCGTCTGGTGAACACCCTCCATATGGTACGATGCCAGTTGAGTCGTCCTATGGAGTATCAGTTATCAGAGATGGGTTCCATGAGCTTTATCAGAAAAGTTTTGTCAGAAAAAATTTATCAGAAAGGTTTTATCAGAATACGTTTTCATAAAAGTTTATTCTCAGAAAATTATTTTATCAGAAGAGTAGTATCATAAAACTATATTATTACAAAAGTTAAATCAGAGAAGTTTCATCAGAAAAGTATTTTTAGTAAAGTATATTCTTTTATGCTTTTCAGTTTTCAAAAAAGTACATTATCTCAGTATTTCAGTTTTCAGAAAAATATATTATCTCAGTATTTCAGTTCAGAAAAGAATACCATATTAGCTTTTCAGTTTCCAGAAAAATGAGAGAATATTAAATCAGTTTTCCAGTTTTCATGAATTAGATTTCAAAATAGTTTTCCGTAAAGATTTCAGAACAGTTTCCAGAAAATAGATTTCAGTTATCTTCTCAAATTAATTTATTAGAAACAAATTTATATTCTTTTCAGATTTCAGGGAGGCTAATAGAAAAAAAATTAAAGTTTATTTAGAAATTAATAACACTCACTGAGCTCCTTTAGCTCACTCTAGTTTCTCTTTGTGTTTTTAAGCCAACCTCCCAGGTACAGATACAGACATTGCAGGGACGTCAAAGATCAGCGGGACCAGTCAGAGGATGCTGTGACTGTTTTACAAGAATATATAACATTTTAAATTGTTAAGTTTGTATTTTAATATTGTTTTAAGTGTATAAGTATTTTATTTAAAGATTTAATTTATTTATTTTTTATAATTATTTATTTGGATATTTAAACTGTTTGAGATTGTGGTTGATTGATATGGACCTAAGGTCCTAATGGTAGTTGAGAATATGAAAATTAGAAGTGTTTAAGTTTTTATGCAAGTCTCCAAGATTTGGCAATCTCAGAAAAACAGAGGAGATTCTGCAAAAATATTTATAAAATAGTTTTGTATATAAAAAAAAAAAAATTTCCTACTCAGATTTCCAAGTTAAGAAACGGCTTAGCTTCACGGAAGCCTTTCAGCAGGGCAAGCCTCGACTGGAAAGCTACCGTGGAGTACCGGCAGGCTACCTAATGGGAGATAGTAGGTTAAGGGCCTGTCACACTCGGTGTCCAACATTTCCTAAGTCAATTTTGCCACCGGAAAATTGCTTTATGTTATTGGGACAAGGCAACCCTTTAATGTTGGAACCTATATCTTTGGACTCATTGGTAAATGTGCTAATAAGAGCAAGTCCAAGTTGAAATTCCCGAGTCTGATTACCTAGACTATGTTTAGAAGCGGGTGTTAGGTTGAGGAGATCCGATATAGTTGTGGAGGATAGTCAAATGTTTGATAAGGATTTCTTTAAGTTCCACTATCTCTTGAAGGAAGATATGAATAGGAACGCTCCACAAATTTTTGAAGCCACTCAAGTTGAGAATGAGATACCTCCATAGGCGATGCAAATAATGGGTATGTTCAAGGATGTGAATAAAGCCATCTTGACAAGACTCGATGCACATGATGAAAGGTTGCAAAGTATAGAGATGTATATGAGTGGATCTGTCTCTCATGCACGTACTAGTGGCATGTTTTCCTCCTCTGATGGACATGATGGCAATGTTGATGGTGATAACGTTGGAGGAGATAAGTAATGATCCAGATTCTTGTTAAGAATGCCTTTACATGCTTATGTACTTTTATTTATGTTTCATGAACTTTGTTTTAATTTTCGTGAACTTATCTATTTGGCATGTAATATATAACCTTGTATTTGATCTTCATATTATCAATTATCTCTTATTTGTTTCGAGTAGGAGTAAATTGATTCCCATTCAAGGTTGTATGGATCTATTTTATTTTTATTGTTTCATTTTATTTGGTCCCTCTCATGTTTGTTTGTGCAAATATCTTTAAATTCGTGTTGATACATTAAAATACTTGAATGTTTTTTGGTCTTTGTTTATCCCATGACAAAAAGGGGGAGTAATTTGAATATTAATTTGTTCGAATTATTTCTTCAAATCCCCATGATTAAGTTGCTATTGTGACCGATAGTATACTTAGAGGGAGATCTTATTGAGGGGGAAATATATAATCATATTTGACTCGATGTGCTTGATTGTTTCTTATGCATATTATCTTTAGAATCGACAAATTGATTATTGTGGTAATTGATATTAATTGAGTTATTTCAAATTGATATCTTTATCGTTTCGCTCACCAATGTTCCTGAGAAGAATATAGTTTTGCATATCACCAAAAGGAATATGGTAATGATGAGAAACTAATCATAGACTGTTTCTCCTGTCGCAACACCATTCTGCTTTGGTGTTCGTGGAGCCGTGAGTTGAGACACTATCCCATGCTCAACCATGTAGTCTTCAAACTCTTGGTCGAGATACTCAGCCCCACGATCCGATCGCAAGGCTTTGATTGTTTTACCTAATTGATTTTCAACTTCAGCTCGGAATTCTTTGAACCTTTCAAAGGTTTCCGACTTACATTACATTAGGTAAACAAACGCATATCCAGAGTAGTTGTCAACAAATGTGACATAATAGTCATAACCACCTCTAGCTCTAACACTCATAAGTCCGCAGACGTCTGAATGTATAAACTCAAGTAGTTGTATGGCTCTAACCCCTTTTTCTGTAAAAGATCTCTTGGTCATCTTACCCTCTAGACAAGATTCATAAACAGATAAGGTGTCGATCTCTAACTGATTTAAAGATCCGCTTTTTACTAGTCTGTTTATCTTATCAAGATTTATATGTCCAAGTCTTAGATGCCATAGATACGTATAATTATCTGGAGAAATCTTTTGTCATTTGTTTTAGGTTTTTTAACTTTAAACAATTCAGTATTAAGCAGTATTGTATGAATTAACGGTCTTAAAACATATTTCTATCGTACCAAAACAAATATTCATTCTCTGTCTTGAAATGATAACTGATTTATCATTAAAAGAAACCTTATGAAACTCTTTCAAGTAATCTGGATACAGAAATTAAATTCCTTGTAAATCCATGAATGAACAAACATTGTTCAATAAAAGAAAATAATTATTTATTTGTAGTATAACTACTCCCACTACTCGTGTTGAAACGACATCCCCTGTTCCAATACGCATAGTGAATGACCCCTCCTCCAGCTTTTGTCCAAGAATCATTTCAATGTAAAGATGAAAAAAACTAGTTAGTGGCCCCTGAATTAACTATTCAAGATGAAGAATCATCTTCCACTGAACAAGATTTGATAAGTAAATCTAATTTACTTTTCACTTTGTTCCTATTGGAGAGCTCCTCGTAGTATTGAAGACAATTCCTCTTCCAATGACCAACCTCTTGGCAATGGAAACATTTTTCCTTTTGCTAAGTCAGTCGTGGTGCTCTTTATTTAGGACTTAGCCTTTACTTTACCAGTAGACCTCTTCGTCTTCTTGAAACAAGAAGAAGATAGCTTAGCAACATTTGTTTTATCGGTCTTACCCTTGGTAACTCGTCATGCATTGGTTACAGGCTCTGGAGGACATTCTTCTATAAGCACAGATTTAAGGTCTTTGCAGACCATGATTGCATTCACGTTGTGTTCCACTTAATAAAGTTATCCCGGCTAATGTTTCATTTGCGAGGAAAATAAAGCACAAGAAATTGCTGATATTTAAAGACTTAAATCTAAATTAATATCATTCATTCATACATTCATTTCATGCTATATGTTCTGCATAAAATTAAACATGATGCATGAGCATAATTTTAATGAACTAAAAATCCCTAAAATTAGTTGCTATGCCACAATAATCCAACATCCCACAAATAAGTTTCTAGGTAGGCTAGGTCAAATCCTTGCATGTTAGATCGAGACATTCTCAATTGGATAATACATCAAAATAACTCTTTATTCTTATATTCTCCAACCATTGCTTTGATTTAGTCAGAATAATAAATTAACAACTTAATTAAGTCCTTTATGAGTGTGACCCACTGTTTTAGAATTCATGAACTTAACTTGAATTAAGTTGGGCTAGGTCAGTCCCAAAATATATTCTGGAAACCTATTCGTTAGGAAGTCAACCTTGGTATTAACTCTTATGGACACCCTCCGTTGGGAGGAAAGCAAAGCCGTCACGAGGCATCACTCGAGTCTCATGGTGTTGAACTAACAATGGAAACTGCGGAAAATAATGTCATATATCCCTCTCCCACTCACTATTGGTAGTTAGGGTTTTCTATAAGCTAAGAGTTTCTAAAACTCTATGTTTCTAGTCTTTACTTAGATTCTACGGCAAATATAAAATTTAAGTTTTACTAGTTTTAGTAAATTATTCAATTTTAACATTTAAAATATAATTTACTATTTAATTTCTAATTGATATAAACCATTTAAACGAACTAGAAATTATATGTGAATTTACCAAGTTTTAACTATTAAAACTAGATCACAATACTTTAACATCCATATAATTATCACATGAAAATAAATAAAGCGAATGTAATTGACCGAGTGATATAAGTTATCTAACTTAGATAACTCTAATTACAACTGTATTCCCAAGGCATTCCTTGGTCTTTAAGAGTTCTTCTTCGAGTTGAATTATTCTAGTCTTCGTTTTCCTAATCAAGTCAAACTTAATTTTTTGTAAAAAGTCAACATCTTTTCCAGAGGTCCGCATGTTACCTTAACACGCAACCTAGGTCAAGACGAAACCCTAAACAACCCTAACGCATGCAAAAGTCCGGCTATGTGCGCGCGACCTCGCGCGAGTGGCGTATTCGCGCGCGTTCTTGGGTTGTTTCTGACAGGCCCCTAACCTATTATCTTACGCTAGGCGGCCTACCGGCAATGCCACGGTAGCTTCCCAGTCGAGGCTTGCCCCGCTGAAAGGCTTCCGTGAAGCTAAGCCGTTACTTATTGTGAAAATCTGAGTAAATTTTTTTTTTTAATAATGCGGTAGAGTCTTCCCTGTTTTTCTAAAATTTACCAAATTCGGGAGACCTGCATAAGAAACTGTACACTTCCAATTTTTATTTTCTCAACTACCACAGGACCTCTGGTCCGTCTCAAATCAACCACAAATTCAATCACAAATTTAAAATAATAAAATACTTGTGCACTAACTAAATAATACTTACTTAAAGTATTCTTCAAAGTGTTATTTTACAGAAGTGTTACAATAAAACATAATACATACTTATTCCTTTAAAATTTTAACCACATATTTAAAATTGTCACATCAATGCCTGACTAGTCTTGCTCATCCTGGGAGTCCCTGCAACATCTGCACCTGTACCTGGGGAGGTTGGTTTATAAAACATAAAATATAATGAGCTAAACGAGCTCAGTGAGTGTTATAGGTTTCTAAACGATTTAATGTTTCTAATTAAATCTCCCTGAAAGCTGTACTGAAAAGAATATTAAACTGTTTTTTGAAATGTATACTGAAACAAATAATAATCATAATACTTTTCTTGTTTCCAGAAAAACTGTACTAAAATGCATAATAGTAAAACTTATTCTATTTTCTAAAACAATATACTAAAATAAGTAATAATAATATTTTTTTGTTCACTGAAAACTGTGCTAAAATCTTTTTACTGAAAGCAATGTACTGAAATGCAAAATAATATATCTTATTCTGTTTCCTGAAAACTGAACTGAAATCTGTATCTTCAAATCAATGTACTAAAACTTTTCAAACTCTCTGCTATTGTTAAAAACTAATAAATTGAAGTAATATACTTTTTAAACACAAGCTGAGAATTTATAAACTATAAAATCTGATGGCCAAGCTTAAAATGATTACTTTTAATTTAACTTAAAATAATTACTTTTAATTTAACACTGAAATAATTAAAATTCTATTATAAATTTTGACTTGGCTTCTTTTCTAAAAACTGAAAAGTTGAAATAATATATTTTTCTGAAAACGGAAAAGCTGAGATAATATACTTTTTCTGATAATGCCAATTGGAACCCATATCTGCTAATTCTATAGGGCGACTCAATTAGCGCTGCACCATATGGACTGTGTCACCAGGCAACTAATCTGATGCCGCTCTGTGTGACTAATAAAATCTGATAAAAGACATCTCACTGACTATGTGGCGGAATTCCTACATATAGCGAGATAACACCCCATAAGTGTGTGGGACGACTGACAGACTCGACAGATACAACCCCCCTGAAGTTAGTGACTTGTCCCCCCTCAACTTGCCCTACACAAATGGGGTGTACCGGCCGGGTCTTATTGCTGATAAATCTGATAATTTGATGAACTAATAATCTGATAAACTGATAATATATGGGTATCCTATTGGCCTGAAAAATATTTAATTTTTTTTTCTAAAAGCTTGAAATATAAGACAAAACATATTTCTTTAACTAAATCTCATGCATAAACATTTTTTGCTGTGAATATAAATTTAAAATTTCTGAAATATAAAATATCTCTATTAAAATATGATTAATGCATCAATTTCTATTTAAATTATAAAACACATATAATTAAATGAAGGTATGTAATTCAATCAAATTGAAAACATACTAAAATACATATCAATCAAAAACATAATTTTGCATTCACTTGAATAAGTTATAACTTTCTATAAACTTGCATAAAACATATTATGAAAATAAACATTCACTTTAATAAAATAACAACTTACTATAAATTTGCATAAAACATATTACGAAAATAAAATTTACTTTGCATAAAAATAGTTTTACACTCATCAATTTTGAGCTCCTCAATAGCAAAGCTCCTTTCTAATATTTTTCCTCTCCTCCCACACTTGCTTTACCTCCACCTACAAGTCATATTTCATAATAAAAAATACCTTAATTAATCCACTTAAAACTCAAGCCAATATTTCTCAATTATAGGCAAACAAATGCACAAACATATATGTTCTTCATTCTTCATTCACACATCCTTGCCCATTAATCATTTAAGGCCATCAAAAACACTTAAATTCACCCATAAGCATACTAAAGTAACATGTCCTTCACAAGTTAAATTCATAAAAACACAGTCTACACTTTCTTTCTCAATTTCTTCTTATACAACACTACCGATTACATTTAATTTAATATAAACCATGTCAATTTAATTAAACACATATCAATCATACAATTCCTCTTCTTGACCGAATTTCAAACATCTAAAATCAACATGATTTCTTGAATTTCTAAGTACCAATTAGCATCACAACTCACATACACCAATTCTAGTACCTTATCATACTTCAATTGAAATTTCTACATTAAAATCAACTTAAATCCCTAACTTTAACTTACTAGTTTTCTTGATTCTCACTTTATGATACTCCCTTAAAATTTTAACTCATAATTAAAGATCACTTCACTTGAATTCAAGCCAAAATCTAAATTAATTCAAAAAGAAAACCAAATCCAACATAGTTTTCGTGAATTCAAGCATAACTTTCCACTTTCTCCTTCTTGGTCTTCTTGATTGATGTCTATTCAACTTAGTTCACTTGACAAAAGCTTGAAGAAATCTTGTTCACCTCTTCTTCTTCTTCTTCTTGGCCGAACCTCCTTGCCTCTCTTTCATTTTTTTTTTCTTTTCTTCTTTCTTCTCTCGGCTTTGCTCTCTCTTTTCTCCTTTACTTGGCCGGCCACTTCTTATTCTTATCTTCTTTTTATTCTTTCTTTCTTTTTCTTTTTTTTTTGTGAATAACATCTCACCACTTGTCATGCTTATATAAATCCTTACATTTGCTACTTGCCCCTTGACCTTTTAAAATCATAATGTGACCACAATTTAAAATTTAATCACATGAAATTGATTAAAAACCTTTTAATTTTCAAACTAGTCCACCAATCACATTTCATCTCATTAATTATACCATCCACTAATTCTTGACTTGGCATTTCATGATTGGTTCATTTTTATTTCACATGGATTGTGTTTCTTTAGGGAGAATTTTTCATATACTAACTCACATCATTCCCATGAAATTTAAATTTCAAAATATTCTATACTTATCTTTTAATTCCTTAACTCTTGCCCTTAAACTATTTTAAAATTTACTAAAGTGCTATTGGTTAGGGATGATGATGAGCCTTGATTGGTTAAACTCAAATGGAACTTTAATGGCTTGTTGGTTTCTAAACTAGTTTCATTAAGATCTTTTCCATAAAAATCCACTAACTCTTGACTTTATCTTTTCATATGGTTCACTTTGATTAGTCCACTTGTACAGCTCAAAATTTCTAATCCACCTAAATCCATTTACTTTTAACACACCAATCAATTTAATACATCTCAAATTACTTTTCCATCAACCAATCAAATTACACCAACTCATTTAAAACACCAATTAAATTGCACCATCTCATGTGTCACCAAATGTTTATTATTTGACTTCCAAAAATACCACTAATACTCCGAACACCTTTCCGAAATTCTCCGGATTCGTCCAATAAATTCTATTATACCACCGTTAATACTTTTAACATTTAATTTACTTATAATAAAGATATATTTATTCACATGTATACCATACAATAAATTTTGGAAAAATACATTACAATACCTGTACATGTACATGTACAGTACAAACTATCGGGAGGGTATATTACAGTTTCGCCCACGGTTTTCCGCTCCCATTTTCTGCACTTTTTCCAAAAAATATTCGATAATATTTTTTCAGAAAAATCAGCAAAAAATCGTCTGCAAAAAACAGCCCTAGCACAAATGCGACAGCAGGCCGCGGCCGCTAGGCGCGGGCTGCTGCTGGGTGGGCGAGGCTGCTGGGCGCGCACGCGGCAGCTGCTGTGCAGTTTTTTTTTTTTTCGTTTCTTCTTCGCATCATCCCCTTCTTCGACTCTTTGTAGGGCAGATCGATTACAAGAATAACAATAAAAGTTATAGCAAAATAAAAAAAAACTTTACCATAAATAATTGGCCCAAAAACAAGACAAATCCTATAACCCATTCACCATATAATTAATGACCAATTACGCTTTTTAAAATTATACAATCAAATCATATAATAATAAAAACAAATCATACAATCTAGATTTGTGCCTATACAATAATATATCAAATATCAAGAATCAAAAAGAAATATAATAAACAAGAAATATGTAGTTTTTTCTTTTTCTTTTGCATATATACATGAACTTAGAACACCATTCTCTGATACCAATTGAAGGGAGTTTTAGAAAATGTTTGATTATTGTATAACATGCGGAATTAGGTTTCAAAAATTTTCTTTTAATTGAAAAACTATTTTTCAATCAGGAAAGAGTTCTTGTTGATCAGTCGTTAATTGTTAAATTTTTACACCTCTTGAACAGTGTCTTTTGATCGTGTTTTCAAGTATATTCGGTGCTTTTAATGTGTTTTGTGAGCTTGCACAGGTTCTAGGTGATTTCCGAGAGTTTTACGAAGAATCGGATTTTCGGGCCAAAATCGTGTGTTTCTTGACCAGAGGGTACCTCCTACCCATGTCTCACGACCATAGGTCGCCATAGGAGGTCGTGGTAAAGAAGAGAGAATCTAGCAGTTAGCACGGCGACCAGCCACCGCAAGCGCTAGTCGCGTTACATCCATTGCGGTGAAAAGGGGCAATTCAAGTAGTGTGCACCGCGAGGGGCCATCGCAACCGCTGGTCACGGTGCACCAGTAGCGGTGATGAGAGGAAACTAAACTAGTAAGCACTGCGACCAAGCGGCGAGACTGCTGGTTGCGGTAGCCGATCGCGGTGGTGCAAAATTCAGACCTCATGCGTAACAATAAATAAAAGCTCGGGAGAAAAAGTTAGGGTCCCTCTTGGCTGGTTCTAACCTGCGGAAAAACACCCTTCCAAGTCATTTTTCACCCTTTTAAACATCAACCATCATCATCAAACACCATCCATAAGTTAGCAACGTAGAGTCAATCAATTGATCATTGGAAAAGACGAAGATTGAAGGCAAAGAAATCTTAGCCGGACCTAAGCGAGATTTTGAGTCTTGATATTTTCAAATGGGTTGTTCTACTTCCTTTATCTTTTCTTTTTGTTCAATACATTGTATGAGTAGCTAATTTTATTGTTAGATGGTTATGGGACCATGAATGGATTGGGGGATTATTGACTATGAATATATTTTGATAATTTATTGCAAGATATTGAGTTTAGAGTTTTAATTTATATGTTGCAATGTATTCTTGTTCTATGCATGATGAAAGTTGTTTGCAAGTTTCTTGAATAATTATAATATTGATTGCAGTTAACTCTTGGTCAATGCTTCACGAATGTGGTTTGCAGGATTCTCGATTAATCGTGATATTGATAATATTGTAATCTAGCATGTGAAATCATTAGGTTACAATAGGGCTTAATTTACTCTAAGTTCATAGTTAGGTTAATTTTGATATGAAAATACTAAATTAACCTAGGGATTAGATTAGTTCAGGGTTTCCAATTGAATGCACTATAGGACCAGTAAGTGTGTTTAATTGGAATTACAACACCATTACGTGACCAGTACATATGGTGTGCCTAAACTATTTAATTCTGATCTTGGTAATAAAGTACTTCATAGTAGTTAATGAATTTACTCTTATCCTGGATTGGGACCGTGTGACCACCTAGCGCTTTCTTCCATCGAATTCGTCTCGCTTTATTTCGTGTTTTAGTTGTTTAATTTAGTTTAATCCAAAACCAAAAACAAAATGATTTATTTTATTGTTTTAGTATATCTCTAGTTTATAGAATTGGTACCAAACTTCCTTGTGGATTCGACCCCGTACTCACGGGAATTATTACTTTGACACATCCTGCACTTGGGATTTATCCCACGCATGTGAGCATGTCAAGTTTTTAGCGCCGTTGCCGGGGAAGTGGTTTCGGTTGCTAGTTCTTAGATTAGAGATTTTAGGTCTTATTTTTCTTTTAGGATTTTATTTTTTGTCTTTTTGGATTTTTCATTTGTTTCTTTTGTTTTACTTCTTTTTGTGTTTGCTCTTTATTTGTTTTAGTTTTTGATTATTTTAGTTTGTTCGTTTTGCTATTGATTTTCCTTTTTGTTTGTTTTTCTTGTCAGGTACTTGAGATACATGCAGGGTTGTCGTTCTCAGGAAGGCGAAGTTGTACTTTTAGACAACCGTATCAATCGCATCAGGAAAGTCTCGAACTCTACAGTTGAACCTCCACCTTCTAGTTTAGGAGAGCAATTTAAGGCTGCAATGGAGCATACAGAGGGGGTAGTACAGAGAGTCATGCGAGACCTTGCACTACTAGTCATAGAGACATCGCCATCTTGCATCCTGCTAGATGACCTGTCCAAAAACTATGAGCTGAAGAGTATACACTTACACATGCTGCCATCTTTCCACGGTATCACAGTTAAGGATCCTTTGACCTTCATGCGCGAATTTTACGGCAAGCATTCATTCATTCCTACTTTAGAGGTTGTCTGAGAAGCAGCTCAGGATGCAGTGTTTCCCTTACACGCTTAAAGATAGAGCCAAACAGTGGCTGATGACGCTTCCAGTGGGATCTCTTCGCACGTGGTCAGAGGTGTATAGAAAGTTCATGGGGAAGTTCTACTCCCATCAGAAGACTGCGGAGATGTGAAGGAAGATAACTAACTTTGCTCAAGGAGATGGAGAGTTGTTCCATGAAGCATGCGATAGGTTCAAGCTGCTAATCATCCAGTGCCCGCACCATGGGTTTCCACTAGAGCTGCAGAACCAATTTTTCTTTGATGGGCTGAATATGAACTGTCAAGTGATGGTGGACAATGCTGCAGGAGGGGCAATGCAAGTGAAGACTATGGATGAGGCTTATGAGCTCTTCGAGATGCTAGAAGCCAACTCGCAACAAAAGAGTGTAAGGGGGAAGACACAGGTCATTCATGAAGTGCAAACAGTGCAAGGTTGGTGAAACAGGTTGCTGAGTTGAGTAACCAAGTGCAGAGTTTGGTAGCTTCAAGTGAGCGGAAAACCGACATTGTTTACTCTATATGTGGAGTAGGTGGGCACGATTTTATTGTGTGTCTATCTAGAGAGACCTTCCCGGAGTATGCGCAAGAACAAGCGCAAGCAGTAAATACATTTCCTCTGAGACAAAGGAATGATCCCTACTCGAGCCACTATAATCCAGGATGGAGGAATCATCCAAACGTTTCCTAGAGAGAATAGTCCGTAGCAGCTACGGCAGTACCAGCACAGCAGCAATACAACAAGTTTAAGCCTCTGCAATAGCCTCAATTTCCACAAATTACACAAGGGTCACATGATTCACCTCTTCAGCAAGCAAGAACAGCTTTGGATGATAAATTTGATAAATTATTACAAATGTTCCAGCAGCAGGAGGCTACATCATGGAAGCTAGAGGTACAGGTCGGCCAATTAGCTGAAGCCCTACAGAATAAAGTGCCCGGGAAGTTCCCTAGTCAGCCAAAACAAGCAAAGGTGATTACTGTTCTTCGGAGTGGTAAGACTGTAGATAATAGGGTTAGGGGTGAACCTTCTGAGCCTTTTGTTAGTGATGCAATTACAGGTTCAGACCCTCCATTGTAGAAGGAGAAAGAAGTGGTGACTTCTGATCAAACACCAAGTCTTCGTCAGGTTGCGGCCCCATATATGCCACAAGTTTCATTTCCTGGTCATTTCCAGAAGAACAAGGTTTACAGCACCTTTAAAGAGATATATGATGTGCTGTCTAAAGTTCACGTCAACCTGCCACTTCAGGATATGATCAAGAAAATGTCGTCCTATGGAAAGTTCTTCAGAGAACTCAATAAGCGGAAGAGGCAATGTGGGCTGAATGAGAGTGTGATGATCTATGAGACAGTGAGCTCAGTATTGCAGTAGAAGCTTCCCTCAAAGTTAAAAGATCCAGGGAGCTTCAACATTGATATCACCGTTGGGAATGTGAAGTGAGAGAGAGCCATGTTAGATCTTGGGGCTAGCATCAATCTGATGCCCTATTCGGTCTATATACAGCTGGGCCTAAACGAGCTGAAGCCCACTTCTATGTCCCTACGATTAGCCGATCTGTCGACACGGTACCCGAGGGGTATTGTTGAAGACATCCTCATCCAGGTAGACAAGCTGATCATACCTGCTGATTTTGTGGTCCTGGATATGGATGATGCAAGGATAACCGAGATAGACCTTTCCATCCTGTTGGGGAGACCATTTATGGCTACAGCATAGACGATAATCGATGTGCAAAATGGGAAGCTATCCATGGCAGTCCTGGGCAAGACGGTTAAGTTTCAGGTATTTGATGCTATGAAACCCTCTGTCAATTCTTGTGATTGTTTTTCTTTGGAAGTTTCAAGTACCCAGTTAGAGAAAGCAGAGGAGCAGTGCCTCCATGGAACAAGAGCGGCAGACATTAAAACAGGTTTGGGGGTGAAAAAGAATGCCAAACAGAAAAAAAAAAAAAAAAAAAAAAAAAAAAAAGAAAGCCCAAACCTAGTTCGAATAAACCGCCTAACGACGAGCTTGATTTTGAGGAATATGGAGGCTGTTTCAAGTTGAAGAGGCAATTGTTATTTTGGTTGCGTGGAAAGCTTAGACGGTCGAGCAGGCATGAGCAGATTGTGAGCTATGCAGGAGACGGTGTCTTGGATGTACACTGAGAGATAGCTCGAGTCTGACGTCTTGTCCAGACGTTAAATAAAGCACTAGGAGGGAGGTAACCCTTTATTTTCGTTTCTTGTTGTTTTCCTTGTTGTATATGTTAGTTTCATTCAAATTCACTTTTCTATAGAAGTGTTATGCCTTATGTTAAGAAAACGAAGTACGGGGGAGTGAAGTTGGATGAATTGATAATTGTGGATATTAGGACTATTAGTTGTGGATATTAGGACTGTTTTTTCTGTGTTTTGTTTTATATGTTCATGTTTTGTTTGTTTTTATGTTTCCCTTGAATTTAGGATTTCAAACATTGAGGACAATGTTTATCTTAGGTTTAGGGGTATTTTTGTCTTTTTTGTGTTTTTGTATCGTATTGGTGTATATAGACTGGAAACCTAAACTTTCCATCCACGCATTGAGCATTGGCGCGAAATTCAGACCTGATGCGCAGCCTATAAATAGAAGCTCGGGAGAAAAAGTTAGGGTCCCTCTTGGCTGGTTCTAAACTGCGGCAAAACACCCTTCCAAGTCATTTTTCACCCTTCTAAACATCAACCATCATCATCAAAAACCATCCAGAAGTTGGCTACATAGATTCAATCAATTAATCATTGGAGAACACAAAGATTGAAGGCGAAGAAATCTCAGCCGGATCTAAGCGAGATTTTGAGTCTTGATATTTTCAAATGGGTTGTTCTACTTCCTTTATCTTTTCTTTTTGTTCAATACATTGTATGAGTAGCTAATTTTATTGTTAGGTGGTCATGGGACCATGAATGGATTTGGGCATTATTAACTATAAATATATTTTGATAATTTATTACAAGATATTGAGTTTAGAGTTTTAATTTATATGTTGCAACGTATTCTTGTTCTATGCATGACGAAACTTGTTTGCAAGTTTTTTGAATAATTGTAATATTGATTGTGGTTAACTCTTAGTCAATGTATCACGAAAGTGGTTTGCAGGATTCTCGATTAATCATGATATTGATAATATTGTAATCTAGCATGAGAAATAATTAGGTTGCAATAGGGCTTAATTTACTCTAAATTCATAGTTAGGTTAATTTTGATATGAAAATACTAAATTGACCTAGGGATTAGATTAGTTCAGGATTTCCAATTGAATGCACTCTAGGACCAATAGGTGTGTTTAATTGGAATTACAACACCATTACGTGACCAATACATATGGTGTGCCTAAACTATTTAATTCTGATCTTGTTAATAAAGTGCTTCATAGTAGTCAATGAATTTACCCTTATGCCGGATTGGGACCGTGTGACCACCTAGTACTTTCTTCCATCAAATTCGTCTCGCTTTATTTTGTGTTTTAGTAGTTTAACTTAGTTTAATCCAAAACCAAAAACAAATTGATTTATTTTATTGTTTTAGTACATCTCTAGTTTATAGAATTGGCACCACACTTCCTTGTAGATTCGACCCCGTACTCACGGGAATTATTACTTCGATACATCCTGCACTTGGAATTTATACCACGCATGTGAGCAAGTCACCTGTATGTACGCAGAAAAAGATTCCATAAAACTACATACCTTTTTCTTGATTTCCTTTTTCTGATTCCTCGATCTACCACCAGATTTTCTGAGCTTTGACCCGCGATCTGATAACGTATTTGTGGACACGTCACCGCAAGAGATTGAGGTCACGTGAAAAGAACGGACGGAGAGTCTCTTCTCTCTAAGGGCCGGCCGAATCCTACAAAAGCGGGAAGAGTCAGAAAAAACTTTTTTTCTCTTTTCTTTTCTCTTTGGTGGCCGAACTCTCTTTCTTTTTCACTTATATAACACTTATTTAGTAGCTATTTAGGGTTTTAGTTTGACCAAGTCAAAATAGGATTCTCAATCTTTTTTATTTTTGATCTCCTAAAGACTTTAACCTTTCACTTTTAGGACTATTAAAATAATCTAATTCTTTTGTCCTAGTCATTATTTAATCACATGACCCCATATTTAATAAATAGAATTAATAATTCATAATTATTAATTTATATTAAAATATTTAATTAATTAAATAATCACATTATTTAATTATTCTTTTTTATTTAAATCGCATTACTTTCGTAACACTATTAATTGGATCTTCCAATTAATGTACTGTGACCCTCGTTACCAATTAATTGGACCTAATCATAAGTGAGAAACACAAAGGCAATTTGGCCACCAAAGAGAGAAGAAAAGAAAAAAAAAATTTTCTGA
Source organism: Xanthoceras sorbifolium (assembly GCA_003430845.1). Taxonomy (NCBI): domain Eukaryota; kingdom Viridiplantae; phylum Streptophyta; class Magnoliopsida; order Sapindales; family Sapindaceae; genus Xanthoceras; species Xanthoceras sorbifolium. The sequence continues at coordinate 22,025,563 of CM010618.1, forward strand.
CTCCACCTTTCTTTGCAGGTGCGGCCGGCCACAGGGAGAAAAGGTTCTCAGTTCATTTTTCACTTGACCTCCATCTCTTGCCGTGACCTGCCCACACACACTTTGTCAGATCGCCGGTCATAACTCGGAAGATCCGGTGGTAATCTAAGATTCAGAAAAAGAAAATCAAGAAAAAGTATGTAGTTTCATGAAATCTTTTTTTGCGTATATACAAGAACTCGTTCCTGATTGAAAAATAGTTTTTCAATTAAAAGAAAATTTTTGAAACCTAATTCCGCATGTTATACGATAATCAAACGTTTTCTAAAACTCCCTTCAATTCTACCAGTCATGAGCCTTTTACTAGCGAACCCTGTTGATGCTACTCACAGAATCTCCGCCCTACAAGACTTTGTGATTCTTTCGTCAAGTTGAAGAATCAAAACCCCTTAAGATTATTGAGATAAGATCTAGGTGTTACTAATGCATGAACAAGCAAATAGTATGAAAGATCAGAACATACTATTTATAGGCTAGAAATAATGAAGCACATAAACAATAAATAAACTAGCCTCGAATTCTCAAAAGACTCTCACAGAGAATAAACACAAGAAATCAATATAAAAGTACCTGAGAGGTTTTTTGGCTTTTTCAATTTCATTTGAGATCTTTTTTCTTCTTTTGCAATTCTTGTTTTTTCTTTTAATTTTTTTTTTCTTATGTGATCTCGCTGTGCATCTCAAATATGGATAATTGAGATCCATCTTTATTTTACTTTTTTAAATTTCTATTAAATATTATATTTTTTTCATCATGGTAAACTCGTAAAAATATATAAAGCAATGAACAAAACAGTCATTCTAATCAATATCTTTAATATTAGGGTTAAATACACTTTTTGTTGATTATGTTAAGTTTAACTGTTAACTTTTTGGTCAGATCATTTTAATATTTTTAAAAAGTTGATGACTAAAGCATCTAATAATACATACATGTCATGTAAAAATGTAACATTTCTTAAAAATTTAAGAATTAAAGTGTAATTCTCCCTAATTAAAATGATTATGCTATATCTATCTAGAGTTTACTACATCATTTTATTAACTTTTTTACCAGTTGTAATACTTGTTATGTACAAATATCATATGCAAAAGATATGAAAATGTTAATTATGAAAATGTTTTCTAAATTGAATTCAGAGTCAGAGAATTTTTTTCATTTAATTATGGTGTATTATCATGCTAGAAAAGATAACAGTGGATTATGTTATATAATAATAAATTGTGAAAGAAATAATATATTATTTGTATTTTGTTAAATTTTTTATTATATAAAAAGAGATTGATTTGATAACACTAATGATGACATACAAGACATGGTCAAATTTATTTTTACATTTTCATTTTGATTTGTCTTAGAAAGGTCCATTCATAAAAAAATATATATATATATTATTTTTCTCTTCTTTTAAAAGGGTATAATTATAGTATTACCTAACTGTTGAACCTATTAAAATTAATTATTAAATATACAGTCTAAATATTTACTTTTATAATATAAGATATCTACTTTCATAATAAGGAAGAAAATTACTTATACATACTGATAAATATATATAGTGAGATTTAAACTCTCACCACTGAGATAGGAAAGATGTATACTTATTACTTAAAGATGTGCAAAAGTATATTAATTTTAAAATTTTATTTTTATTTATATATATATGACTATGAAAGAGACCCATTTTGACCAATTTTTTTTTTTAAAAAAAAAAGTTGTTTTATAATATCAGTAAGATATTATCTTATTTCTTGATTATATTTATAAGATTTTGTATGGAGCTTGATATAACATAAATAAAATAAAATAAAATATAATAGAATATAAAGTCAAAATAAGTGCATATATGTATGATATAATAATTAATAGCAATTTCAAAGTTGAAGGTTTGATTGGTGGAATTGCTTTTCTGTTTATTGGAAGATAACATGATTAGGATTTAGGAGGGTGTGTGGCTTCATCCTAAAGCAAATCTTTTATATTACTAATTAAAAAAGTGATTATTGCTTTTATTTTTTTTATTTTAACTGACACGACACGACACGACACAACCTTATACAATCTTAAACTGGTTTTTATGATAAGATAAGATAAGATTTTGTTGCACGCCTTGTACTGTCGTACACCAACCTTTCTACTTCTACATCCACTTTGTCTGTTCCATCTAATGCCATCAAATCAGTGCTATTTGGGACATTTTTAAATAAAAATGTTTTATGTATAAATATTTAAAATATATATTTTTATTTTTCAAATCTCAAAATTAATTTTTATTTACTCTAATTAAACATTACAACAAAATATCAAAACACTTTCTAGTTAGAACAAATTATAGCTAACCTACCTGAAGTTTATTATTTTATAGATGGAAACAATTTTATAGAAAATTAACAGCGAACCTCTATACCGTTACTGTTGACCGTCATATGCTAACAGTTCACCTTGCTAAAAGGGTAGAATGATCATTATACCATTTAAATTGGGACAAATTACAGCCAACCTACTTAGAGTTTACCTTTTTACAAGCGCAATTAACTTATTGAAAAATTAACTGTTAACTCCCCTACCGTTAGTCAACCGTTATAAAATTATTAGTCAATATTGATTAAAATCAACTATTTCATTGACATTTTAGTCATTTTAATTTATTTCTAAAATATTTTAAAAAAGAAAAAATTTTAAGACCTCCAACGTCCATCTCATTTAATATGAATGGTAGAGATTTATTTTAAAAAAAAAACACTTAAGATCTTCATCGTCCATCAACCCATCTCAAATGGACGGCGGATATTAAAAAAATAAAAAATCTGCCAATCTCCATAGATCTATAGAGATAAGCGAACTAGGGAAAACGAAAAGCCTCGACTGGTTCGACCTAGTGCGACGAAGGGAAGGAGAAGAGCCTCTCCTTCGTCACAAGAGGAGGCGAAGTGATAACCTTTGTTGCACTAGCCTCCCCTTCGTGGTCTCCCATGGAGAACCTCCGTGAATCTCTAATAGATTTTTTTTTAATCATAAAGATTTTTTAATCATTTTTTTTATTTAAATTTTTAATTTTGAATAAATATCCACCATCCATTTGGATGGTGGAGATATAGATTTGTTTTTTTATTATTATTTATTTGACTTTTTTTTTAATTAGGGGGTATAGTGGCAAAAATCGGTTAAGCCCAATTATCGGGCCCAAACGCATATGAGAAATAAAGCCCACTTTATAAGCTCGTACGTTCAAGCTACATCAAATAGGCTTAAGGCCCAATCTTTGGTAAAATCAATTCTCTTGGATTTAAATACAAATGTCCAGAATCAATTAGACCCATCCAAAGAAAGAAATATGATCTTAAGCCCAAATTCGAGTCCAAGATACCATCAGTTCAAAACACAAACTGAGTTAAACATTCAACCGAGGATCTCGAGATACGTGCCTACAATCAAGAACGTGATCTCTTATCAATAGACTGACGTGAACACTATGAAAAAAACCACCTTCACTTTTGAATGGCGAGGTATGCAATTGGTCATTCTCCAAAAGAGTATCTGATACTCTAAACAATTATGATAATTCTCAGAATTCAACATATTCCGGCCAACTTTGACATCACTCCTCTGTAACTCCAATCATCGCCGATCAAACATATTACTATTAGGAAGTACTCTTATACTCTACTCTACTGCTTTGTTTATCATTATCAAACAGTCTACTGACTTAACCGTCATATTTCACTTGGTCAGCACCACACCGGTGTCCCAAGTGGTCCACGGATAATTCTTTTCTCTAGTTTTGCAGGTTGTAGTGTCCCGATTATCACCCTACCATTTTCATGGTCTACAATTTGGCGCCCACCGTGGGGCACGACAATCGTTCAACGAGCAAAACTAGAGCTCTACCAATCATACTACGATGGCCGATGACTCAGCTCATGGTGGAATAGATAACGACTCCAGATTCTCATCTCTTAGATGAATTAGAACACACAACGACTTAAAGCACTCGAGGAGGAGAACAAAATAGTTATAGTAGATAACCAAGAGCTTCAGAGCAATGTTCAGTCCCTCTCGATCACTTGACCATATGGGAATCCAACAACTTTCCATGTGCTACCACTCAACCAAGTGGCACCAACTCTACCATTCTCGACCGGTTGACCTAGAGGACCAAGGTATGACAGCTAGGGATTTTGATCCAGTCCAAGTAGGTGGAGCATGGTTCACAAGCAATGGGAGAGGCACTCGACATAGTAGCTCCACCTGAGTCGAACCCTCAACTTGGAACAACAACGAGCCAAGGGAATTGTCTACCGCAAACTGCTCAGGAGATGCTACCAATGTCGCCCCCTACTAAAGCCGGTTTGGCTCGACCAACGACTCTACCGTTGGGAACACAGTTGACCCCTTCCAACCTAGAGATGGTAAGTTTGGACCTCATATTTGCTAACCCTACTTAATGCAGGTTGATGTAACATGACCCTCCCACATTCAAGGAATAAGTCTCTCATGAACCACAACCTAACCTCAAAATTAAAGTGTGAAACCAAATGAACCACACTTCAACTGAGAAAAAGAACATCATATCTTTCAAAGTCACTATGCTCGACTACTCGACTCAAAGTCAAAGTGTGAAACCGAATGACCTACACTTCAACTAGGGGCAAGATGAATATCATACTCCCTAGTTCATTCGACCTACTCGACAGTTCGTTCGATCTACTCAATCATGAACTTATCTGATAAGATCGACAAGATCGACCGACTCAAAACTCATCACAGAGTTTACTCGACTCGCTTGACCAGTACAATTGGAATGAAACTCCACCACACTCCGTTCGACCAATTACGGATCAACACAAGTCTCCAAGACTTATCAAACAAATTTCAAACTTATTCAAGAATCTACATATTACATATGTATTTTCTTTATTTTACTGACCAAGTCGAATGTTATTCAATGTTTTCATCACTCGACTCAGTTGACTAGATTTTATGCATTTTCATTGCTCTACTATTAGTTCTATTATCAATTATTACATCGATCATTATCAATCGACCTAGTCGAGTCCCTAAATCTATCATACCTTCAAATTCCATTTTTATTAAGTCAAGTACTAAACATACACGACCAACTACTGTATCGTTCGATTAGTCAACTATTACTAAACTACACATCAATGAATTTTGAGCCTATGCGGCCACCTATACAGTAGGTTTGACTAGTTGACTGTCATCAACATAAATAGAAATTTTTTTTTCTAAGTATTGAAATTAATTCAAAGAGAAAGAAAGGCACGAGCACTCAACCATTCATGGCCAACTACTTATGGTCAAGCACTCATGATGGTAGAGCTCTTTCATGTGAGCTGTTATGGCTGGGGTTGACACTTATGGTCGAGCATTCATGTTGAGCGCTTGTGTTGACCGTAGCGTTGGTCTACCATTGATGCTAACCTTTAGCGTCGAACGCTTATGTCGAGTGTATTTGTAAGAAATCGATCATCGATCAGGAAGTGGCTAAGTGTGTACAAAGCATTCGACTAAATCGAGTAGTAATGAAATTTTGACTTGGTCAAGCATAGATATATGAAAGCAATGAATCAGTTAGACTTTTATTGATTGAAGTGAAAATCGTACAATCTACTTAATGAAATAACAAGCTTGATAAGCTTTCGACTTGGTCGAGTATAAAATAGTTGAGTCAATACACATGTGACACATTGACTAAGTAAGAAATTGAATTAATCCTTCACTGAATCGAACACTTGAAAGTTTTGATTAACACGAGTGCCGAGTGTCGAGTGTCGAACTAGTCGAGTCAATGTAAAATCATGGATTTAAATCCCATTGAATTGAACACTTTGTTGATGAACTCAAGTGTCAAGTGTCGAGCTGGTCGAGTCCATGTAGAATTATATCTTCTTGCCCCCAGTTGAAGTGTGGATCATTCGGTTTCACACTTGAACTTTATGTCGAGTCGAACATGAGGGACTTGACCCTTGAGTACAGGTCGCTTATCGAGGGACTAGTTTCAAGCTTATATAGTTACTGATGCAAGAAATGTTTGTTGAATACGGGAGCGTCATACAACATCAACCTACGTAGAGTAGGGTTAGGGATGGTCGTTGGGTTTCCCAATGGCCTTGCAACACAAGACCTCTTCTGGTTTAATATTTAGGTTGTACTCTGGCAATATATTCTTTGGTTGGTCGACTGGTCGAACCAGTCGATCAACGGGTAGACGCTCATCCCTGTTTCTGTTGTCTCTACGGGTCGTAGTAGGGTAGGGTTCTGACCTATGTTCACTCGAGTGTCGCTTGACTCTGTTGTTGGCTCTATTATCGCTTTTACTCAACCTAATAGGTTGGTAGTTCACCTCGTCTTCCCATTTGATTTGGGCTCATGCCTTAGGTAAGACGTTTTCCATGGTCTTGCATGGATACTTGGTGAGCTCCTTGTGCAAGTTCGAGTCATGTAGCAAGCCCTTCCGGAAGGCTGATATAGCTGTAGCCGGGTTGCAATGGGGGATGAAGACCTTCTCTTTGTTAAAACGTCCAACATAGTCGTGTAAACGCTCTTTTTTTTCTGGCTGATAGTATAGAGGTTGTCCGACTGCTTCTCCAACTTTCTACTACTGGCGAATTACTCAACAAAGATATCTGTGAGCTGGGCGAAGGAGCTGATGGAGATGTTAGACAGGTTGGTGTACCATTGTAGCGCTGGTCCAACCAAGCTCGGACCCAAAGCCTTTGCGCATGCATGCTTCTCTCAGGTCGCGTGGAATCGCTGCCGTGAACATCCGCTGGCGACACTGTGCTATGTGGTAATCCAGATCGATCGTGCCATCATAGTGTTTCATGTTGGGGAAGCTGAACTTCCGAAGTATCTCTACCAGAGCTATCGCGTCGACGAAAGGTGAGTTGGCGAAGCTGCTCGTCGTGTTTTTCCTTATCGGGGCCGACATTCTAATAATGTATTGGATGAGTGCCTCCATCTTAGTGAACCTACGAGCTAAATCAGCGTTAGCCAAGGTAAGGTTAGAGCTTACCAGCTCTGGGTTCGACGAGGTTGAAGGTGATAGGGCTGATGGTGTCCCCTGTGGTAGGACGGTCAGTTGAGTCAAACCATTATTGGTCGTATTAGGGGTCAATACGGGTTACGCCTCTTGGGTCACTCCTAGCAGGTTGTCTCCTTGCATTGTCATCATTTCGACTCGGGGGTTCGACATTATGGGGGATATGGTTGACACCTCCACCCATTACCTATGAGCCATGCTCTCCATTTATGTGGATTGGGTCAATGTCATTAGCTGATATACCTTGATCTTCCAGTCGAACGGTCGAGTATTGTAGAGTGGGAGTAACTTGGTCAAGCGGTGGTGCATAAAGGGTTGATACATTCCCAAATGGTCGAGTGGTTGAGAGAGAGAGTGAACCTTGCTTTAGAGCTCTTGGTTCTCTGCCCTGACTTGTTGGTTCTCCTCCTCGAGAGCTTGAAGTCTCTTATTGTTCTTATGCATCTGAGAGACGAGGAGTTGGAGTTGAGCCTCCATTGTACCATGGCTTGAATCGTCGTGCAACATTGTAGCGTACGGACGTAGAGCTCTAGCTTTGCTCGTTCAATGATCGTCGTGCGCCAAATTGTAGACCAGGAAAATGGTAAGGTGATGATCGGGGCACTACAACCTGTAAAATCAGAGTACACGTGACCTGTAGAACGCTTGGGACACCGGGATGGTGCCGGTTAAATACTCTCCAACGGTCAAGTCAGTAGATTGAAAGATAAATACTTGTAAAATGTAGAGGGAGTTTAGAAATACTTACCATATATCGGAATTTGATCGTCAATGACCGGAGTCTTGGAAGAGTGTTGATCGGTGATGCGAGTGAACGGCGATCATGGCAGTCGGAGTTGACCAAAAATTGCTTGGCGATGGTAGATAATGAATGGTGCAATATTAGAACGGCTAAAGTCTGCTTTGGAGGTTAAAAAGTCTGAGCCATCATTTAGAGTGAGGGTTTGCTTTTTTAGTAGGTGATCTACCCGTTGGAGGGTGGATTATATTCCTAAATATTTCAGCCCAAATCAAGGAGGATATAATTGCCTCTTGACTTAGTCTATCAGACTCAAATTTGAAGTCTGATGGTTATGGCCTAGGGTCAACAGCCGAGGTCGAGGTATGTCCCTTGAGTCGACAGTCGAGGTTGAGTTGTGACTATTAATCGACCAATGAGGTCGAACCATGAGCCTTTGGTCGACCGACATGGTCGAGTCATGATCCTCTAGTCGGCTAACATGCTCGAATGATGACATGGTCGAGTCATGACCCTATGGTCGAGTGACACGGTCAAGTCATGATCTTCTAGTCGACTAACATGCTAGAATGATGACCCTATAAACAAATGACATGGTCAAGCCATGACCCTACTGTCAAGTGACATGGTCGAGTCATGACCCTTTGGTCGAGTGACATGGTCGAGCCATGACCCTTTGGTCGAGTGATGGTTGAGCCATGACCCTTTGGTTGAGTGACATGGTCAAGCCATGACCCTTTAGTCGAGTGACACGGTCGAGTCGTGACACCCGGATCGATCGTCAAGGATAAGGTATGAGACTTGGGTCGACCATTGAGGTTACTGGTCGACATATGGACCTTGCTTTTGGGTCTTGGATATAGGCCGTAATATGATAATTAAGGCCTTTTATTTAATAGACCAATGATTGGACTCAAATAAGTGTTTAGCCATAGAGATTAGTAATATATTTATTTTGGGCTTTGGGCCTATATTACTTCAAGCGTTATATATAGCCTAATTTAGGCTAGACTATGTTTCGGGCTTTGACATCTTGGGCCTGACCAAATTTGGTCACTACACTATACACGGTCGACTATCACCTTGGTAAATGCATATTGCTCCTTGAGCACCATCAAGGTTCAGTCGACTATACACGGTCGACTATCACCTATGTAGACGTATGTTGCTCCTTGAGCACCACCTTGGTAGACGCATGTTGCTCATTGAGCGCCATTAAGGTTTAGTCGACTATATACGGTCGACTATCACCTTGGTAGATGCATGTTGCTCCTTAAGCACCTTCAAGGTTCATTCGAATATCACCTTGGTAGATGCATGTTGCTCCTTGAGCACCATTAAGGTTCAGTAAACTATAGATCGTCGACTATCACCTTAGTAGATGCATGTTACTCCTTGAGCACCATCAAGGTTTAGTCGACTATAGACCATCGACTATCACCTTAGTAGATGCATGTTACTCCTTGAGTACCATCAAGGTTCAGTCGACTATAGACCGTCGACTATCACCTTGGTAAATGCATGTTGCTCCTTAAGCACTATCAAGGTTCAGTCTACTATATACAGTCGACTATCACCTTGGTATACACATGTTGCTCTTTGAGCACTATCAAGGTTCAGTCTACTATATACAGTCGACTATCACCTTGGTATACGTATGTTGCTCTTTGAGCACTATCAAGATTCAGTCGACTATATACAGTCAACTATCACCTTGGTAGACGCGTATTGCTCCTTGAGCACCTTCAAGGTTCATTCGACTATCACTTTGGTAGATGCATGTTGCTCCTTGAGCACTATCAATGTTCAGTTGACTATTTACGGTCGACTATCACCTTGGTAGACGTATGTTGCTCCTTGAACACCATCAAGGTTCAGTCGACTATCATCTTGGTAGACGCGTGTTGCTCCTTAAGCACCATTAAGGTTTAGTTGACTACCACCTTGGTAGATGCATATTGCTCGTTGAGTACCATCAAAGTTCAGTCGACTATGTACAGTCGATTATCACATTGGTGGACGTATGTTGCTCCTTGAGCACCATCAAGGTTTAGTCAACTATCACCTTGGTAGATGCATGTTGCTTCTTGAGCACCATCAAGGTCCAATCGACTATTACCTTGGTAGCGCATGTTACTTCTTGGGCACCTTTAAGGTTCAATCGACTATCACCTTGGTAGACGCATGTTGCTCCTTGAGCACCATCATGGTTTAATCGACTCTACATGGTCGATGGTCACCTTGGTTGACGCATTTTGCTCCTTGAACACCCTCAAGGTCCAATCGACTGACATGAAAAACTTCTTGATATAGGTTCAGGCCTAAAAATCAAGGAGTTTGGGGGCAAGCTATAGTGGCAAAAATCAGTTAAACCCAATTATCGGGCCCAAATGCATATGAAGAATAAAGCCCACTTTATAAGCTCATACGTTCCAGCTACATCAAATAGGCCTAAGGCCTAAGCTCTGGTAAAATCACTTCTCTTGGATTTAAATACAAAGGTCCATAATCAATTAGGCCTCATCCAAAGAAAGCAATATGATCTGAAGCCTAAACCCGAGTCCAAGATACCATCAGTTCAAAACACAAACTGAGTCTAACGTTCAATTGAGGATCACGAGATACGTGCCTACAATCAAGGACGTGATCTCTCACCAACAGACTGACGTGAACACTATAAAAAAAACCACCCTCACTTTGAGTGGCGAGGTATGCAATTGGACATTCTCAGAATTCAACATATTCCGGCCAACTCCAACATCTTGCCTCCGTACCTCCGATCATTGTCGATCGAACATATTACTATCAGGAAGTACTCTTATACTCTACTCTACTGCTTTGTTTATCATTTTCAAATAGTCTACTGACTTGATCGTCGGAGTCCATTCGGCCGGCACCACCCCAGTGTCCCAAGTGATCCACGGATCATTCTTTTATCTTGTTTTGCAGGTTGTAGTGCCCCGATTATCACCCTACCATTTTCGTGGTCTACAGGGGGATTTTGGTTATTTTACACTTTTAAAACGGTCAACGGTCATCTTTAATGATCAACGTTAATGGCAGGAAAGTTAACTGTTAGTTTTTCAATAAGTTGATTCCGCTTGTAAAAAACTAAACCTTAGGTAGGTTAGCTATAATTTGTCCTTTTTATTTCAATTTTTTAAATTTTAAAATTTTTAATTAATTAAAGGTATTTTGGTCTTTTTGTACTTTTAAAACGGTCATCGGTATCGGCAGGGGGTTCGCTGTCAATTTTTTATAAAGTTATTTATATCTGTAAAAGGACAAATCTCAGGTAAATTAGCTGTAATTTATCCTTCTATTTATCTAAAAAAAAAAATATCATTATCAATAACAATGTACATTTACTATATTATGGATAATTTGTTTTTCCAAGTAAATATCATATCTGGTGGACATGAACAACCAACCTTTGACTCCGGTGGATCTTGATCTTATAAGCGACCTACAAGTAGTAGATGAAGGACCAAACGGAGGCTACTACAACACATATCTTCATGCCCACTTGGTGATTATTATGGGTTCTGCCCTGTTAAATGTATAAGAAAATAAAGCTGCGGCCTTATTAACAGTATAATTTTTAATGCAATGATAAGCGTTTGATCAATATAGAAAATTTTATTTTATTAAATTAGTAATTTTTTTTTTTAAAAATCAATTCAAATATATTAATTGTCAAAAGGTTTTCAATTAAACGCTTTAAAATAATATTTTTAAAAGATTTTTATTTGTCTACATGCATAGTAATTGTTGTATTTGGATGGTGGGTGCAGTTACAATACATACCTAAAATGAAAGGTAAATTATAATAAAATACTCTGACATTTGATTATATTATAAAAAAATTATGAGTTTAGTCTGAATTATACAGTACTTTATCGTTAATTGACTCAGTCAAAACTAACAATTTAACTTTAACTTATGTGTAAAATTACATAACTACATCTGATTAAAATATAAAAATATTAATATTGAATATCAAAATAAAAAAGAAAAAAATTTAAAAAATTAAAGGAATCTCCACTGTCCATCAAGATTGATGGACAGTGAAGATCATATTGAAATTTTTTTAATTTTTTTTAAAAATAATTAAAAGAATATTGATGGGATAGATTGGAGATTGGATTTCCACCTTCCATCAAGATTGATCGACGGTAAATATCCAATCTCCCAACCAAAAATAATTAAAAAAAAATTATAGAAATATCCAGATGATCCAAAGATGACGACCTATCGTTACCATCTTTGGGCTGGAACCCAATGATGGAGAGCCGATCTCCAGCAAATTCAATTTTCTTTTTGTCCTTTTTCTTTTTTTTGGGTGGGGTCCAATCTCAACCTCCACCATCAAGTTTTTTTTTTTTTCCTTCTTTTAATTTTTTTTTTCAAAAAATTACCTTTTTAAATTTTTTTTTAATACGATCTCTACCGTTCATTAATCTTGATGAACGGTAAAGATTCATTTAATTTTTTTATTTTTTAAAATAAAGAATAAGAGAAAATGACCATATTATCCTTTTAACTACTAGTTGACCGTCAACATTAATATTCAACCAGTTAGTTAAGGGTACTAATATATAATTAAAACTAAATTTATATTTTTATTGTAATATAAATAAATATTAAAATATTTTATTATAATTTGCTTATGAATAAATGACGTGAGGTAAAGAAATCGACGTTGGAATGTCTTTAATCACTCTCGAGAACATTAATAATGCACTTGCTTTCTTTTGGAGGTTACAAATCAATGGACTCTCTTCAGAGTGTCATCATTAGTTTTGACTTTGGACTATTTTTCCTTTTCTTACTAAAACATTCTCTCTCATATAAATATAAATATAAATATTAATCAAAGATGTTTTTTAATAAGTCAAATTTATATATGATGTAAAATTATACCTAGACAAATATAAAAGGGAAGCACAAGAACTAAAATAAAATATACTTTTAATAAATAATCTAAAAATGCTAATATATAGTTTCCATAAATATATTTTTAGAAGATTAATTTTATGAGTGGGAATAAATAATGTCAGTTTAAATCAATTATGTTAGTTTATTATGTTGCAACAAATAAAAAAAAAAAATTATAGATTCAGGGGTATATTCAATCTAGAATTGATTATAATTTAAAAGTGCGTCATAATCTAAATGTATTTAATTCAGATTTGTAAGGAATTTGTCGAAATCTGAATATATTTAATTTAATTTTACAAACTTTTAAAAAGTTCAACGAAATTTGAGTGTAGTTAATTCAAATTTTTATAAACTTTTAAAAAGTTCATCAAAATCTAGGTGTATTAAATCCAGATTTTTAATGAATCTATCGAAATCTAAATGTATTCAAAAAGTCATAAACTTTACAGAGTTTGTTTAAATAATTAAATTTAATTAATTTTAGTAGATTTTAAAATGAAAAATTATATGACAAATTTTCTTTTACTCCCCATTGAATTTGATAGATTTTAAACTATTATTAATTAAATACTATTTTTTAAAAAACAAATCATTAAAAATCAATTAAATTTTTAACATAAAAAATTATTTTGAATTATTTATTTTTGATTATTTGGTATTATTAAAAATGCCCTTTTATATCTACTGGGATAAGTTTAATATTCAAGTTTCTCTTAAAAATGTTTTCAAATTTAAAAAAAAAAAAAATTGACTCAAATATTTTCACAATATTTTAGATATTTCACCACTCTTTTATTAAAGAAACTTTAGTTTTATTCTTTTTTTATAATTCACCGCCATAAACTAGCCTAAAAGAACTGTTTTTAAATTGCTATCATCACAAAACATTTTGTTAAAAACATTATTGAAACTCCACTAGTAAACGATCTACTATAAAAGCTTTATTTGAAAAACCATTTCAAACACACCCTTTAGTAATTTTTTTTTTTTTTTTTTAATTTTGACTTAAGTTTCTAGATTGTATCAAATGAGATTTAGGGATATAATCAAAATTATAGAAAAAAAAAGAAAAAAGAAAAAAGCAAGAAGATTTGTATATGGATTCTTTAGGGGTAGGGTAGGGGGTAGGAAAACAAGTATGAAAACATGAGGACCCCCCAATAGACTTTACTACCATCGCATGGCCAACAAGCAAAATCATGGTCTTGTCACAACTACAAATCGAGGGAAAACAACTTCATTACATTACTCACCAGTCAACACCTCTTTATCTTTTTGTCTCCCAAAGAATCCCATGACTAATTATTATTTATATCAAACCATATACAAAATGAACATCTTCACACACTAAACTAAATATTACTAGTCGTATAGACTCAATTGCTGTTGTCAGTCTTTCGCGCATGGAATGCCAATAAATATCTTCATCAAACGACCTTGATACTGGCATATAAAAATGTCATCCTCATCAAACATGAGAATCATTGATAAATTTCAAGTGAATATCTTGTTACCACTGCAAGTTTTGATGTAGAGAAAGGAATGACATGGTGTCAGGCAGTGTCCAACCATCTGACTGAATTAACATCCCAATAATATTACAACCTCCTTCAAACTTTTACTCATCTTTCAGCTTTTATATTTCATCTAATCAATCAAACCAGCCTCTTCCTGTGATCTTTACACAAGAAATAAAACAATATATAAGCAAACAAAACAAAATACTATTACTAACACTTTTAACATCTTTAATTTATACCATCAAATTATTACAAAAAGCCATCTCATAACAACAAATAAAGTTTCTATCAACTGTTATGATTCTCATTACTGTTTATTAAACTCTCTTGTGCGTTTTACTGGCAAAATACTAAGCTGTTATCTAACTCAGATTGTCTGTCTTCTAGAAAATATACAACGTTCATGAATTCTATGCTATCATGGCTTTAGGACACAGAGCAAAACATTAACATCATTTTTTATTCCTCATTAAGAATTTTGATATTAACATTAACTTCCCAGTCAGTATTTCCAACCCTTGTGTAAATAATACTGCCACTCGATAGACTCGGTAACAAGTACAAACCCTATTCACGGATCAAGGCTCTAGGCTGAGTAGCAGAATTTTTATTATGAGCCCAAACAATAGATTCAATTTATTCAACTAAAAAGATGAATAATATTAGACATATCATCACGCCATGACTCTTTTAACATTTCTTTAAACTATTAAATGCTCTACAATACAATTAGTTCTGGAGTGTTCCAACACTATAAGTAGGAGTGTGCATATCAAATTACTAGGTGATGGGTGCATTGCATATCATATTTATAGTAAATTTAGATTTGTTAGTTCTTGAATTTAATAATTATGGTTAATTAGAGTTATTTTAGTGTAACAAATTATATAGATTGGAATTTGGAAAATAATTGTCTAATGTTGCTCTCAATTATTTAAATAGATCATTGAAGAAAAAATGCCCATTTAGGTGTGACTCTGTAGCCACATTGGAGATTTTACAAGTAGAGTTTTTAAAGAAAAGCCGTTAATCGTTTGGTTGTCAATCAAAAAGCTTGAAATGATATGATTAACAAAAAAGACACGATTTTAAATGTTTTTATTTGAACTTCTCCGAATACACATAAAACAACTTTTTTAATCGTTCAAAAGCTCTAATAAAATGACAATCAAACGATAAAAAAAAAAAAAAAAAAACTGAAAAGAGCTTTTAGAATTAAAAAAAAACAGCTCTTTTAGCCAAGTACACTAAGAATGTTTGCGGTGTAATATTCTTTTCATTTTTTTTTTCTTGTGAACGAAAACGGTTATATTGAACAAATGGCTTTACAAGAGAGAGCAAGCTGTCCTTAACAATAAAGAAAGAAACAGCTTCCAAAGTAACAAAAAAAATAAAAAATAAAAAATGTACAAAAGCCACAAAGAAAGCTCCAAGGATGAGCAAAATCAGACCCTAAAAAACTAGAGCAGCTTCCTAGTTAAGGTGTAATATTTCTTTTACAAATGGGACGCACTGGTTTTTTCCTTCATTTATGGGTCTTTTTTTTTAAAAGTATTCTTCACGTAGACCATTGGTAGTAAAGGAAGAAAATTATTTAGAGAACCATGATATAAAAGCAAGATTAGAGAATGGGAAGGGCAGCGACCACATATGAGAGTTCCATATACAGAGAAGTGGCTGCTTGAAGCTAGGAGAGCTAGAGCCAAAGTGCAATTTGAGACCTCAAGGAGACTTGGAGCTGGGAACAAAAAGGGAAAGCGGCCGTGTTTCTCTCCTGGTTCCAATTTCATTTATGTAATTTTCTTTTCATATCATCTACGTCCAGAAAGCCGTATGCTTTGGAAGAATTTATTAGTTTTCTGTTATGTTATTAATTCCAATGTTGTCAAATTGTAAATTGATTTTCTATTTTCCAGTATCGTAAGATACATCAACAATTTTTTATAATTTTTAAAATTATATATAAAAAAAGGTAAAAGACTCATATTTGCTCAATATCCAAAATATTCATAAGCATAACTAAAAAATTTCATCATTAATCAATTTCAAATAAAGAAAAAATAATAAAAGTTCAGCAATCTTTATCCCTTCAAGTGACATCAATCAAAATCATATTCAAAATCGAAACTAGTCTTCATTATCAACTGCTATAAGCTCATGCCTCTTTTAATATTTTTAATTTTTTTTTTCCTTTTTGGGTTTTGACTACTTCACGCCTCTTTTCATATTTTAGGGTTTCTTTTTTTGTTTTTTTTCCTTTTGTTTTTTTTACTGCTGCTATTATGCCTCTTTTAATATTTTAGGTTTTTTTTTTTTCACCTTCTGGGCTTTTGACGGCTCCTGTCACGTTTACATTAATATTTTAAGGTTTTTTTTTCCTTGGGTTCTCTGTTAATGTTTTGGGATTTCTTTTTCTTTTTTTCCTTTTGGATTTTTCTTTTTTTTCCATATGTGCTGTATCGCACCCGTATCACAAGTTTCAAGGATTGAATCGTAAGATACTTTAACATGACCGACACACCCTTTTATTTGTATTGTCTTATAAGAAAATCGATACGTATAGTAAGATACGTAACGTCTATAGTAAGATACAAACAACACTAATTAATTACCAAACATTAAACTCTTAAAGTTTTATGATTCTTACTTAAGCTAGTAATTGAATATAGAACCCTTTTTATCTTTAATATCATGTATTATTGATAGTTAAGTGTATATTACATTGACTTGTGCTTGGGTTTGTATCATCTAATGTAATTTCCTTTGAATCTTTGTTTTTCATTGAAATGGATCACATAGAATGCTTAGCAAGCACACCGTTAAGCGAAGGACCTATTTTAGATTTAATAACTCGGCTTATTGCTAAATTCATGAGATGACACTAAATTGAGTTTTAATTATCACTCTAATTTTGGAAATTGATAAATACTCAAAAATTAAGTAATTGATAGTAATGGATTCCGACCCCTTGGTACTCATTCGTTGATTTTTTTATGTAATTTAAGTTTATTTAGTTCCATAAATCACAATTTCTTAGAAAATTAAATTTGGTTAACTAGGTTAGAATTAATTTAATTAGATTAAAATCAACTTTCCATTCTTTTTTAAGCAATCCCTGTGGGTTAAACCTTGCATTTGCATTTGCATATGCTATGCTACAATAAATTCATGCCACCATGCACTTGTGAGTAATTTAAAATTTGACAACCCTAGGGTTCCAACATCAACAACACAGGTTTTCCATCTTATTCAATGAAAGAAATAAAGATACTGCAACGGGAAAGACACTACACTATGATGGACAGGCATTCAAATGCATTCAACCAAATGGATCATATAATAAACAAAAAAGCCTAAAAATTTATAAATGAAAATTTCTAAGCAATTAAACAACCCCAATCATAATATAGATTTTCTCCATTTATTTGATCACTAAATCATATGACAAATTTTGAAATAAAAGATCATCCAACAAAAATTAAATCAAAATCCAATGTATTCAGTCAGTCATGCAGCTTCAACATACCTTTTTGCTGGTCTCTTCCTTGAAGCAATGTCTAAACATGCCTTCAGTTCTTCAATGCTCATGATATCCTTGGAATTACATTTCAATAAACTGCAACAGTCCATTAATGCAGGTTCAGCCAAGGCTGGAATAAGTGACAAATCTTTAACCTTTCCCTTAATGTTTTCCATCACAATGAGCCCTGCACAAGAGTAGGAAAGGAAATAAACAATGAGAAATATCATAACTAAGAAAATCAGCAAATTATTTTGGCAACACAAATCAAATTTCAGATATGCACCTATCTGGATCTGTCACCCTAAGGGCAACATTATCTACTATAAATAACCCATTCTATTGAGGTATCAGACATCTTCACACACTCACGATTTTTACTGTTTTATTTAAGCTTTCTTTTCTTCTAGCAAGGAATCTCCGGGGTAGCTACTATTCCGGTCCACATTCTGACTTGGGCGCAGGAGTGTGATCGCCGGAACCATCCGGCATCACCCAGACCTCTTTTCTCTTGCAGGAAATGGACCAAGGAAGGAGGAAGTTTAATTTGATTTGTGTGAGGATCCAGCAATACTTATACCACATATTGTTCATTCATGGCTTAACTTTATTTATTCTTGTCTAAAGGAATCCTCCTAGATTTTTTATCCTTCTTTTCTGGTTAGCACATTTTTTTGTGTGTTAACAACCATTATGCAGAAAGAATAGTAAATATACACAAGACTGCATTGTACTTGCTGATTGAGTTGTATTAATACTTTTTGTCTTTTTCTTTTCTTTTTTTAATACCTAGAACTTTCCCAACCTTCCCTAGTTCCTCGGATTCTAAACTAGGACTTGTAGGAGTTAATATACTAGGTAGGTAACCCCAAAGAGTAACGAAGGCACGACTTCTTTATTGAAAGTACCACCCTTCAACCACTAGGTCAACCTCTTGGGGTTGAATTTTTTTAATTAAAAGAAATTAATTTTATAAAACATTTTTTATCAAAAACACAAGTATTCAAACTTTTAAACCCTTTGCAATACACATAGAAAAGTGATATAATTGCCTTTCTAATAGTATATGAGCATATTTTACAAACTCGAGTTTTACTTGTCCTGATAATATTTAAACTCCTAACATCAAAAAAGCATTAGAAATCATAACAAATCTTAACCAAAATCAATTGTATATTAAAGTAAAGACCCACTAACAAACTGAAAACTAAGCAATTACACCAATATTTCTCAAGCTATTATGATTTCTCATTTGAAATTTCTAATATTTGAATTCGAATTCTATTTATTTTGGATTCTATTTTCTATATATGCTTTGTTCAATCATCCACTTTGGTATCTTATTGAACAAAAATGGTGATATTCTTCCTCCATTGATCAAGAATTTTGATTTTTGGTAAGTATTATGATCAGAATAAAACCAAATTCTTATGGTCCTTTCAACTCAAAATCACTAAGTGTGCTGCAATTAATTGAAGGCCTAATATCTTATAAAGAAGAGAGTTTTGAGTATCTGTGTACACAGAAATAGAATTGTACTTTTTCACAAATTGAAGTAGCAAGTCTAAAATTTCATAGAAAGTTGTTCAAATTGTTAACACTAGAATGGATTGCAGGATATTGTAGCATGTCTAAAATTTCATAGAACATTGTAAAGACTAGAATGGTTGGAATGTTGGAGAATTTCAGCAGGAAAGAATATCCATGATACATGAGGTTCAGAGAAATAGCTAAATTATATCAACCGAAACCCTTGATCATGATGGTAAAAAAAGGATGAACGATTTCCAACTAATAATTGATTTTCAAATGATCAATGTAGTAAGACAAAAGAATTATATTATTTCATACTCTTTATAAAACTTTACATGCGAGTCAGGTTCAATGAGACAACTCAATCACTATATATGATGAAAGACATACCAAGGGCTCGAAGCATCTTCAAATCAAATTTATTAGCTAGATCTTCATGGCCAATGATTTTCGCACGTTGTAAAACTAACAGTTTTAAGCTAATTAGCATATCCTGCAAAATAAGAAAAATTGACTTCTTCAATCAAGGAAATTACACAGGCACGCCAAATAGACAAGAACATATTCGAAAACTTACAAGCTCGGATTCGGATAGAGAACAAAGCCAACTCACATCTTCAATCCTGTTTTTACCCAATAATTCTCTCATCTCCTCCAATTTCATGCGCCCTCTATCCTTCTCTCTATCGCCTTTGCAGCTCAACTCTGTTTTTCGTGAGAATAAACCCATGAACAAGAGTACAAACACAATAATAGATAATTTACAAATTTTTAAGAATTTTTTTATTTTTTTTTTAAAAATATAATACTGTCTTCTCACCCTAACCGACCAAAAACCGTAAAAAAATATTCATATTATTCTTATTTATCAAAATAATTTTCTTAAAAGAATTAAAATATAAAAATTTTAATACAAAAGATATAGGTTCCATGTTTTATTTTGAAAAAATGGTTTCATGAAACTCACAATAAACACTGTAACACCATCAACCCAGAAAATACAGTCAAAACATTCCATTCCAATTCACAACAACACACACATACATTTAACAAACAAAATCCAGTCCACTCACTAAAATCACACACTATTACTTCGTCTTCTAAATCGTAAAAAATTGAAATAATTCGGATTTCATAAAAATTGAAAGAATACAAATTTGGTTTCATTATTTCTTGAAACTCAACATTTTGATTATGGTTTCACGTACTACTAACAATCTTACAATCTTTCATGAAACTCATTTTTTTTTATACATTTTTTAACATTCAATCAACACCCAAACACCAACAAATTCGGAAATTTTACCTTCAAATAGGATGAATTCTCTTCTCCTACACTAGGAACAGCATCACCAGACCGAACCCGTGCACGGCTTTCTCTCGCTTCTGCTTGTTTCTCTTTCTACCTGAACAAATTTCATTATGCAGCAATTGTTTCATTTTCTGAAGTATTTTCAAAGTGCAATAATTTTGATAAATGACAGATTATGCAGCAAAGTGATATAAAGACTAGGAAGCACGAGCATGAAACCTAAGAAAAGCTTATGCTCTGCATAATTGGTTGGAGTATACGAAAGAAAATTTGTAACTTTAGACAGGCGCCGTGATTGCCCTTTTGACCAATTGTATGCCTATTAGCCTATATATTCTTGGCAGCAAAATGGAGAATGTGTGAGTTTGGTCAAAAGATATGGTCTTCATTCATACATTCTCACCAGATAGTCTAACTATGAATCTAATACATAATGTTTAAAACACAATATGCAGTTCTTTCATCTCTTCCATCATTTATAATTGCTAGTCTTGAATATCCAAATGTGATGATTATCTTAAGTATACACATACTCATATTTACACATCAAGAACTTGTTTCTTGTGACGACTAAACAAATTCATATCCTAGCCTTCTTTACACACAATTGAAATGTTGTTTCTCAAGCAAGACAATTAAAATTTATAAAGTATTACTCCAAATGTACAATTAGTACGCAACATTTATATGTATACTAGAAGCATTCAACTCAGAGCCACATAAAACAATAAATATTTACGAAAAAAAATTACACGATTCAACTTCTATTTCTAGTTTTTCTTGACAACCAAACAGGGGCATGTAAAATTATAGCAAACACACGCACTGATCCGCACCAAAAATTCAAATAAAAAAAATAAAAACCCATAACACTATAAGAAAAAAAGAATTGAAGCTTAATCTAAAACCCAGAAAGAGGAAAGAGCAGAAGTACACATTACAAGACATAAACTTCAATAAATGCAAACAACAACCAAACCCACAACAGAAAACATGTATATCTAAGAAATAAAGTGAACATGGCATAAAAATCAATACTGCAAACAACAACCAATACCTACAACAGTAAACATGTATATCTAAGAAATAAAGTGAAGAAAATCAACCTTCAAACTGCAAAAAAAAAAAAATTTACCCGACCGGCCCCGTTCTCTCTTCAGCTTCACCCTAGTGGAATGAAGATATCGAGCACCCGGACCTCGTTGGACCTCTCCGACTTCTTGGATCTCTCCGGCCGACCTCTGTCTCCCTCGGCTTGTCTATTTCTCTCTCTAGTTTTTTTTTCTCTCTAGAAGCTCTCAGCTGTTTCAAACAATCAAGTTTCAGAAACTAGGTTTATAAGGTTTTATTGTAATTTGATAAGTATAACTGTATAAGGTTAAAAATAATCTTTTATATAATTAGAAGATTATTTTTAAATTTATCTCTGTTCACCGAAATCTAAGAGCATCCCATTGTCTGCTACGTTACCAATTTTAAGTTTTATTTTTAAAAAGTGGATCTTTTCATCTTGATTTTATTATAATACGTCTTTTTTTTTTCACAATACAACTAAATTAAAAATGATAAATTACATTCACTTTTTAACTTTTTTTTTAAATAATTATTACTCTTTATTAAAATATAATATATATATTATAAATTATATAATATATTTTAAATATTAATAATTATTTAACAAATTATAATTAACTTAAAACAAGATAATAATATTAATTAAAAATTATAGTAACTGAGGGCAACGAGTTTGAATTGCAAAATATAATTTTTTATTCATAATTTTTTTCATCGATTATTCGTTTTTTTCTCTAACTAAATTTATAATTACACATAACTATATATATTATAAAAAGTTAAATTTATAAAAAAAAATTAATGTTATCATTCAAATTATTTTAATTTTATTAAAATAATTTTTTATATTTTTTTATTATATATATAATAATATATTAAAATTAAAATTATATATATACATATATATATGTATATATATATATGTATATAAATACATGCTGTAACACCCCCTGATCCGACCCGTCTGAATCGAATCAATGAGCGTTAATCGATTTCAAAACTTTTCTAAACTTAATTTATATGTTGAAAACTTTTGTAAAACCAACAAATATTGTCATATTTAAAATACTTTACAGTGAGCCCATCACTATTATAAAAAAAAAACTTTGTCAGAGTTTTCTCTGTTTTTTTTACTTTCCAAAAATCCTATTTTCCACAAAACTCAAACAATATAATATCAAACACTTCAAAATTCATTTCTCAATCATTTGCGCACTCTTCCATATAGTGCAACTTCCTCAAACATTTTCAATAAAATAAAACATAATTACTAGTTACAAAACTTTGAAAAACATAAATTATTATATAAATATTTACAAAAATCATATATTACAACTTTACAAATTTCTGTATATGCATGCTGAAATAAAAATTATACAAACAAAGTTTAAATAAAACTACTCAAGTAATGTGACTCTGAATCCTCGTCTGCAGCTATTACTCGTTCAGTCTTTTTCTCCACTGGTATCTCTACTACCTACGCGTGATAAAATCAACGCGCTAAGCAATAATGCTTAGTGGGTGTACACTAAAATAAGTTCAATATCATATAAAACAATTGAACTAAATTTCAGAAATACATATTAACGTACGTACATTCATAAAACAAACATAATATTTCAAATACTGAAACTATATTAATTAAAACATTTTCCAATATTTCTGGATTGAAATCTCAATAAAATTTATTTATTCCAAAATCATTTCATAGTTTTCACTAATTCCATTTTTTTTATTTCTTAACTGAACCTCTGATATACATAACAGGGTTTTACAGGACTGGATTACGGGTTTATACAGTCGGGTTTCCCATTTCAAAATGAAATGGTATCTCTATATACACAGTCGGTTTCCCACTTCAGAATGAAATGGTATCCCTATTTACACAGTCGATTTCCCACTTTAGAATGAAATGGTATCCGTATATAATCAGCATAATCATCAGGAATCTGAGTACAGTACTGCTAAGTAGGGGTGGGCACAAAAATCGGTTCGAACCGTATTCGAATCGTATTCGTACCGTTTTTTATAGTTCGAGTTGGTTTAGGATTTGTATTCGGTTCGGTTCAGTTTCAATTTGAAAAAAACTGTCAAAAAACGGTTCGGTTCGGTTTGACCCCTCCAAAACCGGTTTTATCCGTTTGACCCGTACTATTTAAAGAAAAATTAAAAACCCTAAAATCATTTTGTACCCTAAATTGATTTGTCTGCTAACTCTCTTCTCTCTCTCTCGCGGCTGTCTTCGTTCCTCTGCCTCTCTCTGCGCCGTTAGTCTTCGTCCTCTTGGTTCAGCTGCTCGCACGCCGTTCGTCCTCGCGGTTCAGTAGCTCGCGCTCCGTCGCTCGCACGCCGTCTCCCTCTCGCACGGTTATCGCTGGTCTTCTCGACGGTTCAGCCGCTCATCTTTCTGCTGTCCCTGTGTAGAGGTCTGTCTCTTTCTGCTGTCCCTGGGTGCTGGTATATGTTTATATTGAAAGGTTTATATTGCACAAGTTATTCATTTGGTATATGTTTGCGAATGAGGATTATTTTGCTTGATTTATAAAAAACTGCTCTGCTTGTATATATCATTTCTGCTGTCCTTGAGTGATGACAATTTATCAGTTTGTTGCTTGTATTTAATGTTTATCAGCTTGTTGAGGTATTAAACTGATGACAATCAAAGATGTGTATGGACTAAAATTGAAAAAAAAGAAGAAGAAGCATAAATATAAACAAACATACAAGAAAAGAAAGAGAGTAGCTGGTGGGTATGTAAATGTATAAGGAAAGTACAGAGAAACCAGAGTTGGTTATGGAAGAATATGTTGGAGTGACAGACAAGACTCAAAGAGAGATGGTACGATGTACAGAAACAAGTGAAGGTGGTGTGTCCACCACTGGGTCATTTTAACTTAATCAATGTTGTCATCTGTTGAGACTGGATTGATATTCATGGTCACAACATACTACGTCACCTATGATATAAAAAATACCTGTATAAGATTTTCAGGCATGCAGTCTTTGTCCCTTTTATTATCTATATGCATCTCATATGGGATACATATTGTTGCTTGTGGTTCTAAATAACTTGCTTCCTTGTGATTCTAGGGAGAGCTTGTAAAGGTCTTTGCCAATGAGCATAAGAAGATCACTTGTGGTAAGTAATGGTTCTGCCATTCCTTCTGGTTTCGGATGAAAGTTTGTGCATCTCATCTCAGAATGCATGGCTTTCATTGTGTACTGTGTACGATTTGAAATTGAGATGTTTGTAAATTCCTTAAAGAACTGTACACTTGCAGTCAATTGTAAGTGTTGCTTATACATTAGTTATTGTATATCATCAGTTACACTTTTTATGAATCCCATTTTTTATCTTCTTATGCTCTTGGACAACTAAAGCTTATTGATATACTTAATGTATTTTCTCTTATGACATTGTTCTTTGCTTGGGCTTTCAAATAATGCAAGTTTGCTCATCTTAGTTGCTAATTTGTTCCCATCGCTGTTCACAGATCCTGAGATGCAGAAGTGCATAGAAAAAACTCTTTATAGCTAATATATAAGTTATGTTTATTAATTAATATATAAGTTAACTAATTTTGTTTATTGTTTTATTTATTTGTAATGTAGAGATAGATAATGCAAGTGGAGTGATATGTGAACCATTAGAGGACAATTGAGGAGTGTTTAGTTTTGTTTTAAATTTTTAATTGTTGAATTGTTTTGAATATTGTTTTGGATTATTATGATTTCTGGACTGTTTATACACAATTTTATGGACTGTTTTGGCCTTTTGGATATTTTAAATTTTGTACTATGTGTTGATTTCTCGATTGTTTTTGAATGTTGTTTTGAATTTATTATTGTTTATTTATTTATATGATAATTTAAAAATAGTTACAGTACCTTCAAAATAAAAAAA
Organism: Xanthoceras sorbifolium; assembly: GCA_003430845.1. Taxonomy (NCBI): domain Eukaryota; kingdom Viridiplantae; phylum Streptophyta; class Magnoliopsida; order Sapindales; family Sapindaceae; genus Xanthoceras; species Xanthoceras sorbifolium. Next base: position 22,051,208 of record CM010618.1, read on the forward strand.
AATAGTAACAGCCAATTTTAAAGTTCAGTATTTTATTAACAGTACAACACCCTTTTTAGGCCCAATAGTTGGGTTTTAGGCCCAATATGTCAACTATGTTAAAATTTAATAGGCCCAATATGCTAATTATGTTAAAATTTAAATATATGATAAAAGTCCATTTTAGGCCCAAAACCGTATGAACCGAATCGAATCGAACCGTATTTTTTTGGTTCGGTTCGGTTCGAGTTTGCCCTCCTATTCGGTTCGGTTCAGTTTTGATTTTTAAAAAACCGTGACTATTCTGAGTCTGTTCGAGTTTGCCTAAAACCGTGTCGATTCGAACCGTGCCCACCCCTACTGCTAAGTGCACCCAATTGATATGTTAACATCCTATATTCATAATTCCCTATACATATATCAGAGCCATTATTCAGGAATTCCAAATATTGTAAATCATCAAAAATCAATGTTCAACGATTCAAAACATTCAAAACATATAAGTAATAGGAAACTGAACATAACAGTATATTTCGGAAATTAAAATCATTAAACTTAACATAAATTATATTTTTATAATTCAAAATCATTTTCAAAAATTATTCACAAATAAGTTCAATCAAAACTAACGAATAATATGTGTACACCAACTTGGATACCGTTTTTCCGAAACTTTATTTTTTGGATTTCCTTTTTCTCTTCTTCTTTCTTTCTCCTCTCCTTCCTTTCTTCTTCTTCTTCTCCTTCTCTTCTTTCCCTTTCCTTCTTTCTCTTCTTCTTTTTCTTCTTCTTTTTCTTCCTCTTCTTCATCTTCTTTCTCTTTTTCTTTTTGTTCTCTCGGTCTCTCTTTCTTTTCTTTTTGCTTCTTCATGAAGTTTCCACAGCCTTCTATTTTTTTTTATAAAATTTTGGTCGTCGCGACCGGGTATTGCGACCTGTGGTCGCGTCACTTGTTTGGGGAAACTCACTGGAGAACCCTAATTGCGAAATTCATATCGTTTTCAAATAACCTTTAAAAATTATGAAACTTTCTAGAACTCATATTAACATCTTGTAAAACCATCATATAAAATTTCGTAATTTTCTGAGCAGTATAACTTGTTAAACAATGATTTGAACGGAAACTACGTTTGAAAACAAAACTTTTCCAGCAATTCTATTAAAGATTCGAAATTCATAACAAATTCAATACTAAATATTTTTAAGCGAAACGAATTTCTTTAGAACCATTTAGATGTCTAGTTTACATAATATAAAACTAATTTACCAAAACCAAACATATGTTCATAATAAAAGTTCCGAAATTAGCACTGGTCAGTTAAAACTATACATAATTTTATAAAATTGAAACTAAAAACTCAACTAGAATGCTTTTAGATTTTTTACCCAATCAAAATCCTAATATTGAATCACTAAGCATATAAGTATAAAAATACATAAAGTATTAATAACACACCTTAAAGATCTCTTTGTCCTTCTTGATTAAAAAAACACATTCTTTAGATTTTGGTAACTTCAAGAGATGAGAGTTTTTTTTTTTTTTTTTCCTTGAGCCACACATACAAGAGGTAAAGAAGTAGGGTTTCTTTTTCTTTATAATAGTATTTAAAAGGAACCCTAAAGGGTTCAAAAATACTTTATTTAGATAAAGGTCCAATATTTCTCTTAAATTTTAAAGAGTTTAAAAAAAAACAATATCAATTATTTTATTAATTACAGTTTAAACTAAATACATAAAGGTATGTTATTAAAACTTAAATGCTTAGGACACATATTGGGTTTATTTAAATTTGGGTATTACAGCATCTACCCCCTTAATAGAATTTTTTCCTCGAAATTAGACACACCTTGTCAATCAAATAGTTGTGGATACTTGACTTGTATTGCATCCTCACGCTCTCATGTTACTTCCTCAACGGAATAATTCCTCCATAATAGATTTAAAGGTTATCTTCTTGGTACGCAATTCTTGAATCTTTCGATCCAAGATCCGAATAGGTACTTCTTCATAAGTAAGGTCATCTCTTAATTGAAGCGGTTCATAACTGATTACATGGGAAGGATTTGGAATGTATTTTCGAAGTATAAACACATGAAAGACATTATGAACTCTAGTTAAAGCTGGCGGAAGTGCCAACTTATAAGCCAAATCTCCAATCTTCTCTAAAATCTCAAATGGGCCCACATATCTCGCCCTTAGCTTGCCCTTCTTATAGAATCTCATAACACCTTTCATTGGGGCAACCTTAAGGAATACATTATCACCGACTGGAAACTCTAAATGTTTCTTGCGATTATCAACATAACTTTTCTGTCTAGTCTGTGCGACCTTCATTCTCTCCCTGATTTTCTCAATAATTTTACAAGTTTGCTAAACAATCTCAAGATCTAACATTTTTCTTTCATCAACCTCATCCCAATGAACTGGAGTTCTACACTTCCTTCCATAAAGGGCTTCATAAGGAGACATACGAATAGTAGATTGATAGCTGTTATCATAGGAGAACTCCACCAAAGATACATATTTCTCCCAACTACCTCCAAAGTCCAATACACAAGCTCACAACATATCCTCCAAAATTTGAATAGTTCTTTCAGACTGTCCATCCGTCTGAGGATGAAAGGCAGTGCTGAAGTTCAAATGAGTAACCCAAGCTTTGTGCAAGCTCTTCCAAAATGTAGAGGTGAATTTTGGATCCCTATATGAAACAATAGAGTTAGGCACTCCGTGAAGTCTCACTATCTCGTCAATGTATATCTGAGCATATACCTCTATTGGAGAACCTATACGTATCGGTATGAAGTGCGTAGATTTTGTCAATCTATCAACAATATCCCAAATAGCAATATAGCCCTTTTATGTTCGAGGTAATCCCACAACAAAATCCATGGCTATATCTAACCATTTCCACTTAGGCACAAGCAAAGGTTTTAGCAAACCAGACAGTCTCTGATGCTCTGCCTTTACTTGCTGACAGGTTAAACATTGCTCCACAAACTTCGCTACATCATTCTTCATATTGTTCCACCAATGATGAGCCCGAAAATCATGATACATTTTTGTACTGCCAGGGTGCACTGAGTACAAGGATTTATGAGCTTCAGTTAAGATCTCATTCTTTAAATCATTACTGTTAGGCACACAAAGTCTTCCTTCATACGGTAACACTCCATCGCCAGAAACACTAAAACCAACTCTCTTTCTAGAAATAACATCTTCTATGATCTTCATCAATTGTGCATCACTCAACTGCTCCTGTTTAATTCTATCCATTAGCGTAGGTTGCACTACCAACATGCCCACAAAACCATCGCTATCAACTTTTATCTCTTAAATACTAAGGTTCTCTAAATCCCACACAATTTCCTTTTGGATAGTAATCAAAGTAGCCATACTACCCGTAGACTTCCTACTTAGTGCATCAGTTATCACATTTGCCTTGCCCGGATGATAATTGAGCACACAATCATAATCTTTCACTAACTCAAGCCATCGCCTTTGTCTCATGTTTAACTTTTTCTAGTAAAGAAATATTTAAGGCTCTTATGGTCTGTGTAGATCTCACACTTTTCACCATACAGATAGTGTCTCCAAATTTTAAGAGCAAACACCACAGCGGCTAACTCCAAGTCGTGGGTAGGGTAGTTTAACTCATATGGCTTCAACTGACGAGAAGCATAAGCCACTACCTTACAATTTTGCATCAGACCACAACCGAGTCTTTTAATAGACGCATCACGATAAATCATGTATCCACCAGTTCCTGAAGGAATAGTTAGTACTGGAGTAGTGACTAACCGTTGTTTGAGCTCCTGAAAACTTGTCTCACAGTCATCAGTCCATATGAACTTAACGTTCTTCCTCGTTAGCTTGGTTAAGGTTGTAGCTAACTTGGAAAATCCTTCAACAAACCGTCTATAGTACCCAGCCAATCCCAGAAAGCTTCTGACTTCCTTCACATTGGTTGGTCTAGGCCAATTCACCACAGCCTCAACCTTACTAGGGTCAACTGAAATTTCTTTTGATGACATAACATGCCCCAAAAATGCAATTCGATCCAACCAAAACTCACATTTGGAAAACTTTGCAAATAAACGCTTTTCTCGAAGTATATGCAAAACCTGCCTCAAATGCTCTTCATGCTCTTCTTGGCTTCTCGAATAAATTAAAATATCATCAATAAAAACAAATACGAACCTATCCAAGCAGTTTTTGAAGACCCGATTCATGAGATCCATAAAAGCAGCAGGTGCATTTGTCAATCCAAATGGCATCACCAAAAATTCGTAATGCCCTTACTTAGTTCGAAAAGTAGTTTTAGGGATATCTTCTTTCTTGACATTCAATTGGTGATAACCAGATCGAAGATCAATTTTTGAAAACACGCTCACACCCTGAAGCTGATCAAACAAGTCTTCAATTCTAGGAAGATGATACCTATTTTTCACAGTAACACGATTAAACTCCCAATAATCAATTCACAATCTCATACTGCCATCCTTCTTCTTAACAAAAAGTATGGGTGCGCCCCACGGTGAAACACTAGGACGAATAAAGCCCTTGTTGAGCAACTCCTACAACTGTTGCTTAACCTTCTTAAGTTCAGTAGGTGTCATTCGATAAGGCGTTTTAGATTTAGGAGATGTACTTGGAATCAGTTCAATATGAAACTCGATCTCTCTATCAAGAGGAATACCGGGTAGATCATTCGGAAACACATCTAAAAACTCATGGGCTACCCGGACATCATAGAGTTTTACTTTACTCTTCTTAGTATCCATGACACTTGCCAAAAATCCCATACAACCTTTTTCATAAAATTAATTTGCACTGCCCACTCTTGCCTTTGCAAAATACAATGCATTTCCACATAAGTTAAAATTATCTCCAAGTTATAATAACTCATAACTTATCACACAAAATTTCTCTGGAAGAATAAATAACAATTCTAATATTATAATATAAAGTCTTGATATAAAACTACTTTTTTTTTTCAATAAGATCATCTGACACCAACAAATCTACAGATGTTATCCAAAATATCTAATCCATATGTTCTTTATGTAAAACCTCAGATGACAGGACCCACCCCAGAATCCTCTACTATAGACTACAGTGGCCCCGCCGAGCACTCCAATGGAAGTCTCCCAGAATCTAACTGACGAAACTAGGAGACTCCACGAAGCGAACCCTTTTTATAAAACTGTAATTCTTATTCATTCTGGTGGAAAATGGTTGTGGATTTTTTTTTTTATACAAAAACAATTTTATCAAAATTTCGGCATAGTCTCCCCTGTTTTTCTAAAGTTTACCAAAATCAGGAGACCTGTATAAAAATGTACACTTCTAATTTAATTCAAATCTCAACTACCACAGAACCTCTGGTCCGTCTCAAATCAACCACAACCATGTAATTTAATTAAAAATGTTGAACTTTAAGCATATGCATTTTCTTATAATCTACTTTCCAAACTTAACTTTAAATCCATGCATCGATATTGAATCAAAATAGAAATGCTATTAAATTTATATACATGACCAAGGCTTTAAGCAAAAGATAATTACATAGAAAATCAGGCAAAATAAAAAACGATCGTCGATCACCACCCAATCAATCTGTCGTAGGAGATCTGGCTGCCTCAGCAATAGTACCTGCACCTGGAGGATTTTTAAAGAAAACATAAAAACAAAGAGTGAGATAAATGAGCTCCGTGAGTGCGTAAGTTTTTCTGCTGGAAATCACTTGTTTCAAAATATCTTCTAAAATATTCTTAAATTTCAATTTCTTAACTAATTCTGAAAATGGTAAATCTGTTTCATAAAAACTATTCTGAAGTCTATACTGAAAAGCATAGCATAATAGCAAAACCTTTTCTATTTTCTGAATACTGTACTAAAGTATAGTAATAAAACTATTTCTATTCATTGAAAACTATGCTGAAATCTTTTTCATAAAAACTGTTCTGAAATCTGTTTTATGAAATCTAGCCAAGCATTATTTTCAAATAATTCTTTAATAAATACTAAAGCATAAGCAAAATATATATTCAATTATCTTTCTGCATTAAAAATCTGTAAACTATTTCTGGCTTGACTTCTGTATTTGAAAACTCCCAATGGAACCCATAAAGCTGACTCATAGAACGACTAACTGGCGTCGTACCATATGAGTAGGTCACAGGGCAACTAACTGACGTCATCCACTGTGACATCTGAAATAAAGGTCACGAGGCGACTAACTGACGTCGCTCAACGTGACAACTGAAATAGGATATCTCACTGTCTATGTGCGGAATGCTGCGTCACATACATATAGCGAAACAACACCCCATAAGTGTGTGGACGACTGACAGACTCGACAGACTCAATCCCCTCGAAGTTAGCGGACTGTTCCCCCCTTAACTTGCCCTACACAAATGGGGTGTACCGGCCGGGTCTAACTGTATCTCTGTGTCTGATCTGATGGGTAGTCCATGGGTTTGAAAACTAGTTAAAGGCTTGAAATATATATACATAAAAAAATATATATATTTCTTTAACTAAATTTCATACATAAATATTTTCAAATCTCAACTGAATATAAACTCTAAAATTCTGAATTATAAATATACTTTAATTTAAATACACTTGAGACAATCAATTCTATTTTGAATATAAAACACATATAAATAAACAAACGTATTTATATAAATTCGTAAATAATTAAATCGAACTGGAAAATATACTATGGTAGATTTTAACTAAAAAGATAATTTTTGCACTCACAATTCCGCGTTTCGCAACAGCGAAGCTCCTTCCTACTATTTTTCTTCTCCTCCCACACTTGATTTAGCTTTTCCTATACAATTAAATTCCTAATTTAAAACCAACTCAATATAAAATCTCAAATACCAAGTAACGTGGCAATTATGGACAGTCCCATAACCACATTAATTTCTAATTTGACATTCATCTCAAAGTTCTGTATCCGTATATATTAATTTCTAACTCCAATTTCGGATACCTTACTCAAATCAAATCGAATATACTCTAACAATATTTTCAACAATTATACATATTTATTCTAGGTTCATAACCACTCCAATAATTATATTTCTCCATAATTGAGTCCTTAAAATAAATCAAACACAGTCTTTTACACACATCAAACCTTAAATCAATTAATTACCCATAATTTATGTGATGTCCCAATTTATCTCAACCATAAAATTTCTTCATTAGTAAAGACCATAACAATATATAGACTAACAACATTTTTGGAGCACAATCACAATCTCAATTTGTTCAAATACGATTTGATAGCCCTAAAACACCATAAATATCATCACACCAACCTGATTTTGAAGTCACCGATTGAGGATCAAAGATTTTTCCTTCTCTTTCCTCTTCTCCCTCTTACTGACCGGAAATCTTCTTCTTCTTCCTTTCTTTCCCTTTCTTCTCCGGCTGCCACTCACCTCTCCTTTCTCTTCTTTTCTTTCTTTCGGTCAAGTGCTCTGTGTTGTTTTCTTGCTCTGTGTTTTGTCTCACATTGCAATTATTAATGGTTTGTGTTTTTTCACCCGTTGACTTGTATATTTGGGTTTGTGAGTGGAGTTTGGTGAGTGGACAATGTGTAAACCTCCACTAACATAATATATGTATATTATATCACTCAATTGCAATTTGCTCCCTTGACTATTTTACAAATCATAACATGAGAACACATTTACAATTAATCACATATACTCATGTCATTCCCATGAAATTAAATTTCAAAAATATTTCACACTTCTCCAATTACCAAATTGACTTCACTAATATTCAATTGGACCTATTATCATCCAAATGTACCATAGAAATAATATTTCTAATCGGGGTAAACTGATTAAAATTTCGATTCGTTTTTACATTATATACCGAATATATATATTCTATCGAAATTATGAATCGAGTTTTACAATTTCACACCTCCTTAAAATAAATTTTGTCCTCGAAATTTAAATATACATACCTGGTTTAAAATAGGTGGGGATACTGCAGTTCGTATCTGATCCTCACGTTCCCACGTGGCCTTCTCTACTTCGTGGTTCATCCACAAAACCTTCACTAATGGAATGACTTTATTTCGGAGAACTTGTTCTTTCCAATCTAAAATATGTAATGGTTGTTCTTCATAAGTCAAGTTCTCTTTCAACTCTACTGACTGCTCTCTTAAAACATGTGAAGGGTCTGCAATATATTTATGAAGCATGGAAACGTGAAGCACATCATGGATCCTGGCCAATTCTGATGGCAACTGCAACCGGTACGCCACTTCCCCAATTGTTTCCATTATTACATAGGGTCCAATGTATCTGGGACTTAACTTTCCTCGCTTTCCAAATTTCAACACACCTCTCCATAGCGATATCCTCAAAAATACTTTATCACCAACCTGGAATTCTAAGTCCCTTCGTCGATTGTCTGCATAGCTTTTCTGTCTATCACTTGCTATTTTCAATATATCTTTGATAATTCTGACTTTCTCTGAAGTGATATGGATAATCTCTGGACCAATTAACTTCCTTTCACCTACCTCGTCCCAACATACTGGAGTCTGACATTTTCTTCCATATAGAGCTTCATATGAGGCCATTCCAATGCTGGACTGATAACTGTTATTGTACGCGAACTCCATCAATGGCAGGTGAGTGTCCCAGCTTCCCTTAAACTCCATTACGCAAGCTCTTAACATATCCTCTAAGTTCTGAATAGTTCTCTCTGACTGACCATCCATCTGTGGAGGGAAAGCTGTACTGAAATTCAATCTAGTGCCTAGAGCTTTTTGTAAGCTAGGCCAAAATCGGGAAGTGAATCTCGGATCTCTATCCGACACTATGGACACTGGCGTACCATGAAGCCGTACTATTTCATCTACATACAACTGGGCCAACTTATCTATGGAGTAATTATTTCTGATGGGTAGGAAATGAGCTGATTTCGTCAATCTATCTACAATCACCCATATCGCATCATGGCCACTCTGGCTACGTGGAAGTCCCACCACAAAATCCATGGTGATCCTTTCCTATTTCCACTCAGGGATAGGGAGGGGCTGTAAGAGTCCTGCAGGTTTTTGGTGCTCAGCTTTCACTTGTTGACAAGTCAGGCATCTGGAGACAAATTCTGCTTTATCTTTTTTCATACCTTTCCACCAATAGTGGTCCTTCAGAATACGATACATTTTAGTGCTCCCTAGATGTATAGCATAAGCAGAAGAGTGAGTTTCTTCCATAATTTCTCTTTTTAACTCCTCAACATCCGGTACACACAATCTTTGACCCAAGGTCACTGTACCATCTCCTCTAACTAAGATATTTGTCCTCTGTCCAGACTCTACTTTATCTTTTAGCTTCACTAATTGAGGATCTTGAATTTGAAGCTCTCTAATCCGATCCACCAAAATAGGACGGACATGAAATGCAACTACTAATGCCCCTGAATCTGACATCTTTAATCTCACCCCCAAAGACCTCAATTCAACCAACAATGGAAGGTACACGGTCTTCAAGTGGGCTACTAAACTCATAGGTTTTCTGCTAAGAGCATCTGCCACGACATTTGCCTTCTCAGGATGGTACTCAATGGTACAGTCATAGTCTTTAATGAGCTCAATCCATCTCCTCTGCCTCATGTTTAATTCTTTCTGAGTAAACAGATACTGCAGGCTCTTATGGTCAGTGAAAATTCTACAAGGAACCCCATATAGATAATGCCTCTATATCCTCAAGGCGAAGACTACTGCTGCCAACTCTAGGTCATGTGTGGGATAATTATGTTCATGCTTCTTTAGCTGTCTGGAAGCATATGCTATCACTTTCTCATGCTGCATCAACACACAACCTAGACCCTGTCTGGAGGCATCACAATACACTGTGAATCCATCCTTTCCTGATGGAAGAGTCAGCACTGGAGCTGAAGTCAATCTCCTCTTCAACTCATCAATATTCTGTTGGCACACCTCAGACCACACAAACTTTTCTTCTTTTCGTGTCAGCTTGGTCAAAGGAACGACTATCTTTGGAAACCCCTCTACAAATTTCCTGTAATATCCTGTCAAACCCAAGAAACTTCTAACTTCTGTCACATTTGTGGGCTGCTTCCAATTTAATATTGCTTTTATTTTCTGGGGATCTACGGAGACTCCTTCTGCGGAAACTACATGTCCTAGAAATGCAACCTTGTCTAACCAGAACTGACATTTACTGAGTTTGGCGTAAAGCTGATCCTCTCGTAAAGTCTGCAAAACAATCTTCAGATGTTCTGCATGTTCTTCCTTACTGCCCGAGTAGACCAGTATATCATCGATAAATACTATTACAAACTGATCTAAATAGGACCGGAAGATTCTGCTCATGGGGTCCATAAAAGCAGCTGGGGCATTAGTCAGTCCGAAAGGCATGACTAGGAACTCATAATGCCCATACCGTGTCCTGAAGGCAGTCTTGGGAACATCCTCCTCACGGATTTTCAACTAGTGATAGCCTGACCTCAGATCAATCTTAGAAAACACTGTGGCCCCTTGCAGCTGATCAAACAGATCATCAATTCTCGGAAGCGGATATTGATTACGTACTGTCATTTTATTCAGCTCCCTGTAATCAATACATAATCTCATGCTTCCATCTTTCTTTTTCATAAATAAGATCGGTGCTCCCCATGGAGATGTACTCGGCCTAATAAAACCCTTATTCATTAACTCCTCCATCTGAACTTTCAACTCTTTCAACTCAGAAGGAGCCATTCTGTAGGGTGCCTTAGAAATTGGTTCTGTCCCGGGAGCTAAGTCTATCTGGAATTCAATTTCTCCGTCTGGAAGTAATCTTGGAAGATCCTCCGAAAATATATCTGGAAACTCTCTAACCACCAAAATATCCTCCAGCCTCACTTCGTTACCCCTCATTTCAATGGCATAAACTAGATACCCCTGGCACGACTTTCGGAACATTCTACTAGCTGTGATAGCCAACATCATACTAGTAGAGAGTATTTTCCGTACTCCACGAAAGATTACCTCTGATTCCCCTAATCTGCTAAATCTGACCTCTTTCCGGAAGCAATCTACCGTAGCATGACATCTAGATAACCAATCTATGCCCAGTATTACATCAAAATCATGAATGTCTAGCACAATTAAATCTGTCCAGGAACTCTCTACCTTCAACAATTACTCTGCTACCTAAATACACTTTTTTGGCTAACAATGAATCCCCTGTAGGAAGAGACACTACCATACTGCAATCTAATGGTTGGGACTCTATACTAGCATTTGCAGCAAAACCCATGGAAACAAAAGAGTGGGTAGCTCCTGGATCTATTAACACATAGGCATTTTTGTCGAAGACTGTAATTGTACCTGTAACAACCTCTGGAGTAGCCTCTACCTCCTGCTGGGTAACTGCAAATACTCTGGCCTGAGTACTGGGCCTCCCTGACTGTCCCCTGGGTGGTCCACTCCTACCAATTCCTCTGCTGGGCTGACCTGAACTGCTAGGCCCTCTAAACTGGAAACCACCTCTCTGTTGGCCTCGGCCCCTACTGGCTGCCCTGTAGCTGTGAATCTGGTCTCCGGCTTATTGGTACTGGCTGGCTCGGCTTACGTGCAATCTTTCATAAAATGGCCCTTCTGTCCACATTTAAAACATCCAATAATACCCTTCCGGCATTCACTTAGGTGATTTCTTCCACATTTATTGCATAATGGTCTGTTCCTCATACTCTCAGTGGTACCATGGGACCCTGTTGCTGGCTTCACTGAGGCCTAACTGGATTGTGGCCCTGCATTGGATCTATAACTGCCGGACCATGTGGACTGACCCCCTGTCCTAGCTGACTTACTAGACCCTCCTTAGGAACTGCCGGACCAACTCCGTTTTTGAGGTTGAGGTCTAGGAATCGCTGTCATGCTTCTTTCAACTCTAGTGACCGCTTCGTCTAAAGCCCCATACTGAGTGTGGGCTGCTGATGCTACATAGGCCCTAATTTTAGGATTTAGGCCCACTGCAAATCTATTGGCCTTTTTCTTCTTCATTATCTGCAATATACGGCATGGCCCTGATCAACTCTAAAAATCTCCTCTCATAATCTGCCACAGACATATTGCCCTGCTCCAATCTGAAAAATTCTTCAACTCTAGCATCCCTGTAACTCTTAGGATAAAACTTCTCTGAAAATTCTCTCCTGAAATCTACCCAGGAAACCCCTTCTGGATGTCTCCTCTGTAGGGCCTTCCACCAGTCCTTTGCCCTGTCTTTTAATAAAAATGCCGAATAGGTGACCATCTGCTCCTCTGTGCACCCTATAACCTAGAAAATCTCCTCATTACTCTCCAACTAGGATAAGGCAAGCTCTGGATCACCGATACCATCATATGGCTTTGCGCCTAATTTTCTGGAGAGCTCTATGGAGACATTGGGCTCTCGCGGCTGATGAAATGCCGCTGCTAACATCTGGGCCAGTTGGACCGAATCTCTAAGTCCACCCTCTGGCACTACTGGCTGAGGTGGCAGGGAGTGTGTAGGAACGTTGACAGACTCGTCAACATGTTCTTTTGCTGGTGCAGGAGTCCTTGCAGCAGCTCTCCTGGTAGGTGGGCGACCTCGACGACGCATATTTCTATGAAATCAAATAAAAATATGGTCATGTAATATATTCATTTCAAAGAAAAGCAATAAGTGAAAGTCATGCAATTTATTAAAAAAAAATTTCTTTTTTTAAAATGCACTGATAACCCAGTTTTCTAAAACCGGGCTCTGATACCACTTTGACAGGACCCACCCCGAAATCCTCTACTATAGACTCCAGTGGCCCCGCCGGGCACTCCAATGGAAGTCTCCCAGAATCTAACTGACGAAACTAGGAGATTCCACGAATCGAACCTTTTTTATAAAACTGTAATTCTTATTCATTCTGGCGGAAAATGGTTGTGGATTTTTTTTTTTTTTATACAAAAACAATTTTATCAAAATTTCGGCATAGTCTCCCCTATTTTTCTAAAGTTTATCAAAATCAGGAGACCTGCATAAAAATGTACACTTCTAATTTAATTCAAATCTCAACTACCACAGGACCTCTGGTCCGTCTCAAATCAACCATAACCATGTAATTTAATTAAAACTGTTGAACTTTAAGCATATGCATTTTCTTATAATCTACTTTCCAAACTTAACTTTAAATCCATGCATCGATATTGAATCAAAATAGAAATGCTATTAAATTTATATACATGACCAAGGCTTTAAGCAAAAGATAATTACATAGAAAATCAAGCAAAATCAAAAACGATCGTCGATCACCACCCAATCAATCTATCGTAGGAGATCTGGCTGCCTTAGCAACAGTACCTGCACCTGGAGGATTTTTAAAGAAAACATAAAAATAAAGAGTGAGCTAAAGGAGCTTAGTGAGTGCGAAAGTTTTTCTGCTGGAAATCACTTGTTTCAAAATATCTTCTAAAATAGCCTTAAATTTCAATTTCTTAACTAATTCTGAAACACGGTAAATCTGTTTCATAAAAACTATTTTGAAGTCTATACTGAAAAGCATAGCATAATAGCAAAACCTTTTCTATTTTCTGAATATTGTACTAAAGCATAGTAATAAAACTATTTCTATTCATTGAAAACTATACTGAAATTTTTTTCATAAAAACTGTTCTGAAATCTAGCCAAGCATTATTTTCAAATAATTCTTTAATAAATACTAAAGCATAAGCAAAATATATATTCAATTATCTTTCTGCATTGAAAATCTGTAAACTATTTTTGGCTTGGCTTCTGTATCTGAAAACTCCCAATGGAACCCGTAACGCTGACTCTTAGGACGACTAACTGGTGTCGTACCATATGAGTGGGTCACAGGGTGACTAACTGACGCCGTCCACTGTGACATCTGAAATAAAAGTCACGAGGCGACTAACTGACGCCGCTCAACGTGATATCTAAAATAAGACATCTCACTGTCTATGTGCGGAATGCTGCGTCACATACATATAGCGAAACAACACCCCATAAGTGTGTGGGCGACTGACAGACTCGACAGACTCAATCCCCCCAAAGTTAGCGGACTGTTCCCCCCTTAACTTTCCCTACACAAATGGGGTGTACCGGCCGGGTCAAACTGTATCTCTGTGTCTGATCTGATGGGTAGTCCATGGGTTTGAAAACTAGTTAAAGGCTTGAAATATATATACATAAATATATATATATATATTTCTTTAACTAATTTTCATACATAAATATTTTCAAATCTCAACTGAATATAAACTCTAAAATTCTGAATTATAAATATACTTTAATTTAAATACACTTGAGACAATCAATTCTATTTTGAGTATAAAACACATATAAATAAACAAACGTATTTATATAAATTCGTAAATAATTAAATCGAACGGGAAAATATACTATGGTAGATTTTAACTAAAAAGATAATTTTTGCACTCACAATTCTGCGTTCCGCGACAACGAAGCTCCTTCCTACTATTTTTCTTCTCCTCCCACACTTGATTTAGCTTTTCCTATACAATTACATTTCTAATTTAAAACCAACTCAATATAAAATCTCAAATACCAAGTAACGTGGCAATTATGGACAGTCCCATAACCACATTAATTTCTAATTTGACATTCATCTCAAAGTTCTGTATCCGCATATATTAATTTCTAACTCCAATTTCGGATACCTTACTCAAATCAAATCGAATATACTCTAACAATATTTTCAACAATTATACATATTTATTCTAGGTTCATAACAACTCCAATAATTATATTTCTCCATAATTGAGTCCCTAAAATAAATCAAACACAGTCTTTTATACACATCAAACCTTAAATCAATTAATTACCCATAATTTATGTGCTGTCCCAATTTATCTCAACCATAAAATTTCTTCATTAGTGAAGACCATAACAATATATAGACTAACAACATTTTTGGAGCACAATCACAATCTCAATTTGTTCAAATACGATTTGATAGCCCTAAAACACCATAAATATCATTACACCAACCTGATTTTGAAGTTACCGATTGAGGATCAAAGATTTTTCCTTCTCTTTCCTCTTCTCCCTCTTACTGACCGGAAATCTTCTTCTTCTTCCTTTCTTTCCCTTTCTTCCCCGGCCGCCACTCACCTCTCTTTTCTCTTCTTTTCTTTCTTTCGGTCGAGTGCTCTGTGTTTTTTTTTCTTGCTCTGTGTTTTGTCTCACGTTGCAATTGTTAATGGTTTGTGTTTCTTCACCCGTTGACTTGTATATTTGGGTTTGTGAGTGGAGTTTGGTGAGTGGACAATGTGTAAACCTCCACTAACATAATATATGTATATTATATCACTTAATTGCAATTTGCTCCCTTGACCATTTTACAGATCATAACATGACAACAAATTTACAATTAATCACATATACTCATGTCATTCCCATGAAATTAAATTCCAAAAATATTCCATGCTTCTCCGATTACCAAATTGACTTTACTAATATTCAATTAGACCTATTATCATCCAAATGTATCATAGAAATAATATTTCTAATCAGGGGTAAACCGATTAAAATTTCGATTCGTTTTTACATTATATACCGAATATACATATTCTATCGAAATTATGAATCATGTTTTACATCAGACCTCATCTAAGGAATTTTAAATATCAAATGATTTCAAACTTGCAGTGATGTCCCACAAACACACTAATGTAATTCCAATCAATAACCATTAAAAGTACATAATGTATATTTGTATAATCCATGAAATTTAAATATTTTCTCCAACTTTCGAAGTCATTAGTAAATTAAATCTCTTATCTTAGCTCCTTCAATCTTCACCAATTGCTAAAGTTCACAACAATAAGAATTAAATAAGCAACTAGTCCTAAGGATTTGGCATTTAGTTTGGTTCCCATAACTAATTCTAACTAAGAGCATTCAGGACCTTAAACCATCTCTCTTATACCAAAACTGTCACACCCCAACCCGAAGGTCAAGACATGATCTTACTTACTATCAAATAACTTGCAACTAATCTTAAAATAAGCTTGAAAACAAATACAACGTCCAACAAATGTTCAAACAATATAAATAGCGGCCTAAAATAACAAATAAACTCATAAAGCCTAGGGAACCGAGAATTAGTCTTCGCCGAAATGCCAATCCATGCTATACACGAATCAAAACCTCAATTATCTGGAATCACAATGGACTAAGTGAGTTGGATACTCAGTAAGCATACTAAACATTAATTTTATTTATCAAATCAAAATAACATTCAAAACACAAATAATAAGACTTATCATATATCGAAAATCACAAATTTATCGTATATCAAAATAATACTAGGATCCCTTTACTCATCACTGCATAGTAGGACTTGCACATAACACATATCACGTATTGGAGCCAAAGTTACCCGTCGGCAACTAAAGTATACGTGGAAAATGCAAGTGAGGATTATTTTCTTAAAAACACAGAACACTCATGCCCAAAGATAAGAGCCAGACCCTCGTTGTGATCATCAACGAGTCCTCCCACATGCACCAATACATTAACACATAAATGCGAAGACTTTTTAGTCCCCAGAGTGCCCTGGAGTCACTTCCCATAGACCACACACATAACAAATCACATAGGCATGGCCAAAGGAACCGGACCGGCGGTTCCGGTTCCAAATTTTCATCAACCGGAACCGGGACAGGGGAGGTCCCGGTCCCGGTTCCGGTTGGAACCGGGAGGAACCGCCCGGTTCGGTTCCTCCACGGTTTTTTTGGAACCGGCGGTTGAACCGCCGGTTCCAAACCGCCGGAACCGGCAAAATAAAAAAAAATTAGAAAATAAAAATTAAAAATAAATTAATAAAAAAATTAAATATATAAAAATGAAATAAAATTTTAATAATATTATAAAACTATAAAATTAAATAAATAAATAAAAAATTAGGGCTTGCACTTAATTTTACCTCAATTAAGCTGCCTACGTATCCTCTAGGAGGAATCAAAGCCCACGTAGTTCTTTTACCTGTTATGTTTCGAATGTGATCAATCGTCGCTTGTTCCTTCGGTTGCCGTTGTATCATCGTTAGTGTCGAAAAAGTCATTGTCGTCGGACACTAGATCCAATTCTTGCTGCCGGTATGTGGCCTTGGTCCAGTCGTCAACACAGACCTGGATCTGTATTGAGTCAGGACTGAGCAATGCTCGTCTCTCGTCCAGAACATTGCCACCTGCACTAAATTCCTGTTCGACGGCGACGGTCGAGACAGGGGTTCCAAAAATTTGTTTGGCAATGATGGCCAAAATTGGAAAGTTAGTTGCGTGCTCCCTCCACCACTGCAGGACGTTAAAGTCTGGGGTGTCCAAAAACTCAAAGGAGGTGTTTATGTAAACATCAACCTCTGAAACATAGGTTGATGAAGACGAACTCGCCGACGTCCTTGCTTTTTTGGTAAACACGCTTGCCCCTAACTTCCTTAATGTGGAGGGAAAGCGCGAATGACTAGTACTACCGCTTCCGCTTGGTTCCGATTGTTGAACATTAATGTTCAACGAGGGACCGTAAACAGAACGATATTCGTCATATAGTGAATAAAATAAATTCCTAACATTATTATATAAACCACTAACATCTATGTCCATTATCCCTAGAGATTGGTAATAAAGTGTAAAAAATTCATATAAACTATTAAATTTATTCCTAGGGTCAAAAACTGATGCAAGAGTATAAATTACAGGAATGTCCCTATAATAGTTTATCCATCTTTCTCGCATTGCATAAACACACGGAACTAATTCATTTATTTGTGAACATTCATTAAGTGCACCTACAATATTAAGGGCTTCAAATAAAAATAAATGTGAAGTTGGATAATATATACCGGATAAAGAAGTTGTTGCATCATGAAAAACTTTTAAAAGCATGCAAATTTTTGTACAAACATCCCAATGGTGTTCATATAAATTAATGGTATTAACATTATACTGCATAAATCTAACTAATAATTCTCTATACTCGTAGCTTTCACAAAGCAACTTATATGTGGAGTTCCAACGAGTTGGAACATCACGGGAAAACCTAATTGGACATTTCCCGTTAGCTTTACAATACCTAGCCCATTGTTTCATAGTGCTAGGATGTTTCCACAAATAGTATAGAGCATCCCTAATTGGTGTAATCCACTCATATAGTGTTCGCAAACCATGTTGTACACATATATTTAAAACATGGAAAACACATCTTTGATGAAAAAATCTGCCGCCAAAATAGGGTTGACACAATTGAATTAATTGTGGAACGGCGGCAGTATTATTTGCAGCATTATCAAAACCAATTGCAAAAATTTTACTCTCAATACAATATTCTTCAAAAATAATTTTCATTAATTTATAAATATTATCAGCAGTATGGGTGTCATCAAAAACTCTAAATGCCAATATTCGTTTTTGCAAATCCCATGATTGGTCAACGAAATGGCAAGTGAGTCCTAAGTATGAATGTTTTTGCCAATGATCACTCCAGATATCGGCACAAACAGACACACGACCCGGATAATTTTGAAAATATTTTACTAAAGCTTTTTTTTCTTTTTTATAAATATCACACATAGTACGTTTTAATGTGGTCCTAGGTACTCTACATGCAGCGGGATTTAAAGCATTATGACAGTATTTTAAAAAGCCAGTTTTTTCCCCAAAACTAAAGGGGAGATGTTCAGTCGCTACCATTCTTACTAATTGGTCCCTATTATTTTGATCAGTATATTTAAATAAAGGATGGTTAGGGGATGTGTACCTTCCAATTTGGTGTTGTCCTCGCTGATGGTAAGCTTCGGCTGGATGTTTGCTGTTGATATGCTTCCAATATGTCCCGTACCCACCGGATTTGTTCCATTTAAAATCTTTGGAACAATAATTGCAAACCACTATAACTAAACCATCCCTCTCCACCCTATTCATATGAACTTTAAAAAGTTCAGATTTGTACTTTGACAAATCTGGCTGCCCCTGCGGCAATTGTACGGTTTCACTTGGAATTGGATTTGGGAGGTTTGGAGCAGAGGAGGGACCACCGCCAGAAGAGGGATGAGAATGATCAGGATTAAAATTAATAGGAGTTTCATTACCAAAAATTACCTCCTCAAATTCTCTTTCTCTTTCTTGCAGGTATTCAGCAAAATTGCGATCGTTGTTGAATTCTGGGAAAGGGCGACTTTGCACTTCTTGAACATTTAAATCCGGTACCTCCTCATTTTGCTCAGCGTTTCTGTTGGAAACGGACCTTCGGCCTCCGGAAATAGATCTTCGACCTCCGGAAATAGATTTTCGACCTCCGGAAATAGATGGCCTTGATGGTGATGCCATTATAAATTTATAAAATAATGTGTTTAAACAAATAATGAAAACAATTGAAGTAGTGAAAAATAATAGCAAGATTGAGAGAATGAGAGAATTAGAAAAATATTGAGAGAATTAGAGATGAGAGAAATATTGAGAGAATGAGAGAATTTGTGTAATTGAATTGGAGAATTGATGGGGTTTATATAGTTTTTTGGATTGGGAAAAATTAATATTTTTAAAATTTTAGGGGTTAACTTGTAATTTTCTAGGGGTGTTTTGGTAATTTTACTAGGGAGCCGTTGAGCAACGGCTCCCTAGTAAAGGGCTACATTGCTGCCACCTGGTAGCTGGCAGTTGCCAGGTGGCAGCATATGGCCGTTGGCCACAGTCACACACTGTGGCCAACGGCCAAATTTTTTTTAAATTTTTTTTTTTTTTTTAAAAAAAAAAAAAAAAAAAAACCGTAACCGAACCGGAACCGCCCGAACCGGGCGGTTCCGTGAACCGCCGGTTCCAAACCGGCGGTTCCGGTTATTTTTTTGGGGAAACCGGAACCGGGACCGACTGTCCCGGTTCCGGATCCCGGTTCCGTAACCGGTTTTGAACCGGAACCTAAGGTTCCGGTTCAAAACCGCCGGTTCGGTTCGAACCGCCCGGTTCGAACCGAACCGTGGCCATGTCTAAAATCACATATCACATAGGGCTCCACACAAAAATCATAAAGGGGCCTACTAAGAGTAATAAATAATGGTATGCCTAGTCAAAACATATTTTATGGTACCATATATTCACATACTTTCAAAGCATAATGGTTGCATAAAATATATTTCAAAATCACACATAAACACTTTCATATACATATACCATTGTGATTCATGTTTTGAAAATAAAAGATTTATTATACTTACCTTTCAGCAATTCAAACAAGGAAACAAATCCTCCAAAAAGACAATGATTCAAACCTTGGCCTAAATCACATATCAGACTTATATCAAACTCAAAATAATATCCTAGGACTGAAATATGACTCTCAAAATGTTCCCCAAATAAAAAACTCAATACTAGATCTAGCCAGTGCTATTCTGGAAACGAAACAGTGTCCAATGTTGGATTTTTAGTAAATTAATTACAAGCTAGAAAACTTTAAAACTTTGCAGAAACCTTCTAAACCAACATATCTCCATATATAACAGTGGGCTGTCCGGAACACTATATAATGCCGAATTGTTTAGAATTTTTACAAAACTCAAATAGCTATAAAATTTTGCATTAACATGAAATAAACATATACAATGCCAAAATAAAAGTTACAAAACTAAATAATACATATGAATATTTTTCAAGTAGTTTTACTGTTACGTTTCGACCCTCTGTGTACTGCTGGACAGATTGGAGAACCCTAATTGAAAAATTCATATCGTTTTCAAATAACCTTTAAAAATTATGAAACTTTCTAGAACTCATATTAACATCTTGTAAAACCATCATATAAAATTTCGTAATTTTCTGAGCAGTATAACCTGTTAAAACAATGATTTGAACGGCAACTTTGTTTGAAAACAGAACTTTTCCAGCAACTCTGTTAAAGATTCAAAAATTCATAACAAATTCAATACTAAATAATTTTAAGCGAAACGAATTTCTTTAAAATCATTTAGATGCCTAGTTTACAGAATATAAAACTAATTTACCAAAACCAAACATATGTTCACAATAAAAGTTCCGAAATTAGCACTGGTCAGTCAAAACTATACCTAATTTTATAAAATTGAAACTAAAAACTCAACTAGAATGCTTTTAGATTTTTTACCCAATCAAAACCCTAATATTGAATCACTAAGCATATAAGTATAAAAATACATAAAGTATTAATAACACACCTTGAAGATCTCTTTGTCCTTCTTGATTAAAAAAACACATTCTTTAGATTTTGGTAACTTCAAGAGATGAATTTTTTTTTTTTTTTCCTTATCTTGAGCCACATACAAGAGGTAAAGAAGTAGGGTTTCTTTTTCTTTATAATATTATTTAAAGGGAACCCTAAAGGGTTCAAAAATACTTTATCTACATAAATGTCCAATATTTCTTTTAAATTTCAAAGAGTTTAAAAAAAATAATATCAATTATTTTATTAATCACAGTTTAAACCGAACACATAAATGTATGTTATTAAAACTTAAATGCTTAGGACACATATTGGGTTTATTTAAATTTAGGTGTTACGTTATTAATATATTTATTATATAATATTTATATGGAATAATTTAATATTATCAAAATACTAAAATACATAAAAGTTTAATAAATAATGAAAATATTTTATTATATAATATTTGTAATTTAATATTATGAAAATACTAAAATATATAAAAATTTAATAAATAATAAAAATACTAAAATATATAAATATTTTTATTACGGAAAGAAAAATTAAACAAGTTATTGTTTCTAACCTACAATGCCGTTGAATATACTTAACAATATTTTGTGTACGTTTGAAAGAACTATTTATACTGGCTAAAAGTATTTTTATAATTCCAATAGCCTTTCTTTTGTTGCACACGATTTTTTTTAAATAAAAAAAAATTGTTGAACTGATCAGTTTGTGAGAGATGAGAGAACAAATTAGTTCATGAAAACTAATTTCTCACGAACAAATTAGTTTGTGAGAGAACAAATTAGTTCGTGAGATTTGTTCTCTCACGAACTAATCAGTTTGTGAGAGAACACTTATGTTCGTAAGAACTGTTCTCTAACGAACTGATCAATTCTGACAAACTTAACGTTAGTGGGAACAACTTTAACATTCCCAAAAACGTCAAAGTTGTTCCCGGGAACAACTTTACGATATAAAAGAGAACAAGTTTGTATTTTGGGAACAACTTTAACAGTGGGCGTAACTTTGACATTAAACAACTTTAACATTGTCGGGAACAACTTTCACGTTTCCACCAAAGTCTAACTTGTTCTTGGGAACAACTTAATATTATAAATGGAACAAGTTTGACATTTAGGAACAACTTTAACGTTACGACCAACGTTAAAGTTGTTCCTGAGAACAATGTTATGTTAAGAACAACTTTGACGTTGGTGGGAACAACTTTAACGTTCCCACCAATGACAAACTTGTTCCCGAGAACAACTTAACATTATAAAGGGGAACAAGTTTAACTTTTGGGAACAACTTTAATGTTTCCACTAAAGTTGTTCTCGGGAACAATTTTAAGTTGGGAGCCACTTTGACGTTGGTGGGAACAACTTTAATGTTTCCACTAATGTTAAACGTGTTGGTGGGAACAACTTAACGTTATAAAGGGGAATAAGTTTGATTTTTGGGAACAACTTTGACGTTGGTCAGAACAACTTTAACGTTCCCACCAACGTTAAGTTGTTCCCGGGAACAACTTAACGTTATAAAGGGAACAAGTTTGACTTTTGGGCCAAAATTGCACCAATTTAATAGTGAAGATCAGTTCGTGAGAATAGGTCTCTCACGAACTGATCAGTTCGTGAGATGTGCTCTTATGAACCGATTAGTTAGTTAGAGGTGTTGTCTCATGAACCGATCAGTTGCTGATGTAGTTGGTGCTCTCACGAACTGATCAGTTCGTGAGAGGTGCTGTCACGAACTGTCCATTTCGTAAGACAACAGTTTCACGAACTGATCAGTTCGTAAGATACCAGCTCTCACGAACTGATTCATAATTGTCACGAACTTATTAAATGTTTTGTTTTTTCTCAGTGACGTGGATCGGGTCAGACTTTTGATATTATATAATGGACGGTGGAAGGAAACTCCGGGTATTGGATATCAATAAATCAGTTTGAGGTGAAAGGGTTATGATCAGTTCGAGAATTTGATGTACGATTTCTTTTTGGACATTAATAGCTAGTTTATTTGCAACAGATTTCATTTTTCTTTTATTTGGACCACTTATGGGACCATTTTAGTGTCTTAACCATTTTCTTTTGTTCTTATTGGACGTATGGTAATTAGATTTTCAAAGATTTATTCTAATTATTATTATAAATGTAGCTATGATTAGAGGTGGGTACGGTTCGATTTGATACGGTTTTAAGTGAAATCAAACCTCATTGCAATTTATATGGTTTTCAAAAATTAAAAATAACTCGAACCAAATTTAAGGTGTAAACTAAATCGAACAGAACTGAACTAATACGATTCGATTCGGTTCAGTTCAATACGGTTTTGGGCCTATATTTAGAGAATTTTTGAATTGGGGATAATATAAATTTTTTGAATATAAATATAGATATATTGGCATGAAATTGCAATTCTATTTACAGAAAACACTTTTCAGACCTACTTTAATTACAATAAATCCATCCTACGCTACAAAATGCAACATTAAGCAGAGCATGAACCAATTTTCACAGCAAAATTTTGTCTGACAAATCAGAATACTTACAACAGTTCACTGCAGTCCAAAAATTACAAAGTTGTAACTATAGCGATCTGGGTAGAATCGAAAGACAACATTAGGATATACAACTCTAAAGACAACATTAGGATATGCAACTCTAGGCAGAATAGAATTCTTTTTTTTTTTTTTTTTTTAAACAAATGTTTCTGTCCTCTTAGTAAGTGTGATATGTACAAGGAAAACCACCATCGCTACAATACGCTTATCTTCAAAATCATCTAGGTCAGTATTTTTGAATAGTCGGAAAGGGGTCCAAATCTGCAGTCAATCTTTCTCACAACTTTGCAAGTGTTTTCTTCGTAACTTCATCGTAAATCATCATTTTCCTTCATTCCGAATACTGCAAGTTCCTTCTGCAATATAATTGCAGAGCCTTTAATCAGAAAAGATAAATTGTGAGAAAACACTCATGTTACCCCGGAGCTCGCGGTTACACCACCACTACCGTCCCTTAACCCTTGAATGCACAAATGTAGTGTCTTTTGCACACTATCTGCAACTACTCTTAACCTTCCTTGAGTGAGGTCCTCACACCCCCACACACCCACCCCACCACACCCCCCCAACTTCAACAGTTTGAGCAACCCTGTGTTTACATTGCTCCCACACATTACCTCGGAAGCAGCATGCTCGGCCTCCATGGCTTACTTCCATAACAATAAAGGTCACATTAGGATTATCACGAAATGAATATCTAAACCTAAGGAAACCAAGCAGCACTACCAACTGCATTTGCATTAAGTATGTGAGCAGGCTTAAGGACAATAGTCAATGCAAAGTCAACGGAATTATGGGCCCCATAATTTTATGGAATTAATATATATTTCATAACCGCAAGCTATATATACATGTTAATATTCCACACACATGTAATGAAAATTTGATTATAAAAATGAATAAAATAAAAAATATTCATATAGCTACTCTTCCTCATCACGGACTTCGACCGAGTTTATGAAGATATCTACAACAATTTTTGGTTTATGATGACTAATCTCAAATTAGTGAAATCTAATTATTTGTCCCGCCAAAATGTTAATTCGTAGAGTATATGTATCGCAGTCACTGGACCTACAGAAATACGCAATATATTAATATTTATTTATATACAAATGTTGATAAACTATAGTTTTGGCAATTTTTATTGTGTTGATAAATTAGTTAAACATACCCATCTTTCTGCTGCGGATAATTTTCTTTCGACGCAATGCTCATGGGCATCTCATCTTTTCTTTTGGCGATGTATCTCCGAATTTTGTAAAACCCATCTCCTTCAGGAAGTTCGGCAACATCCATCGTAGGTACGAAAGCTGTGCTTTACGTATTTTATATGCCACGGATCATAAAGCATAAGCTTTTGTTGTACCAAATCAACCTTAACCACCACCCAGTAGCATCTATTGAGATTACATGGAATAAGAATCTATAAAATACATTCATTATAATATGTTTCAAATGTGTCAAATAAGTTAGTACAACTTATGGTGTCCACTTCATGCCACGATATATAGTGGGTGCCATCCTCGGCCACATACGACTCCAACAGACCTTTCGGCTAGTCGATATTGTTAAATGGGAAAAATGTTCGGGGAACGACAACATCGATATCCGACTGATACTTTTCTTTATAAATGTTGAACATCTGAGTCTGCATTTTGAATGAAAATAATAGTAAAGTTAGTTAAATTGGAGGGACAATAAACTTAGCAATCAGATTGTATCAACGTTAATTACACTCATTTAAAAGTATGGACACATCAGATTAGTCCTCTGATTATACGCATTTAGATACAATTTTTGGCGCTATCGTATCAACAATAAGTATGCATCCAGATGCTGCATAAACATTAAGTAATTTAAATTAATTAACAGATATGTATACATGGTGGGAGAAACAAATGTACAGATGTTATATTATACGTACCGTATCTTCCATCCAATTTCCCTTAAGTGCTAAGTTCTTAAACCATTGACCGCCTACATGCTCAATGAAACCAACGTCCTTCCTATAAAAATAACACATCATTTAAATGTTATACGTATTATTACTTGTAAAACATAAATTCACTGTTTAGAAGTTTGTTAGTTACCTCCTAGTGTCGTCCGCAGTGAATTCATAATAAAGAGACAATGACAGCGAATCTATATCCTGATACGGGTTTAACGTATACTGCCCACCGTTATTTAGTTTCTTCTTCTTCAATGGATCAGTGTACAGTGAGTACAACTGCGCGCCAATTCCGTTTACATACGTGTCTCGGTACATCTACACGTTCTTTATGTACCACAATGGCCTTTGCATGAGGCGATGCCACAGATGTATGTGAGAAGGAGGGCTGTAAAAAGAAATACGGTGAGTGAATATTATAGTACGATTGATTTTAATTTATAGCAAACAACTTACCATCTCGGACATCCTCACAGATGCATCGACATCTGGACTGGTGTGTGAAGCAGTCGTTATTGGCGTTTGATGCACAAAATCGTCATCCACCCGGTCCTTTTTTAAAACTGTCGGCTTTCGAAAAACTACAATGGCCTGTGTTTGAGGATGCTCTAGTGGATGTATGTAAGGAGAATGACTGAAAAAATAAATACAGTGAGTGAATGTTACAGAATGATCGATTTTAAGTTATTACAGACAACTTACCATCTCGGACGTCCTCACAGATTCATCGATATTAGGATCGGTGTGTGGAGCAATTATATTTAGCGTCTGATGCACAATATCATCATCCGCTCATTCCTCATGTATCGTCTCTCATGCAACCATAATATCCTGTGTCTGTGGCGGCTCCATGTATGTAAGTGAGGAGGAGGGCTTAAAAAATAAATGTGTTGAGTGAATGTTACAGTACGATTGATTTTAAGTATTATAGACAACTTACCATCTCGGACGTCCTTACGGATGCATCGACATCAGGACCGATGTGTGGAGCAATCTTCTTGGTGCCTGATGCACAATATCATCATTCTTTTGTTTCTCATGTACCGTCTCTTCTACAACCACAATGTCTTGTGTTTACGGTGGCTCCACATATGTATGTGAGGAGGAGGGCTGAAAAAATAATTGCGTTGAGTGAATATTACTGGTACGATCCTTTTTAAGTTATTACAGACAACTTACCATATCGGACGTCCGCACAGATGTACCGACACCAGCACCGGTATGCGGAGTAGTTGTGTGTAGATGAGGAAAGGTACAGGGGGTCGGCAAATTGTCGCCACCAGATGTATACAATGTCTGATCATGTAATGTAATGTCCTAAAAACAAAACACTGTATTTTAGTAATATAATACTTTAAGGAATATTTTTAATTAGATACCATAAGTTACCGACTTACCGCTGAAAACGGAGGTGTAAACAATATGTCGTCATGAACACCGACCCGTACCCCACTCAATGTCCCCTGTAAAGTTGTGAGGGCTCTTAGTATATCTGATTCTGGGACATAATGAGATTATATTGCTCGCGTGATTCAATGATGAACAACCGCAATTGAGCATCGACATCCATCAATTTCTGCTCCAAACACACTAATCATATCTCTAGTGGTGGGAGAGGAGGGGTGGCGATTGCCTAAAATCATGTGCAGGTGAGCCCTGTCGTGGAGAAGGGGGCAGCGGGTCCGTAAAACCTTGTGATGGTGCTGCTTGTGACCTGTCATGGTTCAAGACCTATGTCTCCAATATGAATGTCCGTGGATGATTTGCAACATCTGTCCTTCCATTTCCTGTAATGTCCTGTGGAGGATTTGGCCTTTGCATTGTCCCTTCACTACTTGGAATATCTACACCCTGAGGTAAAAGATCCGTGACATCCATGAGACCCTTATAGTATGACTAGGTGAGCTTAACGTCGGATGGTTCCAGTTGCTCTTGAATAGCATCTTGTATTTTTTTTTAACGTCGGGATGGTTCCAGTTGCTCATGAATAGCATCTTGTATTTTTTTTTTTTTAAAAAAAACAATTGATTTACCTAACATTTGGCATTTAAAGACTTACATGGAATCAATACAGTATGTACATAATTTGGATTTTAATGAATTACTGGCTCATTTAAGAATGGAAGGATTGTTGACCTAGCAGGGCGTATGTTGAAACGCCACTTTAAAAGGTATTCTGTCTACTACTTCATTTTGGGTGGTGAAATCTGCAGCTAATGATGGTATCACCTCGAATGCGAATATCTGTAATTAACTTCATCAGTAATATATTTGTGTAAAGGAATGGTAATTAATTATTAAAAAAAATTAAGAAATTTATTTGCAAGGCCCAAGCAAAACTGTACAGGTTGTATTTCTCCTTTCGCGGTTTTCCAGATCAACATGAGCATATTTTGCCTTGTAAGCTTTTCCATGACCATCTTGGGTAGACATATAGGATAAAATGGAATGTGAGTATATGTATGAGCCCCAAGGGAATGCATTGAACGCCTCGAAGTCATCGACGAGTCGAATCACCTAAACTGGGATCACGAAACGATCGCCGCTACCATATAAGAATCTTTGTAGCAGCAATATCAATGAAAGCTTCAATGACATGTTCGATCTTGACATCAACTATGCCATTGAATCTTCTCAGGCAACTCCCCGAACTTAAGTCCTGTGATTGTCCCAATTGAAATCTCATCTCATCACATGGACCATCGTGTGCAAATAAACCCAAAAATTTCATGTCATGTTGCATCCGCATGAAGTGACCGAAACAAGATTGTAGGAACTTTTCCTTTTGCTGCCCTCCATCATCCAGGTTGGATAATGCCGCGTCAATAATACTCAGAGTAGTAATATGATTCGTTGGGTAACAATCCCATCGAAATGGCAATCATTTAGGGTCTTGAACGACCGTCTGCTGCTGTTCAATATCTACGTAAGGAAAAAAAATGAAATTAATAAATCATGGCTTTAGGACATATAACTATCTTTGGAATTTACTGTGAAGAATCATGAGATTGCTAACTTAAGGAAATAAAATTTAAGGTAAATGAAGTGATCAGCTTTGGAATAAAGATCCAAGAACATGACACTACCACCCTAAACATGAACAGTGCTACGTGAACCCGTACCTCAAATCACTAAAACTCCTCAAACTTGAAAAACTAAAATTTTTCAATTACCAAACTAAAAGAATCAACATTAAATTGAACCATAAACACATAATCATTCTTGGAACTAACCAATAAATGAAAGACAAAAAGAAAAAAAAAACCTACCAAATCGCTTTCTCAAAACACAACCAACCCATCCAATCCGCAAACCATATATATTTTCTAAAATTCACTCAATCAAACAAAAGCAAGCAAAAACCTCATAAACACACCCAATAAATGTACTCTCTAATTCACTAAAACTAAGAGCAAGCAGCACCAAATGAAGCACCTTGATTTCAAACTCAAAACACAAATAACATACAAATCACAATAGTCACTTCATTGCACAAAAATCAGAAGCAACCTAGCTCAAATATGAACCCCACTACCACCTAATCGCTCCAAACGAACCATCAAAACTCCTTTCATTTAACCAAAAACCTAAATCAATTCTTATGAATTAACCAAAATCAAAATCAACCCACATCAAAACCATACCAAAAAGTCCATGATCAGTGCGTGGTTAGGTCCCTCATGAACTGATCAGTTTGTGAGTCACAGTCTCTCGCGAACTGATCAGTTTGCGATAGACAGGTCCCTCCCGAACTCATCAGTTTGCCAGAGACAGTAACTTGCGAACTGATTAGTTCGTAAGGCACTATGACTCATGAACTGATCAGTTTGCGAGAACTGATCAGTTTGCGAGAGACAGTACCTCGCAAACTAATCAGTTCGTGAGGGATTGTGACTCACGAACTGATTAGTTCGCGACGAACAGTACGTCGCGAACTGATAACTGATCAATTTGCGAGAAACTATTTGTGGGGATCAGGTGTTCGTGTTCCCACCAACCAAACTCATTCAAGCCAAACACAATCATCAAACAAACCCAATATCATTTAAAACCCAATCAATCTTCAAACTCAATCAAACCTAATCAAACAAAATAAAAATAAATTTCTCATCAAACAAACATAACTACTTAAGAAAATCAATAACCACCTTAAAATAAGTTCGAATCGGCCGAAAATATCTTTAAAATCCTATTCGTCATTCTCCTCGACTTCGTCGGCTCAGATTCAACGCCGGTAGGTGTTGCCGGCAAGGTGGCGGTAGGCTGGTGGCTATCGTCGGCCAAGGGGCACAGTCGGTGTGTATCTCAATAGAGGAGGTAAGGTCGATCAAGAGTGAGGAAATGAGAGTTCGTGAGAGAAAATGAGAGGTCGCGAGAGAGAAAATGAGAGTGACGAAAATGGGAAAAAAAATGGTAACCTGGTTTTTATACTTAACAACTTTAACGTTGGTCATAACGTTAAAGTTGTTCCTGAGAACAACTTAACATAGGAACAACTTTGACCTTGGTGGGAACAACTTTAACATTGTCATGAATACCGTAGGTATTCCCGGCAATAAAAATAACTATTCTTATTTTTTTTTTATCATTTTATTAGTGTTATATATGCATTATTTATTTAAAATTATATGGCATTCACCCTCACTGATTTAGTTAATAATTTTTTTTTATTTTTAATAACTTTGTATTATGTTATTGTATATATTAATAAATTAATTATTATGTTTTTGTTTGTATTAATAAATTGTTTATTATACCATTCATATTTTAAATGAATAATTAAATAAAATATTTATAATTTATATAAATATATAATTAAATATAAAAATGTTGTTTATTTATATAATATATTTAAATTTATTTCGTAATACTATATTAAAAAAATTAATCCAAGAGTTAATCGAAGCTATTCAAATGTTTGTGCACACATCAAACATTAATTGTTGAATGCAATCTGACAGTTATAAATAAAATGAATAATCCTTTCTGGAGTGAATGTTTTACAATAACTATTTGTTAGGATTATGCTCAATAGCAAGAGTGTAATAGTATATTTAACAATCGATCTCATATAAATAAAAATGATTTCTGTTTTAACAAATCTTATAGCAATTATATCAATTGTCAAAAGTAAATAATCATAAGGTCAAGAGACTATGGATATGTATGAGGTAGACACAATTCTTTAGTTAGTCTCGAATAACATTCACAACTTAAGATACAAGGTTGAGCACCTTTATCTTGTTAAAGTTGTGGATTCTTTTGTTAGCATTTGAGTGAGATCAAATGTGATATGATGAGTCTAAAATCATTGAAGTGTCTTTGGACAAAAGAATTTAGTGCACTGGGTGCATTGAATAGGATCACTATAGAAAACTTTATCTGCAACCGTCGGTGGATAAAAGTGTTCTTCTGAGACAATCGGAGAATCTATCTCATTCCTGAGATAAATGATGGACTTGTGGTTGCATACGTTATCATGTGAGCTGTCAATGAGTACGATTATATCGCATGGTTTATTCTCGATGGTTTGGTGGTATTCACGTGTATATCAATAGAGGACATCATTTATAGAAATGAACATCGTGACTGCATCTAGCAAATGTCAATAGAATACCATCATATGGCTGTTTTGAGGTATTGAATATTAAATCTTAACGATGAGTTTTCAATAGTGACTATTGAAACATGGCTTCTGGACAAGTCAAAATATCCAAGTTCGAAAACATGGTCATATGAGTAAATATGGTAACTTGGAGAGCTATAAACAGTCTATAAGCTCTTGGCGATTACTGGTATTTTTCACGAGGATACACTTTCTTCTTTTAGGTTGTCTAGGGTACGAATTAGTACGCTCACTTATTCTATCTTTATTTAAGAGTTCAATTTTAGCTCTTTAGTGGAATGATATAAAATTAATGGATCGGACCTAAGTGAATCATTTGTTGATTGTTATTAGGTTGTGTCTATTGGAGCTTAAATTTAGATAGCCCGTCAAGCTCTCCAATCCACACGAACTTGAATGGATCACTAGTTATATACTACCGGATCATTTATTTGATCCATCTTAAAGAATTGATTTTGAAATTTATTCCAAAAGTTTTTGAGATGTGCATTTTTGTGTTCGATCAAGACATGCAGTAACTCGTCAAAATACCTGAGATGGGCAGCCAAGGGCGTGTGACCCCTTGGGCGGCCCTAAGGGATGTTTTTAACATCCCGTAAATATATTAATAATATAATTAGCACATTTAATAAAAATGGGGCTGTTGAATTATATTAAATATATTTATTTAAAGGCATGTGAACTTGTTTCTTTTTGTAAGAATGGGTCTAGTTCACATGTGGACTTTTTGTGGAGGTCCAATGAGATTAATAAAATGGAAAAATAAAGTTTGGCCCATGCCAATAGGGGTGGGCGGCATTAGCTAATGTATTTAGCTAATTACTTTGTTTTATTTTATTATTTAATTAAATGGAAATTAATTAATTAATTAAAAGTCAAAATATTTTTCTACTACGAATTGGATTTCTAGTTTTATACTATTGGTGATAGTATGATAAGTATCAAAACCTTATTTGATAAGGAGATAAATAAAAGAAGTTATTTATCAAATCAAATTAGGAAGGTTTTTGATATTTATCAAAACTCTAAAGTTGACTATTAGTCACTTTTAGAAAGTTTTGATAAGTCATTCAAATTATAATTATCCTTTAATTATAATTGGATAATACTTTTTAAAGTTAGCTTGATAGGTTTTATGGTGAAACACAAATCCTCCCACACTAAGGAGAATTCATCCACCATAAATAGAGGGCTAGGGGAGTTCGGCCAAACCTTAATGCTTGTATGCAAGTTTTGTGAGCTTTTGATAGCCAAGAAAAATCGTCCCCTACTTTAAGCAAAAGTGTGATTTGCCCGAGAGAAAAGAGAGAAAGAACAACTTAGTTCGAAAGTGTTCTTTGTTTTCTCAGGAGGGTTTTGAGTGACTCACGAAAAAGAAAAGTTTTTTGTTTTTCATACTCAAGTACATAATTCAAAGAAAGGGAGTCCACACTTTAAGGTGATCCACATTCGTGAAGGATTGGAAGATCTTGCGGTTCATAGTCGACGCAACATCAACCCTTACATTATACAAAAGGTACGCTACCTTTTGAAATATATGTTTAATTAAACTATGGGTTAAGATCTACTCTTTTTGGAAAATTTTTAGAAGTACCAATGCAAAAATTCTTTTTTGCGCCTTCTGCTACGCCGTACTCATGTTTTTCCTACAATTGGTATCAGAGCCTAGTTGTACCCATAGTTAATTAAACATATATACGTGGATCATTCTTTTTGTTGTGTATGGATAAATATGCATGTTTTTAGAAGAGATGGAACTCTAGGAATTCTTTTATATATTACATTGGAATGTATGGATTATATAAAGTGAATTATTATTGCTTGATTTTGGTCATAGAATTTCAATGTATTTTTTTTTTTTTTGGAGTTGTGAAAAGTTGTGAAAAGGTTTTTCTATTTTTATATAAAAACTGCTGTAATTCGTTCGAGATTCGAAGACACGAAGGATTGAAGACCCGGAGCACCTGCACGCACAAGCCAGCAAGCACTGCGCCCTAGGCGCACAAGCGCGCTTGCGGCGAGCTTTGCGCGTGGTCCTAAAGGCTGTGTGCGCACAGCAGCCAACCCAAGGAAAGGCAAGGTGCATGGCCTTCGCAAGGCAGTGCGCATGCGCGGTCTAGCAAGGGCTGCGCTCGTGCTCGGCCAAGGAAAGTTGGGCGCTCATGCGTGCCCCAGGGGCAGCGGCTCGCATGCCTCTTGAGAGGTAGCACGCGCGCATGCCCCGTAAAGCTGAACGCCTTCACCTGTGAGCCGCAACACCTTGTCGCAATCTTGGATGGACGACCATATGAAGACTTGTTCGACAAGTTAGGGTTAGGGTTAGGGTTTAAGGTTATCCAAGCAATGTAATTTACTTGCTTTTCTAGGATGGACCAAAATTGTGGCTATTTATTTTTTGCGTAAATATTAAAATGTTTATTCATTATTTGATAACATGTCATATAGAATAAGAGTGCCACTCATATATCTCTTTTGGTATGAACATGCGTTGAATGATTTAGGTATCTAAATTGGCATCTAGATAACTTGGTAATCATTCTTTGGAATTCCATCACACGCCTTAAACAATTGGGAGGGAGAAGGTGTTTAGAACACCTATGGCCTCCAGGATTAGTTGAGCTTTATGTTTTGTGTGATAACCCCCCAAGGGGTATCCATAAATAGAATTTAGCAAGATACTTCCTTACAAGGATAGGCTAGACAATTGACTCAAGCGATATCTACTCTCAAGGGAGGGATTTTTCGTGCGGGAATATATTGAAGGTCGAAACCTTGGTGACACACACAATGCAATTCTATTGATATCCTCCCAAGAGTTCTTGTCAATAATAATCGCAAGGCTAAAATTGAATACGCTAGTTGTTATGTTAACAATTAGGTGGGACCCAGTCTAACTAGTAAATATTGTGAACTCCCAAAGGAGGCGTGGCGTTTATGGGTGTTGGATCACCGTTGAATTTTACGATTGAATTATTAATAGTTAATTCAAGATAAATATTCGAAAGTGCTAAATGATAGTTTACTTAATATAATTTTTGTTTTATTCAGAAATCATGACCCCATCCCTAATGAACATCCTTAAATATAATACTTTGACTGGAGATAACTATATTACATGGAAAAGGAAAATTGGGCTGTTGTTGCAAGCTAACAAATATAGGTTTGTTCTATCAACTCCTAAACCACTCGTTCATAATGATGAATCTAATGAGTTGCAAAAGAGGCGAGTATAAACAGTGGGAGTCCTCTGATGAGGACTGCTGCAGATATTATGAACTCTCTAGAGGAGATGTTTAGCTATGAGGTCTAGGACGACTAAGAGAAAGGCAGTGACTGCTTTTATAAATCTTAGGATGAAGTCTGGACAAGCTATAACATATCTCAATATTTATGAACTCAATAGTGCTGAGATAGATAGTGAGACTAAAATTAACCTAATTGTCAATTCACTATCAGATTCCTTTTATGAGTTCACATTATATACATTATACGCAACATCAAGCCTCACATTATACAAAAGGTATGCTACCTTTTGAAATATATGTTTAATTAAACTATAGGTTAAGATCTACTCTTTTTGGAAAATTTTTAAAAGTACCAATGCAATTTTTTTTTTGGGCTTTTCACTGCGCTGTACTTCTGTTTTTCCTACACCTATGTGTCAATTCATGCATGGATGTGCTTATTTTTGATCTGTAATTTTGTGTTCCACGTAATTGCGGACAATTTTGACTAGGTTTGGGGAGAATATCGAACAAAAATTTACAGGATGTAATAATGCCATGCGTTCTTAAACCAATGTGAGTTTGTCAAATTTAACAATATACATTTGAATTTTCAATTAATAGATGTTAATTTGATATCTTATGAATCATGTTGAGCAAGGAATCATAGTCTGCATGTTTTAAACTTTATGTAGAAACAATGTGCTTGGGATTCTAGGATAAATTGTGGAGACCACTCTTGTGAGTTATTGAGTCTTTTAACATTATTTCTTAGAGGGTTTGTTGTTTTTCACTCTGTACACTCTTCGTACTTATTCTTTAGAATATATTGATCTCTATAGGATTTGCTTTAGATTCTATGAACTGCCACATCTGAATAAATCGCATGCGTGCTATGTTGGTGAATTGGATGATCTGTAAGAAATGATTTAGGCTATGTGTGTTTGAATGTTGAAAAAGGCCAAATTCCATCCCATTTGTGTGCTCCATAACCCCATTTGAAGCCAAACACGAATAAACTTTTTCTTTCATTACCATGTTTCCCTCACCCCATCACCATATTAAAAAGCCATACCTTATAACTTAGGATCATATTGAGTAAATTTAAAGCTGAAAAAGATCTCGAAAAATACGAAAGAAACTCTTCAATGATAAAAAAAATAAAAAAATAAAGGCATCCTTCAAAATAGAGAAAAATGGTAAATACTAACTGAAGTCTCTCAAAACAAAGAGATCAAAAGCATATTAAAAAAAAAAAAAAAAATTCAAAAGGTTAGTGTGAAAACTTGGATGCCAAGAAAAGAAGCAGAACAAGAGTTATGTGTGTTTTCGAAAGTTATAAATCTTTCAATGTGACTATAGGTTCTTTGAATTCCATTCCTTCCATTGTTAACCATCACTTATGGCCTTATTACAACCATTAAGGAAGTCCTATTGATCTTACAGTAATTCTCATTAACTTGCATAAAGGAGGCATTGTGATTATTCTGTTCATAGCATCTGAATTCATTCATGAGATTTAATTTTGAAATATCTAAGCGTTTTTCTATTTTAATTTACATATGCGATGAAATTTTTGAATTTCTTGTACATAACTTCCCATTCGCATATATTGATTAAGAGT
The DNA here is from genome assembly GCA_003430845.1 of Xanthoceras sorbifolium. Classification (NCBI taxonomy): domain Eukaryota; kingdom Viridiplantae; phylum Streptophyta; class Magnoliopsida; order Sapindales; family Sapindaceae; genus Xanthoceras; species Xanthoceras sorbifolium. The sequence goes on from CM010618.1 coordinate 22,087,403, forward strand.
GTATACTTAGAATTCGAGTGATATTGAGAGTATTTTCCTATGAGAATTAGGGTTAAGGCGAATTCGATTCTAGGTCTCATGGCACATTTGTTTTTAACATTTAGGGAGAAAGTGTAGATATGAATAAATTGTAAAGTATGAGCAACTTCGATATACTATTAACATCTAAAAATTGAATTGAACATGTGTTGTTGTTCCTTAATAAATTTTACATTGCATTCTCCTCGCATTATTACATAATGGGGAATGTTTGTGGGTATCGTTGCTAGTAAACCCTCAGGAGACATCACTCCTCCTACTAGGGACACCTAGGGGTTTAAAGGCTTGTGGCACGTGCTAAGTGCCATCGTGTTTCCCTACGAAAATGGCTTAGATTAGAAAGCTTTAAAATTATTGTTTTAGATTGTAATTGTTTTAAGTTTTGCTCGTGGACTAGCAAAAAGATAGGTTTGGGGGTATTTGATTAGCGTCAAATTATACACGAATTATCTCGGTTTACTATCAATTTTTTTGTAAATTTTACGATGCACCTGAATTTTTAAGTGTTTATTGAGTGTTAAAGTGAAATTGAGCATAAAGAGGTGATTCTAATAAAAAAGACGAAGTTTTAGAAGAAAAAGCGCCCAAATCAAAAATATTGTTCCTAAGTTCAGAATTCCACCTGAAAGATCTTCAAAACAGCAGGACCGATGGCTTACAATCATAGAAAATCGATGAGAAAAGAAGATAGGAAGCAGGTGCGACCAAGTGCTACGATCGCAGCATCTGATCGTAGCTTAGGCAAAAATCAGTGCCCATCTATGACCAACAAGTTGCGATCCCAGATGTAGTCGCAGCAGACTGCAGCCAAGAGCACCCATTTGCGATCGCAATAGTCCAAAATCAGCATGCAGCCATCAGCACCCTGCTGCGATCACAACTTTTGATCCCAGCGCGCGTTCCACTTCAACAAAACTACGACCAAGACTGCGACCAACCCAGGTCGCAGATGACACAAACACGACTTCTAAACAACTTCTTCAAGACAAACTCTACACAATCTCATCAACTATGGTTTTGGCACTATAAAAACTCCTCTTTTCACCACATTGAGGATAACCTTTTAGGGTGGAGAAAAATTAGACGACCAAACTTCGACAAGCATACCTCTTTTGCAATTGAATTCCTCATTCCTTAACACAAGTTCGCGTCAAGGAATTATTACGAGAGTCAAGGGAGTAGTCAATGTTTTATTACTTTCTTTCTATTCACCTCGTTTTAACCTCAATGATGTGTAACTAAATACATAACTAGGGAGTCGATGTGAAGGGTATTAATTCATTCATGTAAACAACTATCCATTCTTTTCTATTAAGAGATTCAAGTATTTTTCATGATTTAATTGTTTATTGTTTATAATTCTATTGTTGATGAACTAGGATAATCATTGTTATGTGCTAGTTCTGATTTCATTAGATTGTAAATAATAATTATTTGAGATTCCGAGAATTGGGATAATTGTTGTTACGTGCCAATTTAAGGTCATATAATTGTTAAGTAGGATAATCGTTGTTAAGTACTATTTATAAGTTATATATCTCTAATGAATAATTGATGCATGATTTCTATGTTTATCATAAAATTGGTTTTCGTGTGTTAATTGCTGAATTCATGACCTAACGGTAGCAATAATTAATAACGTGGGAGCACTTGATTGAATAATCTGAAAGGTGATAATCATATTTGTCAATTAAGAACGAATCCTGAATCTGAGTAGATAATTTCTTAACATAGTTGGATACTTGAGTGGATATACTGGAACATCGATGACCTAATTTCGCTCACTATTCTTTCAAAACTCAAATTCTCCAATCAGTACTTTAATTTAGTTTTTATTGATTTTACGATTTCAAAACAAACTCAAAGACTTTTTTTTTTTTTTTTTTTTACTTTTTCCTGTTTAAATTAAATTAGAATTAAAGTAGTAATTAAATCGTCAATCTCTGTGGGATCGATCCTTGTACTTGCCAAAGCTATATTAACATATTGATTCGTGCACTTGCGAGGTATAAAATAAGTACATTAACTCCCATTACTCATACTCACTTCTTTACACCTTAGTAGATTCATCAGTAGGAGCAGGTGATTTAGGAGTAGACAAAACAAACCTATGTTTTTCAGCTTGCAACAATAGCCAATTTTCCATTTCCATGTGACATAATTATCACCAATTAACGTATTATCTTTTAGGATGTTGATTAGGGATGGGGTCATGATTTCTGAATAAAACAAAAATTATATAAGTAAATAATCATATAAAAGTACTTTCGAATAATTATCTTGAATTAAAATAAATAATTCAATCATTAAATTCAACGGTGATCCAACATCCATAAATATCATGCCTTCTTTGGGAGTTCATACCATCTACTAGTTGGACTAGGTCCCACCTAATTGTTAACATAACAACCAGCATTTTCAATTTTTATTGACAATAACTCTTGGGAGGATATCAATAAAACCACATTGAGTGTATTACTAAGATATTGACCTTCAATAATAATTCCCTCACAAAAATCCCTCCTTTGGGACTAGATGACGCTCGAGTCAATTGTCTAGTCTATCCTTGTAAGAAGTATCTTGCTAAATTCCATTCATGGAAACCCTTGGGGAGCACAGTACTGTTCAGACAGAAACCCAATTGACATGTCAACCTCTTATATCCATATCTATGTTCATATATATCAGAGTCATTTCACAAAACATTTTCTCACATCCAATGTCAACATTTTTTTATTTCTTTCAGAATCATCAAAATCAACTTTCAACATATTCAATTTCAATTCATATCGATATATATATTTTCGAAATTCAAATTTCATCAAATATCACATAACGGAAATATACGAATATATATTTCTAAATCAATAATCACATCAAATCAATCCAAAAATTTACTCAAACGTATTTCATAATTCCATTTCGAATCAAAATGCCCCGAAATCATTTTCCGATACATTTCACAAATCGTATATAATTAAAATCACTTTCAACAATATATTTCCATAACAATATTAGCATAAAAACGTATGAAAATCAATTCCGAATATTATTCACAATCAAAATTTCAGATATAAACTATATTTCAAGAATTTACAATTCAAATCAATCCGAAATCGGTTTCAAATTATCAATTCTACTCAATAGAATTCAAAAACTATAAAATTCGATAATTTCAAAAATTTCTGGAAAACTGAAAATTCGAAAACGACTGTACATCGAACCTAAACTATAATCTATAATCAATATAATTCAAATAACTCAAATTTAATCAAATTCAATCAATCTGAAATATTCTGAAAAATGAAAAAATTCAAAAAACACGTGTACACCGAACATGAACACTTCTACTCTTTTCCTTCTTCTCATTCTCTTTTCTTTTTCTTCTTCTTCTTCTTCTTCTTCTTTCCTTTCTCTCTCTTCTTTCTCTCTCCTCTTTCTTTCCCGTTCTCTAGTTTCTGTTATGTTTTTCTTTGGTTCTTCTATGCTGGTGGATTTTATGAAGCTCTACCGCTTCAATCCACTCAGTGCTTATTTTTTTTATAAAATTTTTGGGCCATCGCGACCGCCCATCGCGAGCGGTGGTCGCGTCGCTCGGTCGCGATGCTCACTAGTGGAAATTTGCCACCTTCAGTGCGAGCGCTGGTTGTGAGCTTGGTCGCGATGCTCATTGGTCCAATTTTGCCATTTTCATCGCGAGCAGCTACCGCGATCCCTGGTCGCGAGGCAAACTGTCCAGTTTTTCACCCTTTTTTTCGTGCATTGTTTTCCACCCCTCAAATCATAAATATCATATTTACATACTCAAAATTAATTCAACTATACTTTTCATATTTATTTGAAATTAGGGATGTTCCAACATCTTTTCCCACTCAATTGTTTAAGGTGTGTGATGGAATTCCAGCGAATGATTTACCAAGTTATCTAGATGCCAATTAGATACCTAAATCATTCAATGCATGTTCATACCAAAAGAGATATATGAGTGGCACTTCTATTCTATATGGCATGTTATCAAACAATGACAAACATTATAATATTTACAATAAAAGTAAATAGCCACAATTTTGGTCAATCCTAGAAAAGTAAATTATATTTGTTTGAAAAACAAAACCCTAACCCTAACTTGGCAAACACGTCATCAAGTGGTCATCCGTCCAAGGCATTGCGCGACAAGGCACATGCGTGCCTAAAGGCGTGCGCGGTTAGCCCACGTGCAGCACCCTTGCTGCCGCCCATGGCGCACACAAGCTGCCATTGAAGTATGCCTACGCTTGTCATCTAGCCCTTGGAGGGCCACGTGCGCACACAACCCTTGAAAGGCCGTGCGCTTCAGCACCGGGGCAAGCGCAGCTGTGCTTCTGGCCCACCTTTGCTACTGTGACAGCCCTCGCGCAGCAGCACACCAGGCCGCATGAAGGAGCCTAGCTGCCGTAAGGGTTGTGCGAAGTGCACTTGGCCGCGCGCGCTTGATATCTTGGCGTGCATAGGCTGCCAAGTAGGGCTGTTCCGCTGCTTCTTTTATTGCCTCCAGTCTTCAACTTTTCAATTCTTCGAATCTTGAATAAATTGTAGCAGCCCTATTTTATTTTACAATAATAAAATAAAACCTAGCAACTAATCACGAAAGAAATTATGGCGATGATAGGCCACCCTTCTTGTTACAATTTCAAAACAAAAATTACATTGAAATTCTAGAACCAAAATCCAGCAATAACAATTCATATAATAAAACATTTATATATATATATATATATATATATATATATATATATCCATACATTCCAATGTAAATATATATGTGAATACCTATAGTGCCATCTCTTTCTAAAACATACATATAAACAATAAAAAGAGAAGAAGAATCATGTTTATACATTAAATAATCAAGGGCACAACCAGTCTCTGATACCAATTGTAGGAAAAATCATTTGAAAGTGCGCAGAGGAATGAAAATAGCTTTGGTATAGTTTCAAAAATTTTCTTTTTAGATAGACCTTAACCATTGATTAATTAAAAGATATCACCTTCTTCCGTGATGATTGATGTTGCGTCGAAATTCTTTCCCGTAAGATCTTCTAATCTAATCACGAACGTGAATCACCTTGGAGTGTGGGCTCCCTTTTATTTGAATTATAATACCTGAGGATGGAGAAAACAAAAACTTTTTCTTTTGTTATTCACAACAAACCCTCAAGAAAAATCTAAGTGTTCGGTCACTTTTGAATTCTCAATTTTCCAATCAAAATTCGTGTGAACCCAATTTGATGTTGTGCAGAAAGCCTTTTAATGTAAAAGCTAGTAGTGTACTATCGAAACAGAACGCTCTTCTCTTTTCTCTCTTGGCCGAATTCCTCACACTTTTTCTTTGAGTTGGCTTAATTTTCTTAAGCAAATCAAAGCTCAAAATTCTCTTGCATAAGCTTGTGTGGCCGAATTCCTTTGATAGGGATATTTAGGGTTGGCCGAATTCTCCTTAAAGGAGGATTTGTGCTTCACCACAATTCCTATCATTAAAGAGTTCAATTGTTTTCCAACTCATAAGTGTGTGGTCAATCTCTAGTTATTGACTTGTATTAAAATTCCTTTTTATGGTATTTAGATAAAGTTTCCTAATCCAAATCCTAATAAGAATTTTAATGTGTGACTTATTATAACTTTCTATTTAATTAGATAAATATAAAATCATATATTTATCTACTTATCAAATAGAGTTATGATACTTATCATACTTCCAACAAAAGTATGACACTAAGAGACCTTCTCCTAGGAGAAAAAGATTTTGACTTAATTAAACAATTAATTAATTAATTACCATTTAATTAATTAATAAAATAAAACAAAATTAGACTAATTACTTTAGACCTTGCTGCCCAAGCCTTCACACATGGGCTTTATTTTATTTTTCTATTTTACTAAATCCATTGGACTTTAATAAAAAGTCTACATGTGAACTAGACTCATTCTTACTAAAAACAAAATAAGTCTACATGCCTTCATTAATACATTAATATAATTATGCAGCCCATTTAATTAAAATGTGCAATTAAATTCTTAATGTATTAATATAATGCTAATTACACCCCATTAAGGCTGCCCAAAACTTCCCAAAGTCTTGGCAGCCCATTCAAGGTATGTGAAGAGTTACCACGTGTATTGTTCACACAAGACCGCACCTCTTCAAGACTTTTGGATTCCAGAACCCAAAAACAATTCTAATTAATGGACCCAGCAATTGGTCCGGTAGATTATATTAAGTGACTCATGCAAGTTCGTGAAGATTAGGGATTTTGGCGGGCTATCTAAATTTAAGCTTCAATAGACACAACCTAATCACAATCAACAAATAATTCATTTAGGTTCAATCTATTAATTTTAGTTCATTCCACTAAAGAACCAAAATTGAATTCTTAAATAAAGATATAATAAGATAGTGTACTCATTCGTTCCCTAGACAATTCTATTGGAGATAGTATATCACGACCCGGGTCCTAGGCCGTGGCAGAATTGTAAATAAAATCAATGGTTTATAACTTGACTTTATTAAAATTTCATAAAAACCACAAACCAAATTCTTTAGATACTCCGGAGTATCAAAAAAATATCTTCCAAAATTTCAAAAGTAATATCATCACAAAATAACCCCACAGATATGTGATCACCCGTTAGAATTCATGGATTCAATTTCCAAGATAATAATCATACTGATACATGCATCAATCATGAAGTCCTGATCATCCACAACTAAAAGATTTGCACATCAACATACATAACTCATAAACTGAGTTATCTCAACATTGTTATAGGTCCATAACAAGTACAAATCCTTTAATCAATACAAATCTCAAATAACATAAATTTAATCAATAATTTCAGAAATTTAATCCTTAGATCTCACAAGCCTTCACTCACTTTAACTAACGATCTTCTAATCTGCGTTGGGCGCTCCCTAGGGGGGGAAAAAAATAAAAAGGGGTGAGATAAAGCTCAGTAAGGTCTAATCTCCAATAATGTATGTGGAAAACATCATTTTTATAAAGTCATGGGATAATCATGTATGGTTAAATACGTTGACAAAATTTAAAGTAAACAGTAACACTTTCTTTCAGAAAGCAATATTAACACGTCCGCTAGTCATACCCGGTGGTCTATCATTTTAAATAAAACATTCATACTTGAGATAGAAACATTTGGCTCACCGTGACTCTGGTACCAACCTCACATACAAGGTGAACGTACTAGAAAATACCCTGCGCAGTACCCGACATAAAGTCGTATAATAACATATAATATAATATAATGACTAGGACGGTTATCATTTCAAATTCACCAAACAATTTAAATAAATCCACCATGCATCCCATATGTAAACTCATCATTAGTTTTAATAAAATTTTGGCAGCATAACGGCTGTTTTTATAAAAACTCCAAAATGCAAAACCTGCATACAAATCATATTTCCAATACAATTCATTACAATTTATTTATCAAATTAATTCCACAATTTAAATAAGGATTTCCTCAAACTTTCACAATCAATTTATATCCAAACCTTATAGGGAAAATATTCTAAAAATTTAAGTTTGAAACCCCTACCTCGTGTAAGCTACCAGTTACTTGCAGTGGCTTCGATTTCAAGCCTAATTATCCCAATCGGTAAAATCTACACGAGAATATAATTATTTAATTTATATACGGCGGCCATATAATAAAATTAACCTCAACATAATATCCTATACTTAAAACGAGTCCGTAAACGGGTTCGGAATCAAATTCTAAGTTCAAGAGGTTGGAAACTTACCCCCGCCGTACGTGGCGGCCGGCGGCGACTTTCTGGCGACTTTCCGGCGACCTCTAAAAATGGTCGGGTTTTGTTCGCCTCATCTCCCTCGTCAAAGTTTATAACTGTGGCCAGAGTGTGAAATGGCTAGAATCGTCGGAATCGGAGGATTTTCGAATTGAAAAATCACTCATTTTCTCCACCAAATCGGAGACTCAAACAACCATGAAAATCTTCAAAGTTGGTACCAATAGATTCTATATCGCAAGAGCTTTAAATTGGTACTAAGAACGATCGAAACGAAGGCCGGATGTGGCTGGAAATCGAAGTCAAAGTTGGCCGGAAAAAATGGAGAAAATGAAGAAAATGGAGTCTGGATTGCGAGGAAGAAGACAAAGACAATTATATAGAAATATAAAATTTCTGTTTTGTCCCTCACTTTTATCAATTTACAATTTTAATTGCTAACTTTCAAAATATATCTTTTAAGTCCTCACAAATTCTTCAAAAGTTTTTAAAAGATTTCAAATACACCCTTAATAATAAATTTAAAAAAAAAATGAGATTTTATATAGTATATCCTCGTGAAGAATACCAGTAATCGCCAAGAGCTCATAGACTACCTATAACTCTCCTAGTTACCAGTTTTAATCATATGATCATATTTTGAACTTGGATATTTTGACTTTTTTAGAAGCCATGTTTCAATAATTATTATTGAAAACTTAACGTTAAGGTTAATATCCAATACCTCAAAAGATCCATATGATGATATTCTACTCTCATTTGATAAATGGAGCCACGATGTCCATATCTATAAATGAAGTCCTCTATGATTAACAAGTGAATATCATCAAACCATCGATGATAGATTATATCATATTATCGTACTCATTGACATATCAAATGATAACACTTGCAACCATAAGTCCATCATTTATCTCAGGATTGAGATAGACTCTCCGATTGCCCTCAAGTGAAAACTTTTATCCATTGACGATTTTGGATAAAGTATTTCACTGTGATCCTATTCAATGCAGCCAGTGCACTAGATCCTTTTGCCCAAAGACACTACACTTTGATGATTTTAGACTCATCATAACATATTTGATCACACTCAAATGCTAGCAAAAGAATCTATAACTTTAACAAGATAATGGCACCCAACCTTTATCTTAAGTTGTAAATGTTATTCAAAACTAACTAAAGAATTGTGTCTACCTCATACATATCCAGATGTATGAACAATTCTTTATTTCTCAGTCTTTTGACCTTATGATTATTTACATTTAACAATTATAATAATTAAACTATAAAAATTATAAGATTTGTTAAAACAAAAATCACTTTATTAATATGAAAATATTGTTAAATTACACTATTACACTCTTGCTATTGAGTATAATCATAACACAATTATGCTTTGCAAGTTCAAGTCAAACATACCTTCAATTGTTCAAGTTCAAATCTCCTTCACTCAATGCAGTTAACAAAACTGGCTTTGAATGATATATCATAAATTATTTAGCCTATAAAGCTAGCATACAAGTATTCGATAATCTTCATTATTTACTCCATTAATGCATCTCAATAATCAACAACTTATATTTAACTATAGAAATGAAACAATAAGCAGTGTTTGTTTTTATAGCAAGCTGAAAATGCAATTAAATTTCAATTAGGACTAAAGGCAAATAAAGCGTAAGTTGTTTCAAAGATTATTTATTTTCTAGTCATATATCAGTGCACAATATGATCCTTTAGCACCATATTTTTCTTTTTTTTTACAAGCTTAAACTCTACAATAGGATCTTATCTTACACACAAAATCATACTCAACTATATATTAAGCTAAAGACCAAAAAATCAATCAAACAATAACAATAAACAATCTGTCTCATTAAGAGACACCAAACAGTATAACTGCTGATAAGAAGAATCAAGCATGTTGGTATATCTATATAAGAAAGAAAGAGTTTTGTTTATCTTATATCAATCTTTGATCCCTAAGTCATAAATAGGTAACATAATAAACCATCAAGGCAGCAACAAGGAAAATTAGTCAATTAGTCAATTTCATTTACTTTTAAATAAGATTCTTGTGGTTGGAGTCCCATTCTAACTAAGGATTCTTATGGTTTCAGAGGATCTAACTATAGGAGAACTAGGAACAGAAGGCCTTCCCCCCTTTTCCACCTCGACTCTTTGGTCTTAAGAATGTAGTTTTTAAGAATGCATGATTGCTCATTCTCCAACCGCTGGTTTTAAGAATGAGTAATTGCCTTTCTCCAACCATTACTGCACAACCTGATAGTGGACAGGTAATACATTCCACTTATTGAGCAGGGTTCTATGGTCGGTCCGCGACCTATGGATATCGAAGGCGTCCTTAGGGGTGATCTCGTAGTTCTTCTTTACATTGGACTGATTCTTGGACAAAGCTAGAGAATGGTGCCTTCTCAATGCGTGGTAGAATAGGGGATGCCATTTCAACACGAGTAGTGGGAGAAGTTAGACTTCACATCACTGCTTAACACTGAGTTGTTTAAGGTTGAAAAACCTAAAATAAAATAATAGAAAGTTACTCCAGATAATGAAACGTATTTGTGGCATCTGAGCCTTGGCCACATCAACCCAGACAGGATAGATAGACTTGTAAAAGGCGGATCTTTAAGTCAATTAAAGATCGGCACTTTACCTATCTGCGAGTCTTGTTTGGAAGGTAAAATGACTAAGAGATGTTTTATTGGAAAAAAATGGTTAGAGCTACGCAAACACTGAAGCTTATACACTCAGATGTCTGCAGACCTATGAGTGTTAGAGTTAGAGGTGATTATGAGTATTATATCACATTATTGACGATACTCAAGATATGAATATGTTTACCTAATGCAACGTAAATTGAAAACATTTGAAATGTTCAAAGAATTTCGAGCTGAAGTTGAAAACCAGTTAGGCAAAATAATTAAAGCTCTATGATCAGATCGTGGAGGTGAGTATCTTGACTAAGAATTTAAAGACTACATAGTTGAACATGAGATAGTATCCCAACTCACATCTCCAGGAACACCAAAACATAATGATGTTTCGGAGCGGAGAAACGAGATCTTGATGGAAATTTTTAGATCTATTGACAGGCCCCCAACTTACTATCTCTCATTAGGTAGCCTGCCGGCACTCCACAGTAGCTTCCCAGTCTAGGCTTGCCTCGCTGAAAGGCTTCAATGAAGCTAAGTCATTTCTTTATTCTGAAAATCCGAGTAGAAATTTTTTTTTTATACAAAACTACTTTATAAAAATTTTAGCAGAGTCTCCTCTGTTTTTATGAGATTACCAAATCTTGGAGACCTGCATAAAAACTTGAACACTTCTATAAAATCTCAACTCTCAACTACCATGGACCTCCGGTCCATCTCAATTCAACCACAAATTAAATCACAAATTTCAAATAATAAAATACTGAACTTTAACAATATACTTTTTACATAATAGTCACAATCAAACATAATACATAATTTCTAAAACTGTCATAACAATGTCTGACTGGTCCTGCTAGTCCTGGGAGTCCTTACAACGTCTGCACCTGTACCTGTACTTGGGGAGGTTGGTTTATAAAACATAAAAATGTAATAAGCTAAACGAGCTCAGTGAGTGTTATATTTTTCTAATAAATTTAATATTTCTGATTTAACCTCCCTCAAATTTTACTGAGAAGAATAAAAATTGGTTTTCTGAAAATTTCTAAAAACAAAATACTAATAAAACCTTTCTGTTTACTGAAAACTGTACTAAAGTCTATTTGCTGAAAATAATGTACTGAAATTTAAGTGATGAATCTTTACTACTTTCTGAAAACTTTACTGGAACCTTAACTGATAAACTATTTCTGAAATCTATTTTCTGAAAACTATTCTGATATCCATACTGAAAATTATACTGATATCTAATTTCTGAAAACTATTCTGAAAACTATACTGAAAACCTTTCAAACTTTCTGTTATTACTGAAAACTGATAGACTGAAATGCTGCCTACTTTTTAAAAACTAAAAAGCTGAAATAATATATATACTTTACTTTTCTGAAAACTGAAAAGCTACTAATGGAATATACTTTTATTCTTTTCTGAAAACTGAAAAACTGATAAACTATATTTTTACTTTTCTGGTAAAACTTTTCTGATAAAATTTTGATAAAATTTTTCTGATAAAACTTTTTTGATAATGCCAATGGAACCCATATCTGATAACTGATAATCCATAGAGCGACTCAGCTGGCGCCGCACCATATGGAGGGTGTCACCAGGCGACTAATCTGACACCGCATTGATGACTCTGATAATCTGATAAAATACATCTCATTGGCTATGTGGCGGAATTCTGTATCGCCTACATATAGCGAGACAACACCCCAATGTTTGAGCGACTGACAAACTCGACAGACTCAACCCTCCTGGAGTTAGCGGACTGTCCCCCCTTTAACTTGCCCTACACAAATGGGGTGTACTGGCCGAGTCTACTGCTGATAATATGATAACTGATAGCTGCTGATAATCTGATAATAAATGGGTATCCTATTGGCCTGAAAATGTTTTCTTTTTGTCTAAAACATTCATAGAATCATAAAATCTATTTGTAATATCCTTTTTATCGAAAATCATAAAATATCCATAGAACATATTTCTTAAATTCAATCTCATGTATATATAAATATTTTCTCAAAAGAAGATAAACTTAAAACTTCTGAAATATCAAGGCATCAATTCTGTTTAAATTTTAAATCTCGTATAAATAACAAATATATGTAAAATCTTAAAATAACAAATCAAATTTGGAAAGAAATATATTAAATATACTTCAACTAAAAATTTGATTTTGCACAACACTCACTTAAATAAAATCATAACTTGCTATAAATGAAATAATAAATTTTCTATAACTTTGTTTAATAGTTTAACACTCACAGATTTCTGGTTTTTTCTAGGTTTGGTGCTCTGGTTCCTTTATCTCACTACATTCCTTGCCTTTCCATATATTTCTTTTATTCTCCCATACTAAAGAGACTTCTCCATAAATAAAATAATATATTTCCAATCAATAAATATAAATACTACAGTTCACTCAAAAGCTCAATTAACATACATAAGGCATTTAAATTATAAAATGCCAACATTCAAGTTTTTTTTATTTCCTTTTCATTTTTCAATTTCTTCATATCTAACACAATCAATTACATTTAATTTGCTAAAAATCTTGTCTCTATAATTATATATACCTTGAATTATTCAATTTCTCTTAAATCGAATCTCATACAACACAATCCAACATACTTTCTTAAATTTCTAAATACTAATTAACATCAACCACCAAACACAACATCACAAACAAATTCATAATACAAGTTCACTAATTTGATAGCTAGTTTGATTCTTTACATAATAAATTCAATCCACACTATCAATTTACTCAAAAACATTCAAATTACTCAAATACTATCTCAATTTAACAATTTAAACTTGAAATCATAAAATCCCTAAAACTTTACCTTACTAGTTTCTTGATTTTCACTCTAATCAACTCAATTCCAACTAATTTCAAACAAAACACCACAAATACATAATCAACTACTAAAATCAACAAAACCCATCATCTTCTTTACTTCCATCAATTAAATTTCACTTTATATTCAACAATCAATTTTCCAATACAATTCAACACTCAATCAATTTCTAAAATCAATTCAATTTCATTAAACTTACCCAAATCCTCCATGATTCTTTTTCTTCTTCCCCTTGCTGGACCGAATCCTCCCTTCTTCTCTCTTGACTGGTTGCTTCTTCTTCTCTTCCTTTTCGTTTCTTCTTTTCTTTCTTTTTCTTTCTTTTCTTGACTACTTCTCTCTCTAATTTTCTGCACAAATTCTGCTCCGGTTTTCCTCTCTAGGCCGGCTATCCTCTTCCTTCCCTTTCTCTTTTTCTTTCTTCCTTCTTCTCCCTTGCTGGCCAAAGCTTCTTCCTTCTCTTCTTTCTCTTCTGGCCGAGCTGTTCTTCTTCTCTTTCTCTTGGCCTGCCGAACCTTCTTCTTCCTTTCTTCCTTGGCTGGCTCTGCTCCCTCTCCTCTTCTTCTTAGCCGAAATCCTTCATTCTTCTTCTTCTTCTCTTCTTCTTCTCTTCGGCCGAGTTTTCTCTCCCTTTCTCTCGAATTTTGTTTTCTCTTCTCGATCTCCTCTGTTTTCTGTTTTTATTTTTGGTTTTCTGATGAGTTTTGTTTTGCAATTTGTTTGGTTTGGTGAATGGAATTCCACTTATCATGCCTAAATGAATTCAATTTATTGCAACTTGCCCCTTGAGCTTTTAAATTCATGAAAAGATCACAAACATAAATTTAATCACATAATTTTGATCACAATCTCTTAATTTTACAAACTAATCCACCAATCACATTTCATTTCATTAATTATTCCATCCACTAATTGTTGACTTGGCACCTCATGATTGGTTCATTTTATTTTACATGGATTGTGCTTCTTTAGGGAATATTTTTCCATATACTAATTCATATCATTCCATAAAAATCCACTCACTTTTAATCTAATTTGTTTTCTTTGATTAGTCCACTTGTACACCTTATTTTAATTCGCCTAATTTACTTTTTCATCAACCAATCAAATTACACCGTCTCATGTGTCACAAATTATTTAATTATTTGATTTCCGAAATAACACTAATACTCCGAAATTTATAATTGGATTTCGTATATACTTTACGAAATCTTACTAATCATCCAATAAATTCCATTATAGTACCGTACAATCAATTCTGTAAAAAAATATATTACAATACCAGTACGTGTATAGTACAAACTATCGGAAGGGTGTATTACATCTATGATTAGCTTCTCATCATTACCATATTTCATTTAGAGATATGCACTACAAACAGCAACATATATTTTGAACGTAGTTCCATCCAGGTCTGTTCCTAAGACTCCTCAAGAGTTGTGGGAAGATTAAATTAGTTTACGATATTTTCATATTTGGGGATATCCGGTACTTGTATTGAAGAATAGAAGTGGAAAACTAGAACCTCGTTCACATGTATGCTTATTTATAGTTGTTGGCACCATTTCGTACTAGAAATGGGCCCTTATCTCCACTTGCTTTTGTCCATTCTTGAGTGATTATTGGTTATTTTTAATGTTTTCCTTAATTGTGTAGGTGTTGGGATTTATGCCCTAAAGCTTGTAAATGTAAACGGTTAAAGACTTAATAAAAATTATTCAGTTTATCATTCCAGTTTATAAATATTTTATATTTAGTAATACATTCATCTTATGCAAGAACATGCTATATTGCAAGATGTAATCTCACAATGAGTATATGAAGGTTATATACAGAGATGATTCATTTTGAGATATGCAATCTAAAGAGTCCATAGAGAGCGAACAAAGTTGGGTACTTTGTTTGTGATTGATCTATTGTTACGGTCCATTCTGTATAGTACAGTGGTCTTATCCTAGACCGTTCATGTAGTTGACATGAGAGTGGAGGCACCATATATGATGAGATAATATAGGACTGGGCCACAATTTATATTAATCTCTCCCCAAGATCCGTTAGTTGATGAGATTTATATATATCGATAAACGATAGCTATTTATAGGTGATCTTAATCCTGAGTGTCTTATCGACTCCTTCAGGTTGGATCGTGGCCTTTGATTTACCATGAGTAAGGTCGATATGAATCTTGACCAATACCTCCATATCTTGTGGTTGCGGTTTGGCTTGTGGCTGGGAAGGTTTCAACACAACAGTGTAATCCACTCATTCTTGATTGAAATAGATGAGTAGTTCGCTTAAGGGTTGATTCGGGGCTTGAACAATTATGAGATCTCTTCTGCTTCCGTGAGGAAGACAAGATTTAATTGTTCATTAATGGTACTTAAAGGAAAATATATTTCTAGAGGGGTATAACAGACTTTATGACCTAGCTTTAGTTATGAACTACTTGTAGAGGATCACACTATATGTAAATAATTATATCAATGGATGTTGAGACTTCAGATTGTATAAACACGTCTACAATTCTGAGAGTGCATTCTCGGGTTTTTAGTGGAATAACTCAGAGATTAATAATCATGAAATATTAATTAAAGAGTTTTAATTAATATTACTAAGTATTATTGAAGCTTAAAACTGTGGGTCCATTAGGTCTCATTTGTAGCCCTTATGGTTATTGGTAACAAGGATTATGGTAGATTAATTGAATGGTCCAATTAATAGTGTTACGAAAGTAATATGATTTAAAGAGAATAAATTAAATAATGTGATTATTTAATTAATTAAATATTTAATAAAATAATAGAAAATAATAATTATGAATTATTATGAATTATTAATTCTATTTATTAAATATAAGGTCATGTGATTAAAAGATGATTATGATAAAAAAATTAAAATAATTAGATTATTTTAAAAGTCCTAATAGTCAATTATTAAAGTTTTTTGGGATTAGGAATCCTAGTATATAAGGGTTATGATACTAGAAAAATTGACAACACATTAAGTGAAAAAGAAAAGAGGGTTCGGCCACCACAAAAGAGAGAAGAAAAAGAAAATTTTTTTTATTTTTTTTTATTTTCTGACTCCTTTCCCTGCAGGTGCGGTCGTCCATAGGGAGAAGACGTTCTCCGCGTGTTTTTCACGTGACCTTTATATCTTGCCATGACGTACCCACACACACGTTGTTAGACTGCGGGTCATAACGCGAAAGATCTGGTGGTAAATCGAAGATTCATAAAAAGAAAAGCAAAAAAAATGTATGTAGTTTCACGAATTCTTTTTCCTGCGCATATACAGGAACTCGTTCTTGGTTGAAAAACTGTTTTTAGACAGAAAATTTTTTAAACCTAATTCCGCACGTTATATGATAATCAAATCTTTTCTAAAACTCCCTTCAATTGGTATCAGAGGCTGGTTCTACGTTTTTGTATATACGCAAAAAGAAAAAGAAAAACTACATATTTCTTATTTATATTTATCTTTTTGATTCTTAATCTTTAATATATTATTTTGTAGGCACAAATATAGATTGTATGATCTGTTTTTATTGTTATATGATTTCATTGTATAATTTTAAAAAGCATAATTGGTCGTTAATTATATGGTGAATGTGTTATAGGATTTGTTTTGTTTTTGGGCCAATTGTTTGTGGCAAAGTTTTTTTTTTTTTTTTTATTTTGCTATATTTTTTTATTGTTATTATTGTAATCGATCTGCCCTACGAAGAGTCGAAGAAGCGGATGATGCGAAGAAGAAATGAAAAAAACTGCACAGCAGCGGCAGTGGCTGCGCGCGCCCAGCGGGCTGCTGTCGTGTTTGCGCTAGGGCTTTTTTGTTCTGATTTTTTTGGAAACATATTATCGAATATTTTTTGGGAAAAAATGCAGAAAATTGTTAGGGAAAACCGTGGGTGAAACGATCAATGAACGCGTGCGAATGCGCCACTCGCGCGAGGCCGCATGCACCTTGCGTGCTTATGGCTACACTACTGGCAGCCGCACTTTCTCATGCGTTAGGGTTGTTTAGGGTTTCGTTTTGACCTAGAGTGCGTGTTAAGGTAACTTATGGACCTCTGGAAAATAGGTTGACGTTTTACAAAAATCAAGTTTGACTTGATTAAGAAAATGAAGACTAGAAGAATTCAACTTAAAGAAGAACTCTTGAAGACCAAGGAATGCCTTGGGAATACAATTGTAATTAAAGTTGTTTAAGTTAGATAACCCATGTCACTCGGTCAATTACGTATGCTTTAATTTATTTTCATTTGATATTTATATGGATTTAAAGTATTGTCATACATATAAATGTCATCTAGATTAGGTGTGCCTACACATGTATAAATAATATGTTATGCATAATTGTCATTTTTTATTGTTTTATTTTAATGAGATTAAAATAGGTAACAATTTTCATAAATGGCAATTGAATAATGGATTTAGTTTGTAGGTGTAAAAACTTGGTAATATCCATTAATTGATTAATCAACCAATTAAAGAGTTTAATTAAAAAGACTAATTGGGTTCTCATTTAATTAATTAATATTAATTAGATTAATATTTTAATTAGAAAGAACTGAATAATGAGATTAGTTTTTTGGAGTAAAAACTTGGTAAATCTCATTAATGACTAGTCAATATTTGATTAGTTAGATTCTTTAAATTAATTAAGATTTATTAGATTAATTATTTAATTAAAAAGAATCAAATAATGAGATTAGTTTTTAGGAGTAAAAACTTGGTAAATCTCATTATTAACTAATCTATATTAAAAGTGTTTAATTAAATTAGTTAGATCCTTTTAAATGTTAGGTTTTAATTTGATTAAACACCAAATACATAATTGAACCAAATAATGTGATTTAATTTTAATAGTTAAAACTTGGTAATTTCATATATAATTTCTAGTTTATTTAAATAGTTTATGTAAATTAGAAATTGCATAATAAATTATATTTTAAGTGTTAAAATTTAATAATTTATTAAAATTAGGAAACTTATATTTTATATTAGCAGTAGAATCTAAGTAAAGACTAGAAACTTAGAGTTTTAGAAACTCTTAGTTTAACAGAAAACCCTAACTACCAATAGTGAGTGGGAGAGGGAGATATAACATTATATCTCGCAGTCTCCATTGTTAGTTAAATATCGTGAGACTCAAGTGGCGCATCGTGACGGCTTTGCTTTCGTTCTCCTTACGGAGGGTGTCCATAAGAATCAATACCAAGATTGACTCCCTAAACGGATAGGTTTTCAGAATGTATTTTGGGACTGACCTAGCCTACCTAGGCACTCTCAAGTTAAGTTCATAAATTCTGAAACGGTGGATCACACTCATAAAGGACTTAATTAAAGTAGTTAATTTATTATTCTGACTAAACTAAAACGATGGTTAGGTAATATAAGAATAAAGAGTTATTCTGGTGTATTATCCGATTGAGAATGTCTCGATCTAATATGCAGATATTTGACCTAGCCTACCTAGGCCCTTACTTGTGGGATGTTGGATTATCGCGGCATAGTAACTAATTTTAGGGATTTCTTAGTTCATTAAATTATGCACATGCATCATGTTTAATTTTATGCCGAACATATAGCATGAAATGAATGAATGATATTAATTTAAATTTATGTCTTTAAATATCAGCAATGCCTTCTGCTTTATTTGCCTGGCAAACGAAAAATTAAACGAGATAACTTTATTAAGTGGAACACAACGGGAACGCAATCATGGTCTGCAAAGACCTTAAATCTGTGCTTACGAAGGAATTTCCTTCAGAGCCTGTAACCAACGCATGACTAGTTTTCAAGGGTAAGACCGGCAAAACAAATGTTGCTAAACCATCTTCTTCTGGTTTCAAGAAGACGAAGAGGTCTACTAGTAAAGTAAAGGCTAAGCCCAAGATAAAGAGCACCATGACTGACTAAGCAAAAGGAAAAATGATTCCATTGCAAAAAGGTTGGTCATTGGAAGAGGAATTGTCTTCAATACCTCGAGGAGCTCTCCAATAAGAAGAAAGTGAAAAGTAAATCAGATTTACTTATCATTAGATTTTGTTTAGTGGAAGATGACTCTTCATCGTGAATAGTAGATTCAGGGGCCACTAACTAATTTTGTTCTTCTTTACATTGGAATGATTATTGGCAAAAGCTGGAGGAAGGGTCCTTCACTGTGCGCGTTGGAACAGGGGATGTCGTTTCAACACGAGCTGTGGGAGTAGTTAGACTACAATTTAATAATAGTTTTCTTTCGTTAAATAATGTGGTTCATTCCTGGATTTACTAGGAATTTGATTTCTATTTCCAGATTGCTTGAACGATTATATTCAATTTCTTTTAATGATAAGCCAGTTATTGTTTCAAGGAATGGTTTGAATATATGTTCTGGTATGATAGAAAATAATTTGTATGTTTTAAGACCGTTAATTCATACAACACTGCTTAATACTGAATTGTTTAAAGTTGAAAAACCAAAAACAAAACGACAAAAGATTTCTCCAAATAATGACACGTATTTGTGGCATCTAAGACTTGGACATATAAACATTGATAGGATAAACAGACCAGTAAAAAGCGGATCTTTAAGCCAATTAGAGATCGGCACTTTATCTGTTTATGAATCTTGTCTAGAGGGTATGATGACCAAGAGACCTTTTACATGAAAAGGTGTTAAAGTCACACAACCACTGGAACTCATACACTCAGATGTCTGCAGACCTATGAGTGTTAGAGCTAGAGGTGGTTATGAGTATTATGTCACATTTATTGGTGACGACTTAAGATACGGGCATGTTTATCTAATGCAACGTAAGTCGGAAACTTTTGAAAGGTTTAAAGAATTCCGAGCTGAAGTTGAAAATCAATTAGGCAAAACAATCAATTCTCTACAATCGGATCGTGGGGGTGAGTATCTCGACCAAGAGTTTGAAGACTATATGGTTGAGTATGGGATTGTATCTTAACTCACCGCTCTAAGAACACTACAGCATAATGGTGTTGTGGAGAGGAGAAATAGGACCCTGATGAAAATGGTGAGATATATGATTAGTTTCTCATCATTACCATATTCCTTTTGGGGATATGCACTATAAATAACGACTTACATACTAAATGTAGTGCCATTCAAGTCTGTTCTTAAGACTCCCCTAGAGTTGTGGAATGGTCGTAAAGCTAGTTTACGATATTTTCGCATATGGGGATGTCCAGTACATGTACTAAAGAATAGAAGTGGAACGCTGGAACCTCGTTCACAAGTATGCTTATTTGTAGGGTACCCAAAGGAAACACATGGATTCTTTTATAATCCACAAGAAAACAAAGTATTTGTATCAACAAACGCAACATTTCTTAAGAAGGATTATATGAGCAACCATAAACCTCAAAGTAAGATTGTGTTAAAGGAGTTAGAACCTAGTTCGACTAGTGCTCAGTCGATAAGGGTTGTTGATGATGTTATTATTCCACAAACATCTGAGAGTCGGATAATTCCTAGTCAAGATACATTACCGTCTAGGAGTAGTGGGAGGGTTGTTCGACAACCTGATCGCTATTTAGGCATTGAAGAGGCACAGGGTGTCGTTTCTAATGATAGTGTAGATGATCCATTGACATTTAGACATGCCATGGAAGATTCTGATAAAGAGGAATAGCTTAAAGCCATGAATCTCGAGATGGAGTCCATCTACTCTTACTCAGTCTGGGCACTTATAGACTTACCAGATGGGATAAAACCTATAGGATGTAAGTGGATCTACAAGCGTAAGAGATGAGTAAACGGGAAAGTAGAGACCTTCAAGGCAAGGCTAGTGACTAAGAGTTACACCCAAAAGGAAGGCATCGATTATGATGAAAGCTTCTCGCCAGTAGCCATGTTCAGGTCTATTAGGATACTTTTATCCATAACTACCTATTTCGATTATGAAATCTGGCAAATGGACGTCAAGACTGCATTCTTGAATGGCAATCTAGACGAGAGCATTAATATGATGCAACCAGAGGGATTCGTATCCTAAGATCAAGAGCAAAAGGTTTGCAAACTGCAAAAGTCCATTTATGGACTTAAGCAGGCATCTAGATCTTGGAACATTAGGTTTGATACTGCAATCAAGACCTATGGCTTTGAGCAAAATGTTGATGAGTCTTGTGTATACAAGCGCATCATTGACAAGAAATTAATTTTTCTGGTCCTTTACGTGGATGATATCCTACTCATTAGCAATGACGTAGGGACATTATCAAAAGTAAAGGGTTGGCTTGCTAACCAATTCCAAATGAAAGATTTGGGAGAGGCAAATTATGTTCTATGGATCGCAAGAACAAATTGTTAGTGCTGTCTCACGCATCGTATATCGACATGGTACTTGAATGATTCTCGATGCAAAACTCCAAGAAAGGTAGCTTACCTTCAATGCATGAAGTTCATCTATCTAAGGAACAGTGTCCTAAGACACCTCAAGAGATTGAGGATATGAGTCGGATTACCTATGCGTCCGCAGTCGGTAGTCTCATGTATGTTATGCTATGCACAAGACCTGACAACTGTTTTGCAGTGGAAGTTGCCAGTAGATATCAGTCCAACCTAGGATTGGATCATTGGGTTGCTGTTAAACATATTCTCAAGTATCTTTGGAGAACGAGAAACTATATGCTTTTATATTCCCATCTGGATTTGATTCCATTGGGATATACAGATTCTGACTTTCAGTCAGACAAGGATTCTAAGAAATCCACGTCTGGATCAGTATTCACCCTTAGTGGTGGAGCCATAGTATGGAGGAGTATCAAACAATCTTGTATTACCGATTCCACCATGGAAGCCGAGTATGTAGCAGCTTGTGAAGCAGCTAAGAAGGCTGTTTGGCTCTGGAAGTTCTTGAGTGATCTGGAAGTTGTTCCCGATGTAAATAGGCCCATGACACTTTATTGTGATAATAGTGGAGCTGTGACCAATTCCAAAGAACCTAGAAGTCATAAAAGAGGGAAGCATATAGAGAGGAAATATCATCTCATCAGAGAGATAGTGCAGCGAGGAGACGTGGTTATGACGAAAATTGGGTCGCAAGATAACCTAGCTGATCTATTTACTAAGACCTTGACAGCTAAAGTGTTTGAAGGTCACCTAGAGGGTCTAAGATTACAAGACAAGTACCATCCGCTTTAGTGCAAGTGGGAGATTATTGGGATTTATGCCCTAAAGCTTGTAAATGTAAACGGTTAAAGACTTAATAAGAATTATTCAGTTTATCATTCCAGTTTATAAGTGTTTTATAATCAGTAATACATTCATCTTGTGCAAGAACATCCTAAATTGTAAGACGTAATCTTAGAATGAGTATATTAAAGTCATATACATAGAGGATTCATTTTGAGATATGCAATCTAAAGTCCGTCAAGAGCGAACAAAGCTGAGTACTTTATTTATAATTGATCTACTACTGCGGTCCATTCTTTATAGTATAGTGGTCTTATCTTATGAGAATGGAGGCACTTTATATGATGAGATCATATAGGACTGGGCCACGATTTATATAAATCTCTCACCAAGATCCATTAGTTGATGAGATTCATATATATCGATAAACGATTGCTATTTTTAGGTGATCTTAATCTTGGGTGTCTTATCAACTCCTTTATGTTAGATCGTGGCCTTTGATTTACCATGAGTGAGGTCGATGTGAATCTCGACCAATACCTCCGTATCTTGGGGTTGCGATTTGGCTTGTGGCTGGGAAGGTTTGAACACAACAGTGGAATCCACTCCTTCTTGATTGAAGTGGATGAGTAGTTCTCTTAAGGGTTGATTCGGGGCTTGAACAATTATGAGATCTCTCATGCTTCCGTGAGGAAGACAAGATTTAATTGTTCATTAGAGAATCAATGGTACTTAAAGGAAAAGATATTTTTAGAGGAGTATAACGGACTTTATGACCTAGCTCTAGTTATGAACTACTTGTGAAGGATCGCACTATATGTAAATAGTTATATCAATGGATATTAAGACTTCATATTGCATAAACACGTCTACAATTCTGAGAGTGCAGCCTCGGGTTTTTAGTAGAATAACTCCGAGGTCAATAATTGTTAGGCCTTTTTGTTCCCGCAAGTATACGGGGTCAGCACAAGTAATACAATGATGAGTAAATTATCGTCTCCATATGAATATTTAGGTGCTGAATACTAAAATTAATCAAGCCTACCTCTCTTTAGATAATTGAAAGGTTTAAAAGAAGAAATTAAAAGATAAAAATATAAAAACATAAAAATAAAGCAAACAACCAATATGAGAGATTAGTTAGAGTATTTGAATTCACCTAATACATCCAATTGAGTTTCATGAAAGCACATTGTTGCAATTTAATTATCAATGTTGATGATCGTGTTTATATAATTTAACCAATATATTCTCTCGAATTATGCGGGAGTTATTATTACACATCAATATCTATCTCTCGATGATTATCGCATGCATAACAATTTATTAAGCATCATAAACACATATAATGATCACACAAATAAATTAGCATATTTCTATCTAATTCTACTTATGGTGGACATTACATCGAGCACGTTATGGGCGTTACCTCTCAGTTCATAACACACAACCATAAAATCAACTAAATGCAGGCCAATATTTTCAGAAGCATTAAGATTCATAACATCACTTAACAAATAATAATCAATCACAATAAATTAGACAATCAATCCATTCAACTATCAAGAAAAAGGATTCATCAAAACCCTAACTTACAAGCTTAGTTCATAATCAAATATTTACAACCAAACATGTTTTTCTAAATAATAAAGAGTTACAAGCAAGAAAATAAAGTAGGTAAACATGGTCATTCTAGGAGTTGAAAGAAAACAGGGCACAATTACGTCGTTTTGGCCCCCCGCTACTTGCGGCGTGACTTGTATGTCGCGCAACAAGTCGTGGCAATTCCAGAATAAATTCCATACCATAAAGTCCCGCGACTTGGGCCGCGAGATGTAGCTCGAGCCACAAGTCGCGGCAATTTAGAATATTTTCCTAGCAGAGACTTTCGCTACTTGGGCCACGACTTGCATGTCGCGCCACAAGTCGCGACAAATGTAAATTTCAAATTCTGGCAGAGACTTCCGCGACTTGGGGCACAACTTGCAACGCGACACACAAGTCACGGCGGACATAAAAAGGCCCTAATCCAGCATATTATAAAAGGAAAAAAAAAAGAGGAAAAAAAAAAGAAGGAGTTTGGCTAGTGAGAAAAGATAGAGAGAAAAGAAGAAAAGAAGGAAGAAGAAGAGAATAGGAGTGCTAGAAGACTAGACCCTCGATCGAATCTTCGTCCGGCTACACCAAGTGAGAAATTCGGATTGTTGAAGGAGGAGTTCACCCGAGACGGAATCAAACGAGTCTTTCCATTCAGAGTTCTTTTTCTTCAATCATTCCTTCCTTTATTGTATTATTATTCATGTCTTCATTACCAAACACCATGTATTGCTTTAATTTTATAGTTATGAACTAAATTTTATACTAGGGATGATGGTGGATCTTTGTACGAATTTTAATTGATTTTATGTATATGTTTGGATGATTTATGAATTACTAGATGTATGTTAATTGATTGGTCACCTTTTAGCATGATTTGTTGTTATGGGTTATAAAGCGAGAGGAGACGCTCACAACGTGTTCGATAAAATGCCACCACATTTTAGGAGTTAAATAGAGATATATTAACTTATTCTGTGTGATCCTCAATATTGTTATTATATATTGTTGCATTCGCATACATTTGGATATTCATCGAAAGGTAGGATATTAGTGTATGTAGGAATAAGTTCAATTTATCTCGAGAGAGAATTTTGAATAATTGAGTTATCATGATTATCAACCGATAATAATTAAATATCCCTACATAGTAATTTCATTCATTAAGACATACTTAGTGAAATCGAATTTCCTAGTTCATTCTTACATTGGTAAAACTCGTGTAGTTATTTAGTTTCATAGTTCGTTAGTCATTAATTAATCAATTTCTACACCTTTCATTTAATTGTTCAAATAGAAGTAAGCTTAGTTAATTTTAGTAATCAGTACCTAAAATATCCTCGTGGGAACGATACTCATACTCTCATTATATTACTTGTGTCAATTCCGTATACTTGTGGATTACAAAAAGGCATAACAGTAGGATACCCAAAGGAAACTAGAGGTGGATTCTTTTATAATCCTCATGAAAACAAAGTGTTTGTATAAAAAAATGTAACGTTTCTTGAGGAAGATTATATGAGTGATCATAAACCTCGATCAAAGATTGTATTAAAAGAGCTAGAATCTGATATGACCAGTGCTCAGTCAACAAAAGTTGTTGACAAAGTTGTTATTCCATCCACGTCTGATAGTCATACGATTCCTAGTCAAGATGCACTACCACCTTTGTGTGGATGATCCATTGTCATTTAGACATGCAATGCAAGATTCTGACAAAGGGGAATGGCTTAAAGCCATGAATCTCGAGATGAAGTCAATGTACTACAACTTAGTCTGGGAACTTGTAGACTTACCTGATGGGATAAAGCCTATAGGGTGTAAATGAATCTACAAGAGGAAGAGAGGTTTCAAGGCAAGGCTAGTGGCAAAGGGTTAAACCTAGAAGGAATGGGTTGATTATAAAGAGACCATTCGCCAGTAGCCAAGTCTATTAGGATACTCTTATCCATTGCTGCCTATTTCGACTACGAAATTTGGTAAATGGACGTCAAGACTACATTCTTGAATGAAATCTTAATGAAAGCATCTACATGATGCAACAAGAGGGATTCGTGTCCCAAGATTAAGAGCAAAAATTTTACAAATTGCAAAGGTCCATTTATGGACTTAAGCAAGCATTAAAAGTTTACAAATTGCAAAGGTCCATTTATGGACTTAAACAAGCATTTAGATCTTGGAATATAAGGTTTGATACTGCTATTAAAACCTATGGCTTTAAGCAAAACGTCGATAAGCCATGTGTGTACAAGAGCATAATTTACAAGAAAGTAGTATTTCTAGTCCTTCACGTAGATGATATCCTACTAATTAGGAATGACGTAGGAACATTGTCAGAAGTAAAGGATTAGCTACCTAACCAACTCTAAATGAAAGACTCAGGAGAGGCAAATTATGTTTTAGGGATCCAATTAATAAGGAATCGCAAGAACAAACTATTAGCATTGTCTCAGGCATCGTATATCGACAAGGTACTTGTACGATTTTCGATGGAGAACTCTAAGAAAGGTAACTTACCTTCTAGTCATGAAGTTCACTTGTCTAAGGAATAGTGTAATAAGACACCTCAAGAAATTGAGGTTATGAGACGTATTCCTTATGCGTCAACAATATCTAGTCTCGTGTATGTTACGCTATGAACGAGACATGATATCTGCTTTGCAGTGGAAGTAGCCAGTAGATATGAGTCCAACCCAGGATTGGATCATTGAGTTGATGTAAAGACTATTCTCAAGTATCTTCGGAGAACGAGAAACTATATGCTTGTATATTCTAAACAGGATTTGATCTCATTAGGATATACAGATTCTGACTTTCAGTCAGATAAGGATTCTAAGAAATCCACATCTGGGTCAATATTCACCCTTGGTGGTGAAGCCATAGTGTAGAGGAGTATCAAGCAATCTTACATTGTCGATTCCACCATGAAAACCGAGTATATAGCGGCTTGTAAAGCTGTTAAGAAGGCTATAAGGCTCCATAAGTTCTTAAATGATCTGGAAGTTGTTCTAGATATGGGTAAGCGCATGACACTTTATTGTGATAATAATGGAGTTGTGGCTAATTCCAAAGAATCGAGAAGCCATAAAAGAGGGAAACATATATAGAGGAAATATCATCGCATTAGAGAGATAGTGCATAGATGACACGTGACCGCGACGAAGGTCATGTCGCAGGACAACCTAGCTGATCCATTTACGAAGACCTTAACGGCTAAAATGTTTGAAGGTCATTTAGAGGGTCTAGGATTATGAGAAATGTCTCATCTGCTTTAGTGCAAGTAGGAGATTGCTGAAATTTATGCCGTAAAGCTTGTAAATGTAAATGTAATTAAACATAAATAAAAGTAATAGTTCTTCATTCGAATAAAAGTGTTTTTATTTGTATTCATACATTTATATAATGTGTGCGTAATATCCAATATTGCAATATGTAATCTCAAATCGAGTATATGAATGTCATATGCATAAGGATTCATTTTGAGACAAACAATCTAAAGAGTCCGTAGAGAGCAAACAAAGTTAGGTACTTTGTTTGTGGTTGATCTACTGTTGCGGTCTATTCTGTAGTGTACGGTGGTCTTATCCTAGACTGCTCATGAAGTTGACATGAGAATAGAGACACCTTATATGATGAGATCATATAGGATAGGACTGAGCCACGATTTATATGAATCTCTCACTAAGATTCGTTAGTATATGAGATTCATATATATCGACAAATGATGATTGTATATGGGTGATCTTAATCTTAAGTGTCTTATTGACTACTTCATATTAGATCATGGCTTTACAATACATCTAACAAATAGGGTAAATATTATCAGCACGTAAATTTGAGTTCTCATATATCAAAGGAAATTATTCAAAATTGGTTTCACTTATGGACTCCTCCAATTCCTCGGGATCGTACATAGGTGGAACAAACATAACATCATCATCATGCAAATATTCTTTTTGAGCATCATTGACCAAATCAAGGTGCGTAGGGATACTTACCTTGCCTTCTTCAATTTCCTTCCATCAGTATCATATAACCTTGTCTTAGTTATTTTCTTAACCTTCGAGCAAGCTAGTTGCTCTGCTTTCTCAGTATCTGCTCTATGGAGCTTCAAGAAATGCTTAACCTAGTGGGATAAAACCTTTAGAATGCAAGTGGGTATACAAGAGAAAATTGGAGTTAATGGAAAAGTAGAAACCTTTAAAACTAGATTGATAGCTAAAGATTATACACAGAAATAAGATATCGATTACCAGGAAACCTTTCCACCTTTGGCAATGCTTAAATCCATTAGGATCCTCTTATCCATTGCAGCATCTCTTTAACTAATCTTAATGTATTTGTATATGATATCTACATTAAATTGTTAGTTTTCATATATATATATATATATATATATATATATATATATGAAAATGGTTCTTTTTGTATATGTTACTAATGTTTTGAATTATAGTACTCCAAATAATCCGTATGGCTTACGTGCAAGTGTGGAAAGATAGGTTAAATTATACCATTTACTGATAAGGATTTGCATTCAAACATGGGTTGCTAGTGTTTTCACTGTTTTGCTTATATTTGGTTGCAAGGAAAAATGGGAGAATAATCTCTCTTTGGTTTGTTCAGTTGTAACGAAATGTTACTATTAATTGCTTATATTGGCTGTTCCCTTGAGGTGATGTGGCAAAATCCAAAAACCAAAACATGTCTGAGTCAGATAGATGTGTCCGACAAAGAACATATACGCAATCTTCAAAGCATCATGTGTCTCGGGTTTATGCTAATAGTGGAAAACCATGGAAATACCTCTGGCGAATGCTCTCGTCTTTATGCTAATAGTGGGAAACATATGTCTCGTGTTTCAGTCATGTGGAGAGTACAAACTCCTCCTTCCCAAATCTCACCAAATGCCCACCCGCCCTAAACCGCACCTAATGCTCCTGAGGGCCGGGGTAATCGAGCTCCCATCATAGCAATATGTGGCAAAACTTACCAATGGCGTATTGATCACACCGTATATCCAACAAAATTCCCAAACATTCCCTCATCCCACCACTTTAAAATCCGCTCCTAATTACCACCTCTCGAGTAGTACCCAGGTTAGAGATTTGACTGTAGCATATTGTTGGTTTTAAATCGATAAAACAAAATAAAATTTTAATTGAAAAAAATAATTTTGTTTACAAAACGTGGAAGTAAGATCTACTTTTTCATGTATTTATGTATAGGGATAGAAAATTACCTCAGATTTTCTTTTCAATTTTCGAATACAAATTGTTGAGGCGATAAATCGCACGACCCCTGAAGGCAGGGTCGACCCTAGCACGAGGGCGTCGGGCTCTCACAATGTACTGTACCCGTGGGATTTTATTTCGCCTCCCCCACCCCTCGAACCGCGAACCTTAGCCTGAGCTATATAGGTGTTGGGTGTTGGAGGTGAGTTCCATCTGAGCTCAGATGGTACTCACCTCCAACACCCAACACCTATATAGCTCAGGCTAAGGTTCGCGGTTCGAGGGGTGGGGGAGGCGAAATAAAATCCAACGGGTACAGTACCTTGTGAGAGCCCGACGCCCTCGTGCTAGGGTCGACCCTGCCTTCAGGGGTCGTGCGATTTATCGCCTCAACAAAAAGGCGCCTTTTTGTTGAGGCGATAAATCGCACGACCCCTGAAGGCAGGGTCGACCCTAGCACGAGGGCGTCGGGCTCTCACAAGGTACTGTACCCGTGGGATTTTATTTCGCCTCCCCCACCCCTCGAACCGCGAACCTTAGCCTGAGCTATATAGGTGTTGGGTGTTGGAGGTGAGTACCATCTGGGCTACTAGCCCAGATGGTACTCACCTCCAACACCCAACACCTATATAGCTCAGGCTAAGGTTCGCGGTTCGAGGGGTGGGGGAGGCGAAATAAAATCCCACGGGTACAGTACCTTGTGAGAGCCCGACGCCCTCGTGCTAGGGTCGACCCTGCCTTCAGGGGTCGTGCGATTTATCGCCTCAACACAAATCTAGCTGCACTCTTCTCTGTTATCTTTAATCTTCATACCTTACATGTGTGGACACAGTTATTTATTGCTCTGTTGTACGTTCCTTTTTCTTTTTTTTAAAGGTACAAAAATAAAACTACGTTTTATCTTTTTATAGTACCAGTACGCATAACCCTAGTTTGCATTGGATTAAGCAAGCAGAGGACTGATAGACCCATTGGCTTACTAGCTCCAATTTTAAACCTAGTCCAAGTCATCTCATGACCTACTAGTATTTTAAATTAACTCTGGACTACTCCACTAAAAGCTCAAAGTTGTACTCTAGTGACTCATGTTATAACATGATGAGATAATTACACTAACACCCCCGAGTTTATATCTAATTACACACATATAAACCTTTTATCAAAATTGACACAAACATCGTTTACCGTTAATAGTCAACAGTTAGAGGATAATGTTCCGTCAAGGGGTAAAATAATCTTTTAACCTTAAAACAAATTATTCCTTTTAAACAAAACAGAATAGTTGGTACAATCATATCTCGTCATGCCAGCCCTATAAATTTTGAATTAATTAAACCATTCAATTAATTAAAAGATAATAAATATGAATTAAAAATAAAAAAATTAAATCATCTCCATCTTTCTTTGAGCAAATAACATTAAGAACCCTTCAGGATTGCTCTTTTACAAGCGAAAACAATCTTTAGGTTTATTAGAAAGACCTCCCCTATTGTTAGTCAAATTTCATCAAATTTAATAGTTGACCAGGTTTAATTGTGAAAGAAGACCAAAATGCCCCCAAAATAATATATAATATTACTAATAATCATTAAATAAAAAATAAAAAATAAAAAATAGTTAAGATGGACAGTGGAGATCTTAACTATTTTTTTATTTAATAAATTTTAGTAATTTTATATATTATTTTAGGGGTATTTTGATCTTTCTCATAGTTAAACCTGGTCAACCGTTAAATTAGATGAAATTTGACTAACTGCAGTAGAAGTCATTACCAATAAATTCAAAGGTTGTTTCTGCTTGTAGAAGAGTACTAAACCTCAAAGGGTCTGGGTGTTATTTATTCTTTTCATTTTCATCATCTTTATCTTCTTCGGCTTCAACTTCATCATTTTCATCATCTTTATCTTCTTCATCATCCAAATAAAAATTATTATTAATTAAAAAACATTAAAAATTCATCTTCATCACCTTACCCACCAAATACCCAACTTCATCTTCATCATTTAAATTAAACAAAAAAAAAAAAAACAAAATCTTCATCTCTCATCGAATACTAAACTTCATATTTATCACTTAAATCAAAAAAGAAAAAAAATCCTCATCATTTAAATAAATAAAAAAAGCTTCACAACCCATCAAATCCCAACTTTATTACTTAAAATAAACAAATTTGATTGAAGAACAGTGATTTTTTTTTTTGTTTCTATACTGAGTGTAAGATAAGAATTGTGAAGAGAAAATTGATTTTTTTTATTAATTTTTTATAAAATAATTGAATAATAAATGATAAAATATATATGGGAGGCATTTTGGACGAGTAACGACAAGAAATGTTTGTGTCAATTTGATAAAAAGTTCATATGTGTGCAATTAGGCCTTTGGCATTTGGGTATAAAAAAGTCAATGATTGAATGTTCATTCCGGATGATGCTGTCTTGTATGTCGACCTCCAACTCGTAATGTCACTACCTTTCTCTACCGCCTAACCAGAGTTGCTACCGGCAACCTTATATCGTTGGCACCATGTACGACAACCCCTTTCTCCCATGTAATCACCACCATCACCACGATTAATGAGGTCACCACCCTCAACATCATCACCGAAA
Organism: Xanthoceras sorbifolium; assembly: GCA_003430845.1. NCBI lineage: Eukaryota > Viridiplantae > Streptophyta > Magnoliopsida > Sapindales > Sapindaceae > Xanthoceras > Xanthoceras sorbifolium. Next base: position 22,119,362 of record CM010618.1, read on the forward strand.
CCCTTTATCGGTACAAACGAATGACCAGGAGTCATATCTGCATCCGTTCTGACCCAGTAATCCTGGTTTGCATCTTCCTCTGTTGGTTCAAGTACCTCAGCTGCTAAAACTATGTACCACAAGTTGTTATATGTTAGTACCTTGCCAGATTTCTAATAAATAAATTAAAATATAAGACGTATTAAATAGTAAATATGATCTCACCCCTCCAGTATCCTCAAGGGCCTTAATCTTAGTGAGGAAATTTACATGTCTTCTTGCACCAACTAATTCCTAAATTAGGATGAGTATCCTTGACTCTCTCCTCGAAGTGTTCCCTCAATGATGGAATGGCCTCCATCCCCCAATACTACGAAAAAACAAAAACTATTTAGTAAGCAAAATGCCAATCAATGGTGTACACAATAAATAATCAAACTTAGGAGCACCCACTTACCAATAGTGCTCACAGAAATTCGTAGAAGTTGTATCTCATTATTAACTTTCCTTTTTTGCCATAGGGTAACAGTAAGCCCTATCGAAGATAGTGTGAAGTCATCTTGTACAGGTAATGACCTCATGCCTAGTCACTAAAGGCTGGCAAATCCTTGACCAAATCCATCTGCCATAAAATTACTTTTCTTTTATAGTCTTGACCGAACAACATATGATTTACGATCAAGACTCTTGCCATCTTCAACACATCACCCTTCTGTTGGAATCTGTCTCGGAGGAATCTGGTATACAACTGCGTAAGCTTCAAAAACATTTTCCTACAAAGTACCTCACATGAATCCTATTTTTGTGTGCCTTGTACTCTTACAAATGGACATTGTTAATAATATAGCTGCTTCTACACCTACTCAGACAATTAATCAAACACCTAGAGTGCAAGCCTCTCTAGCTTTTCTACAGACACCTGAAAGGTGTTCAGCAAAACCAAGTGAACAACTTGAGCCATGTCAAGCTAATCATGGGTGAAGAAGAAGATGAATAAAACGTGAGCAAATTCTGTTACTAACAACAGAATTCCAGTCTATCATAGCTAACAGACTAGCCTTGTTATTTGGCTGCCATGTCATCCTAAATCAGTTATTATTGAAATCAAAAAACTTGTATATATATATATATATATATATGTAATGTAAACATGAGATTATTATGCAATTAAATACAGAAAAAAAAAATACTAGAATTCAATTGAATTACTAGATCAACATACCTGGTTTTCTCTCTCAGCTTTTCTTCTATTTCTTTCTGCACTTTTTCTTGAGAAAACTTCAACTTCAATATGGTATCACAACACTTAAAATCCACTGCTTCTGCATCAGAAATTTAAGGAACAGAGGCTGTTCAGCCTACTATTCGTAAAAACCTAGTCGTGTGTCGCCGATGAAGCTCATCCTCACAGTGAAGCTTGATAATAGCAATTATTTACTATGGAAACAGCATGTTCATGCCGCGATAAGAGGAAATCGTCTCTCCTTTTTCATAGATCTAGCAATCTTACCTCCAAATCAGTTCAATAATGATGGATCTATAAATGAATTGTATGTTGATTGGGACTAGTAGGACCAGATTCTGCTTTGCTGGATGCTTTCCTCAATAAGTCAAGAATTGCTCCCCTAGCTTGTTGGTTGCCTCACAGCTTGTGTAACATGGCAGGCAATGGAAAGGTTATTTTCTTCTCAGTCCAAAGCCAATCTTATGCAGCTTAGATTCCAGCTTCAGACCTTAAAGAAAAGAGGTTCTTCAATGGCTGAATATCTTATGAAAAAGAAAGGTATAATCGACTCCCTCTCATTTGCTGGTTCAGTCATGTCTGATGATGACAGAGTTATGCATATACTTGGAGGTTTATGATCAGATTACAACTCTCTTATTATACATATTACTTCAATGCAATATTGTTACTCTATTCCTGAGATTACTGCTCCATTGCTTGCTCATGAGGTAGACTTAAGTAACAAAATCAACAAGAAATCTTGAATGTTAATCTTGCTACTAATAAGAAAGAAAATTATAACAATCATTATGTTGGAGGAAGAGGTAGTTATCAAGGTTCAGGTCAAGGTTTCAATAGAGGAACTCAAGGAAATGGAGGACAAAATAGTGGAGGAACGAAGGGCAGAGGTAGAGGAGGAAGGAACAACAATTATAATACCAGACCTCCTTGCCAAATCTGCCATAGATATGGTCATAGAGCACTCTAGTGCTATTATCGGTATGATCAATCCTTCCAATCTCAATATAATACTTAAGCTACAGGTTCTACTTCTACTGGAAATCAAGCACTTATGGCTGACATGGTTGCTTCTCCAGATACCATAGCTGATCCTTGATGGGATCCCGATAGTGGTGCAATGAATCATTGCACACTGGACAGTGGTAACATTCTCAACAAGTCAATTTTATCAAGGAAAAGATAAGATCTACAGGGAAAATGGTAATGGTTTGTCTATTGCTTCTATTGGACACAATACATTTACTCATGATTATCATACTTTTGTCCTCGAAAATATTCTTCACATACCATACATTACAAAAGATTTATTGATTATTTCTAAATTTGTGAGTTATAATAATGTTTCTATTGAGTTTCATCCTTGTGTTTGTCTTATGAAGGACCTAATTTCGAAGAAAGTTCTCCTTCAAGGAGTGCTTAAACACGGGCTATATGTCTTCAATTTGCCACTACCCAAGTCTGCTGTCATTAGTTCTATCTCTCAGACAACTGCCCCTTCATTTCGTGTTACTTCAGTTTTTTCCCCTTCCAAGAAGTGCTATGTTTCAGCTGTTCCTTCCCCTGCTAGCTTAGCTGTTACTACTGCTAGTCAATCTTTGTTTTCTCCTTTACAGTTGTGGCACATAAGGCTAGGTCATCCTTCATCTTTTATTGTACAATCAATTTTACATAAATGCAAAGTAAAGTTCCCTAATACAACTTATTTGTTTTGTGGTGCATGTCAACTAAGCAAATCTCATAAATTGCCATTCACATTGTTAAAAACTGTGTAAAAATAGCCCTTAGAGCTGATTGTTGCAGATGTTTACGATCCAGCTCCTATTCTCTCTTCCAAAGGGTTTAAATATTATGTTAGCTTTCTTGATGCATTCACTATATACACATGGATCTTTCTTCTCCATGCTAAAAGTGATGTTAAACAGATTTTTATCCAATTTCAAGCTGAAGTTTAACATTATTTCTCTCATAAAATCAAAACTTTTCAACCGGATTGTGGTAAAGAATTTCTTGTCTTGGCTTTCTATTTGCAAACATATGGGATCATGTTTCATCATAGTTGTTCATATACACATGAACAAAATGGCTTAATAGAAAGGAAGCATCGGCATTTGGTGGAAACCGGGCTTAGTCATTTAGCTCAAGCCTCTCTCCCTTTAAAGTTTTGGGATGAGGCCTTTCTCACGTCTGCCTACCTCATCAATTTAATGCCAACTCCTGTTCTTAAAGGAAAGGTTCCTTAGCTTGCTTATATGGTCTTGATCCTAATTACAATTTTTTTAAAGTGTTTGGGTGTTTGGTTTATCCCTATCTTCGACCATATAATAAGAACAAGCTACAATTTCGCAGCTCTCCTTGCACTTTTCTTGGCTACTGCTCTCGGTTTAAGGGACATAAATGTTTGAGTTCCAATGGTAGGGTTTATGTTGTTCACCATGCAATTTTTCATAAACAGGTTTTTCCTTTTGCTGCACCTGCTATGACACATATTACATCTTCTAATACTTCTGAAGTGAGTTTATTTCATCCCTTATTGTCTGGTTCTCAGCCTACTGCCCCTGTGCAATTTTCTGCTCCTATTACTGTTAGTCCAGCTCCTATTCAGGGTGATTCTACTACAGCTTCTATGCACTGTTTTGATGTGCTTTCTCCTATTACTACAGCTCCAGCTCCTATGGCTACTTCTATTTCAAGTTCTCCTATGGCTGGTTCTTCTACACAGTCTACTGCCTCTCCAGCTCATATGCTCAATTGTCATCCTATGCAGATTCAGTCTAAGGCTGGGATCTTTAAGCCTAAGGCTTGGTTAGCTATGAGTGTGGAAACAGAACCTCGGGTTATTGTTCAAGCTCTTCAAAACCCTCTTTGGGTTACTGCCATGGAAGCTGAATTTTAGGCTTTACAAGCTAACTGGACATGGTCTCTTGTCCCTCCTCCTGTTGGCAAAAAAATCATTGGGTGCAAATGGGTATTTCGCATCAAACGAAATTCAAATAGTTACATTTCCAAGTACAAGGCTAGGTTGGTTGTCCAAAGGTTTTATCAAGTTGAGTGTTTCAATTTCACTGAGACTTTTAGTCCAGTGGTCAAACCTGCCTTTATAAGGCTTATTATATCTATTGATATAGCCTATAGCTAGTCTCTTAGGCAACTCGATGTGAACAATGCATTCTTGAATGGTGAGGTTACCGAGGATATCTATATGCAGCAGCCGTCGGGGTTCCTTGTGGCTGGTTCTACCTTGGTTTGTAAGTTACACAAGCCTCTCTATGGCTTGAAGCAAGCTCTTAAGACTTAGTTTAACAAGCTCAAGCTTCTGTTGGTGCAGTTTGGCTTTGTGTCTTCTAAGGCTAATAACAGTTTGTTTTTTCGCCTCACACCTTATCATTGCACATGCATTTTGGTGTATATTGATGACATTATCATCACTGGTACCTTTCCTATGGTTATTAATCAACTTATGGCTCAACTTAATCGATCTTTTGCCCTTATGGATCTTGGTTCCTTGCATTATTTTTTAAGGATTGAGGTGCAACACACAGCTGATGGTATTCATCTCTCCCAACATAAGTACATTTGTGATCTTTTTCAAAGAACTAATATGTTGACAGCTAAGCCTTTTCCCTCTCCTATAGTGCCAACTGCGGGTCACTCACTTTCAGCTTACAATGGCAGTCCTATTTCTAACATCACTGAATATCGTTCTGTTGTAGATGCTCTTCAATATGCCACTATTACCCGCCCTGATATTACTTATGTTGTCAATCGTGTGTGTCAATTTATGCACAATCCTTTAGATGAGCATTCGAAGACTGTCAAAAGGATTCTTCGCAATTTACGAGGTACTACTGATCGGTCTATAATTTGCGTATTTTTATATCCCTTAAACCGTATCTGTTAATTGTATTCTTGAGTATTTTTGGTGCTTTTGACGTGTTTTCCTTGAGTGTGCAGGTTTAGGGACCTAAGTGATGATTTTATATATTTTTGGAAAAAAATTGTAATTTCAGTAACTTTGTAGAAGGGCATCGATGAAAGCATGTTAAAGTTCTGGGGAAAAACTGTAATTTTAGAAAGTTCCACCAATTTAAGTGAAACGGTGCGTTTTGCACCTAAGGAAGCTGGCCTTTAGTGGAACGGCGCCGTTTTGGCACCAAAGGGTCGGTGCAAAACGGCGTCGTTTTGTTGTTTTAAGAAAAGAAAAAAAATAATAGAAACCAGCAGCCATGCACAGCGCGACCACAGCTCCCTCGCGTCTGCCAGCTCGTGATGAAGATGATCCAGCAGCAGCATGCAGCGCGAGAATGACCGCGACCAGCCCCAGCTCACGGTGCAGCTCGCAGTGTAGAAGAGGAAAGGCGTCCAGTGAGCCGCGCGAGGAACCGAGCGCGACCTGTGCTCGCGTGGAGAGCTCACGGTCCAGAAACCATGCAATCCAGTGAGCATGGCGAGCTCGAGTGCGGCCATCCCTCCTCATGGTGCAGCATCTCCAAGCAGTCCAGTGGGCACCGCGACGCGAAGGAAAAACGCAGCCCTAACTTGCTGCTATAAGAAGAAAAATGCAGCAGCTGGGCAAGAAGGGAGAGCTCGTGCAGACCAGTCCCAGCAGCTTTCACGCTGCTCCAAGGGTGATTTTCCACCCTCCTTGCTCCTCCAAAACACAACCCAACATTACAAATCACCAAAACAATCTCTAGTTCGTGAGTGTTCATCGAAGAAGACGAAGATCGAAAGCGGAGAAGTCAAGCCGGACCAAAGCGGGATTTCGACTCTTAAGAGCTTCGATGGGTTGTATTTCATCTCATTAATCTTCCTTTGATTATTCATTTATGATTATGAGTTATTAGAACTATTGTTAAGTGATTTTTGGAACCATAAACGGATTTGGATTTTATTGTTTGTGAATATATTTTATGTGATTTATTTCATGATAATTATGTGCTTAATAATAATCAATATGTTTTCCATTTCCGTGATTGGAACCGTGTGACCACCTCGCAATATCCTCCATTTAATCCGTCTCGCTTTATATTAATTGTTTTAATTAATTTAATTTAGTTTAATTATTGAAAACCATGATTATGAACTAAAATTGTAAGTTGGGGTTTTGATGGATCCTATTCTATGATGATTGAATGAATTGATTGTTTAATTTATTACGGTTGATTATTGTGTTGTTGAGTGGTATTATTGTGCTTAATGCTTTTGAATGTGAAGGCCTACATTTAGATGATAAATTGGTAGTGTGTTATGTACCGAGAGGAGATGCCCACCACGTGCTCGATATAATGTCCACCACAAGTAGAATTAGATAGAGATATACTAATTTGCTTGTGTGATCACATAAGGGTGTTTATTGTGACTAATGCATTTTCATGCACTTGGATACACCATCGAGAGATAGGATATTAGTGTATGTGTAATAGGTCCGATTTACCTCGAGAGGGGACTTTGGATAATTTAGATAAACACGGTCATCAACATGAATAATTAAACTACAACAATGTGCTTTCATGAAATTCAATTGGATGGATTAAGTGAATTCAAATACCCTAACTAATCTCTCATATTGGTTGTTTGCCTTATTTTTATGTCTTTATATTTTTATCTTTTAATATCTTACTATTATCCAAATAGAAATAGACTTGGTTAATTTTAGTACTCAACGCCTAAATATCCCCGTGGAGACGATAATTTACTCATCATTTTATTACTTGTGCCGGCCCCGTATACTTGCGGGTATAAAAAAGGCGTATCAAGTTTTTAGCGCCTTTGCCGGAGATATTTTAGTTGTGTTGATATTAATACCGATTAGGTCTATAGCTACTTTGGATTTGTATATATTTTATTTTTATTAAGTTTGATTTTCATTTTCTGTACAGGAAATGTATTCTTGGAATGAGGCACCTGAGCTTACCGAGAAAGTGGCGACTAGTGGCTATGAAGCACCTCCGGGCAATTTCTTATGTGGGGTGCCGCATGAGAGTACTGATTATCAGGTGGGCAATCCGTTTGCTGGGAGCCGTTCTGAGGAACAACAGTATGAGAACTATCTATACTTTCAACAGAACAACCCCTACCCGACTATAGACTGTGGAGCTCCGCTGAGATGTTTCTTATGTGAAAGGCTGCATGTTAGTACTGATTGTCAAACTCAAGCAAATGCTCAAAGCTTGGCGATTCAAAGCAACCAATTAGCTACAGACATCCAATGGCAAGAGCACGAACCATATCCTATGGTGCAATGCAATGAAATGGCCGTGGAAATCGAAGAGCAAGTTGAGTAGCAGATTTGGGTTGATCAAGTAGAGATGAAAGGGAGCAAGAGCCAGTTACATGAAGATGATACATCTACCTTTCCAGAGCCGCTTGAGTTATGTCTAGTCCATAACGCCACTGCGAAAGAAGAAAGCCACCAAGATACATACATTTTTGTCGACCTCGGAGAAGGGAAGCCTAAACCGCCTCCGCCTTTTAAGCAGAACCCGTACTTGGGCCGTAAAGAGATACCTTCGCATTCGAGGTATGCAGTGCTGGGAGAGTCGTCTTCTCTTCCAGTCATTTGGTTAGGATGGTGCGGTAAGTTAATGAGGAGATACTAATTATGGGGCAGGCGGGCGAAAGCTCAAGTAATGAGGTAAATCTGTATAGTATTTTCTTTTATTTTATTTTGATTTTTTTAGTTTAAATTTTTCTAGTGTTTAGTAACTATTTCCCATGAACCTTTTGAAGTGTTGTGCCTTGTGTTGAAAATTTTGAAGTTCGGGGGAAGTTTGGTTGGATGTACATATTATTGAAGCGTTTGATTCCTTTGGTTTTGTTTTTGTTTGTATTTGTGTGTCTATTTAGATTGTTAGTTGTGGATAGTTAGGATTGTTAGTTGTGGATACTAGGACTGTTGTTCCATGTTCATGTTTTATGCGTTTTTTGTTTTTGTGCTTAGTTTAATTGTTTTTAGTTTTTTATTTCTTTATAAACCCATTTTCCTCGAACGTAAGGTGTAAAACATTGAGGATAATGTTTATCTTAAGTCTGGGGGTGTTTTGGTATTTGTGTGTTGTTGTCTCTTGTTGGTGTATATAGGCTGGAAATCTAGACTTTTCTCATACGCACTGCGTTTGGAAGACTTAGGCATAACAATGCCACGTACACCAGTTTTCGAGTCTTTTATTGTATTTTCGTGTTTTGTTGTGTTTGTGTTAGGATAGCGAAACCATATGCATACTTTACAGATAATTAAGTAATAATATGTAAATACTTAGGTCATTTGAGTGTACAAAGTTGTTATTTGGAATAATGCCGGTAGTGTTTTTGCATCTAAGTATATAGGTCTGACGTCTTTGCATTGTAATATGTGACAACTTTCAATTAATAGCCCTGATTAATAGTGGAGACCACCCTTAGTGAGATTTTGAGATTATTGCATATTTATTCTGAGGGAATTTTTGTTTCTACTCTTATACACTTTCTTGAGCTTTATTGTCATTAGATTGATCTCTATAGGTTTGCATTGGATGTTAATGAACTGCATTATGAAAATCTTGTATATATGTTTTGAATGTTCAATTGAGTTGATTTTGGAGATATGATCCAGGCATTGTGTGTGAATTCCTAAATAGCTTGATTTCCTATCCATAATTGTGTGCTCTCTATCTCATTCGCGGCCAAACACTCGCATATTAGCCTTTTATTGTATGACCTATATGTCCAAAAATCCTAGCCGAAATTGTAAGACGTTACCTTTGACGCTTGGAAACTAGAGACAATTAAAAGAAAAATGTGTAAGTGTTGAGGATGAAGGAGTGGAGTAGAAAAGATGATAAGGATGTGGGAAATGTGCAGAAAAAGAGAATAGCCAACATTAAAAATAATGAATAAAATAAAAAGAGTTGGCTAAAATGAGAAAAAGGAGTGAAATGCACAAAGTAAAACAATTGAGAAAGGGTTGAAAAGAGGTTGAAGGAGAAATGTGAGAAAAAGATTGGGAATACAAGTTGAATGAATTTGGTGGTCGTGAGAGAAAATGCACAAATTGAAAATTTTATGAAGTCTCTCAATAGGTTTCCAAGTGAGTTGAGCCTGATTTCCGTCCTTTTTAAGCCAATCACCCAAAGCCCCATTACAACCTGAAAAAGACCTGTTAATCTCCTTAGGAAGCTTAATTGTAATATTCGACATGTATAATCACGAATTTTTCTGTTCTTAGCATTTGATATCTTTCATGAGATCCTTTGTTAAATTTGTGCGTTCTTTCTAATTATTGATGCATACGACACATTTTGAAATTATTTGCTCATAAATTCCAGTCGTATGCAGTTGAAAGTGTGATTGCCTAGGTTCTGAGTGTCATTGAGTGAAAACTGGTGAGACTATAGTCGAAGCGAATTATATCAGCGATTTATTGATATGGAAGGTGTCACGATTATAAATGCGTTGCATGTCAGTGTCCTTTATGATATATGGTGTATTAGACTTATTGACAGCATTTTGGATTTCTGATTTTGTGCTATTCTTATGCCTTTGCATTTGTGTATATACTTAATTTGATGTTGAGCTATGTATGTGGTTAGCTTAGGACGTTTGTGGGTATCGTAGCTGGTAAACCCTCACGAGACTATAACTCGTCCACTAGGGCCACTTAGGGGTTTAAAGACTTGTGGCACGTGCTAAGTGCCATCGTAGCATCCTACGAAAATGGATATAGCTTAGTTCGTTTTTTGTTGTTAGTTTTAGTTATTGTTGTCTTTGTTTTTAGTCGTGGTGTGTTCCGATTTGCTTGAGGACAAGCAAAAGATAAGTTTGGGGGTATTTGATCGCTCTATAATTTGCGTATTTTTATATCCCTTAAACCGTATCTTTTAATTGTATTCTTGAGTATTTTTGGTGCTTTTGACGTGTTTTCCTTAAGTGTGCAGGTTTAGGGACCTAAATGATGATTTTATATATTATTAGGCAAAAAGTGTTATTTTAAGTAACTTTGTGGAAGGGCATCGATAAAAGCATGTTAAAGTTCTGGGGTAAAACTGTAATTTTAAAAAGTTCCACCAATTTAAGTGGAACGGTGCGTTTTGCACCTAAGGAAGCTGGCCTTTAGTGGAACAGCGCCGTTTTGGCACCAAAGGGCTAGTGCAAAACGGCGTCGTTTTGCTATTTTGAGAAAAGAAAAAAAATAATAAAAACCAGCAGCTATGCACAGCGCGACCACAGCTCCCTCGCGTCCGCCAGCTCGCGATGAAGATGATCCAGCAGCAGCATGCAACGCGAGGACGACCGCGACCAGCCCCAGCTCGCGGTGCAGAAGAGGAAAGGCGTCCAGTGAGCCGTGCGAGGAACCGGGCGCGACCTGTGCTCGCGTGGAGAGCTCGCGGTCCAGAAACCATGCAATCCAGTGAGCATGGCGAGCTCGAGCGCGGCCATCCCTCCTCGCGGTGCAGCATCTCCAAGCGGTCCAGTGGGCACCGCGACCAAACCACAGTGACCACAGGTCGCGGTGGTTGTAACACCCCCTGACCCGACCCGGCCGGACCGACCCAGGGAGCGCTACACGGACTTCAAAACTTTCTAAATTCTTTTTAAAACTGAAATCCACATAATTTGTAATTTAAAAATCTTTTCAAGTGAACCCATCGATAAATAAACTTTTTACAAAAAAATTCGGCAGAGTTCCGTTTGTTTTTCGGACTTTCCAAAACTTGTTTTTCACAAATTCAAATCAAATACACATTCTCAACAACACTTCAATATCTCATTTTCAAACAATTGCGCACTCTGCCGTTTAGTGCGACTTCCAATACAGTTTATAAATAAAATAATTCCAAAGTCATCATTTACAAATATTCTAAAATGAAAAACAGAAATCGCTAAAGCATTAATTACAAAACATATTACAAACATATATATATAAATCCTCTGGATATGCATACTTACAGAATAAACATATATATGTACAACAACAATATAGCTACCCAACTGTAATGACTCTGGGACTCTGTCAGCAAATCTCTCCCTCTTCAGTCTTTAGCTTCTTCGGGATCCCTGGTACCTACGCGTTAGAAACAAAACTAACGCGCTAAGCATATAGCTTAGTGGGTGTACTATAAACTCAAATATGAAAATCAATAATAACTTTTAATGAAAAACAAATCATAATATTTATATATTTTTCACTTCTAATCATTTTCAAAACAATTAAATTTCAACATCAAAGCATAAAACAATTTTAATCACTTTAATTTTATTAATGTGGTCAACATATAAAGCGATCGATAAAATTATTCAATTCACTTTTCAGTTCACTTCAAATATGGCCCGCTAGAATACCCAACATACTAGGACTGGAATATGGGTCAAACTCCCACCCTAGGACGAATCCCAAGAGTGGTACGTATCTCCCTACTCTAGGACCGTGGGTACGGAACCTAGAGAGGTACATAACTCTCTATCCCAGGAACGAATCCTTAGGAAGGTACATGGCTCCCAACCCTCAGGACGAATCCTGAGGAGGTACGTGTCTTCCTGCCTCTGGACGAATCCATGAGGAGGTACATAATAATCATCAATAGCAATCAATAACGGCGCAGTACTGCTCAGTAAAACCCAGCTGGTATACCAACCTCCTATATCCATTTCTATGTCTAAGTATCCTAGGGCCGTTACAATAAACGATTTTCAAGTATTCGCAATAAATTACAAATCATAAACAATAGTCACGCAAGTAACTAAATCAAGTATTTTTCACAAATCGTAACAATCGAAATATTCGAAAACACGATCCAAATACGATCTATAATAAACTCATTCCAAATCAACAAGCGATATATAAATCATCGATTTTTCATATAAAATAAACAAGTTTCCTACGAAAATCGAAAACGAGAACTTTCAACGAAATCGAAAACGAAAACAAGAAACGAAAACGAAAACGTAAACGAAATACTTCTCGTAACGATTTCGAAAACGAAAGTACACCAACCTGGGAACCGTTTTTCGTTCGAGAAATCGCGATTCTACGCTTTCTTTTTCCTTTCCCTCTTTCCTTTCTCTTCACTTTCTTTTCTCTCTTTCCTTCCTCTTCTTCTTCCTTCTCTTTCTTCTTCTTTCTTTCTTCTTCTTCTTCTTTCTTTGTTTCCTTTCTTTTCTTTCTTTTCTTTCTTTCTTTCCTCGGTCTCTCCTCTCTCTTCTTGCTGTTCTGTTTTCTGGCTTCTGCGAGAAGCCACTTCTTTTTTTTATATTTTTTTAGCTATCGCGACCGTCGTCGCGACCTGTGGTCGCGCCACCAGGTCGCGGTATTCACTGGAGTGCTTGCACCGCCTTCATCGCGAGCACACCTCGCGGTACCTTGGTCGCGCTGGTGGTCGCGTTGCTCACTGCCCGAATTTGACATTTTCATCGCGAGCAGTTCATCACGACCTGTGGTCGCGGTGACTGGTCGCGATGCTCACTGCCAAAAATCTCATTTTCCACCGCGAGCAAGCCATCGCGACCTGTGGTCGCGGTGACCAGGTCGCGATGCTCTCTGCTTCAGTTTTCAATTTTTCCATACATCATTTTCGACCATTCAATCTGGTCCACCTGGAAATCATAAAAATAAACATACTTTTAATTACATTTACAACCCCTCCAATTACAAAATCTATATTCACATATATAAAATTAATTACCCAAAATCCGGGATGTTACAGTGGTGGTCGCGGCGAAGGAAAAACGCAACCCTAACTTGCTGCTATAAGAAGAAAAATGCAGCAGCTGGGCAAGAAGGGAGAGCTCATGCAGACCAGTCCCAGCAGTTTTCAAGCCGCTCCAAGGGTGATTTTCCACCCTCCTTGCTACTCCAAAACACAACCCAACATCACAAATCACCAAAACAATCTCTAGTTCGTGAGTGTTCATCGAAGAAGACGAAGATCGAAAGAGGAGAAGTCAAGCCGGATCAAAGCGGGATTTCGACTCTTGAGAGCTTCGATGGGCTGTATTTCATCTCATTAATCTTCCTTTGATTGTTCATTTATGATTATGAGTTATTAGAACTATTGTTAAGTGATTTTTGGAACCATGAACGGATTTGGATTTTATTGTTTGTGAATATATTTTATGTGATTTATTTCATGATAATTATGTGCTTAATAATAATCAATATGTTTTCCATTTCCGTGATTGGGACCGTGTGACCACCTCGCAATATCCTCCATTTAATCCGTCTCGCTTTATATTAATTGTTTTAGTTAATTTAATTTAGTTTAATTATTGAAAACCATGATTATGAACTAAAATTGTAAGTTGGGGTTTTGATGGATCCTATTCTATGATGATTGAATGAATTGATTGTTTAATTTGTTACGGTTGATTATTGTGTTGTTGAGTGATATTATTGTGCTTAATGCTTTTGAATGTGAAGACCTACATTTAGATGATAAATTGGTGGTGTGTTATGTACCGAGAGGAGATGCCCACCACGTGCTCGATATAATGTCCACCACAAGTAGAATTAGATAGAGATATACTAATTTGCTTGTGTGATCACATAAGGGTGTTTGTTGTGACTAATGCATTTTCATGCACTTTGATATACCATCGAGAGATAGGATATTAGTGTATGTGTAATAGGTCCGATTTACCTCGAGAGGGGACTTTGGATAATTTAGATAAACACGGTCATCAACATGAATAATTAAACTACAACAATGTGCTTTCATGAAATTCAATTGGATGGATTAAGTGAATTCAAATACCCTAACTAATCTCTCATATTGGTTGTTTGCCTTATTTTTATGTCTTTATATTTTTATCTTTTAATATCTTTCGATTATCCAAATAGAAATAGGCTTGGTTAATTTTAGTACTCAACGCCTAAATATCCCTGTGGAGACGATAATTTACTCATCATTTTATTACTTGTGCCAACCCCGTATACTTGCGAGTATAAAAAAGGCGTATCAACTACTTCTTTTGGACTGCAATTTGTTCGCTCACCCTTGGTTGCTATGGCTCTTCATTTGGTTGCTTTTTCTGATGCCGATTGGGCAACAAATCCGGATGATAGGAAATCTACTTCGGGTTTTTGTATTTTTCTTAGTCCTAATTTAGTTACTTAGAGTGCTAAGAAGCAACATACGATCTCTCAGTCCTCCACTAAGGCGAAGTATCGCAGTCTCGCTTCTACTGTGGCTGAGATTACTTGGTTGTCTTCTCTTTTACAAAAGTTACAAATTGCTCAACCAAGGATTCCTACGGTGCGATGTGACAATCAAAGCACCATTGCTATATCTAGCAATCTTGGTTTGCATGCTCGAACCAAGCATATTGAGCTTGATTTATACTTTGTTCGTGACAAGGTTGTCAACAAACAAATATTGGTTAATCATGTGCCCTCAATGGATCAAGTTGCTGATATTCACCAAGGCTCTCTCTACCCCTCGGTTTCTCTTTCTTCGCAACAAACTCACTATTGCTACCTCTCCAATGAGTTTGAGGGTGGATGTTAATAATATAGCTACTTCTACACCTACTCAGACAATTAGTCAAACACCTAGAGTGCAAGCCTCTCTAGCATTTCTACAAACACCTGGAAGGTGTTCAGCAAAACTAAGTGAACAACTTAAGCCATGTCAAGCTGATCATGGGTGAAGAAGAAGATGAATTAGACGTGAGCTAATTACTGTTATTAACAACAAAATTCCAAGTCTGTCATAGCTGACAGACTAGCTTTGTTATTTGGTTGCCATGTCAGCCTAAATCAGTTATTATTCAAATCAGAAAACTTGTATACATATGTAATGTAAACATGAGATTATTATGCAATTAAATACAGAAAAAAAAAAAAATAGATCAACATACCTGGTTTTCTCTCTCAGCTTTTCTTCTATTTCTTTTTGCACTTTTTCTTGAGAAAACTTCAACTTCGATAGACATCTGTGAGATCCCCAAACTTTAGATCGTCAATCAAACAAAACTCCATTTCTTGTTTTCTTACCTCGCAATCGAAAAGTACAACTCATCGTTGGAGGAGCCTTCAATTTGGATTTGGCGCAGCAGAAGGTTGTGGATAAATATGGCCGAGAAGAACAACCATATGCTCGAAAATCCAACATATGCTTGAAACAGCTCCTCCAAAAATCATCAAGTTCTCACGCTTGACGCCAAATACGCTCAAACTCAACCAACGCCTTAAATTTGCAATGCACGTCTATTGTGGCATTCAACTCCCATTGGCCTCTTAGTTTTTTGAAGAACTGATCATAATTGACATCTTCAATATGTCAGACAATTTTACACGACTAGAAAGATATCAATTTTACACACTAGGCAACAATACAATTTTACACTGTACACAACCAAAGCAATTTTACAGGCCAGAAAATAATGCATCAATTTTACACGTCAGGAAATACAACAATTTTACATGCCATGATACAAAATATTTTACAAGGCAAACCAATTTTACACACCAGTTGTTAAACCAATTTTACAAACTAGAAATACAAACAATTTTACAAGGCAAACCAATTTTATATGCCAGTTGTTAAACCTATTTTACACGCCAGAAATATAAAACAATTTTATACGCAAGTTATAGAATCAATTTTAAATGTAAGAATCCAATTTTACACGTAACAAATACAAACCAATTTTACACGCCATTAATACTAACCAATTTTACATGTAAAACAATACCTACAATTTTACAGGCCAGAATAAAACTAATTTTACACGCCAGTTAATTGCAATATAAACCAACTGCCTTTTTTACATGATATCATTACAAATTCATTTTATACGCTAGATTAAAAATAGATTTTACACGCCAATAACAAAATCAACAAAACAAAAACAAACAAATAGATTTGGTTTCATACAGTTAAACCCTAAATATTACACGAGAGGAACACAACAAGTTTACACAACAAGATTAAAAAAACAAGCGTGTAAAATCACTTGCAAGTGAAGAACAGAGACCTTTCGATATGGTCATTTCAGTGCTTCAAATGAATGGAAAAAAATGGTTCTATGTCTATGCAAGTTACGCTACACAATTTGTCATCATCCTCGTCGTTCTTCCAACGATTCGCCTCTCATGGTTCGTTGTGGCCATTTGTCTTCGGGAACTCTCACTTCATTCTTTCTCTTTCTCTCTCTTTTATAATTTTTCTGATGATTTCTCTCTTTTCCTTAACTTTCAAATGAATTTTTTTTATTTTTTGAAAACATCTTTAAAATTATTTACTTTCTATATTTGTTCAAACTTCGAACAAGTGATTTAAAATGATGGGAATTTAGCAAAATTGCCCAAACAGTAATCAATAATTGCAAAATTACCCAGGGTCCACTAATTTTTGCAACCGCTACCCAAAGACTTTGTTTGGACAAATTTGCCCTTACTTTCACATTTGACCCAGACTCCACGTTTTCACTTTACAGTTTTTGATTGCTTGTTTTTACTGCTGTTCATCTCAACTGCTGTTCATCGCCTATTCGTCTTCTTCATTTGTGTTCTCTGCTGCTGTTTGTCTCCTTCGTTTGTCTTCTTCGTTTCGTTTGTGTTTGCAGGTTCAGCGAGTGGCGTTATTCTTCGAGCACAGTAAGGAAATCGTCTTCTTCTATTCTTGTTGAAAGTAAGGAAAAATTTCTTCTTGTGATTATTTGTTTACAAATTTGTGTTTTGGGCATTGGGCCACGTCTGGCCGATGATTTTGTTTCATCGGGTCACTGTGTCTAAGTGATCCGATGAAACAAAACCATCGGCCAGTTGAGACCTGATGATTTGTTCATCGGGTCACAGCAACGAAATCGTCTCCTTCTTCCGTGGTAACATTCCACACCAATTGAAATCGTCTCCTCCTTCTGATTTTTTGTGTAGAGGTTTGTGTTTTGGCATCGGGCCACGGGTGGCCGATGGTTTTGCTTCGTCGGGCCAGTACCTCAGTGGCCCGACGAAAGTAAACCATCGGCCAACTGAGACCCGATGAGTTTTTCATCGGGTCTTCGCTAGCCGATGGTTTTGTTTCGTAGGACACAGTGGCCCGATGAAAGTAAACCATCGGCCAGCTGAGACCCGATGAAAGTAAACCATCGGCCGGCCCGACGAAAGTAAACCGTCGGGTCGCGGTGGCCCGATGACATTTAATCATCGGGCCACGGCTGGCCGACGGTTTTCTTTCATCAGGCCGATCAGACTAAACCATCGGCCAGCCTGCAAGCATCACCATGAAACAAAACCAGATGAAATCAAAGCATCGGGCCACTGCGACCCGATGAAATTAAATCATCGGGCCGACATGATTTGATGAAATAAAATTTATATTTGTATTGTTTAGTATGTTGATGAATTCGAATTTTTTTTTTATGCAGGCTAATATTCAATGGCAAGTGAGAAGTTGCTTGACACGATGAAAATTAAGGAAAAAAAATTTTTCCATGCCAAAATGACAACGTATTCTAAATGGGGTTGTATCGGGCTGCTTAAGAGTAAACTCACGGAACGTCAACAACAACAAATAAGAGCAACGTGCTTTGGGCATTTCTTAGATGTTAATGAAATGTGCTTTACGGGTCAATTTTGTCATCACATCTTGTTGCGGGAGTGCCATGTGGACAATGCTGAAAACGAAATGTGGTCAATTTTTGCCTCGTCAGCGGTCTACGTTTTGGGGATACAGTCGTCCCTACTGTACAGGAAGATGATTTGTGTAGAATTTGGCAGAAATATTTTAAGGGAGCGAAAAAGGTGACTGGAACAAAATTGCAAAGTTTGTTCGAACGTATGGAGGAAGAACATGATGTTGATGATGACATGATTAAAGTAGCTTTGTTGCTGATCTTGGAGATGACATTGCTTGGAAAGGACCTGAGGACTAAGGTCGAATATTGGGCAATGAAGTTGGTTGATAACTTAGAAGAATTCAATCGGTTCCCATGGAGTTCATTTGTCTATTCAAGGACATTCAACTCTTTATCGACCTGTTGCAAAGGTCGAGATCAGAAGTTTATGGAGAAGGCTAAAAAGGATCCGAGCCACACAGCAGAGAAGATCAACCTGTATGGATTTGTCTATGCTTTTCAGGTAATTTTAAAGTGTTTAACTTTTTTTACCCTTAACCTCTTTAAAACTCTTATTGAAACATGGTTTTGTTTTATTTGGTAGGTGTGGGCAATTGAAGCGATTCCGCTGTACTCAAAGAAGAAGTATGCTACCAGGGTGTCTCGTACAGCCCCTCGTATTCTGAACTGGGAAGTGAAAACCAGTCCTGGATATGAGGCTTTGAGAACTCACATTTGCAATAGGCGAACGGTATGAACTACATTCAAATACTTCTGTTAGGTATATAAATTGTTATTATAACACTATGTGGGCTGTTTTTTTTTTTTTTGGGTTAGATTTCAACGTTTCAAACTTTGAAACCAACGGAGGAATAACTGAAGTTGTCCTACTTTATGGGGTTGGATACGGGTGCCATCTCAAATGATCCGTCTGCCCCATATATAGAGATGGGTGATCAGGAAGATGACGAGTACTGTTATGACACTCATAGTGATGATGTTGCTGAAGAAGAGCAACCACAACCGAAAGATAAGCAAGCTGAAATACAAGAAGAGCGGCCTATTGGACGGAAGCCATCGGTATGTTGCCAATATTGTCGCTTAATTGTATTGTTCATTAAATATTATGTAAATGTTAATTTAACTTTTTCTTGGACATTATGCTAGGACTCAGAAGATTTGAATAGAAAATTGGATAGCCTCCACACAGAAGTAGCCTGTCTAAAGACTTCTATGACCGCACTGAATGATAAAGTTAACAAAGGGTTTGCAACCCTACAAATAGAACTTGATGAGATGCGGAAAGAAGTTGAGAAATTGAGAAATTGATTGAAGTTGTCTGCAAGACAGGCGGCAGTGATGAAAAATTTGCAGCTGGAACTGAGGTGCCACAGGTAATTTATTTTTTATTTAATCACGTCAACATTTGTCATTTCCTTTTTGACATTGTATTAACCGTATACTGTTCTATTAATTGCATCAGAGTGACGACATCTTTGATACAACCTACAATGTGGACGATACAACTGATCTCAGAAATGATGAAGCAAAGGAGGAGGGTCTTGAACCCGATCAATGCCTGCAGCTTACTATTTACCATCCTCCCTCTCCCTTGGCGCATATCGCGAGTGCCACAGGTAATCAGAGTGTCGAAGCTCTTAAAAAAAAAGCATTCGGCGTAAGATATGGTATGAGGAAAAAAAAAGCGTTCTGCATTCGTATCTAGCCCGTACATTGACCCGACTAGGCCAAAGAAGCAAAAGACACGGTCCTCCCATCCAATTAAGTTCGAGCCGTTAAAACCGGTTCATAAGGAAGTAAAGTCGGAGTACGAGGCTTTCAAAAAAAATAGGAAAGTTAGGTAAGCATACATAATTTAAGTGCATAACCTATTTTCAGACTTCTTTTTTTGTTGTGATGTTTTAATCTATATTCCTCTGAATATTATACCGTATATGCAGGTGCTACGTTGGGGCACCACTGGATGCGACCCCTGAATTTTTCAAAACGTTTGAGAGTGCGACCGACTGGTTGGACAGCTTGGTTAGTAAATAACATAAATTATTTTGTTACTTTCATGCTAATGTCATTAACTTGCACTGTTCCTTATGATGAGTTCTGAATGGCAATTTTTTTTGCATGATCTAACCACAAAACAGCACCTTGAGGCTTATTTGTCAGTACTACGGAGGCGCCAGCTTTCGCATCCGACCATTTTTTCCCAAAATTACAACTTGATTGACCCAACATTCTTTGTAAGTTGTAATTGAAATATAAAATATTTAATAAATTTTCCATGACTTAATTAGGAAGAACATACTGATATTTTAAATTTTTGCAGACAACCCTTCAACACATGTGGAAAAAACTTCCGAAGAACAAGGATGGAACCATACCGCAGGAGGCATACGATCCCCTTACCTTTCCTTGGGAGGATTTTTACCTTGGATATGTTCGCGGAGAACGACCCGAAGGGTTTCGTCCATGGTAGGAGATCGATAATGTAAGTGTAATCATGCATCTATTTTACAGTACAATATCTTTATAAGTTAAATGGTAATTATGTGTTTAATGTAGTTGTTGATGCCTATGAATGTGGATGGTTATCATTGGGTGTTGGCGGCTGTCAATCTTGTTGAAAGAAAAGTACGGATCTATGATTCTTTATGTAAGGAAACTGATCCGTCTTTTCGGGAGCAATATGTCGCCCCGCTAGCAGTTCTTCTGCCGTCCCTTATGTATAGCGGAGGCTATTTTGAACACAAGGGGAGACAAGTACAGGTCACTCCATTTACATGCAAAAGAATAGGTCCCGATACTGTTCCACAACAACGGGGGGCGTAAGTGAAATTGAACTCAATATTTTTAAATTGATTGTTATTATAATTGATTCAATAATTGACAGTGCTATTATATTGAAATTATTGCAATGGTCACTGTGGTGCATTTATCCTTGTGTTTGCTGAATACGTTGTTGCACACAGACAGAAGTTTGATTTCAATGCAAAGCAAATCGAAGCCCTGAGGAAGAAAATGTCCATCGACATATTTGCAAACTCTGCAAGGCTAGAAGATTCAGATGAAGAATGACCTGTACATTTTTTGAAATTTTCATTTATGTGAATATTATTGGTTTTTGGGAATGATTGTAAATTTTGGTTATTGGAATATTATTGGTTATTGGGAAATTATTGGTTGTAGGTATATCATTGGTTATTGGAAATTATTGTAAAATTTTTCTTTGATTTTTTAAACGTTAATTTTTACACTTTAATAAAATGATTGGAAAAGTCGCATCAACGGAAGGATGCGCAAATGATTGAACATTGTGCTATGAAGTGTATACATGTTGAGGTAAATGCATTGATTTCGTAAATCAGGTTTTGGGTTGTTAGAAAAACAGAGAAAACTCTAGCAAAAATTTCATAAGTTATTTGATTACAAACTCTTCAAAAAACCAAAATAAAACTGTTAATTGCATACAACAAAACAGCTAACTGAAATTGTACAATAATAAAACTTTTCAAATGCATACATACAACAAAACATTGAATTCGAAATAGTACAATAATGTGAATTATATTGTTCATTTCCTGCAATTCCACGAATCAAAATGCAATTAAATACAACAAAACAGAATATCATAAATAAATCAACATCATATCTTGCATATCCTCATCACCCGGATGGTTCCGCTACTTTAGGATTCTTGCATGTTTGGCTGTTGTGGCCGTGGCACCAACAATTTCTACACCTTCTGCGTACAACCTCTTCTTCAATCGAAGGTATACATTGTTTCTTTGGTCGACCTGGTGGGCGTCGGGCAACTGGTGGAAGAACAATTGTATTTGCAACGTCCGCTGGGACCAACCAGACACCTTGATGGCCTACTGGATGAATCTCACCACTGAATGCTGAAAGCAGATAAGCAGTCGAGTAGTAGGGTGAGGTGAATGTTGTGTAATGCAATCCTCTATATTTTATAGCAGCTAAAGCATGTGCACATGGAATCTGATCAAGATCGAATTCCCTACAACTGCATGTACGGTTTTCTAAATCAACAATGCCATTCTGTTTTCCATCGTGCACCTCAAACTGGTACAATGCAATTGGGGACACCTTCATATGTTGCGCAGATTCATCACTAACCCCAATAAGTGCCTCAACCCTTTCTGTCAACTGCGTATCGTAAGAAGCAGCCACTGTACGCCGATCATAAAACCAACGTTGCATCATATCTCAAATACGGTCAATCATAGCAACAATGGGTAACTCTCGAAAATCTTTCACTGTATTATTCATCGACTCAGCAATATTAGTAGTCATAATGTTGTACCTTTTTCTCGGACAAAATGCTCGGGACCACCTCTCTTCTCCAGCATCAACGACATACTGATGAGCTCCAACACTAATGCTGGACAACTGTAGCATGTAAAATGAGTGATCATTAACTCTGTAGGCCTTCGCTGCCTTCCGAAATGGTATGGAAAGATCTTTGTTCTTATAAATGGAAATCATATTTCGTTCTAAATGCATGAAACAAGCACCGTGGTATGCATTTGGAAAAACCGTTGCAATAGCTTTGACAATACTGTTTTTCCTATCAGATACAAAAACAAGATCTTCAACATCTCCAATGGTATCATACAGACGAGATAGAAACCAACTCCATGAAGCATCATTCTCGGAATCCGCAACACCAAATGCCAAAGGAAATATTTGGTCGTTCCCGTCCTGACATACAACGACAAACAAAATGCCCCCATATGAACCCTTCAGAAACGTGGCATCAATTGCAATAACCGGTCTAATGGCAGCATTAAAACCATCTATGCACGCTTTAATGGAGAAGAACACATACATGAACCTATTTTCATCATCAGTTTTAATGTTCGTGATCGTCCCTGGGTTTGTTTCCTCTAACATGTGACAATAATAAGGTAACATACTGAAAGAAACTTCAAATGATCCGTGTACCTCCTCCATAGCAATATGTTTAGCCCGATATCATTTGTGGTAATTTACTGTAATGCCCAATTCATTTTGGATATCTCTTATGATTTGCTTTGGTCTGTAGATACGACCATCACGAAATTTCTCCTTGATATGTTGGCCAATAAACTGTGCACTAGCCTTTCTATTCCATGAAAACCTTTTCTCTATTGAGCAACTGTGTTTGTCGTCAAATCTGGTAATCCGAAAAAAATCAGTGTTTGTAACCTTGAATGCATGTAGCCGCCATTTGCATTCTCCAACAGCACAACGTACCTCAAAACGTGAAGTATCGGACTTCCACACTTTCAAATTGAAACGATTTGCAGTAGCGTACCTTCTTAGTTGGGAGTGTAACTCTTTCTTACTGTCAAAGACTTCCCCATTTGCAATCATAATCGGCATAGCTCTCGAAGCTACTTCAACATCATTAATTGAACACATTACAGACGTGGCTTGAACCAACCCTTCATTACTGTTTCCAGCACCCTGAACATCTTCGGACTTCTCATTATCTCTGGCTTCGTTACTGAAATCATCAACAACTTTAAATTCTTCTTCAACCGTAGCATCATTTAAATTTGGTGTGTAGCCTTCCCGAATGTAGTTACTTCCCTTCGATGAAGGAAACTGAAGATTGATAGGATGATGTTGTTGATTAGAAGACTCTGGAAAATATTGCTGCTGCAATTATCGGTCACTATGGCCAATCTCAGACACGGTTATACAAACTAAAGGGTCAACATTCTTTTGACATAATAATATTGCAACATCATCATCATCACTTATCTCAACAGGCATGCTTGGGCAGATGGTATGAGCAACCGTCTTTATAATGACTCGAAAGCAGTTTCTGTCAATCCCAGTGACGGCATACACTTTATCTAATAGTTGAGCATAAGTTGCTTCTCTTGAAATAACACCCATTTTGATCTCTTGCCATCATACCAACAAACCCCTTGTTCCCATACCCAATGTCCATCCCAGTTGATTATCAACTACACATCATCCATGCTCCTTCCTGCATTCAAATAAAAAATGTAAATAAAACAATTGATTCAATTAAAGTATCAAAACTCCCGACCTGGCATGAACAAAAATCATCGGGGCAAGGCCATCGGGCCGACATGATAAAACCATCAGGCCAAGGCCATCGGGCCGACATGATAAAACCATCGGGCCAAGGCCATCGGGCCGACATAATAAAACCATTGGGCCAAGGCCATCGGGCCGCCATGTGAAAATACACAATCAAACAAAAGTATCGGGCCGCCATGTGAAAATACATGAACAAGGCCATCGGGCTGGCATGATAAAATCATCGGGGCAAGGCCATCGGGCCACCATGTGAAAATACACGATGAAACAAAACCATCGGGCCAAGGCCATCGGGCCGACATGATAAAACCATCGGGCCAAGGCCATCGGGCCGCCATGTGAAAATACATGATGACAGAAAACCATCGGGGCAAGGCCATCGGGCCGCCATATGAAAATACATTATGAAAGAAAACCATCGGGCCAAGCCCATCGGGCCGCCATGTGAAAATACACGATGAAACAAAACCATCGGGCTGACATGATAAAACCATCGGGCCAAGGCCATCGGGCCGACATGATAAAACCATCAGGCCAAGGCCATCGGGCCGCCATGTGAAAATACATGATGAAAGAAAACCATCGGGCCGCCATATGAAAATACATTATGAAAGAAAACCATCGGGCCAAGGCCATCAGGCCGCCATGTGAAAATACATGATGAAACAAAACCATCGGGCCAACGCCATCGGGCCGCCATGATAAAACCATCGGGGCAATTTCATCGGGCCGCCATGTGAAAATACACGATGAAACAAAACCATCGGGCCGACATGGTAAAACTATCGGGCTAAGGCCATCGGGCCGCCATGTGAAAATACATGATGAAACAAAACCATCGAGCCAATGCCATCGGGCCGCCATGTCAAAATACATGATAAAAACCATCGGGCCAAGGCCATCGGGCCGACATGATAAAACCATCGGGCCAAAAACAATGAAAAAACATGAAGAAAAACCATCGGGCCAAACGCATCGGGCCAAAACCATCGGGTCGGCATGATGAAAAAAAAAATTTATAAAAATTCGTTCTTCATTTTTTTGATGGAGGATTAACAAATGTGAAATGCCTACAACTGATTCAAAACCCATAAAGGTCTGCATTGACTAAAAAAAAAGTTTAACACTAACCTTGGAATTTTTTATGGAGAAGAAGACTTTGTGAGATGGATCGATGGTTTATTTGCAAGAGATAACTTGAGAATTTCTTGGCTTAGGTTGGGTAAGAGATTTATGGAGAAGAGAAGAGAGGAAAAATAAGAAAATGTGAAGAAGAGAAGAGAAGAGAAGAAGCAACGACGAGAGAACCGGCTGAGGTGAAGAAAGTTGTCTAGATGAAGAAGAAGAAGAAGACAGTGCAGTGGTCAAATGTAAAAGTAAGGGCAATTTTGTCCAAAAAATGGCTTTGGGTAGATGTTGCAAAAATTAGTGGAGCTTGGGTAGTGTTGCAACTGTTGACTACTGTTTGGGCAATTTTGCTAAATTCCCTAAAATGATTTACTTCCTATATTTGTTCAAACATTGAACAAGTGATATACGAGGTAATGGGGTATTTTTGTCGGAAATGGGAAAAATTTAATAAAGATAATTAAATTATTAAAAATAATTAAATATAATAACAACCCTAATTTTAAGACTATTTATGAATTTGACCCATATATTTAGTAAATAAGTTAATGTGTGTTTTCGGATTGGGCGGGTCTTATCCAAAGTGTAGATTTAGATAGATAGAGAGAGTGAGAGTGAGAGTGACATAGAAACATCGAAAAACCAATAAAAAACATACAACTCAGGATCTCACCTTATCGCCTTCTCCACCACTAATCTAACCCTCCCAGAATCTAAAAACCATCTCTCCATCTCAAAATTGTCCAAGTCTAACCATTCAAACACTGGACCAAAAATGTCTCTGACAATTCCCACAAATCTCTCAAAATCCATTTTGAAGCCCAAATCAAACACTCCTCTTAACCCAAAATCATCATCATCAAGACCCTTCTTTATCCAATGCTCCGCCTCTCAGTCTTCAGAGAAAACATCATCTAATTCGCCGCTGCAGGCGTTCTCCGCCGCACTCGCACTCTCCTCCATTCTGCTTTCGGCTCCACTACCCGCCGTGGCTGACATCTCCGGTCTGACCCCATGCAAGGACTCCAAACAATTCGCAAAACGAGAGAAGCAGCAGCTGAAGAAGCTGGAATCGTCGCTTAAGCTGTACGCACCAGACAGCGCACCAGCACTGGCAATAAAAGCAACGATGGAGAAGACAAAGAGGAGATTTGACAACTACGGGAAGCAAGGGCTGTTGTGTGGAGCAGATGGTCTTCCTCACTTGATAGTGAGTGGAGACCAGAGGCACTGGGGTGAGTTTATAACTCCAGGAATTCTGTTCCTGTACATAGCTGGTTGGATAGGGTGGGTTGGTCGAAGCTACTTGATTGCTATAAGTGATGAGAAGAAGCCGGCCATGAAAGAGATCATCATAGATGTTCCTTTGGCTTCCAGCTTGATCTTCAGAGGTTTCAGTTGGCCTGTTGCTGCCTACAGAGAGTTCGTCAATGGTGATCTTGTTGTCAAGGACGTTTGATCTAACTACCTACTCAGGTCCCTATCTCTCTCTCTCTCTCTCTCTCTCTCTCTCTATATATATATATATATATATATATTTAATATTAAATTATAATTACTATTTTGTTGTTTGAGCAGATCAGAATGTGGAAAAAAGAATGCTTCACTTGGGAATCTGTTAAGGAAACATTTATCTATTTATTCTGTAAACTTGGTTGTATGTAATGCTCAAACGCAATCCTTTTTTGCTATTATAATTTCCAACTCTTTTGTGTTTCCGTAGAACTTACTGGATATGGAATTTTGTTTCAAAGACTGAACGACTAAACTTGAGATCATTTTTTTTTTCCCTTGGCACTGCTTAATAAAATTGTTTGTTTTTTTTTTTAAACAAACACATATGAATAAAAAAAATTAGAAATATATTAATATAATAATAAATGAAAAAAAATATTGTAACTATTGAGTAAAATATTGTAATTATAGTGCAGTAGTTAAATATTAAGTGACAAGGGAGGTTTTTTAATTTTTTTTATTTTAAACTGATTTTTAATATTTTTAAATTATTTAACTATTTAAATAATTTAATATAATTAATTCAGATCAATTAAATATTAAGGAAAAAAGAAACGACCAGGTAAGTATTATTAATTAATTAATCCAAGCAAAAGAAATAAATAAACAAATTATCAATGCTGGCGCTTTGGTAATATGTTCATGAAATATTGGTTAACAACAAGCCATATTATATGATGCTTTGATCACCGATACAGTTTTCTTCAACGGCCATAGAATTAACATGCCCAAACAAATTCATCAAACTGGGCTAAACTAACTTTTTTTATTTTTTTTATTTTCTTATATATAGAATATTTATCTAAATAGAAACTTTTTTCGGCAAACCTCAAAATTTAGAGCAATGAAATTGAAAAGTACTTGTATATACTTGTAAAGGGAATGTGTTGAATACTATGAAATCAACTACAAAAAAAGGATTTTGTTTTCTTAAAAGGTGCATTTGGTGTACGAGATTGGATTGCACTATTTTTATGAGATTGTATTGAATTTAACTAATTGGTACTGTCATGTGTTTGGTGTACACTATTTTTATGAGATTGTATTGGATTTAACTAATTGGTACTGTCATGTGTTTGGTATAGTATAAATAGAATTAAAAATAATATTGTCCCTTATTTGGTGTAGAATGAGATTGGATAAAATTAAATTTGATTAAATTAATTTTATATAAAATTAAATTATTTTATAAATATTATATAATTAAATTAAAATTATTTAAAATAAATCTAAATAAAATTTAAATATATTTATATTAAATATTTTAAAATTAATTATAAATAAAATATATTATAGTAATTAATTAAATTTTAAAAATATAAAAAATTAAAAAAATATAAAAATATCGGACTATCAAGGCCCGTATTTTATTTGGTATAATATGAAATTGAACAAAATATAATTATATCTTATGTTTATATGATGTGAGATTGATAAGTATCAAATTAAATTAAATTATTTTTAAAAAATAAAATTAAAAAATTAAATAAAATAAAATAAAATAAATATTTAAATATTACAAATAATTTTATTTTTTATTAATATTAAAATATTATTTTTAAAATATTTTAATAATATATATTTAACATTTGAAAAAAGAAGGAAAAAAAAAAAATAAGCATGGGACAAATTTGTTCCATGCTCCAAGGTGGGACTATCCCTTTTCAATTCTTGGCAACAAACATACCCAAATTGGTTGAGAAGTAAAGTAGGTCACGGCTTGGTTCGAACTGAGCCGTGCAGTTGTAAATCGAAATCGGACGACTGGATTCCGGTTCGAAACCAGAAACCGAATCAGGATCAGGCAGTACTGGTTTCGGTTCCACATTTTTTAAAACCGTAACCGTCGGTTCTAAACCCGCCTGCAGCTGGTATAAACTGAACTACCAATTTCGGTTTCAAATTTTTTATAAAAAAAATTAAAATAATATATATATATATATATATATATATATATATATATATCGGTTGGGCCACAGGTGGATTGTGGCCAAAATAAAAAAAATATTAAAAAAATTAAAAAGTAATTTAATATCATATAGATAGTGACCCATATTTAAGATATTAAATTGATAATGAGCTAAAGCTTCTTATTTATACCAAGCTTCCCACTCTTCATTTGTTCTCTTAGTCTATGTGAGATTTCTTATAAAGGCTAAATATATAAGTCAAAATTTCTTATTTTACATCCAGCTCCTCACTCCTCTTTACTTCTCTTAATTGATGTGGGATTTCTTTGAAATGCCAATTACCTTTAAATATATTCTATTGGCATGTATTTGTTTTTTTCCTCTTATTCAAAGTTTGTTATATTTTATTGGGGTATTTGCAATAACTCCCGTGTATATAGTTATAATTGCACAAAAATTTGAGAATAATTGATAATAATAATAACTCCCCTTTGATCGGTTGATTAACCGTTGACCACAGTTAGTTATTAACGGTCAAAGGGGTAAAATCATCTTTTAAAAAAAATAATTTAAAAAGCAAAGAAAATTTAAAAAATGGATCAGATCACCAGATGGTCCATTGCTAAAAAAAAAAATTAATTAATTTTTTTTTCAAATTTTTTTATTCATCACCAAATATTCTTCTTCTTCCTATTTTTTTTTTCTTTTTTCAATTTCTTTCTTCATCATTTTTTTTTCTTTTCCTCCATTTTCTTCTTCTTCTTCTTCTTCTTCTTCTTCTTCTTCTTTTTGAATTTTTTATTTATTTTTTCTTCTTCTTCTTCTTTTCTTCTTTTTTTCCAGTTTTTTTTATTTTTCTTCCTTTTTCTTCTTCTTCTCCTTCTTCTACTTCTGCTTCTGCTTCTCCTTTTTCTCCTTCTCTTCTCCTTCTCCTTCTTCTCCTTCTTTTACTTTTTCTTTTCCTTCTCCTTCTCCTTCTCCTTCTCCTCCTCCTCCTTTTCCTTCTCCTTCTCCTTCTCCTTCTTCTTCTCCTCTTCCTGTTTTTCTTTTTTTCAGATTTTTTTTATTCTTCTTCTTCTTCTTCTTCTTCCTCTTCTTTTTCTTCTTCTTCTTTTCCAGATTTTTATTTATTTTTCTTCTTTCTCTTCTTTCTTCTTCTTCTTTTTTTCCAGATTTTTTTTTTTATTTTTCTTCTTCCTCTTCTTTCTTCTTCCTCCTCCTCCTCCTCCTCTTCTTCTTCTTCTTCTTCTTCTTCTTTTTTCAAATTTTTTTTTTAAAATTTTCAAAAAGACAATTTTACCCCTTTGACCGTTAGTGACTAACTGTGGTCAACGATTAGTCCACCGGTCAAAGGGGAGTTATTGTTATTATCAATTATTCTCATATTTTTGTGCAATTATGCCTATATACACGAGTAGTTATTGCAATTACCCCTATTTTATTCACAATTATCATATCCTGTTATAAATGTTATTATTAATATAATTTTGTATCTACTTAACTTTTTTAAAATGGAAAATCATTAATTTTAATTTTATATTTGATTTTTCATTTACTAGTAAAAATAGTTTTTTTTTTAAATTCATATCTAAATTGTTATATAGCGGCGAAGCAAGGATTTTTGCTTTAGGGACCGACATAAAAACTATATAATATATTAATACAAAATATTTATAAAAAAGTTGTTAAAAAAACCATGTAATACTATTTAGTGTCAAATACATGTAACGGCAAAAGAAAAATGAAAACCCCAATTATAAATAACAAGCCAATTCAAATATAATTCATTGTCAAAATATTTGAATTATCATATTATTGTGAAATAATAAAATAAAGTTAGATTATTTCTATTTCAAACAAATAAACAAGTTATTAAGATTTCAAATAACAAGATGTTAAAATAAAGTCATTTTAAATAAACAAAAGACATTTTTTTCAATTAATAATTCACTGTAAACAGTTCGTCTTTGAATTAAACAGTTTGTGTACAATAGCTTTAATTTACATATGTCTTTGTTATTATAAATCATATAAACTGAAAATACCTTTATTATTAAGTCATAGATAATTTAAACGAAAGCAACAAAAATACCTTTGTTATTATAAATTAAAAGTCACTTAATTGGAATTTATGCCCTAAAACTTGTAATTGTAAACGGTTAAAGACTTAATAAGAATTATTCAGATTATCATTCTAATTTATAAATGTTTTATATTCAGTAATACATTTGTATTGTGCAAGAACATCCTAGATTGCAAGATGTAATCTCATAATGAGTGTATGATGGTCATATACAGAGATGATTCATTTTGAGACATGCAATCCAAAGAGTTCGTAAAGAGCGAACAAAGCTGGGTACTTTGTTTGTGATTGATCTATTGTTGCGGTCCATTCTGTAAAGTACGGTGGTCTTATCCTAAACTACTTATGTAGTTGACATGAGAATTGAGGCATCTTATAGGATAAGATCATATAGGACTGGGCCACGATTTATATTAATCTCTCACTAAGATCCGTTAGTAGATGAGATTTATATATAATCGACAAACGATGGCTATTTATAGGTGATTTTAATTCTGAGTGTCTTATCGACTCCTTCAGGTTGGATCGTGGCTTTTGATTTACCATGAGTGAGGTTGATGTGAATATCGACCAATACCTCCATATCTTAGAGTTGCAGTTTGGCTTGTGGCTAGAAAGGTTTGAACACAATAGTGGAATTCACTCCTTCTTGATTGAAGTAGATGAGAAGTTCCCTTAAGGGTTGATTCGGGGCTTAAACGATTATAAGTGCTTTCCTTCTTCCGTGAGGAAGACATGATTTAATTGTTCATTAGAGAATCAATGGTACTTAAAGGAAAATATATTTCTAGAGGGGTATAACGGACTTTATAACCCAGCTCTAGTTATGAACTACTTGTGAAGGATCACACTATATGCAATTAGCTATATCAATGGACAATGAGACTTCAGATTGTATAAACACGTCTACAGCTATGAGAGTGCAGCCTCGGGTTTTTAGTAGAGTAACACCGAGGTTAATAATCCTGAAATATTAATTAAAGAGTTTTAATTAATATTACTAAGTATTATTGGAACTAAAAACTGTAGGTCCATTAGATCCCCTTGCTAGCCCTTATGGTTGTTGGTAATGAGGGTCACGGTAGATTAATTGGATGGTACAATTAATAGTGTTACGAAAGTAATGAGATATAATTAAAAGAGAATAATTAAATAATGAGATTATTTAATTAATTAAATATTTAATAAAATAATAGAAATTAATAATTATTAATTATTAATTCTATTTATCAAATAGGAGGTTACGGAATCAAACTGTGATAGAGACAAAAGAGTTAAAATAATAAAATTATTTTAATAGTCCTAAGGGTCACATGTTCAAGTTTTTAGGGAGATCAAAATAAATAGGATTTAGAATCCTATTTGACCTGGTCAAACTAAAACCCTAAAAAGCTAGTACATAAGAGTTATATAGCTAGAAAAAATTACCTAATCATAAGTGAGAAACACAGAGGCAATTCAGCCACCAAAGAGAGAAGAAAAGAAAAAAGATTTTTTTTTCTGACTCTCCCTTTCTTTATAGGTGCGGCCAGCCATAGGGAAAAAGAGTTTTCTGACTCTCCATCTCTTGCCGTAATGTGCCCATACATGCGTTGTCAGACCGCGGGTCATAGCTCGAAAAATCTGGTGGTAGATCGAAGATTCAGAAAAAGAAAATAAAAAAAAATGTATGTAGTTTCATGGAATCTTTTTATGCGTATATACAGGATCTCGTTCCTGATTGAAAAATAGTTTTTCAATTAAAAGAACATTTTTGAAACCTAATTCCGCATATTATACTATAATCAATCGTTTTCTAAAACTCCTTTCAATTGGTATCTGTAACACCCCCTGACCCAAATCCACTCGGACCGAATTAGGGAACGCTACTATATACTAAAATCTAACTTTTACTATTATATAACCAAGTATTTTAAAAACATTTGAAAATGGTCCAAATAAATTTCCGAAAATCTTGCCAAAGTTTCCTCTGTTTTTCTGACTTTACAAAATCTGTTTACAGTTAAAATTCATAAAACTCAACTTCTAAATTCTTAAATCAAATTTTGCGCACCCTTCCAAATATAGTGCGACTTATCAACCAATTTATCACAAGATAATATATAAAGATTCAAATAACATAAATATATAATAAAATATTTACATAGCGAAAGCTCCTTAAATATTTACAAACAGTTTATGTACATGCATGCGGTATCAAAACATATATATTTATTACAAATGAACTACCAAAATATATGCAGCAAAGATGTGATTCCGGACTCTGGTTCTGCAGTCTCTACTCTTCTTTATCTTTATCGCCTTTGCAACCTTTGTTACCTGCATGCGAGAAAACTCAACACGCTAAGCATATTGCTTAATGGATGTACACAAAACTGTATATACAATATACTATATCAAATAATTCAATCTGTTTATTAAAACTATAAATAACAAATATATAAACAATATATGGGGCTCAAATCAAATCAAATATCTAAAATCAATCAACAGACAAATTTTTCATAATTTCTCAAACGTTTTCATATAACAAATCAGTTTTCAGATTGGGCTCCTGACATACAAAACATAAGTTATCGGATTGGATTACGGATTGTTTGGCATTGGACACATAAATGGGGCCACCCACCGAACATCAGATCAGAATGGAACACCAACGGAATCACCCGCTGTAAATGTCCCATGACAGAATTTAGAACCCTAGGACCGGCACTTTGGGCTTGTACTATCCAAAGGGTGGTATAATCGGCACAGTACTGTTCAGACAGAAACCCAATTGACATGTTAACCTCTTATATCCATATCTATGTTTATACACATCAGAGTCAAAATGTTTTCTCAAATCCAATGCCAACATATTTCATTTCTTTCATAATCATCAAATTCAAATTCTTCAATTTCAATTCATATCGATATATATATATATATATATATATATATATATATATATTCAAAATTCAAATCTCATCAAATATCATATAACGGAAATATACGAATATATTTCTAAATTAATAATCATATCGAATCAATCCAAAAATATATTCAAACGTATTTCATAATTCCATATCGAATCAAAATGCCCCAAAATCATTTTCTGGTATATTTCATAATTATTATATAATTAAAATCATTTTGAACAATATATTTCCATAACAATACTAACATCAAAACATATTAAAATCAATTCTGAATTGTATTTATAATCAAAATTTCAGATATAATCTATATTTCGATCATTCACGATTCAAATCATTTCAGTATCAATTTCAAACTATCAACTGTAAGCAATATAATCCAAATAACTCAAAATAAATCAAATGAAATAAATCCGAATATTCTGAAAAATGAAAAAATTCGAAAACACGTATACACCGAACCAGAACTATAATCTATAATCCATATAATTCAACTAATTCAAAAATTCTAAAATTCGAAAATTCCAAAAATTTCTGGAAAACTGAAATTCTAAAATACGTGTACACCAAACCTGAACTCTTCCTCCTTCTCTTCCTCTTTTCTTCTTCTTCTTCTTCTTCTTCTCTCCTTTTTCTTCTTCTTCTTCTTCTTTCTCTCTCCTCTTCTCTCTTCTTTCTCTCTCGTTTCTCTATTCTTTTCTGCTTCTATGTGTTTGCTAAATGTTTGAGAGCTTTTGCTCTCTTTGATTCATTTAAGTGCACCGCTCCACCGCTTTATTTTTTTTACAATTTTTGAGCCATCGCGACCGCGTACCGCGAGCGGTGGTCACGTCACTCGGTCGCATTACTCACTGGTGAAAATTTATCACTTTTACCGCGGGTAGTTACCGCGAGCGCTGGTCGCGATCCTGGTCGCGATGCTTACTGTCCAAGTTTTCACCCTTTTTTTCGTGCATTGTTTTCAACCGTTCAAATCATAAATATCATATTCACATATTCAAGATTAATTCAATCATACTTTTCATATTTATTCGAAATTAGGGATGTTACAGTATCAGAGCCTAGTTCTAAGTTTTTGTATATACACAAAAGAAAAAGAAAAATTAAATATTTCTTGTTTATTTTTATTTTTATTTTTGATTCTTGATCTATGATATATTATTGTGTAGGCACAAATTTAGTTTGTATGATTTGTTTTATTGTTATATAATATGATTGTATAATTATAAAAATGTAATTGATTGTTAATTATATGGTAAATGGGCTATAGGTTTGTTTTTGTTTTTGGGGCCAATTGTTTATGGCAAAAGTTTTTTTTTTTCCCGTTATATATTTTTTTTATTGTTGTTCTTGTAATCAATTTTCCCTACGAAGAGTCAAAGAAGCAGATGATGCTAAGAAGAAACGAAAAAAAAAAAGGGACTTGCACAGCCCCAAGCGCAGCAGCGGCCGCGCGCACGGGCTATTGCCGCGTTTGCGTTAGTGCTTGTTTTTTGTATTTTTTTGCGGACGATTTTTTGCTGATTTTTCCGAAAAAATATTATCAAATATTTTCTTTAAAAAAAGTGCAGAAAATTGGAGTAAAAAACGTGGGCGAAACAACCCACGAATGCGCGCGAAAGCGCCGCTCACGCGAAGGCCGCACACACCTTCGCGTGCGTTAGGGTTGTTTAAGACTTCGTCTTAACCTAGGGTGTGTGTTAAGGTAACACGTGGACCTTTGAAAAGGATGTTGACTTTTTACAAAAATCAAGTTTGACTTCATAAGTAAACAAAGACAATAAGAATTCAACTCGAATAAGAAATCTTGAAGAGTAAGGAATGCCTTGAGAATACACTTGTAATTAGAGTTGTTTAAGTTAGATAACTTATGTCACTCGGTCAATTACGTATGTTTTATTTATTTTCATGTGATGATTATATGGATATCAAAGTATTGTCATACATTTGAATGTCATCTAGATTATGTGTGCCTACACATGCATAAATAATATGTCATGCATAATTGTCCTAATATATATATATATTTTTAATGAGATTAAAATAGGAAACAATTTCATAAATGACAATTGAATAATGGATTTAGTTTTTAGGTGTAAAAACTTGGTAATATCCATTAATTGACTAATCAACCAATTAAATTGATTAGTTAGATTATTTAAATTAATTAAGATTAATTAGATTAATTACTTAATTAAAAAGAATCGAATAATGAGATTAGTTTTTAGGAGTAAAAACTTAGTAAATCTCATTAATGACTAATCAAAATATTAAAATGTTTAATTAAAATGAATAGTTAGATTCTTTGAACTAATTAAGATTAATTATATTAATTACTTAATTAAAAAGAATCGAATAATGAGATTAGTTTGTAGGAGTAAAAACTTGGTAAATCTCATTAATGACTAATTAATATATTAAAGTATTTAATTAAAATATTAGTTAGATTCTTTGAATTAATTAAGATTAATTAGATTAATTACTTAATTAAAAAAAATTAAATAATGAGATTAGTTTTTAGGAGTAAAAACTTAGTAAATCTCATTATTAACTAATCTATATATTAAAGTGTTTAATTAGATTACTTAGGTCCTTTTAAATGTTAGGATTTAATTTGATTAAACCCCGAAGACATAATTGGACCAAATAATGTGATTTAGTTTTAATAGTTAAAACTTAGTAAATTCACATATAATTTCTAGTTTATTTAAATGGTTTATGTAAATTAGAAATTGCATAATAAATTATATTTTAAATGTTCAAATTGAATAATTTATTAAAACTAGTAAAACTTATATTTTATATTAGCCGTAGAATCTAAGAAAAGACTAGAAATATAGAGTTTTAGAAACTCTTAATTTAATTGAAAACCTTAACTACCAATAGTGAGTGGGAGAGGGATATATGACATTATATTCCACAGTCTCCATTGTTAGTTCAACACCATAAGACTCGAGTGGCGCCTCGTGACGGCTTTGCTTTCGTCCTCCCTACGGAGGTGTCCATAAGAATCAAAACTAAAGTTGACTTTCTAACATATAGGTTTTCAAAATGTATTTTGGGACTGACCTAGCCTACCTAGGCATTCTCAAGTTAAGTTCATGAATTTTGAAACAGTGAATCACACTCATAAAGGATTTAATTAAGCTGTTAATTTATTGTCTTGACTGAACCAAAGCGATGGTCAAAGAATATAAGAATAAAGAGTTATTTTGGTGTATTATCCGATTGAGAATGTCTCGATCTAATATGCAAGGATTTGACCTAACCTACTTAGGCAATTATTTGTGGGATATTGGATTATCATGGCATAGTAACTAATTTTTAAGGGTTTTTTAGTTCATTCAAATTATGCTTATGCGTCATATTTAATTTTATGCCGAACATATAGCATGAAATAAATGTATGAATGAATGATATTAATTTAGATTTATGTCTTTAAATATGATCATGTCTTCTGCTTTATTTTCCTCACAAACGAAAAATTAACCGGGGATAACTATACTAACTGGAAACAAAACGTGAACGCAATCATGGTTTGCAAAGACCTTAAATCTATGCTTATGGAGGAATATCCTCCTGAGCATGTAACCAACGCATAACGAGATACCAAAAGTTAGATTAGCGAAGCAAATGTTGCTGAACCATCATCTTTTAGTTTCAAGAAGAGAAAGAGGTCTACTAGTAAAGTAAAGGCTAAGCCCAAGATAAAGAGTACCCTGACTGACTAAGCAAAAGGAAAATGTTTTCATTGCAAAGAGGTTAGTCACTAGAGGTGGAATTATCTATAGTACCTCGAGCAGCTCTCCAATAAGAAGAAACTGAAAAGTAAATCAAATTTACTTATTATTAAATTTTGATTAGTGGAAGATGATTATTCACTTTGAATAGTAGATTCAGGGGCCACTAACTAATTTTGTTCTTCTTTACATTGGAATAATTATTGGCGAAAGCTGGAGGAGGGGTCCTTTACTATGCACGTTGGAACAGGGGATATCTTTTCAACATAAGCAGTGAGAGTAGTTAGTGATGTGGCCTACCCCAGAATCCTCTACTGTAGACTTTAGTGGCCCTACCGGGCACTTCAATATAAATCTCCCAGAATTTAACTAACGAAATTAGAAGATTCCATGAAGCGAACCCTTTTTACCTTTTCTAATTCTACATTGATTTAAGAGAAAAGCTGTGGATTTTTTTTAAAAAAAAATTTTGGCAGAGTCTCCCCTGTTTTTCCAAAATTTGTCAAATTCGAGAGACCTGCATAAGAAACTGTACACTTCTAATTTTTATTTTCTCAACTACCACAGGACCTCTGGTCCGTCTCAAATCAACCACAACCATATAAAATTATTTTCAAACCACAACTAAAATATTTGTAATTCAATTATAAACTACTAAACTTTAACAATATACATTTTCTTATAATTTACTTTGCAAACTTAATTTCGAATCCATGCATCGATATTTGATCAAAATAGAAATGCTACCATATTTATATACATGACCAAGAATTTAGGAAAAATATAATTACTTAGAAAGTCAATCAAAAACAAAAATGATCGTCGACCATCACCCAATTAGTCAATTGCAGGAGATCTGGCTGCCTCAGAACTAGTACCTGTACCTGGAGGATTTTTAAAAACATAAAAACAAAGAGTGAGCTAAAGGAGCTCAGTGAGTGCATAAAATTTTCTGCTAGGAAATAACATGTCTCAATATCTTCTGAAATACTCTTAAATTTCAATTTCTTAACTATTTCTGAAAATGGTAAATCTGTTTTTCTAAAATTTGTTTTCTGAAATCTAGCCAAGCATAACGTACAAATAATTCTTTAATAAATACTAAAGCATAAGCAGAACATATAATCAATTATTTCTGTAAATTTAATATTCTGCATTGAAAATCTGCAAAATATTTCTGGCTTGGCTTCAATGTCTGAAACTCCCAATGGAACCCATAAAGCTTTGACTCATAGGACGAATAAACTGGCGCCGTACCATATGAGTGGTGTCACAAGGCGACTAAACTGGCGCCGCTCACTGTGACTCTGAAATAAGACATCTCACTGGCTATGTTGCGAAATTTTGCGTCGTCTACATATAGCAAGATTTCAGAAGATACGACATCTCACCCCATAAGTGTGAGGGCGACTCACTAGACACGACAGACTCAATCCCCAGGTTAGTGACATGCCCTCCTAATACTTGGCCCACACAAATAAGGTATTTCGGCCGGGTCATAATCTGTATCTCTGTTTCTTTTCTGATGGGTAACTAATAAATTTTAAAAATTATTTTCTTACTTCAAAAACTAACTTTTAATCAAAAAGCATGGAATATACATAAAACATATTTCTTTAATTTAAACCCCATACATAAACATTTCCTCAAGTGAATATAAACTCAAAAATTCTAAAATATAAAAATACTTTAATTGAAATATACTTGAGGCATCAATTCTATTTTGATTATAAAACACATATAAATAAATAAATGTATATATAAAGTCATAAATAATTAAATTAAACTTGGAAATATACTAAAGTATATTTCAACTAAAAACATAATTTTTGCACTCACAATTCTGTGCTCCTCGATAGCAAAGTTCCTTTCTAATATTTTTCTTCTCCTCCCACACTTGCTTTACCTCCACCTACAAGCCATATATCATATTAAAATACACTACAATTAATCCCACTTAAAACTTAAGACAATATTACTCAATTATAGGCAAACTAGTACACTAACATATATGTTCTTCATTCTCCATTTTTTTTTATTCTTCCAACACAAATCCTTGCCCATTAATCATTTAAGACCATCAAAAACATTTAAATTCAAATATATCCATACTTGAACAACATGCCCTTCACAAGTTAAACTCACAAAAACACATTCTACACTTTCCTTTTGTAATACACCCTCCCGATAGATTGTACTATACACGTACATATATTGTAATATATTTTTTCAGAATTGATTATACGGTACGGTAATAGAATTTATTGGACGATTAGTAAGATTTTATAAAGTATATACGAAATCCGATTATAAGTTTTAGAGAATTTAGTAAGAATTTTCATAAATTGGAGTATTAAGAATATTTATTGGAAGTTAAAAATATTTTTTTTTGTAATATGAGATTATAATTTAATTACTTGATGGAAAAGTAAATTGAAATGGATTTTTGTGGAAAAGAGTTAATGTATTGTTATGGATTAAATTGACAATTAAAGTGTTATTGGATAAGTATATATAATTAGTTTTCAATTTGTGGTCACATTATGATTTTTAAAATGAAAAGGGGCAAATTTCAATTAGAGATAAGTAATATAAAACAATATAATATATATATATATATATATATATATATATATATATATATATACACACAAATGAATCAGAGAAACAAGAGGGAGAGAAACAAAAGAAAACAGAAAACAGAGGAAGAGGAGAGAGGCGGTGATAGAGAGAAAAAGAAGAAGAAGAGAAAAAGAGAAAGAGAGAGGCTTCGGCCGAAGAGGAAGAGAAGAAGAAGAAGAAAGAAGAGAAGGAAGCTTCGGCCGAAAGGAAAAGAGGAAGAAGAAGGTGCGGCCAGCAGAAGAGAAGGAAGAAGAAGAAGTGACAGCGGCTAGAAGAAGGAAAAGAAGAAAAAGGAGCAGACCTATGAGGAAGAAAGGAAGAAAGGAAGAAAGAAAGAAAGAAAGAAGAGGAAGAAGAGAGAAGAGAAGAGAGTTGTTGTCCAGCTAAGAGAGAAAGAGGAAGAAAGAAAGAGAGAGAGAAGAGGAAGAAGATCGGTTCAGCTAGAAGAAGAAGAAGAAGAGGATTTGGGTAAGTGTGATGAAGTTAAATTGGTTTGAAATTGATGATATCTTTGTGTTGTAGAATTGGTAGTTGGTATTTGATGAAATTGAATTGATTTTAGAGATTGATTGAGTTTGAATTGTGTTTGAAATTTTATTGTTGAATATAAAGTGAAATTGATTGATGGGTTTTGTTAATTTTAGCATTTGATTTGAGTTTTGTGGAGTTTTATTGGAAATTAGTTTAAATGGAGTTGATTAGAATGAAAATCAAGAAAATTAGTAAGGTAAATTTTGGGGATTTTATGATTTCAAGTTTAAATTATTAAATTGATATATTAATTGAGTAATTTGAATGTTTATGAGTTAATTGATGGTATGAGTTGGGAATCATTAAGTAAGAAATCAAAATGATTCTTAAATTAGTAAACTTGTGTTTGGTGATTGATAAGAGTTGTATAAATTGTTTAGAATAAAATTGAATCACTAATTTTGAAAATTTTTGAATATAATTTGAAATTGAAGTTATAATTAGTTTAATGAAGTTGAATTTGATGTTGTTAAGTGAAGGAAATTCACTTATGTTAAGTTGACATGGTTTATAGTAAATTACATGTAATCGGTGGTGTTATTATATGAAAAAGTTGAAAAAGAATTGAAGAAGAAATTAAATGTAGTTGGTTTTACTCACTATGCTTGAGAATGAAAACAATAAGTTGACAGTATTAGAATGTATACTGTTTTTGTTAAATGAAGTTTGTTGATGATGATGGTGTTGTTTTACTTTTCATGGGAGCATTTAGTGAAACGAATTTGTTGGGCATAATTTGCTTATTAATTCCTACAAAATTAAAGTAGTCAAAGTTATAGAGCATTGGTCTGATTTGTGAAAGACATGTGCTTTAGTATACTTGTGGTTGGATTTAAGTACTTTTGATGGCCTTAAATAATTAATGAGCAAGGATATGTGAATAGGGAATGAATAACATATATATTAGTGCATTAGTTTACCTATAATTGAGTAATAGTGGCTTGAGTTTTAAGTAGATTAATTGAGTTGTAGTATTTACATTAATGATTGATTGAAATATATTACTTTAGGGAGAAATTTTCATAGTATGGGAGGAAATGAAATTATACAGAAAAACAAGAAATGCATTGAGACGAAAGAACCAGAGCGCCAAGTGTAACACCCCCTGACCCGACCCGGCTGGACCGACCCAGGGAGCGCTACCGGTTTTCAAAACTTTCTAAATTCTCTTTATAACTGAAATCCATATAAGTTATAAGTTAAAAATCGTTTCAAGTTAGCCCATTAAATAAACTTTTTACAAAAATTCGGCAGAGTTCCGTTTGTTTTTCGGATTTTCCAAAACCTGTTTTTCACAATTCAAATCAAATACACATTCTCAACAACACTTCAATATCAATTTCAAACAATTGCGCACTCTGCCGTTTAGTGCGACTTTCCAATACAGTTTATAAAATAAAATAATTCAAAAGTCAATATTTATAAACATTCTAAAATGAAAAATAGAAATCATTAAATTAATTAATTACAAAACATGTTACGAAACATATTTACAAATTCTCTGTTTATGCATGCTTTCAGAATATATACATATAACAACAATATAGCTACCCAACTGTGATAACTCTGGAACTCTGTCAGCAAATCTCTCTCTCTTCAGTCCTTAGCTTTTTCGGGATCCCTGGTACCTACGCGTTAGAAACAAAACTAACGCGCTAAGCATATAGCTCAGTGGGTGTACACTAAACTCAAATATGAAAATCATAGATAACTTTTAATAGGAAACAAATCACAATACACACACACACACACACACACATATATATATATATATATATATATATATTTCAATTCTAATCTTTTAAAAATCAATTTATTTACAAAATCAAACCATAAAACAATTTTAATCACTTTAATTCCAACAATAGGATCAACGTATAAAATCAGTTAAGACAATCATTCAATTCACTTTTCAATTCACTTCAAATCTGGCCCGCTAGAATACTCAACATACTAGGACTGGAATATGGGTCAAACTCCCACCCTAGGACGAATCCTAAGAGTGGTACGTATCTCCCTACTCTAGGACCGTGGGTACGGAACCTAGAGAGGTACATAACTCCCTATCCCAGGAACGAATCCTTAGGAAGGTACGTGGCTCCCAACCCCTAGGACGAATCCTGAGGAGGTACGTGTCTTCCTGCCTCTGGACGAATCCATGAGGAGGTACATAATAATCATCAATAGCAATCAATAACGGTGCAGTACTGCTCAGTAAAACCCAGCTGGTATACCAACCTCCTATATCCATTTCTATGTCTAAGTATCCTAGGGCCGTTTCCGATGAACTAGATTCACAATAGTTACTCAGTAAACATATAAGTCACACCATACTCTTCAAGAAACATAATC
Organism: Xanthoceras sorbifolium; assembly: GCA_003430845.1. NCBI lineage: Eukaryota > Viridiplantae > Streptophyta > Magnoliopsida > Sapindales > Sapindaceae > Xanthoceras > Xanthoceras sorbifolium. Next base: position 22,162,003 of record CM010618.1, read on the forward strand.
AATAGTTTTACGAAAATCTAAATCAAGTATTTTTAACTAAATCGAAATATTCGAAAACACGATCAAAATGCGATCTATCATAAAATCGTTCCAAAATCAACAATAGATATATCAATCATCGATTTTACATATAGAATAAACACTTTTCATTCGAAAATCGAAAACGAGAACTATCAACGAAATCGAAAACGAAAACGAAAACGAAAACAAAAACGAAAATGAAAACGATAACGAAATACTTTTCGTAAAGATTCCGAAAATGAAAGTACACCAACCTGGAATCCGTTTCCTTTCGACAAATCGCGGTTCCACGATTTTCTTTTCCTTTCCTTCCCTTTCTCTTTCACCTACACTTCCTTTTCTCTCTTTCCTTCCTCTTCTTCTTCTTCTTCCTCTTCTTCTTCTTTCTTTTTCTTTTTCTTTCTTCTTTCTCTTCTTTCTCTCTTCTTCTTCTTTTCTTTCTCGCTCTCTGCCTCTCTCTTCTCTCTGTGCTATTTTCTGGCTTCTGCGAGAAGCCACTCTTTTTTTTTATATTTTTTTAGCCATCGCGACCGTCGTCGCGACCTGTGGTCGCGCCACCAGGTCGTGGTACTCACTGGAGCATTCGCACCGCCTTCATCGCGAGCACACCTCGCGGTACCTTGGTCGCGCTGGTGGTCGCGTTACTCACTGCCAGAATTTGACATTTTCATCGCGAGCAGTTCATCGCGACCTGTGGTCGCGGTGACTGGTCGCGATGCTCACTGCCAAAAATCACGTTTTTCACCGCGAGCAAGCCATCGCGACCTGTGGTCGCGGTGACCAGGTCGCGATGCTCCCTGTCTCCATTTTCAATTTTTCATGCATCATTTTCAACCATTCAATCTGGTCCACCTGGAAATCATAAAAATATTTACACCCCCTCCAATCAAGAAAATTTATTTTCACATATATAAAATTAATTATCCGAAGTCCAGGATGTTACACCAAGCCTAGAGAAAAACCAGAAACCAGTGAGTGTAAAATTATTTTTAAGCAAAGTATATTTTATTTCTATAATATGTTTTATGAGAATTTATAGTAAGTTATGATTTTATTTAAGTAAGAGTAAGATTATGTTTTGATTTAATGTTCTTCAATACGTTTTCAAGTTAGATTGAAGTGTTGGTAATTTTATATATATTTATTTATTTATATGAATTTTATAAGTTAAATAGAATTTATGCTCAAGTATATTTTAATTAAAGTATTTTTATATCTGAGAGATTTAAAAATTATATTCATTTAATAAATATGTTATTAGAAAAGTTTTATCAGAGCAGTTTTATTAGAAAAGCATTTTCAGTAAAATATATTCTTTTAGTGTTTCAGTTTTAAGAAAAGTACATTATCTTAATATTTCAGTTTTTCAGAAAACATATTATTTCAGTATTTTAGTTTTCAAAAAAGAATATTAGGTTAGTTTTCAATTTTCAGAAATATAAAATAATATTATTTCAACTTATCAGATTTCAGAAAAGATATAGTTTCAGCTTTTCAGTTTTTAGTAAAGTAAAAGTATATGTATATATTCTTAGTTTTCCAGTTTTCAGAAATTCTATTTCAGAATAGTTTTCTATATAAAGTTCAGGACACTTTCCAGAAAATAGATTTCAGTATTAGTTTTATGAGAAAGATTTTAATACATATATTTGAGAATAGTTTTTATAAAAGAGATTTCAGTAAAGTTATCGAGAGGTTAATTCAGAAATGTTAGAATTGTTTAGTAAATGATAACACTCACTGAGCGCTTTTAGCTCATTATAATTTTATGTTTTTAAATCAACCTCCCAAGTACAGGTATAGGTACATACATTGCAGGGACGCCGAAGACTAGTGGGACCAGTCAGAGGAGACTGTGACTGTTTTACAAGCATATAAATATTTTTAGTTGTTAAGTTGGTATTTTGATAATGTTATAAGTGCATGAGTATTGTATTTAATGATTGGATTTATTTATTTTTGTTAACTATTTATTCTAGTATTTCAACTGTTTGAGTTGTGATTATTGAGATGGATCAGAGGTCCACAGTAGTTGAGATTTGAAAAATTATAGAAGTGTTCAAGTTTTTATGCAGGTCTCCAAGATTTGGTAATCTCAGAAAAATAAAGGAGACTCTGCCGAAATTTTAATAAAGTAGTTTCGTTTAAAAAAAATATATTCCTACTCAGATTTCCAGTTATAAGAAACGGCTTAACTTCACAGAAGCCTTTCAGCGGGGCAAGCCTCGACTGGGAAGCTATTGTGAAGTGCCGGCAGGCTATTTAATCAGAGATAGTAGGTTAGGGGCCTGTCACCTTTTCAATTTCTTCTTATATAACACAACCAATTATATTTAATTTACTAAAAATCATGTCAATTTAATTAAACACATATCAATCATACATTTCTCTTCTTGGCCAACAATCAAGCACCTATAATTCCCATGTTTTCTTAAATTTCTAGGCACTAGTTAGCACCATAAACACACATACAACAATTTTAATACCTTATCATACTTTAACTGAAATTTCTACACTAAAATCAATTTCAAACCCTAACTTTTACTTACTAATTTTCTTGGATTATCACTTATTGATACTCTCTTGAAATTTAACTCATAATTAAAGACAAATCTATTTGAATTCAAGCCAAAACTCAAGTCAATTAAAAACGAAAACCAAAACCCAATATAATTCCATGAATTCAAACTTACTAGTGAATAAACTTATCAATTTTTTCAATTCTTGTTCTTGCTTGATCTCTTCTCCACTTAACTCACTTGGTTAGAGCTTGAGTTGGTCTTGATCACTTCTTCTTCCTCTTTTCCCTTTGCGCTTCTCCCTTTGCTTGGCCAAAATCCCCTTCTTCTTTCTTTCTTCTTTCCTTGGCCGGCCACCTCTCCTCTCTATCTTTTGTATTTGTTTTGTTTTATGAATGAAAATCACACTAATACATTATTATATATCCTTCGATAATTGCTACTTGCCCCTTGGCCTTTTTAAAATCATAAAGTGGCTACAAATTAAAAATTAATCACATGTAATTGACCAATAATCTATTAATTATCAAATTAGTTCACCAATCATATTTCATCTCATTAATTATACCATCCACTAATTCTTGACTTGGCATTTCATGATTGGTTCATTTTATTTCACATGGATTGTGCTTCTTTAGGGGAAATCTTCCATATAATAACTCACATCATTCCTATGAAATTAAATTCCAAAATATTTCACACTTATCCAATTACCAAATTGACTTTTCCAATGTTAAATTGGACCTATTATCATCCAAATGCACCATGAAAATAATATTTCTAATAGGGTTAAATCGATTAAAATTACGATTCGTTTTTACACTGTATACCGAATATATACTTTCTATCGAAAATACGAATCGGGTTTTACAGTTAGACTAAAATTTAATAATAGTTTTATTTCGTTGAACAATATGGTTCATTCCTGGATTTACAAGGAATTTGATTTCTGTATCCAGATTACTTGAAAGAGTTTCATAAGATTTCTTTTAATGATAAATCAGTTATCGTTTCAAGAAATGGAATGAAGTTTTGTTCTGTTACGATAGAAAATAATTTGTATGTTTTAAGACCGTTAATTCATACATCACTGTTTAATACTGAATTGTTTAAAATTGAAAAACCTAAAACAAAACGACAATAGATTTTTCCAGTTGATGACATGTATCTATGGCATCTAAGACTTGGACATATAAACCTTCATAGGATAAACAGATTAGTAAAAAGCGGATCTTTAAGTCAATTAGAGATCGGCACCTTACTTGTATGTGAATTTTATCTGAAGTGTAATATGACCAAGAGACCTTTAACAGGAAAAGGTGTTAGAGCCACACAACCACTATAACTCATATATTCAAATGTCTGCGGACCTATGAGTGTTAGAGTCACATTTAGAGGTAGTTATGAGTATTATGTCACATTTATTGACGACTACTCTAGATACGCGTATGTTTACCTAATGCAACATAAGTCGGAAACCTTTGAAAGGTTCAAAGAATTCCGAGCTGAAGTTGAAAATCAATTAGGTAAAACAATCAAAGCCCTGCGATCAGATCGTGGGGGTGATTATCTCGACCAAGAGTTTAAAGACTACATGGTTGAGCATGGGATTGTATCCCAACTCACGGCTCCAGGAACACCACAGCATAATGGTGTTACGGAGAGGAGAAATAGAACCCTGATGGAAATGGTGAGATCTATGATTAGTTTCTCATCATTACCATATTCTTTTTGAGGATATGTACTACAAACTGCGACCTACATACTGAACGTAGTTCCATCCAAGTCTATTCCTAAAACTCCCCTAGAGTTGTGGAATGGTCGTAATGCTAGTTTACAATATTTCCGCATATGAGGGTGTCCGGTACATGTACTGAAGAATAGAAGTGAAAAGCTGGAACCTCGTTCACACGTATGCCTATTTGTAGGGTACCCAAAGGAAACTCGAGGTGGATTCTTTTATAATCTACAAGAAAACAAAGTGTTTGTATCGACAAATGCAACGTTTCTTGAGGAAGATTATATGAGTAATCATAAATCTTGTAGTAAGATTGTGTTAAAGGAGCTAAAACCTGGTACAACCAGTGCTCAGTCAACAAGGGTTGTTGACGATGTTATTATTCCATAAACATCTGATAATCAGATGATTCCTAGTCAGGATACATTACCGCCTAAGCATAGTGGAAGGGTTGTTCGACAACCTGATCACTACTTAGGCATTGGAGAGGCACAGGGTGTCGTTTCTGATGATAGTGTGGATGATCCATTGACATTTAGACACGCAATGGAAGATTCTGACAAAGAGTAATGACTTAAAGCCATGAATCTCGAGATGAAGTCCATGTACTCCAATTCAGTGTGGGAACTTATAGACTTACCATATGGGATAAAACCCGTAGGATGTAAATGGATCTACAAGGGTAAAAGAGGAGTAGACGGGAAGGTAGAGACCTTCAAGGCAAAACTAGTGGCTAAAGGTTACACCTAGAAGAAAGACATTGATTATGATGAAACCTTTTCGCCAGTAGCTATGTTTAAGTTTATTAGGATACTCTTATCCATAGCTGCCTATTTCGAATACGAAATCTGGCAAATGGACGTCAAGACTGCATTCTTGAATGACAATCTAGACGAGAGCATCTATATGATACAACTAGAGGGATTCGTATCTCAAGATCAAGAGCAAAAGATTTGCACTGCAAAGGTCCATTTATGGACTTAAGCAGGCGTCTAGATCTTGGAACATTAGGTTTGACACTACGATCAAAACCTATGGATTTGAGCAGAATGTTGATGAGCCTTGTGTATACAAGCGCATCATTGACAAGAAAATAGTTTTCCTAGTCTTTTTCATAGATTATATCCTACTCATTGGGAATGATGTAGGAACATTGTCAGGGGCTAAAGGGTTGGCTTGCTAACCAATTCCAATTGAAAGTAGTGGAAGAGGCAAGTTATGTTCTAGGGATCCAATTAATAAGGGATCACAATAACAAACTGTTAGCGCTTTCTCAAGCATCGTATATCGACAAGATACTTGTGCGATTCGCGATGTAGAACTTTAAGAAAGGTAGTTTACTTTCAAGGCATGGAGTTCTAAGGAACAGTGTCCTAAGACACTTCAAGAAATTAAGGATATGAGGCAGATTCCCTATACGTTTGCAGTAGGCAGTCTTATGTATGCTTTGCTATGCATGAGACCCGACATTTGCTTCACAGTGGGAGTAGCCAGTAGTTATTAGTCCAACCTAGGATTGGATCATTGGGTTACTATTAAGCAGATTCTCGACCATCTTTGGAGAACGAGAAACTATATGCTTTTATATTCTCATCCGGATTTGATTCCATTGGGATATACAGATTCTGACTTTTAGTCAGACAAGGATTATAGGAAATCCACGTCTGAGTCAGTATTCACCCTTGGTGGTGGAGCCATAGTTTGAAGGAGTATCAAGCAATCTTACATTACTGATTCCACCATGAAAGCTGAGTATGTACCAGCTTGTGAAGCAGCTAAGGAGGCTATTTGGCTCCGAAAGTTCTTGAGTAATCTAGAAGTTGTTCCAGATATGGATAGTCCCATGACACTTTATTGTGATAATAGTGGAGCTGTGGTAAATTCCAAAGAACTAAGAAGCCATAAAAGAGAGAAGCATATAGAGAAGAAATATCATCTCATCAGAGATACAGTGCAACGAGGAGATATGGTCGTGACGAAAGCGTTGCAAGATAACCTGGCTGATCCATTTACGAAAACCTTGACAGCTCAAGTGTTTGAAGGTCACCTAGAGGGTCTAAGATTACGAGACATGTCCCATCTACTTTAGTGTAAGTGGGAGATTGTTGGGATATATGCCTTAAAGCTTGTAATTGTAAACGGTTAAAGACTTAATAAGAATTATTCAGATTATCATTCTAGTTTATAAATATTTTATATTCAGTAATACATTCGTATTTTGCAATAACATCCTAGATTGCAAGATGTAATAGCAGAATGAGTGTATGATGGTCATATACAGAGAGGATTCATTTTGAGACATGCAATCTAAAGAATTCGTAGAGAACGAACAAAGCTGAGTACTTTGTTTGTGATTGATCTACTGTTGCGGTCAATTCTGTAAAGTACGGTGGTCTTATCCAAGACCGCTCATGTAGTTGACATGAGAATGGAGGCACGTTATAGGATGAGATCATATAGGACTGGGCCACGATTTATATGAATCTCTTACCAAGATCCGTTAATAGATGAGATTCATATATAATCGATAAACAATGGCTATTTATAGGTGATCTTAATTCTGAGTGTCTTATTGAATCCTTTAGGTTGGATCGTGGCTTTTGATTTACCATGAGTGAGGTCGATGTGAATCTAGACCAATATCTCTATATCTTGGAGTTGCGGTTTGGCTTATGACTGGGAATGTTTAAACACAATAGTGAAATTTACTCCTTCTTGATTGAAGTAGATGAGTAGTTCCCTTAAGGGTTGATTCGGGGCTTGAATGGTTATGAACACTCTCCTTCTTCCGTAAGGAAGACATGATTTAATTGTTTATTAAAGAATCAACGGTACTTAAAGGAAAATATATTTCTAGAGGGGTATAACGGACTTTATAACCCAGCTCTAGTTATGAACTACTTGTGAAGGATCACAATATATGCAAATAGTTATAACAATGGATGTTAAGACTTCAGATTATATAAATACGTCTACAGTTCTGAGAGTGCAGCCTCGAGTTTTTAGTATAATAACAACGAGGTTAATAATCGTGAAATATTAATTAAAGAGTTTTAATTAATATTACTAAGTATTATTGGCGCTCAAAATTGTGGGTCCATTAGGTCCCCTTGCTAGCCCTTATGGTTGTTGGTAACGAGAGTCACGGTGGATTAATTGAATGGTTCAATTAATATTGTTATGAAAGTAATGCTATATAATTAATAGAGAATAATTAAATAATGTAATTATTTAATTAATTAAATATTTAATAAAATAATATAAATTAATAATTATGAATTATGAATTCTATTTATTAAATAGGAGGTTACGGAATCAAATTGTGATAGGGACAAAAGAATTAAAATAATAGATTTTTTTTAATAGTCCTAAAGGTTACAGATTCAAGTCTTTAGGGAGACCAAAATAAATAGGATTTAGAATTCTATTTAACCTGGTCAAATTAAAACCCTAAAGAGCTAGTATATAAGAGTTATATAGCTAGAACAATTGACCTAGTCACATGTGAGAAACATAGAGGCAATTCGGCCACCAAAGAGAGAAGAAAAGAAAAAAGTTTTTTTTTTTTTTTTATTCTCCCTTTCTTTGCAAGTGTGGCCGGCCATATGAAGAAAGAGTTCTCCATTCGTTTTTCACGTGACCTCCATCTCTTGCCGTGACGTGCCCACACACGCATTGTTAGACCGCGGGTCATAGCTTGGAAGTTCTGGTGGTAAATCGAAGATTCAGAAAAAGAAAATCAAGAAAAAGGTATGTAGTTTCATGGAATCTTTTTCTGCGTATATACAAGAACTCGTTCCTGATTGAAAATAGTTTTTCAATTAAAAGAAAATTTTTGAAACCTAATTCCACATGTTATACGATAATCAAACGTTTTCTAAAACTCCCTTCATATGATTTGATAGAAAGAGTGAGTGAAGGAAAGGTTAAGAGCTTTTAAGAGAATCTTTCTCTTTGTCTTTTCGTGGGGCTGTCCATTCTCACTTCTAGGGTCTCAAAAGAAAGTGGTCTTATTTATAATGGACCCAAAACATCTCGTTAAACGAATGTCTGATGCTGAAATTGCTAGTGCATATAGCGACAACAGGGTCGCTGTTCGTGGTCGAGATTGTGAACTAGTGGCCACTGGAACCTAACCGCAACCCTCTCTCACGATGGGATCACTACTTTAGGTTGCGAGATACAGAGCATAACTTTTGAGATTCAACCTCGCTTGCATGGGATAGCAATCATGTGTCGCAGTCCAAACCAGGAGCTCACTAGAATGGACTCGCGATTCATAACCGCAACCTTGTAGGCCACTCTAGGAACTCACTGAAATGAACTCGCGACGCACTAACCGTGACCACACTGTTGCGTTACAATGTCGCGAGTCACGACTAGTAGCTACAAGTCTGAAACCACGAGACAATACCGCGATCATGGAATCACGTTTAAGGGTCATGAGTCACAACTAGTAGCTACTAGCTTAAACCGTGAGCAAACATCGCGATCAGGGGATCATGTGTTAGGAAGTATGCTCAATATCAAGAATGAAATATTGTAATTTATGACAGAACCCTTTCCTACTATCTTACGCTAGGCGGCCTGTTGGCAACCCTACAGTAGCTTCCCAGTTGAGGCTTGTCCCGCTGAAAGGCTTCTGTGAAGCTAAGTCGTTACTTATCCCAAAAATCTGAATAAATTTTCTTTTATATACAAAACTACTTTATTAAAATTTTGGCAGCATGACGGCTATATTTTTGGACAATTCCCATTACTATTCACCTGTAAAACAGTTTAAAAACACTTCTAAAATCAAATATTTTCTCCACTATCATTAAGACCTCAAGTCCATCATAAAAAAAAAAAAATCACAACTCAACCATAAAATTTAAAGTAACCGAAAGTAGCCAAATCAAATTTTAAATAAAATATCCATGCATTAAAATAAATAGTACTTACATAATTCTTCAAAATAAAATTTTACATGAGTGTTACAAATAAAACATAATACGTATTTTGTCCTTTCAATTATTTAATACATATTTTTAAGACAATCATAGTAATGTCTGACTATTCTTACTGGTCCTGGGAAGTTCCTGCAACACCTGTACCTAGGGGAGGTTGGTTTTATAAAATATGAAAATATAGTGAGCTAAACAAGCTTAGTAAGTGTTATTGGTTTCTAAATAAATTTAATCTTTCTAACTAAATCTCCCTGAAAGTATGTTATAACAATACTAAAATGTTACAACAATTTGAATAACGTTACAACGATTTAAAAAAATATATGATCGTCATAACAATTTAATTAAAATGTACTGAATGAATAATAACAAGACTTTCCTATTTCCTGAAAACTGTGCTTAGTGGTGGTTATAAAATTATCGAAAATATTACTAGTGGAAATCACCATCCACTGACAGCCTATTCCTGAAAAATACCCTAGGTAAGGTACGTGAGAACCTCGGTTCGGATCGTACCTGGCGGCGGAACCTTGGTTCAAGCCACCCAACTGATTTACGTAGAAAAACTCCTATATCGCCATATAGAAGCCAACGCGCTAACTCGTTATATACCCCAAACGTGCAGAGGGCGACACACTAATATATATATATATATATATATATATATATATATATATAATATCTAAACCCAATTACCTAATTGGCAATATATATGGTTAGTATAATACCCAAACCCTATCATGCACGTCGAGAATACCTCTAATCGTTGAATCCTAAATACTAGGGATTCGTTGACATGAAGAATGCAACAAATGTTCATCAAGTCTTAGAGGGAATATGGTACAAAAAATATGCAGATCCACGGCAAAAAAAACAAAATAAGAAGAGCAAGAAAGAAAAAATATATGCAAATATACCAAAGAAAAACCAAAAATCAGAAATCAAAGCAAATTGAATGCTGATGAAACCCTCTTCGTGCTTTTCTTGGAAAGCTTGACTGCTCTGGAAAAACTCAATAGGAAAAGTGAGATTTCTCTTTCAAGAGGAACATAAACTCTTCTCGCATCTGTCACACTTGTCATCATCTTAAAGGTGCTGCACGGTTCTCTACAAAGGCGCCAAAACCATAAATCAGACTCTTATCCTTTCAAATGTCAGGTTGCCTGCGAACACGTGGCACGCATTCAAACAAACACACCTCAAAGAACCTAGGTATCTACTGTAAACCATAGCCGACCTCTCTTAAAAAAAAAAAAAAAACCTTCCACGACACGAGTTCATTTGAAAGAGCACTTGACATATGACTAGAGCATGCGAGCGCTCGACTATACTATATTGTTAATAACTGGCATAGATTCGAATGGCTATATTTAGCATCATTTTCTCTTAGGCGACATCTAAAGATCTTAACCGAAGAGTGTCTATTGTTCCCTCGATGAACTTCAACAACATAGAAAGCAAACGACATGCTCGACTATCAAAATAACAGACGCACATAAGTCAAACTTGACGGAGCAGTCGACTAGTTGGATAACCTTTTCCAAGTCGAACGTTGGCGAGCAGAAGAGACCTTTATTCCACTCTACCACGGAGATTCCTCTAATTCCACGAGGTGCTTCCAACAAATTAGTGCACTGCTTCAAGTTACTTGTTCATCCTACTAGAGCCACGATGATCGAACACTCTAGACCTACTCTTTGAATCATATAGGGTATATGATATGATTCAAAGAGGGGGCACACAGTAGTAGTTAAAGAATGGGTTTTTGAGCCCAGACCTAAAAGGCCAGTTGGCATAAAGCTCAAATAGGCCCATTGCGCCAAAAGTCCTTGAATTAAAGAATAAAGGCCCAAATAAAGCACAAAGTTTAAACGAGCAAAAGTTTAAATAGGCCCGAAGTAGTCAAATGAGGAAAAATCTGACCCAATCCCGTGATTTGGGTAAACAACTCTATTTTTGTTGAGAGATACTTGTTGGGTCATTAAAATCTAATCCTAACGTCCCCCCTAATAGGACGCATGACGTGGCTATAAGAACTCAAGCAAAGCCCAAGAGCCAGGGGTTGAGAAACTTTACAATCTGAACAAATTACTCCCTTTCTCTCTTCCCTTTTTCTCCCAATTTCGTGTGCGTTGACACAATTCATCAATCTCAGAATCCCAATGATCATACTTGTTCCGACGATCTGCCGGCACTCCAATCATACTCGTTCACGGAAACCATTTCAGGAATTCTTCTTCTTTATCATATATCTAACTTACGTGTCGAAATGTCTTGTCGGCACCACCTCGATTTAAAAGTGACTCTTTGATACCTTGATTATTTGTTTTCAAGATTTTATTGCCCCTTTCAACTACGTAGTAAGTTACAAAACGCCAGTCTCGCCACATTAATTGATAGATAGAGAAGTCGGCGACACATGGTATATAATTCTAAGAAACATTAATATTTTTTTTTTTTTTTTTTTGAGAAGTCAGAAACATTAATAGTAGACTGGCAAAAAAAAAATGCCACGTGTTGAGTGCTGATAAGAAAGTCAAATTTTGGACAAAAATTATTTTGGTCCTAATATTTTTTAAATTATTACTTTTTAATCGATATTTTCTTTTTTGGCTCGCGTGCTCCCTAACTTTTTAAATATCCATCAATTTAGTCATTCTATTAGTCAACTGTGAATCAAATTTAATAGTGTTATAAGTATTTCAGTCTTTAGGCACAAAAATAAAAATTAAGATTAAAAATAAATTATAAATTATAAAATAAAAATTAAATTAAAAAATAGAATAATAATAATTACAAAATAAAAAAAATATAATTACTTTAATAATTTATTTTATTTTTAAAAATAATGATTAAAATAATATTTTTTTTATAACTTTTAAATAATAATGCCTCATTTCTTGACATTTTTAAAAAATATTTTTTATTTTTTATTACTTTAATAATTTATTTTATTTTTTATTTTTTAATCGATTACAATTTATTTCATACATAAAATTTATTTTTTATATTTTAATATTAATTTAAAGTATTATTTTAAATTATTGAATTTTTATAAATTAATTATTATTGTACTCATTGTTTTTTTTTATTTTTTTAAAGATTTTTAATTTTAGTGTTAATTAATTAATTAAATTATTTTTAATATTTTAGACTTTTTTATAAATTTTGTGTATTTTGTAATTTTTATTTATTTTTTATTGACACATGTTAGATTCTTATTAGATGTACAAGTTAAAGTTAATTTATTAAATTTTTAAAAAATAAAGGGTAAAATTGTATTTTTAACTTAAACATTTAAAGTTAAGGGTAAAATGGTCAATGTATATATTCTGTCATGTTTGACTGTCAAAAATTTGGTCAGAATGACTAACATGATGGATTTTTTAAAAGTTGAGGACCACGTGAGCCAAAAAAGGAAACATCGGTCAAAAAGTAATATTTCAATAAAAGATAAAGACCAAAATGAATTTCGCCCTCAAATTTTTCGTTGTTGGGTCATGCTACTATGCAGTGGTAAAACGGTTTTGTATCATACAAACTAGGGGTAGGCGTTTTCGGGTTGGGTTGGGTTGAAACTTTTTCAACCAAATATAAATTATAACTCAATCCAACCAAATATAAAATTTTTTGGGTTGGGTTGGGCTGACCGAGTTGGGTTTTTAAGTCCAATAAAACTAATTTTATTTTATATATTATTTAAAATATATGAATTCAAATTTTGTTACATCTAAATTCATTTTCAAAATAATTTTTTACCCTAATATCATATCATTATCTTAAATCTTCAAAATCAAAACACAACATATAATACATATTTAATTTAATGTTTGTTGTATAAATTACAAAAATAAAAATACAAAATTAACAATTTATCAAAGTTGGAAAGTCTCCATCTAAGTCGCTCATCTATTTTACAATTATAATCATTTCGTCGAATATCTGTTGATTGAACAATTTATTTTTTATTTCAATCAACATAATAGTTAAAATTTATATACAATTGTTAGACTTTTATATACAAATTTTTAATCAAATTCTAAATTAAACTTTAGATCTTCAGCGTCCATCGTTCAATGGAAGGTGGAGATCAAAATTTTTTTTTTTTAAAAAAAAAATTGAGTTTGAAATGTGGAGATCCCACCACCGTCCATCAAATCTGATGAACGGTGGAGATCCAATCCAATCTGGAGATTGGATGTCCACTAAGATAAAAAAAAAAATTGAAATTTGCTGGACTCTAGTGCGACGAACCCAAAAGGATTCTTCAATGAGGGTTCGCCTTCGAAAATCTAGGTAAACCTTCTAGATCTGGGTTGCCTTTGAAGGAAAACCCCTTAACCTTCCAGATCTGGTTTGCCTTTGAAGGTAAACCCCAGACATGCGTTCGCCTTCGAAAGCAAGCTCTTGTTGATCTGGGTTCGTCTTCTTTGACGAATCCTTCTGGGTTCGTCGTGCATGGCTGGATCTCCAGCAAATTTCATCATCTTCTTCTTCTTATTTTATTTTATTTTTTATATCTTGGTAGAGATCCAATCTCCATATTGAATCTCCACCATCCCTTAAAGTTGATAGGCGGTGGAGATCTAATCTGGAGATTGGATCTCCACATTTCAAACTAATTTTTTTTTTATTTAAATTAAAAAAATAAATTTTAGATCTCTACCATCCATTCAAAGATGGACGCTGGAGATCTGAAATTTAATTTTTTATAATAACTTTTTTAAAAAAGAAAAAATATCTACCGTCCATTTCAGGTGAAGTGGACGGTGAAGGTCTAACCTTATTTTTTTATTTAATAATTTTAAATAAAATAAAATTAAAAATGGAGAAAATATGAAAATACCCCTGCGCCTGTTAAGTTTTACTAAAGTCAACTAACGACAGGGGAGGTCTTTGTCCATTAACTGTAAAGTTGATTCCGCTTGTAGTTGGGAAAACCTGAGGGGAGATGGGTGTTATTAGTTCTAAAAATTATGTACATATTTGTCACGTATATCTTTAAAAAAAATAAAGTTCATAATAAAACTAATAAAAAATAATTCACATAATTATTTATTTTATTTTATATTATCTATATCGGGTTGGTAGGGTTGGGTTAGGTTATATTTTATTAACCCAACCCAACCCAACTCAAGCGAATCGGGTTGGGTTGGATTGCGGGTTGGGTGCCAACCCCTAATACAAACTATACGATCAACTATATACAACCGTTGGATGACAGGAAAATCTCTTCCTACGGTTGAAAACATTGAAAACCTATAACCTATTAAGGGACAAATTCAAATATATATTGGAAAAATCTGGAAATTCCAAAATCATTAACCTTGCAAATTCATCAACATATGTATAAATTTATAATTCAAAACAAACCATGAACTGAGTGAAATGGATAAGCCACACCGCTGGTCGAAGAAGTGGCCAGAAACAGAGACGGAGGTGGTGGGTTTTGGTCGGCCATAGGAGAGAAAACGAGAGAGGAGAGAGAGAGAGACTGAACTACACTCTTTTCCGAATTTTTCAGAAGATACAGAATCTAATGGGCCAGTCTTTTATATATATATATATATATTATTAACTCAACCCAACCCAAACCAATCTTAAAATTATCTTAACCCAACCTAAGCGAATCAGGTTGGGTTCGATTGTGGGTTGGATGCCAACCTCTAATACAAACTATACGATCACCTATATACAACCATTGGATGACAGGAAAATCTCTTCCTATGGTTGAAAACATTGAATACCTACAATCTATTAAGGGACAAATTCAAATATATATTGGAAAATTTTGAAAATACCAAAATCATTAACCTTACAAATTCATCAACATATGCATAGATTTATAATTCAAAACAAACCTTGAACCGAGTGAAATGGATAAGCCACACCGTTAGTCGAAGAGGTGGCCAGAAACAGAGCCGGAGGTGGTGGGTTTTGGTCAGCGATAGGAGAGAAAACGAGAGAAGAGAGAGAGAGAGTGAACTACTCTTTCCAGAAGTTTTCAGAAGATACAGAACCTAATGGGCTAGTCCTATATATATATATGTGTGTGTGTGTGTGTGTGTGTGGATGAGTGTAGGAACCGTCTCTCATTATACAAAAATTAACTCATCCCATTATGGATCTAAAACATAAGTCATACTAAACAAAATATATAATTAGATCCAGGTACATCAAAATGGTACAACAACATAATGATCACGTATCAAATGTACCAATATAAAAATGCTCCAAAATATTGGGTTACTTGCACAAACATCCCGTATTGAATGGCGTTATTACAATCGCTGGTAGGTTTTCCATTTATTGCACAAACATCCCATCAATTTCGTTGACCAAACTGTTGACCGACAGTTAAATTAACTGTTTTAACACAATGACCAAAATACCCTTACTATCTTATTTTATTTTATTTCTATTTATTAATTTTTTATTCTTAATAATTATATAATATTTTAATATATAAAAAAAATTTCAACCTTTTTTCCATAATCTTCTTCTTCCTTGTTCTTCATTTTTGTTCTTCTTTCCTTCTTCTTCATTTTTCTTCATTTTTTCAGAATCTTCTTCTTCCTTGTTCTTCATTTTTTTTCTTCTTTTTATTCCACAGATTCTTCTTCTCTTCATTTTTGTTCCAAAAAGCCATCTCCATCTCCCATGGCTCCCTCCATCTTTATCTCCCAAAAAAAAAAATAATAATAATTAAAAAAATAAAAATCAAACTTCATATTTCTTTTTCCTTTTTCTTCTTCGTCTTTCCCAATTTTTTTTTTCCAAACAAAAATCAAACCCAAAAATACAAATCCTTCTCCAAACCTCACTCTTCTTCTTCTACCCAAAAATCCAAAAATTTGAATTTTTTGTTTTCCAAACAAATCCTCTTCAACAAACCCAAAAATTCAAAATTCGAATTAGATGTTTGGGTAAAAAAAAAAAAAATTTCGAAGAAGATGTTTGGGTAAAAAACAATTTTGGGTTTGGTTGAAGAAGAAGATATTTGGTTATTAATGAGAATCTATTTGAAGAAGAAGATGAACAGTGCCCTTTTCTTTAAAAAAATTATTTTTCATATATTAAATAATTATTAAAAATAATAAAATATTTTGGTTGTTGAGAAAATTGAAGAAAATGAACGAAATTTGAACATGCAAATTTTTTGTTTTTGTTTGGTTGCTGTAAAAAATGAAGAACTTGAAGGGAACTTTGTTTTTTTTTTTTTTTTTTTTAATTTCTGTTTGGTTCATGAGAAATGCAAGAGAAAATATCGACAAATTGGGAAAAAAATCTGGAAAAAAAATATAAGGTTTTATTTTTTGTTCGGTTAATGAAAAATCTAGAAAAAAATTTGGAAATAAAAATCTAGAATGAGGAAAAAAAATCTGGAATTATTTTTTTAAAATTTTTTTAAATATTTTAATGGTTTAATGAGAAAATGACTATTTTGCCCTTACTACAGTAACATACTGTTAATTTGACCATCGGTCAATGGTTTGGTCAACAAAATTGAGGGAATATTTGTGCAATAAATGAAAAACCTGCGAGTGAGTGCAACAACACCATTCAATACAGGATGTTTGTGCAATTAACCCTAAAATATTTTACATTAACCATAATTATTATCCGGATATCAGAATGATTAGACTAGTCCACAAAATGTAGGATAAAAATACAACATTCTCCTACTTGGACAGCATAAGTCATTCCATAGTTATTTTTTTTATATAAAAAATATCATATTTAGTACATATATATCTTACAAAACGAAGTCCGGACTATGCAAATGGTTATAACGAAAGATATCAAATGTTAGCAAATACCCAAATTATAATCCAAAATTATACATGTTTATAAGAACCAGAAATACATAGTATCGACATGATACAAATGCATACACTTATAAACACTTAGTGTGAAAAGAAAATGACATACAACATGTGATCAAATGCTCATTTCCTTAAGGTCCATGCATCAAAACGAAATGATGCATGCGAGACTAAAACAGAATGTCTCATACAACAATATCATGCATCCAAACAGAATGATGCATTGCTTCTATAGAAGCAGATGAGACTAATACGGAATGTCTCATCCAACAATATCAACAGAATGCCATACTTACCAAAATGTGCACAATAAAACAATATATGTATGGCAAATGGAATCCATTAACACAGTTGTAACTAATTACAATACACACAAGGGCTGTAACACCCCCTGACCCGACCCGATTGGATGGACCCAGGAAGTGCTACCGGGTTGTCAAAACTTTCTAAATTCACTTTCAATATTTCAAACCAGTGAAAATCATATCAATTTGTAATTTAAAAATATGTTTCTAGTGAGCCCATCAAATTTTATTTTTCAAAATTTCAGCAAAGTTGCCTCTATTTTTCGGATTTCCCATAAACCTGTTTTCAATAAAACAAATATAATACAATATAAATCCAACACTTCTATATCCAAATTTTCAAATCAATGCGCACTCTGTCGTTTAGTGCGACTTTCAAACAGTTTCAAATAAAACATATATAATTAATATTTACTACCATGTGAACAGAATATAAATCATAAAGCACTTCTTACAAAACATATATAAATGTCAAATTACAGATTTCTGTATATGCATGCTTCACTAAATACAATATACAAATAATATTCAATTGTAACTACTCAAAAGAAACTGTGACTCTGGACCTTCAATCTGCTGTTACTTCTTCTCTATTCTTTGTTTTCCCCTGTGTCTCTGATACCTGCGCGTGATAAAATCAACGCGCTAAGCAATAATGTCTAGTGGGTGTACACTCAACTCAAGTATCAAAATCAATAATCATTTCATAATAAAAATATTCCAATATGATCGTATAAAAACATTTCAATCTTTAACTTTCTCACTGAAAGAAATCATATAAAAGTAGTTTAATAAAAGCATCTAAATTCAATCAATAAAGCAAACAACATTTAGTTTTCAGTTCTTTTATAATCATTTTATTTATTCTGTAACATTTTATTTATATAAACATTTTATTCACTTTCATTCTCTATTCTAGCCGTACAGTCATCATACATTTCTATATCTGTACCATCATTGAAATGTACACCTCCAGGATTCGCCTAAACTGGACCAAGCCAGGTTTGCCCCGCGAGATGTAACTGTCAGGGATACCAGTACAATATCTATCTCCGGGATTCGCCTAAACTGGATTATACTAGGTTTGCCCCGCGAGATATAACTGTCATGGATACAGTGCACTGGCTATCTCCGGGATTCGCCTAAACTGGACTCAGCTAGGTTTGCCCCGCGAGATGCAGTAGTCATCACTATCAGTACAATGGCTATCTCCGGGATTTGCCTAAACTGGACTATGCCAGGTTTGCCCCGCGAGATGCAACAATCATCATTATTTATCTCCGAGATTCGCTTAAACTGGACTTGCCAGGTTTGCCCCGCGAGATATAACAGTCATCCATTCGTTATATTCTTTTTCCATTTAAGCAACAGTTTCACAACTCAAATTAAAAATCAAGAATCAACATTTTCAAACAATATGAGTAATACATAATCCATACATTTCATAGCAAAACTTTCCGTTTCTTTCGAAATCAACAATTATACTCTCAAACAATCTATTTTAAAATATCCATTGTAAATCAAAAATCGATTTAATCAGAATATTCAAAATATTTAAATCAAGAATACATATAAACAAATATCCATCAAAATATTCAAATAAACTTAGATTCAAATAAAAAACACAAAGGTTTTCGAAAAGAAATGTACACCAACCTGGTTTCCGTTTTTCGCACAGTTTTTCTTCTGAATTTCCTTTTTCCTTTTTCTTTCATTTTCCCTTTTTCTTTCCTTTTTCTCTTTTCTTTTCCTTTTCTTTCTCCTTCCTTTCTTCTTCCTTTCTTCTTCTTTCTTTTCTCTTCTTCTTCTTCTTCTTCTTCTTCTTCTTCTTCTTCTTCTTCTTCTTCTTCTTCTTCTTCTTCTTCTTCTTCTTCTTCTTCTTCTTCTCTTCTTCTTCTTCTTCTTCTTTTCTTTCTCGGTCTCTCTTTCTCTCTATTTTCTCCTTTTCTTTCTGTTTTTCTAGAGACTTCACGTCTCTTATTTTTTTTTTATAAAATTTTGGTCGTCGCGACCTGTGGTCGCGGTGACCAGGTCGCATTGCTCTCTGGAGCAACTTCACCGCCTTCATCGCGATCACCCATCGCGGTACCCTGGTCGTGCTGGTGGTCACGATGCTCACTGCCAGGATTTTCACTTTTTCATCGCGATCTGTGGTCGCGGTGCTCACTGCCAAGAATCACCATTTTTCATCGCGAGCAGCTCATCGCGATCTGTGGTCGCGATGACCAGGTCGCGATACTCACTGTCTCAGTTTTCAATCTTCATGCATCATTTCTGGACCGTTCCATCTGCTCTACCTGGAAACCATAAAATAAACATACATTTAATTACATTTACACCCCTTAACTCTCAAATATTTTTATCCACATATTCAAAATTAATTACTCGAAATTTGGGATGTTACAAGGGCTCCCACTAACTAAATACAACAGAAGACTCAATCAGGCCCATATTAGTCACATGCTCCCGAAATACTCTAGGAGCTAAACCTTTAATTAGTAGATAAGCTAGCATAAGCTCTGTAGGTATGTACTCTGCACAAATAACGAATTCGACAACTTTCTCTCTAACAAACATAAATTTTATATCAATATGTTTGGAGCGTGAGGAACTCCTAGTGTTACGAGGGAAAGCAACTGCTGTAGAGTTATCACAATATATCATTAGAGGCTTCGGAATGGAAAGAACAGAATCCAGTCCTAAGATAAAATTCTGCAGTCATATGGTCTAACATGTAGCCTTATAACATGCTACATACTCTACCTCTATAGTTGAGGAAGCTGTAAGTAACTGTTTCACACTTTTCTAGGATACAACTCTTCCTGCCATTATAAATATAAAACCGAAAGTGGATTTTCGATCATCTAGACGACCTGCATAATCAGCATCGAAATATCCGACCAAATCAAGAGTGTCAAAACGCTGATATGTCAGGACAAAGTCTTTAGTTCCTTAAAGATATCTCAACACTTTCTTTGTAGCTTTCCAATGATCTAATCCAGGATTGCTCAAGTATCTGCCATGTACACCAACAACATAAGCAATGTTAGGACGTGTACATACTTGAGCATACATCAAACTGCCCACAACTGAGGCATAAGAAATTGACTATATTTGAGCTCTTTGTTCATCATTTTGAGGACACTGTGATCTAATAAAATTGTCATCTTTCACAATAGGGGCCTTTCCAGGAGAACATGATTGCATATTAAACCTACTCAGAACACGATCAATGTAGGTTCTCTAAGACAAACCAACAACACCTCTGAATCTATCACGGAGAATCTGAATCCCTAACACAAAATGAGCTTCTCCTAGATCCTTCATATCAAAATGACATGACAACAGCTGTTTTGTCTCAATCAAGAGGTAAATATTGTTAGCTTCTAGTAGTATATTATCAACATAAAGCACAAGAAAAATATAACTACTCTCACTGACCCTCAAGTATATACATTGATCAGCAACATTCTCCTTAAAACCAAAAGAGGTGACTACCTGATCAAACTTCAGGTACCATTGTCTGGATGCTTGCTTAAGTCCATAGATGGACTTCTTAAGCTTACATACCATATTTTGAAGGGAGTTTTAAAAAAAAATTTTGATTATCGTATAACATGCGGAATTGGGTTTCAAAATTTTTTTCTTATATTGAAAACCTTTTTTTCAATCAGGAACGAGTTCCTGTATATAAGCAGAAAAAGATTTTAGAAACTACATACCTTTTTCTTGATTTTCTTTTTTCTGATTCCTCGATCTACCATCAGATCTTCCGAGCTATGACCCCCAGTCTGACAACGTATGTGTGGGCACGTCACGGCAAGAGATGGAGGTCACGTGAAAAGAACACCAGCAGAATCCTGCAAAAGAGGGGAGAGTCAGAAAAAACCTTTTTTTTTTCTTTTCTTCTCTCTTGGGTGGCCGAATTCTCTTTCTTTTTCACTTGTGTGTTAAGTTCGGTTTTTTCCTAACTATATAACACTTATATAGTAGTCCTTTAGGGTTTTAGTTTGACCAAGTCAAAATAGGATTCTAAATGCTATTTATTTTTAGTCTCCCTAAAGACTTGAACCTGTGACCTTTTGGACTATTAAAATAATCTAATTATTTTAATTCTTTTGTCCTAGTCATTATTTAATCACATAACCTCATATTTAATAAATAGAATTAATAATTCATAATTATTAATTTCTATTATTTTATTAAATATTTAATTAATTAAATAGTCACGTTATTTAATTATTCTCTTTTATTTAAATCGAATTACTTTCGTAACACTATTAATTAGACCATTAAATTAATTTACCGTGATCCTCGTTACCAACAACCATAAGGGCTAGCAAGGGGACCTAATGGACCCACAGTTTTGAGCTCCAATAATACTTAGTAATATTAATTAAAACTCTTTAATTAATATTTCACGATTATTAACCTTGGAGTTATTCCACTAAAAACCCGAGGATGCACTCTCAAAACTGTAGACGTGTTTATACAATCTGAAGTCTCAGTGTCCATTGATATAGCTAATTGCATATAGTGTGATCCTTCACAAATAGTTCATAACTAGAGCTGGGTCATAAAGTCCGTTATACCCCTCTAGAAATATCTTTTCCTTTAAGTACCATTGATTCTCTAATGAACAATTAAATCCTGTCTTCCTCACGGAAGAAGGAGTGCGCTAATAATCGTTCAAGCCCCGAATCAACCCTTAAGGGAACTACTCATCTACTTCAATCAAGAAGGAGTGGATTCCACCATTATGTACAAACCTTCCCAGCCACAAGCCTAACCGTAACTCCAAGATACTGAGGTATTAGTCGAGGTTCTCATCAACCTCACTCATGGTAAATCAAAAGCCACGATCTAACCTGAAGGAGTCGATAAGACACTTAGGATTAAGATCACCTATAAATAGCCATCGTTTATCGATTATATATGAATCTCATCTACTAACGGATCTTGGTGAGAGATTCATATAAATCGTGGCCCAGTCCTATATGATCTCATCATATAAGGTGCCTCCATTCTCATGTCAACTACATAAGCGGTCTAGTATAAGACCACCGTACTTTACAGAATGGACCGCAACAGTAGATCAATCACAAACAAAGTACTCAGCTTTGTTCGCTCTCTACGGACTCTTTAGATTGCACGTCTCAAAATGAATCCTCTCTGTATATGACCATCATATACTCATTATGAGATTACATCTTGCAATCTAGGATGTTCTTGCACAATACGAATGTATTACTGAATATAAAACATTTTATGAACTTGAATGATAATCTGAATAATTCTTATTATTGTCTTTAACCATTTATAATTACAAGTTTTAAGGCATAAATCCCAACATATTTTTCATACACGAACTACAAAACCATCAGGTTGTTCCATATACACTTCTTCAGCTAGATTTCCATTTAGAAAAGTTGTTTTCACATCCATCTGATGTAGCTCTAAATCAAAATGAGTTATCAAAGCTATAATGATCCGAAAAGAATCTTTAGTTGAAACAGGCGAGAATGTTTCCTTATAATCAATACCTTTTTTTTGGCTAAATCCCTTAGTCATAAGCCTTGTCTTATATATTTTAACCTGACCTCTGGCATCTCTTTTAATTTTGTAAACCTATTTACAACCAATAGGTCTACAACCATTTGGTAGCTCTACCAAATCCCATACACCATTGTGATACATAGATGTCATCTTCTCATGTATGGCATGTGTCCAACTAAAAAAGTTAGGTCTATTGATGGCCTCCTGAAAACTAGTAGGATCGGAAGACATACCAATATCATATTCATGTTCCTCAAAATAAACAACATAATCATAAGAAATTACAGGTCTCCTTGTCCTCTATAATCTCCTTAAGGGAACAACGTTCACATTATCATCAACAACCATTTCTTCAGATTTTAGTGTACGTACAGGAATTGGAGAATCTATCTTAATCTTGGGTTAATTACTTTGTGGCAATCCCATTTAAGGAGTAGGTACGAAAGAGATTGAAACAACCACACATTCTTCTCTAAAAACAATATTACGGGGCTCAAAACTCCCACTATCATGATCATCCTCAAAATAGACAGCACGATCAGACTCAATGATTCTAGTAGTATGGGAAGGACAATAAAACCTAGAACCTCTTGAGCTGATGCAATAGCCAATAAAATGACCACTGATAGTTTTATGATCAAGCTTCTTTAAATGAAGATTATAGGGTCTCATTTCTACTTTATAGCCCCAAACATGGAAATGATGCAGACTTGGTTTTTTGTCTGACCATAATTCATAAGGAGTTTTCGGAACTGACTTACTAGGAACTTTTTTCAGAATATAAGCTGCAGTTCTTAAAGCTTCCCCCCCCCCCAATAAGAAATCTAGTAATGTGGAGTTACAAAGCATACATCACACCATGTCAAGAAGAATACGATTTCTTCTTTCTATAACTCTATTATGTTCAGGAGTACCAGGCAATGTATATCGAGCTTCAATACCACAATTCTGTAAAAAACTTGCAAAAGGTCCAAGATTGTGTCCAGTTTCATCATATCTCCCATAATACTCACCACCCCTGTCTGATCTTACTGCCTTAATCTTCTTACCATTTTGAAGTTCAGCAGCGAATTTAAGAACTTTAAAGGCATCTAAAGAATCAGACTCTTCACGAATAAGCTCCATATAACCATAACGAGAATATTCATCAATGAGTTGATAAAGTATTTATATCCACCTAAAGCAATAGGTGTAAAAAGCCCACAAATGCTAGTATGAATCAGTCTTAAGACTTCCTGACTCCTACTAACTCTGTTATTTCTAATTTTAGCATTAAGCTTCCCTTTGACACAATCAACACAAGTGCCAAAGTTAGAACAATGAAAGTTATGTAGGATATCATCCTTGATGAGCCTTTCCATCCTCGGTCTGGAAATGGGACCCAAACGTTTATGCCACAAAATAGAGGATTTTTCATTGATTCTGCCACGTTTAGAGCTCACAATATTATGCGCAGTATGCACAGTAGAAGATGAGTGAAGAAAATTAGGAATCTAGTCTATCATATATAAAACATCACATAGAGTACCAGAACCAATATATACATTGTCACGATACAAAAATACTTTTCCATTACCAAAATGAAAAGTATAACCTGCCATGTCTAAAAGCAATATAGATATCAAGTTTCTCATAATACTAGGAATATACACTGTATCATTCAATTCCAAAAAATGGCCTGATGACAAATGCAATCTGGCTACTCCTATGTATTCAACTTTGCCTTTAACTTCATTTCCCATATGTATAAGTACCTCCCCTTCATTGGGCTTCCGGATGCTTCTCAATTCCTTTCTTTACTTTTTGCTCCTTAAATTTCTTACAATATGCCTTTTTGTGCCCAAATTTTCGACAGAAGTGGCATTCACCTTTGAAACCTAGTGATTTGAACCTAGAATTTGTGCCTGAGCCAATTTAAGGATTATACTTTACAAATTTCTTTATCTTTTTAACAAATCTTTTACCAATACTACCTTTAGAAAAACCCTTCTTAGAAGCAGTGTTATCAAGAGTCAAAGTTAATACAGAATGAGATTTTCCAGTTTTTAAATCTCTTCCTCTTGAATAACAATAGTACTCATGGTACTCAAATCTCATACTTCTTTCTGGGTATTGTAACTGGTTTTGAGGGCCTCGAACTAAGAAGGAAGAGATTCAAGCACTTGCCATACAAGAAATTGATCCCTCACTTCAACATTCATTTCTCTTAGCTTATTATAGTGGCTAGTCATCCTCAAAACATGCTCACGCACCCTACTGATCCCATTATACTTGGTGGTAGTGAACAATCTCTTGCGGTTGGATATCTCAGCTTTATCAAATTTGGTAAATTGTTTCTTGACAGCATCCAGGAAAGCTTTAGTATTACTAAAATGTGGAACACTCTTTCTAATTGTCTTTTCAATAGTAAATTGCATAATCATCAAACAATTTCTGTTCGAGTGCTCCCAACTTTCATAGTAGGCTCTGTCCTCAAAAGAGCTCTCAACAGTAGGTATATGACGTGGATCTATTCTAATAGTCAAGTCTAGGTTCATAATACCCAGGAACATGGAGAGAGATTGATACCACTTATCAAAATTAGAACCAGTAAAGGTTTTGATGGCAGACAATTGTAGGGACATTCTAGGATTATGAAAAGCTAGAACTATGAAACCAAATAAGAAATAGTTAAGCATGTAAAAATATTATCACACTATCAAAATAATTTCTTATTTTCCATTCATTCAGATGCCCCACAATATAATACTGAGATAAAGCAAAATAATTAGTTATATGACTTAAAATGACCAGTCATCGGCGGGATAAACAAAATCATTAAGTACAACATGTCCAATTAAATTATTTACCATCCCAAGCTAGTAACGACCAACCGATAGGGAAAAATCACCACTAGTACGTATCTTGGTAAAAATAAAATTCACTACAAAATTGTATGATATTAACAATATAATTTTCAAAACCCATAATAAAAATTATTATGACAAGTCCCAAGATAGATAGGTACACTGTCAATTCAAATTGATGGTTTTGATATTTACAGCAATATTCATACGATTAAGCTATATCAAAAGGAAAACCAAATATACCAGTCACATAAAATGGTATTCATAAATATTGAATTATAAAGCAAAATGGGAATATAAAACCATATATGCTATCCCCTTTATAATTAATTCAAAACAATAATTTCATTTTCCTTTGTTTTATAACATGTGAACAGTATTCAACATGTGTGAACAGTGCCGGGCCAACAGTACCAGTCCAAAAACATGAACAGTATAGGTCAGACCAGTGAATAGTACCCGATCATGAACAGTAATAGGGCAACCACAATATCGGATACCAATTTTGCTGGGCCAGTAGAAACAGCACAAACCGCCCAAACTTTTTATAAACAAAACCCATGTAAAATGGGTCAAATTGTTTTTATAAACAAAACTCATGTAAAATAGCCCAACACCTTTAAATGGTCCACATCCACATGAACAGTGGAAAAGAAAACAAAACAAAATGTAAGGCGGCAATAAAATGAAAATGTTGGCCGCATTATTTTTAAAGTGGGGCACGTGACTCACGCGCCCACAGCTGCCGCTTGGTGCGTGTGCTACACACACCACATCTTCTTCACCCCATTTTCAACAAAATCGATACTCGCTGCCCGATCGGCAAAAAAACTAATATTCTCATGGTCAAACAAACTCAAAAATTACATTTTTATGACCACAACACAAAATAAAAGGATTTATGAAAAATAAACACAAAACCCAAATATGGGTTTCCAAAAAATATTATTTCACAAGAAATCCATGTATAGTCAATGAATTTAAGTAAGGATGCTCTGATATCAATTGTTGGAAAAATCCGAAAATACCAAAATCATTAACTTTGTTAATTCATCAATATATGCATAGATTTATAGTTCAAAACAAACCTTGAACTGAGTGAAATGGATAAGTCACACCACTGGTCGAAGGGGTGGCAGGAAACGGAGCCGGAGGTGATGGGTTTTGGTTGGCCATAGGAGAGAAAACTAGAGAGGAGAGAAAGAGGGAGATAAAGAATGAACTACACTCATTCCAAAAGTTTTCAGAAGATACAGAATCTAATGGGCCAGTCCCCCCCCCCTCTCTCTCTCTCTCTCTCTCTCACTCTATATATATATATATATATGTCTAGATGAGTGTAGGGACTGTCTCTCATTATACAAAAATTAACCTATCCCATTATGGATATAACATATAAGTCACACTAAACAGAATGTGTAATTGAATCTAGGTACATCAAAATCGTACAACAACATAATGATCACATACCAAATGTACTAATACAAAAATACCCCAGAATATTTGATATTAACTATAATTATTATCTGGATATCAGAATGATTAGGCTAGTCTACAAAATATAGGATAAAAATTCAACAATATAACCCTTTAACTATGGGGAAGATTGTTTTTAACCACGTCTTTCAATTTAATCATCAGTGACAATGTAAAATTTTAGAAAAACTCATGTAAAATTACAGCACAACCCAATATATAAATGCACTTATAATATATTTTTCAACACTAAATTCATTTCCAATTTGGCTGGTGAAATTTTTTAGAGAGAGAAAACAGATCGGAGAGAGTTTTTAGAGATAGAAAATAGATCGGAGAGAGAGAAGAAGCAGATCGGCTGAAGAAGAAGAAGATCGGTCGAAGAAGAAGACGGCCGATCGAAGAAGAAGAAAAAGAAGATCGGTCGAAGAAGAAGATCGACCGAAGAAGAATAAGAAGAATAAGAAAAAAACCAAGAAGAAAAAGAAGAAGAAGAAGAAAGAAAAAGAAACCTAGAGAGAGAAAGAAAGAAGGCTAGAGGTTAGGGGTGGAGATCGACGACGCCAGCGAGTTCGTTGTGCGGCTGGTCGAAAACTCTGGTGAGGTCACACGACGTGCGGTTGGTCGGTTAGGCTTTGTTTGCTTCGGCTTCATTCAACATTTTCGGTCGGACTTGAAGGGATAGCAGAAGACAAAACATTCATTTGACTTGGAGGGGAACTTTTTTAATTTGATGGTGTAATTGTTGATTTAATTTGGACAGATTGCTTATTGAATTTATTGAAACTGTTGATTTAATTTGGATTGTTTATTAAATTTTTTGAAATTGTTTATAGTGTGTTTATTGTAATTGTTGATTGATTTTAACAAAAAATAGTGGTATTTTTTTTTAAAAAAAATAGTTGATTGAATGTGTTGGTATTTGGGTGTTGATTGAATGAAGCAAACAAATTGAAACCTACATCCATATTTGGGTGTTGAATAGTTACCGTTTGTTTTTCATGTTTCATGTAAGGGTGTATTCGTGTATTTCATGTAAGGTTGTATTCGCGCGTTTCACGTAACCATGTATTCGCGCGTTTCACGTAAGCTTGTATTTGAAGGGAAAAATAAAAAGATTTGATTATCGAATAACGTGCGGAATAGGGTTTCAAAAATTTTCTTCATTGAAAATGATTTTCAATCAGGAACGAGATCCTGTGTATGCGCAGAAAAAGAATCTTTGACTACATAGCTTTTTCGATTATTTGATTCACCACCAGATCTTTCGAAGCTATAACCCGCGGTGTGACAACGCGTGTGTGGGCATGTCACGATAAAAGATGGAGGTCACGTGAAAAATGAACGGAGAACTTCTTTCTCCTTGGGCGGTTGCACCTGCAAAAAGGAAGAGAGTCAGGAAAAACTTTTTTTTTTTCTTCTCTCTTTTCTTTCTTGCTATGGCCGATCTCCTCTGGTGTTTTTTCACTTAGGTTAGGTCAATTTTTTTACTCACATATTAATTCTTAAATACTAGCTCTTTAGGGTTTAAGTTTGACCAGGTCAAATAAGATTCTAAATCCTATTTGTTTGTCTTCCAAAAGACTTGAATCTGTGACATGTGGGACTATTAAATAATCCAATTATTTTAATTCTTTTCTCCCTGTCACAGTTTGATTCTGTAACCTCCTATTTAATAAATAGAATCAGTAATTATTAATATTCTATTAATTTATTAAATATATAATTAAATAATCATATTATTTAATTATTATCTTTTAATTAAATTGCGTTACTTTCGTAATACTATTAATTGGTCCATCCAATTAATTTACCGTGACCCTCATTATTAACAACCGTAAGGGTTAAGCAAGGGGACCTAATAGACCCACAGTTTTGAGCTCCAATAATACTTAGTAATATTAATTGAACTATTTAATTAATATTTCACGATTATTAACCTTGGAGTTATTTTACTAAAAACCCGAGGCTGCATTCTCAGAACTGTAGACGTGTTTATAGAATCTAAAGTCTCAATGTCCATTGATATAACTATTTACATATAGTGTGATCCTCTACAAGTAGTTCATAACTAGAGCTGGGTCATAATGTCCGTTATACCCCTCTAAATGTATCTTTTCCATTAAGCACCGTTGATTCTCTAATGAACAATTAAATCCTGTCTTCCTTACAGAAGAAGAAGAGATCTAATAATTGTCCAAGCCCTAAATCAACCCTTAAGGGAACTACTCATCTACTTCAATCAAGAAGGAGTGGATTCCACTATCTTGTTCATACCTTCCCAGCCACAAGCCAAACCACAACTCCAAGATACGGAGGTATTGGTCGAGAATTCACATCGACCTTACTCATGGTAAATCAAAAGCCACGATCCAACTTGAAGGAGTCGATAAGATACTTAGGATTAAGATCACCTATAAATAACCATCGTTTATTGATATATATGAATCTCATATACTAACGGAGCTTGGTGACAGATTCATATAAATCGTGGCCCAGTCCTAAATGATCTCATCGTATAAAGTGCATCCATTCTCATGTCAACTAAATGAGCGGTCTAGGATAAGACCACCGTACATTACAGAATGGACCGCAATAGTAGATCAATCACAAACAAAGTACTCAGCTTTGTTTGCTTTTTACGGACTCTTTAGATTGCATGTCTCAAAATGAACCTTCTGTATATGACTTTCATACACTCATTTTGAGATCACATCTTGCAAACTTGGATGTTCTTGCACAATATGAATGTATTATTGAATATAAAACGCTTTTAAACTAGAATGATAAAATCGATAATTCGTATTAACTCTGGGCATAAATCCCAACAATTTCTCACTTTCACTAAAGCAGATGGGACATGTCTCGTAATCCTAGACCCTTTAGGTGGCCTTCAAACACTTTAGCCGTCAAGGTCTTCGTAAATGGATCAACCAAGTTCGTCACGGTCATGTCTCTTCGCTACACTATCTCTTTGATGCGATGATATTTCTGCTCTATATGCTTCCCTCACTTATGGCTTATTGGTTCTTTGGAATTAGCTACAACTCTACTATTATCACAATAAAGTGTCATGGGCTTATCCACATCTAGAACAACTTCCAGATCACTCAAGAATTCTTGGAGCCATACAGCCTCCTCAGCTACTTCCATGGTGGAATTAGCAATGCAAGATTACTTGATACTTCTCCATACTATGGCTCCATCACCAAGGGTGAATACTGACTCAGATATGGATTTTCTAGAATTCTTGTCTGACTGAAATTCAGAATTTGTATAACCTAATGGGATCAAATTCAGATAGGAATATAAGAACATATAGTTTCTCGTTCTCCGAAGATACTTGAGAATATGCTTAATAGCAACCTAATGATCCAATCCTAGGTTGGACTGATATCTACTGGCTACTCCCACTACGAAGCAGATGTCGGGTCTCGTGCATAGCATATCATACATAAGATTACCTACTGCGGACACATAGGGAATTCGTCTCATGTCCTCAATTTCTTAAGGTGTCTTAGAACACTGTTCCTTAGATAGGTAGACTACCTTTCTTAGAGTTTTCCAATGAGAATTGCACAAGAATCTTGTCGATATACGATACTTGAGGACAGCGCTAACAGTTTGTTCTTGTAATCCCTTATTAATTAGATCCCTAGAACATAATTTACCTCTCCTAAATCTTTTATTTGGAATTAGTTAACAAGCCAACCCTTTACTTCTAATAATATCCCTATGTTATTCCCAATAAGTAGGATATCATCCACATAAAGGACCAAAAATACTACTTTCTTGTCAATGATGCGCTTGTACATACAAGGCTCATCAACATTTTGCTCAAAGCCATAGGTCTTGATAACAGTATCAAACCTAATGTTCCAAGATCTAGATGCTTGCTTAAGTCCATAAATTGACCTTTGCAGCTTGCAAACCTTTTGCTCTTGATCTTGGGATGCGAATCCCTTTGGTTGTATTATATAGATGCTCTCGTCTAGATTGCCATTTAAGAATACAGTCTTGATGTCCATTTGTTAAATTTTGTAATAGAAATAGGCAGCTATGGATAAGAATATCCTAATAGACTTAAACATAGCTACTGGCGAGAATGTTTTATCATAATTGATGCCTTCCTTCTAGGTGTAACCTTTAGCCACTGGCCTTGCCTTAAAGGTCTCTACCTTCCCATCTACTCATCTCTTACGCTTGTAGATCCACTTATAGCATATGGGTTTCATCCCATCTGGTAAATCTACAAGTTCCCAGATTGAGTTAGAGTACATGGACACCATTTCAAGATTCATGGTTTTAAGTCATTCCTCTTTGTCAGAATCTCCCATTGCATGTCTAAATATCAATGGATCATCCACACTATCAGCGGAAATGACATCCTGTGCCTCTCCAATACCTAAATAGCAATCAGGTTGTTGAACAACCCTCTCGCTATGCCTAGGTAGTAGTGTATCCTGACTAGGAATTATCTAACTGTCAAATGTTTGTGTAATAATGACATTGTCAATAACCCTTGTTGACTGAACACTGGTCGTACCAGGTTCTAAGCTCCTTTAACACAATCTTACTTCGAGGTCTATGATTACTCATATAATCCTCCTCAAGAAACGTTGCGTTTGTCGATACAAACACTTTGTTTTCTTGTTGATTATAAAAGAATCATCCTCGAGTTTCCTTTGGATACCCTACAAATAGGCATACTTATGAACGAGGTTCCAGCTTTCCATTTATGTTCTTAAGTTCATGTACTACCCATATGCGAAAATATTGTAAACTAGCTTTACGATCATTCCACAACTCTAGGGGAGTCTTAGGCACAGACTTGGATGGAACTATATTCAGTATGTAAATCGTTGTTTGTAGTGCATATCTGCAAAAGGAATTTGGTATTGATGAGAAATTAATCATATATCTTATAATTTCTATCAAGATCCTATTTCTCCTCTTTGCAACACCATTTTGCTGTGGTGTACCTGGAGCCGTGAGTTGGGTTACAATTCCATGCTCAACCATGTAGTCTTCAAACTCTTGGTTTTGATACTCACCCCTACGATCCGATTGTAGAGCTTTGATTGTTTTGCCTAATTGATTTTCAACTTCAGCTCGGTATTCTTTGAACCTTTCAAAAGTTTCCGACTTACGTTGCATTAGGTAAACATACCTGTATCTTGAGTAGTCATCAATAAATGTGACATAATACTCATGACCACCTCTAGCTCTAACACTCATAGGTCCACAGACGTCTGAGTGTATGAGTGCTAGTGGTTGTATGGCTCTAAGCCCTTTTCCTGTAAAAGGTTTCTTAGTCATCTTACCCTCCAAACAAGATTCACAAAAATGTAAGGTGTCGATTTCTAATTGACTTAAAGATTCACTTTTTACTAGTCCGTTTATCCTATCAAGGTTTATATGTCCAAGTCTTAGATGCCACAGATACGTGTCATCAGCTGGAGAAATCTTTTGTTGTTTTGTTTTAGGTTTTTCAACTTTAAACAATTCAGCATTAAGCAGTGCTATATGAATTAACGGTCTTAAAACATACAAGTTATTTTCTATCGTATCAGAACATGTAATTAAACCATTTCTCGAAACAATAACTGACTTATTATTAAAAGAAATAGAATATAAATGTTCAAGCAATCTGGAAATAGAAATCAAATTCCTTGTAAATCCAGAAATGTAAAACACATTCCAACGAAAGAAAATAATTATTAAATTGGAGTCTAAGTACTCTTACTGCTCATGCTGAAATGACATCCCATGTTCCAACGCCCATAGTGAAGGACCCCTCCTTCAGCTGTTGCTAATTCTCAGTCCACTGTAAAGAAGAACAAACATGATTAGTAGCCCATGAATCAACTATCCAAGGTGAAGAGTCATCTTCCACTAAACAAGATTCTATGACAAGTAAATCAGATTTACCTTTTACTTTCTTCTTAGCTGCGTGCTCCTCGAGGTACTTTGGACAGTTCCTCTTCCAATGGCCAACCTTGTCACAATGGAAACATTTTCTTTTGGACTTGTCAGTCTTGGTCTTGGTGCTCTGCTTCTTCTTTTGATCAGGTTTCTTTTTTAGATGTGCCTTGGCTTTCCCAGCAGACCTTTTCCTCTTCTTCGTACCAGAAGAAGATGGCTCAACAACATTTGCTTCATCGGTTTGCCCTTATGGTCCCTTTTCATAGACTGATAAGTAGCGAATTCAGCAATTGGGTGAGAGTGAACTTCAACTTGCTCATCTCATAATTGCTTCTGAATTGATCAAAACTCTTCGAAAGAGTTGTCATGATCATGCTCACTTAGAAGGCCTCGTTAATAGTCCCACCATTGACTTCAGCAGTGTTGAAATAGGACATCATCTTAAGGACATGTTCTCTAGCATATGTACCCTCCTTCATAAAGTCAAGCATAGCGGAACGAATAGCTTTGTGTCGCTTTTGCTCAGAGGGCTATCCAAACATGGCCTGCAATGACTATATTATCTCAAATGCAAAAGTCATTGATTGGTGCTTCGTCATAAGCACTTCGATCATGCTGGTCAGCAGAAATGTATGGGCCTTTTCATCAGCCGAAACCCACTTCTCGTAGGCTTCTTTAACGGGCCTTGGCACGTTAGGAGCAGGCTGTGGAGGACATTCCTCCGTGAGTACAAATTTAACGTCTTTGCAGATCATGATTGCGTTCATATTATGTTTCCACTTTGTATAGTTATCCCCACTTAATTTTTCGTTTGCAAGGATAGAAATTAAAGCAGAAGACATTGCTGAAAATTAAAGACATAAATCTAAATTAATATCATTCATTCATACATCCATATCATGCTTATATGTTCGATATAAAATTAAACATGATGCATTAGCATAATTTAAATGAACTAAACAAATCCCTAAAATTAGTTACTATACCGCGATAATCCAACATACCACAAGTAGGTGCCTAGGTAGGCTAGGTCAAATCCTTACATGGTAGATCGAGACATTCTCAATAAGATAATACACTAGAATAACTCTTTTTTCTTATATTATCTAACCATCGCTTTGGTTTGGTCAGGACAATAAATTAACAACTTAATTAAGTCCTTTATGATTGTGACCCACTGTTTCAGAATTCATGAACTTAACTTGAGAGTGCCTAAGTAGGCTAGGCCAGTCCCAAAATACATTATGAAAACCTATTCGTTAGGAAGTCAACCTTGGTATTGACTCTTATGGACACCCTCTGTAAAGAGGACAAATAGTTTAGGGTTTTCTATAAACTAAGAGTTTCTAAAACTCTATATTTCTAACCTTTACTTAGATTCTACGGCTAATATAAAATCTAAGTTTACTAGTTATAATAGATTATTCAATTTTAACTATTAAAATATAATCTATTATCTAATTTCTAATCTATATAAATCTTTTTAAATAAATTATAAATATTATGTTAAGTTACCAAGTTTTAACTATTAAAACTAATTCACATTATTTTGGTCCAATTATGTCTATACTGTTTAATCAAATTAAATGTAATACACCCTCCCGATATTATGTATTGTACATATAAGTGTTGTAATATTTTTCCAGAATTTATTGTACAGTACAAATGTAAATAGATAAGCCTTTATTAAGAGTAAATCAAATGTTAAAAGTATTAATGGTGCTATAGTGGAATTTATTGGATGGATTCGAAAGTTTCCGAAAACGGTATCAGAGACTCGGAATATGTCTGGAATAGTTCCAGATGGTTATTAAGGTTCCATAAAGTATATAAGAAATTTAATTATAAGTTTTGGAGAACATAGTAAGGATTTTCCATAAATTGGAAGTTAAATTATATTTTATGATATGAGATTGTAATTTAATTGGTGTTTAAATATGGTGCAAAAGTAATGTTGGTGGATGAGTTTGTAAAGTATAAAATTGTTGACCAAATTTACGTGATTAAATTTAGATTGGTGATAGTTTTAT
This sequence comes from Xanthoceras sorbifolium, assembly GCA_003430845.1. NCBI lineage: Eukaryota > Viridiplantae > Streptophyta > Magnoliopsida > Sapindales > Sapindaceae > Xanthoceras > Xanthoceras sorbifolium. The sequence goes on from CM010618.1 coordinate 22,197,194, forward strand.
GAATTTGAAAGATCAAAAGGTAAGTTGCAATTAAAAGTATAGATATTTATACATGTTAGTGGTGTGATTCAGATTACAAAAAGAATAAAAACAAAACAAATTGCAAAGTCAAATGGGCCAAAGAAAAGAAAGAAATCAGAAAATATAAAACAGAAAATAGAGGAGAGGCGGTGAGAGTAGAAGTGAAATGCAAATGACATGAAAATGAAATGTAGAGTAAATAAAATGAAAATTTAAATGAAAACTCATCATAAACCAAAGTCAAACCAAAAAATAAAAGAAAATAGAACAGAGAGGCGGTGGAGGAGAGAAGAAAAGAAAAGAAAAGAGAGAAATGAGAGAAAAGAGATAGCAGACCGTGCAGCCAAGGGAGAAGAAGCTTCGGCCGAAGAAAGAAAAAGAAGAAGAAGAAAGAAAAAGAAAAGAGAAAGAGGAGGAGGAAATTTCGGTCCAACAAAAGGAAGAAGAAGAAGACCAAGAGGAGTCAAGGAACTTTGGGTAAGTGATTGATGAAATTGAATTGTTTTGAATTTTTGATGATATCTTTTATGTTGTAGCACTAGTAGGTGGTATTTGATGAAATTGAATTGTGTTGGAATTTTGATTGTTGAATATAAAGTGAAAATTAATTGATGGAAGTAAAGAAGATGATGGGTTTTGTTGATTTTAGTATTTGATTGAGTTTTTGTACTGGCAAGCGACCTAATGAGAGATAGTAAGTTAGGGGTCTGTCATTAAACCTAAAATTTAAATGGACCTAACTAATCTAATTAATCACTTTAATAGATAGATTAGTTATTAATGAGATATACCAAGTTTTTACTCCTAAAAACTAATCTCATTATTTGATTCTTTTTATTTAAGAAATTAATCTAATTAATCTTAATTAATCCAAAGAATCTAACTAATCATCTTAATTAAACACTTTAATATATTGATTAGTTATTTAATGGAAATTACCAAGTTTTTACACCTAAAAACTAATTCCATTGTTTAATTGCCAATTATGAAATTGTTTGCAATTTTAATCACATTAAAATAAAACATTACAACATGGCAATTGTGCATGACATATTATGCAAGTGTAGGCACACCTAATCTAGATCACATTCATATGTATGATAATGCTTTAACATTCATATAATTAATCGCATGAATAAATAAATAAAACATACGTAAATGACCGAGTGACATGGGTTATCTAACTTAAACAACTCTAATTACAATTGTATGTCCAAGGCATTCCTTGGTATTCAAGTGTTCTTCTTTGAGTCGAAATGTAATACACCCTCCCGATATTATGTATTGTACACATACAGGTATTATAATATATTTTTCTAGGATTGATGTTACGGTACAATGATGGAATCTATTGGACGATTAGTAAGATTTCGTAAAGTATATACGAAATCCAATTATAAGTTTTGGAGAACATAGTGAAGATTTCCATAAATTGGAGTATGAAGAATATTTATTGGAAGTTAAAATATATTTTTATGATCTGAGATTGTAATTTAATTAATTGATAGAAAAGTAAATTGAAATGGATTTTTGTGAAAAAGAGTTAATGGATTAGTTTTATAATTAATAGATGAGTTAAACCTGTAACCCAATCACCATACAATTAACAATTAAATACGTTTTTATTAATAAACAATCATATCATATAATTAATAAAACGAATCATACAATGCTAGATTTGTGCCCACACAATAATATATCATTAATCAAAAATCAAAAGAAAAAACAAGAATCAAGAAAGATGTAGTTTTTTTCTTTTTCTATGCGTAAACACAAAAAAACTTCAGAACTGAGGCTCTAATACCAATTGAAGGGAAAAAGAAAAATATTTGATTATCGAATAACGTGCGCGATAGGGTTTTAAAAATTTTCTTTATTGAAAACGTTTTTCAATCAGGAACGAGTTCCTGTGTATACGCAGAAAAAGAATCTTTGACTACATACCTTTTTTTTATTACGCTTTTTCTATTCTTTGATCCACCACCAGATCGTCCGAACTATGACCCGCAGTCTGACAATGCGTGTATGGGTACGTTATGGTAAGAGATGGAGGTCACGTGACAAAAAAACGGAGACCACATAGCGTCTCCTCCCATCTAATTCGTCTCGTGTTATTTCTAGTTTTAGTAGTCTAAATTAGTTAATCCAAAACCAACATAATCATTGATTTATTTTATTGTCGTAGTTTATATCTCTTGTTTTTAGTATTAGTACCACCACTTTCTTGTGGATTCGACTCCGTGCTCACGGAAATTATTACTTTGACACATCCTGCACTTGAGATTTATCCCACGCATTGCGAGCATGTCAATGGACACTGAGACTTCAGATTGTACAAACACATCTACAGTTCTGAAAATGCAGCCTCGGGTTTTTAGTGGAATAATTTCGAGGTTAATAATCATGAAATATTAATTAAAGAGTTTAACTAATATTATTAAGTATTATTGGAGCTCAAAACTGTAGATCCATTAGGTCCCCTTGCTAGCCGTTATGGTTGTTGGTAACGAGGGTCACGGTAAATTAATTGGATGATCCAATTAATAGTGTTATGAAAGTAATACAATTTAATTAAAGAAAATTAATTAAATAATATGATTATTTAATTAATAATTTAATAATTAAATAATATGATTATTTTAATTATAAAATAGGAAGTTGCAGGTTTAAACCATGATAAGGACAAAAGCATTAAATAATATGATTATTTAATAAGTCTTTGAGGTCAAAAGTTCAAACTTTAGGGAGACAAAAAATAAAAGGATTTAGAATCCTATTTTGACTTGATCAAGTTAAAACTGTAGAAGCCTAGTATATATATGATATGTTACTAGGAAAATTAACCTAATGCAATTAACCTACCAAGAGAAGTGAGTGGCCACCATAAAGAGAGAAAAAAGAAAAAAGTTTTTTTTTTCTGACTCTTCCTGTCTTACAGGGGGCGGCCAGCCAAGGGAAGATAAGAGTCATCTCCGCTTTTTTACTACCTCCATCTCTCCATCCGTGACATACCCACACACGTGTTATCAGACCGTGGGTTATAGCTCGAAAGGCTTGGTGGTGAATCATGAAGTCAGAGAGTCAAAACACAACAAAAGGTAATTGTAGTTACAAATTAACATTCGCAAGTATACAGGAACACGTTCTTGATTGAAAAGAGTTTTCAAACTAAAGAAAAATTTTTGAAACATAATTCCGTCGCGTTTGTATGATAAAACGATTTTTCTTTTCCCTACAGGTCCTCCACACAATGTGGCAATGTAATACACCCTCCCAATAAATTGTACTGTACACATACAGATATTGTAATATATTTTATTGAATTGATTTTACGGTACAGTAATAGAGTTTATTGGACGATTAGTACGATTTCGTAAAGTATATACGAAATCCAATTATATGTTTCGAAACTTCTAGTGAGTATTTTCCATAAATTAGATATTAAAAGTATTAAGGGTATCAGAGACTCGGAAAATATTTGGAATAGATCCAGATGGTTATTAAGGTTCCATAAAGTATATGAAAAATTTAAATTATAAGTTTTGGTGAATATAGTAAGGATTTCCATAAATTGGAGTATGAAGAATATTTATTGGAAATTAAAATATATTTTTATGATATGAGAGTGTAATTTAATTAATTGATGGAAAAGTAAATTGAAATGGATTTTTGTGGAAAAGAGTTAGTGGATTGTTATGGATTAATTTGTAAGTTATAAGATTGTGACCAAGATTATGTGAATATGTTTTTAAGTTGTGGCCATTTTATAGTTTTAAAATAAAATGGGGCAAGTTGTAAATATAAAAGAATATAATATATATACATGGTTTTAGTGCTGGAAATCAGAAAATGAAAGAAAGAAACCAGAAAATGAAAACAGAGAGGCGGTGGAGGAGAGAAGAAAGAAAAGAAAAGGGAAGAAAAAAAGAAAGAAGAGAGAAGAAAGAGTGCTATTCGGCCAAAGGGAGAAGAGGAAGAAAGAAGAAAGAGGAAGTAGCAGCCAAGAGAAGGAAGAAAAAAAAAATGTGCAGAAAAAAAGAGAGAAGAAACAGAGCAGAAAATGTGCAGGGAGAAAAGAAGAAAAAGAGAAAAAGAAAAGAGAAAGGGAGAAGAAGAAGTTTTCGGTTCAGCTAGAAGAAGAAGAAGAAGAGGATTTGGGTAAGTGATTTATGAAGTTGATTTGGTTTGAATTTGATGAAATTAAATTGTGTTGGAGTTTTGATTGTTGAGTATAAAATGAAATTGAATTGATTTTAGTAATTGATTGAGTTTTGATTTGTTATTTAAATTGATTGTTGAATATAGAATGAAGTTTGATTGTTGGAAGTGAAGAAGATTATGGGTTTTGTTGATTTTAGTGTTTGATTTAGTTTATGTGGTGTTTCGTTTGAAATTAGTTTAATTGGAATTGATTAGAATGAAAATCAAGAAATTAGTAAGTTAAAGAATTGAGGATTTGATGATTTTGAGTTTGAATTATTAAATTGAGATATTAATTGAGTAATTTGAGTGTTTTTGAGTTAATTGGTGATATGAATTTAGAATCGTTAAGTAAGAAATCAAAATGATTCTCGAAATAGTAACTTGTATTATGAGTTTGTTTATAATGTTGTGTTTGGAGTGAAATTAAATCACTAATTTGGGAATTTTTGAATAGAAACTGAAATTGAAGCTATAATTAGTTTAATTGAGTTTAATGAAGTTGAATTTGATGTTGTTAAGTGAAAAAAAGTTTATTTATGTGAAATTAATGAAGAGTAGAATGAGCATTTGTGTAGAAATCGAATGTTACTAGTGTAGAGATTTCAATTGATGAGTAATTAAGTATTAGACATTGTATTTATATGAATTGATATAAATTGGTGTTTAGAAATCCAAGAAAATATATTGGATTGTGTTGTATGAGATTCGATATAAGAGAAATTGATTTATTGAAGGAAATGCAATCGTAGAGACATGATTTTCAGTAAATTAAATGTAATTGATTTTATGAGAATAGAAGACATTGTAGAATAAAGTATTAAACATGTGAATCGAGTTTTATATTAGTTGTAGTATTTATATTAATGAATTATTTGGAAATATATATTACTTTAGGGAGGAAATGAAATTATGCAGAAAGACAAAAAATGTATTAAGACAAAGGAACCGGAGCACCAAGCCTAGAGAAAATCAGAAACCAGTGAGTGTTAAACTATTTTAAGCAAAATTATATTTTTAGTGGAAATATACTTTAGTGTACTTGGATTTAATTTAATTATTTATGACTTAATATATACGTTGTTTATTTATATGTGCTTTATATTCAAAATAGAATTGATTGCTTAGTGATATATTTAAATTAAGTTGTTTTATATTTCAGAATTTTTGAGTTTGTATTCAGCTGAGAAAATATTTATGTATGAAATTTAGTTAAAGAAATATATTTTTATGTATATATTTCAAGTTTTTAGATTGAAAGCTAATTTTTAAAAGTAAATAAAATAGTTTTCAAACCATGGATACCCATTTATTATCAGAATTATCATAATTTATCAGAATTAGACCCGGCCGGTACATCTCAATTGTGTATGGCAAGTTAAGGAAGGACAGTTCGCTAACTCCAGGGGGGTTGAGTCTGTCGAGTCTGTCAGTCGCCCACACATTGGGGTGTTGTCTCGCTATATGTTGCGACGCAGTATACCGCACATAGACAGTAAGATGTCTTTTATCAGAATATCAGAAGTCACCAGTGTGGCGCCAGATTAGCCCCCTGGTGACACCCTCCATATGGTACGACGCCAGTTGGGTTGTCCTATGGAGTATCAGAAATCAGAAGGGTTCCATGGGTTTTATCAGAAAAAAATTTATTAGAAAAGTTTTATCAGAAAAATTTTATCAGAAAAGCAATATCATAAAAGTTTTATCAGAAAAGCATTATCAGAAAAGTTTTATCAGAAAAGTGTTATCAGAAAAGTATTTTCAGAAAGGTTTATTAGAAAGGTTTTATCAGAATAAGTTTTCAGAAAAGTTTATTATCAGAAAAGCATTTTATCATAAAAGTATTTTATCAGAAGAGTATTATCATAAAACTATATTATTAGAAAAGTTCAATCAGAGAAGTTTCATCAGAAAAGTATTTTTAATAAAGTATATTCTTTTAGCTTTTCAGCTTTCAAAAAAATATATTATCTCAGTATTTCAGTTTACAGAACAATATATTATTTCAGAGTTTTAGTTTTCAGAAAAGAATATCATATTAGCTTTTCAATTTCCAGAAAAATAAGAGTATTAAATCAGTTTCCCAATTCTTAGAAATTAGATTTCAGAAAAAGAATTAAAGTTTATTTAGAAATTAATAACACTCACTGAGCTCCTTTAGCTCATTATAGTTTTATGTTTTTAAACCAACCTCCCCAGGTACAGGTATAGGTGTATATATTGCAGGGACGCCGAAGACCAGCGGGACCAGTTAGAGGATGCTGTGACTGTTTTACAAGCATATATGATGTTTTAATATTGTTTAAAGTGTTGATTTATTTGATAACTATTTATTTTGATATTTAAACTGTTGTGGTTTGTGAAGATGGACCAGAGGCTCACAGTAGTTGAGATTTGAAAAATTATAGAAGTGTTCAAGTTTTTATGCAGGTCTCCAGGATTTGGTAAATTCAGAAAAACAGAGAAGTGACTCTGCCAAAATTTTTAATAAAATGGTTTTGTAAAAAAAAAAAAAAAAAAATTCTACTCAGATTTTCAGAATAAAGAAACGGCTTAGCTTCACGGGAGTCTTTCAGCGGGGCAAGCCTTGACTGAGAAGCTACCGTGAATTGCCGACAGGCCGCCTAACGTGAGATAGTAGGTTTGAGGCCTGTCAGGTGATCTCCTCCAAGCCAGGAGATCCTCGATCTCCTTTACCTAGAGGAGATCCAATTATCTCCTCCAATGCCAATTGTTTTTTTTAAAAAAAAAAATTATTTTCCATCAATTTCAACTTAAAAACCAGTGCAAATAAACCCAAATCCTGCCAATATCCAGTCACAGCCAGTACAATCCAATTACAAAAGAACTCGAAACATGAAGAGACTCTTATAGTAGAGAGAGTTTTACACTTTAATTTTCATAGAGATTATGAGAATGGAGGGAAAGAGATATAGAAAGAGAATGGAAGAGAAGATCGTGGAGATTTTTAGTATTATTTTACTTTTTATTTTGGATAGTAGGAATGTACAAGAATCCTAACGGTGTTAAATTGTAGAGGAGTTTTTTGATCAAAAGCTACCTATCTAATAATAGTTGAAACTACAGGAGACGTTTTTAAATTTATCACTAAATCAAATTATTTAACTTATAAAATATATATTTTTGTCTTTTATAATCCATTTTAATAAAAGTTTATTTAATTTTCATTATGGAATTTATTGAATTACCTTAAGAAACTATAACATTAATAGTAAACGTTAAACATGACTCCATGGCAAACTCTCACATAATTGAAGTTATAGATTTAAATCATATTCCCTAACCTTGTTGGCCTGATCTCAAATTTATTCTTTAAAAAAAAAAAAGTTAAAAAAAGGGATATTATTGTTTTTCCCCCTAAAGTATGAAAATACATAATTTTACCCCAGTTTTTTAACTATTCCCTAATATTCCCTTTGCCGTTACTATTCTGTCAAAATACTCAGCTGGTCGTTTGCCCATAAGGGCATGAAGGTAACTGCATATGTAAAGAATATTTAAAAAAAAAACTCAATATTTTTATTAATTAAATTAACTGTAGTGATGAAGCCATATAATCTAGATTATTGGGATCATAATAAAACCCTAAAAAACTAATATGCCACTTGAACGCTCATAAACCAATTTCTCCTTTGTGGTCCCGCGACTTCGTCTACTTCACCAGACCATGGGCCAAAAAAACCAGTCATCCATTGTTGCTAAATAAAAAAACTGTTACTCTTATCCTTCTTTGAACCCTAAAGTTGCAATTTGTTATTCTGCAATTTGCAAACGGGTTTGTTTTAGAGCTCTGAAAGACAAGTGAGACGTTTGAAGTGGTTGTTGCAAGGAATGATTCAAGGTTAGTTTTTTTTTGCCTTTTTAATGTTTATTTATTTTTATTCAAAGTATGTTATTGTATGAAGACTGTTAGTTGTTTTGTATGTGTTTACTTCTCTATTCTGATTGATTTAGGATTTTAAAAATTGGGGGTTTTTTAAGGGAGTTTTAGAAAAGATTTTGATTATCTTATAACATACGGAATTGGGTTTCAAAATTTTTTCTTATATTGAAAACATTTTCAATCAGGAACGAGTTCCTGTATATACGCAGAAAAAGACTTTAGAAACTACATACATTTTTCTTGATTTTCTTATTTCTGATTCTTCGATCTACCACCAGATCTTCCGAGCTATGACCCGCGGTCTGACAACGTGTGTGTGGAAACATTACGGCAAGAGATGGAGGTCACGTTAAAAGAACGCCGAGCGAATCCTACAAAAGATAGGAGAGTTAGAAAAAACTTTTTTTTCTCTTTTCTTCTCTCTTTGGTGGCCGAATTCTCTTTCTTTTTCACTTGTGTGCTACGTTAGGTTTTTTCCTAGCTATATAACACTTATATAGTAGTCCTTTAGGGTTTAAGTTTGACCAAGTTAAAATAGGATTCTAAATCCTATTTATTTTTAGTCTCCCTAAAAACATGAACCTGTGACCTTCTGGACTATTAAAATAATCTAATTATTTTAATTCTTTTGTCCTAATCATTATTTAATCACATGACCTCATATTTAATAAATAGAATTAAGAATTCATAAATATTAATTTATATTATTTTATTAAATATTTAATTAATTAAATAATCACATTATTTAATTATTCTCTTTTATTTAAACCGCATTACTTTCGTAACACTATTAATTGGACCATCCAATTAATCTACCGTGATCCTCGTTACCAACAACCATAAGGGCTAGCAAGGGGATCTAATGGACCCACAGTTTTGAGCTCCAATAATACTTAGTAATATTAGTTAAAACTCTTTAATTAATATTTCACGATTATTAACCTCGGAGTTATTCCATTAAAAACTCGAGGCTGCACTCTTAGAATTGTAGATGTGTTTATACAATCTAAAGTCTCAGTGTCCATTGATATAGCTAATTGCATATAGTGTGATCCACCACAAATAGTTCATAACTAGAGTTGGGTCATAAAGTTCGTTATACCCCTCTAGAAATATCTTTTCCTATAAGTACCATTGATTCTCTAATGAACAATTAAATCCTGTCTTCCTCACGGAAGAAGAAGAGCGCTCATAATAGTTCAAGTCCTTAATCAACCCTTAAGGGAACTACTTATCTACTTCAATCAAGAAGGAGTAGATTCCACTATTATGTTCAAACCTTCCCAGCCACAAGCCAAAACGAAACTCCAAGAGGTATTGGTCGAGATTCACATCAACCTCACTCATAGTAAATCAAAAGCCACGATCCAACATGAAGGAGTCGATAAGAAACTCAGGATTAAAATCACCTATAAATAGCCATCGTTTATCGATTATATATGAATCTCATCTACTAACGGATCTTGGTGAGAGATTTATATAAATCGTGGCCCAATCCTATATGATCTCATCATATAAGGTGCCTCCATTCTCATGTCAACTACATGAGCGGTCTAGGATATGACCACCGTACTTTACACAATGGACCACCGCAGCAATAGATCAATCACAAACAAAGTACACAGCTTTGTTCACTCTTTACGGACTCTTTAGATTGCACGTCTCAAAATGAATCATCTATGTATATGACCATCATATACTCATTATGAGATTACATCTTGCAATCTAGGATGTTCTTGCACAATACGAATGTATTACTGAATATAAAACTTTTATAAACTTGAATGATAATCTGAGTAATTCTTATTATTGTCTTTAACCGTTTACAATTACAAGTTTTAGGGCATAAATCCCAATAATCTCCCACTTGCACTAAAGCACATGGGACATGTCTTGTAATCCTAGACCCTCTAGGTGACTTTCAAACACTTTAGCCGTCAAGGTCTTTGTAAATGGATTAGCCAGGTTATCTTACGATGCAATCTTCGTCACGACCACATCTCTTCGCTGCACTATCTCTCTGATGAGATGATATTTCCTCTCTATATGCTTCCCTCTTTTGTGGCTTCTTGGTTCTTTGGAATTGGCCACAACTCCACTATTATCATAATAAAGTGTCATGGGTCTATTCATATCTGGAACAACTTCCAGATCACTCAAGAACTTTCGGATTCAAACAACCTCCTTAGCTACTTCACAAGCTGCTACATACTCGGCTTCCATGGTGGAATCAGCAATGCAAGATTACTTGGTACTCCTCCAAATTATGGCTCTACCACTAAAGGTGAATACTGACCCAGACGTGGATTTCCTTAAATCCTTGTCTGACTGAAAGTTAGAATCTATATATCCCAATGGAATCAAATTCGGATGGGAATATACAAGCATATAGTTTCTCGTTCTCCGAAGATACTTGAAAATATGCTTAACAGTAACCCAATGATCCAATCTTGGGTTGGACTGATATTTACTGACTACTCCCACTGCGAAGCAGATGTCGGGTCTTATGCATAGCATAGTATACATAAGACAGCCTACTGCAGACGCATAGGGAATTCATCTCGTATCCTCAATTTCTTGAGGTGTCTTAAGATACTGTTCCTTAGACAAATGAACTCCATGTCTTAAAGGTAAACTACCTTTCTTGGAGTTTTGCATGGAGAATCACACAAGTATCTTGTCGATATACGATGCTTGAGACAACGCTAACAGTTTGTTCTTATGATCCCTTATCAATTGGATCCCAAGAACATAACTTGCATCTCTCAAATCTTTCATTTGGAATTAGTTAGCAAGCCAACCCTTTACCTCTAACAATGTTCCTACGTCATTCCCAATGAGTAAGATGTCATCTACGTAAAGGACCAAGAAAACTACGTTCTTGTCAATGATGTGCTTGTATACATAAGGCTCATCAACGTTCTACTAAAAACCATAGGTCTTGATCGTAGTATCAAACCTAATGTTCCAAGATCTAGACGCCTACTTAAGTCCATAAATAGACCTTTGCAGTTTGCAAACCTTTTGCTCTTGATCTTGGAATATGAATCCCTCTGGTTGCATCATATAGATGCTATCGTCTAGATTGCCATTCAAGAATGCAGTCTTGACATCCATTTGCCAGATTTCGTAATCGAAATAGGCAGCTATGGATAAGAGTATCCTAATAGACTTAAACATAGCTACTGGCGAGAAGGTTTCATCATAATTAATGCCTTCCTTCTAGGTCTAACCCTTAGCCACTAGTCTTGCCTTAAAGGTCTCTACCTTCCCGTCTACTCCTCTCTTATGCTTGTAGATCCACTTACATCCTATAGGTTTTATCCCATCTGGTAAATCTACAAGTTCCCAGGCTGAGTTGGAGTACATGTACTCCATCTCGAGATTCATGGCTTTAAGCCATTCCTCTTTGTGAGAATCTTCCATTGTATGTCTAAATGTCAATTGATCATCCACACTATCATTAGAAACAACACCCTGTGACTCTCCAATGCCTAAGTAGCTATCAAGTTATCGAACAACCCTTCCACTACGTCTCGGTGGTAGTATATCCTGACTAGGAATTATCTGACTATCAGATGTTTGTGGAATTATAACATCATCTACAACTCTTGTTGACTGAGCACTGGTCGTACCAGGTTCTAGCTCCTTTAACACAATCTTACTACGAGGTTTATGATTACTCATATAATCTTTCTCAAGAAACGTTGCATTTGTCGATACAAACACTTTGTTTTCTTATGGATTATAAAAGAATCCACCTCGTGTTTTCTTGTGGATTATGAACGAAGTTCCACCTTTCCATTCCTATTCTTCAGTACATGTACTGGACATTTCCATATGCGAAAATGTCATAAACTAGCTTTACGACCATTCCACAACTCTAGGGGAGTCTTAGGAATAGATTTGGATGGAACTACATTCAGTATGTAAGTCGCTGTTTGTAGTGCATATTCCCAAAAAGAATGTGGTAATGATGAGAAACTAATCATAGATATTACCATTTCCATTATGGTTCTATTTCTCCTCTCTGCAACACCATTCTGCTGTGGTGTACTTAGAGCTGTGAGTTGGGATACTATCCCATGCTCAACCATGTAGTTTTCAAACTCTTGGTCGAGATACTCACCCTCACGATCCGATCGTAGTGATTTGATTGTTTTGCCTAATTGATTTTCAACTTCTGCTCGGAATTCTTTGAACCTTTCAAACGTTTCGGATTTGCGTTCAATTAGGTAAACATTTTTCCAGTGGATTATAAAAGAATCCACCTCGTGTTACCTTTGGGTACCCTACAAATAAACATACTTGTGAACGAGGTTGCAGCTTTCTACTTCTGTTCTTCAGCACATATACTGCACATCCCCATATGTGAAAATATTGTAAACTAGACTTGGATGGAACTATATTCAGTATGTTAGTCATTGTTTGTAGTGCATATCCTCAAAAGGAATATGGTAATTATGAGAAACTAATCATAGATCTCACCATTTCCATCAGGGTCCTATTTCTCCTCTTTGCAACACCATTCTACTGTGGTGTACCTGGAGTTGTGAGTTGGGATACTATCCCATACTCAACCATGTAGTCTTCAAACTCTTGGTCGAGATACTCACCCCTACGATCTTATTGTAGTGATTTGATTGTTTTGCCTAATTGATTTTCAACTTCAGATCGAAATTCTTTGAACCTTTCAAAGGTTTCCGACTTACGTTGCATTAGGCAAATATACACGTATCTAGAGTAGTCATCAATAAATGTGATATAATACTCATAACCACCTCTAGCTCTGAACACTCATAGGTCCGCAGACGTCTGAATGTATAAGCTCAAGTGGTTGCGTGGCTCTAATCCCTTTTCTTGTAAAAGGTCTTTTGGTCATCTTACCCTCCATACAAGATTCACATACAGGTAAGGTGCCGATCTCTAACTGATTTAAAGATTCACTTTTTACTAGTCTGTTTATGCTATCAAGGTTTATATGTCCAAGTTTTAGATGCCACAGATACGTGTCATCATTTGAAGAAATCTTTTGTCGTTTTGTTTTTTATTTTTCAACTTTAAACAATTCAGTATTAAGCAGTGTTGTATGAATTAACGATCTTAAAACATACAAGTTATTTTCATTTATTTCAGAATAATCATTCATTCCATTTCTTGAAATGATAACTGATTTATCATTAAAAGAAATCTTATGAAACTTTTTCATGCAATCTGGATATAGAAATCAAATTCCATGTAAATCTAGGAATGAAACATACATTGTTCAATAAAAGTAAATGAATATTTATTTTGTAGTCTAACTACTCTCACTGCTCGTGTTGAAACGGCATCCTCTATTCCAACGCGCATAGTGAAAGACCCCTCCTCCAGCTTTTGCCAATAATCATTTCAATGTAAAGAAGAACAAAACTAGTTAGAAGCCCCTGAATCTACTATTCAAGGTGAAGAATTATCTTCTACTAAACAAAATTTAATGATAAGTAAATCTGATTTACTTTTTACTTTCTTCTTATTGGAGAGCTGCTCAAGGTACTGTAAACAGTTCCTCCTCTAATGACTTACATCTTTGCAATGGAAACATTTTTCGTTTTGCTTAGTCAGTCGTGGTGCTCTTTATTTTGGGCTTAGCCTTTACTTTACCAGTAGACCTCTTCCTCTTCTTGAAACCAGAAGAGGATGGCTCAGCAACATTTGTTTCACTAGAGAACATTCCTCCGTAAGCACAAATTTAAGGTCTATGCAGTCCATGATTGCGTTCACGTTATGTTCCACTTAATATAGTTATCCCGGTTAATATTTTGTTTGTGAGGAAAATAAAACAGAAGACATTGCTGTTATTTAAATACATAAATCTAAACTAATATCATTCATTCATACATTCATATCAAATGCTATAGTTCGGCACAAAATTAAACATGATGCATGAGCATATTTTAATGAACTAAAAAAAAATTCTAAAATTAGTTTATATGCCACGATAATCCAACATCCCACAAGTAAGTGCCTAGGTAGGCTAGGTCAAATCTCTGCATGTTCGATCGAGACATTCTCAATCGGATAATACACCAGAATAACTCTTTATTTTTATATTATCCAACCATCGCTTTGATTTAGTCAAGACAATAAATTAACAACTTAATTAAGTACTTTATGAGTGTGACCCATCGTTTCAGAATTCATGAACTTAACTTGAGACTGTCTAGGTAGGCTAGGTCAGTCTCAAAATACATTCCAAAAACCTATCCGTTAGAAAGTCAACTTTGGTATTGACTCTTGTGGAAACCCTCCATAGGGAAGACGAAAGCAAAGCCGTTACGAGATGCCACTCAAGTCTCACGGTATTGAACTAATAATGGAAACTGCGGGATATAATGTCATATATCCCTCTCCCACTCACTATTTGTAATTTAGGATTTTCTTTAAACTAAGAGTTTCTAAAACTCTATGTTTCTAGTCTTTACTTAGATTCTGCGGCTAATATAAAATCTAAGTTTACTAGTTATAATAAATTATTCAATTTTAACTCTTAAAATATAATTTATTATTTCAATTTCTAATTTACATAAACTATTTAAATAAACTAGAAATTAAATGTGAAATTACCAAGTTTTAACTATTAAAACTAAATCACATTGTTTGGTCCAATTATGTCATTAATGTTTAATCAAATTAAATCTAACATTAAATGGACCTAACTAATCTAATTAAATACTTTAATATATAGATTAGTTATTAATGAGATTTACCAAGTTTTTACTCCTATAAACTAATCTCATTATTTAGTTTTTAATTAAGTAATTTATCTTAATTAATGTAAGAACCAAACTAATCAATTTAATTAAACTCTTTAATTGGTTGATTAGTTATTAATGAGATTTACCAAATTTTTACTCCTAAAAACTAATCTCATTATTCGATTCTTTTTAATCAAGTAATTAATCTAATTAATCTTAATTAATACAAAGAATCTAACTAATCACTTTAATATAGATTAGTTATTAATGAAATTTACCAAGTTTTTACTCCTAAAAACTAATCTCATTATTTGGTTCTTTTAATTAACTAATTAATCCAATTAATCTTAATTAATGATAAGAACCAAACTAATCTTTTTAATTAAACTCTTTAATTTGTTGATTAGTTAATTAATGGATATTACCAAGTTTTTACTCTGAAAAACTAAATCCATTATTTCATTGCCATTTATGAAATTGTTTCTTATTTTAATCACATTAAAATAAATAATATACTATGACAATTATGCATGACATATTATTATGCATGTGTAGGCACCCCTAATCTAGATGACATTTATATGTATGACAATGCTTTAACATCCATATAATCATCACATGAAAATAAATAAAGCATACGTAATTGACCGAGTGACATGGGTTATCTAATTTAAACAACTCTAATTACAATTGTATTCTCAAGGCATTCCTTGGTCTTCAAGAGTTCTTCTTCGAGTTGAATTCTTCTTGTCTTGGTTTTCCTTATTAAGTCAAACTTGATTTTTGTCAAAGGTCAACATCATTTCCAGAGGTCCACGTGTTACCTTAACACGCACCCTAGGTCAAGACGAAACCCTAAACAACCTAACACATGGGAAAGTGCGGCTACCAGCAGCGTAGCTGCACGCACACAAGGTGCGCGCGGCCCTCGCGCAAGTTGCGCTTTCGCACGCGTTCTTAGGTCGTTTTGCCAACGGTTTAATTATTCTCTTTTATTTAAATCGCATTACTTTTGTAAGACTATTAATTTGACCATCCAATTAATCTACCGTGACCCTCGTTACCAACAACCATAAGAGCTAGCAAGGGGGACCTAATAGACCCACAGTTTAGAGCTCCAAAAATACTTAGTAATATTAATTAAAACTCTTTAATTAATATTTCACAATTATTAACCTCGGAGTTATTCCACTAAAAACCCGAAGCTGCACTCTCAGAACTGTAGACGTGTTTATTCAATTTGAAGTCTCAATGTCCATTGATATAGCTAATTGCATATAGTGTGATCCTCCGTAAATAGTTCATAACTATAACTAGAGCTGGGTCATAAAGTCCGTTATACCCCTCTAGAAATATCTTTTCCATTAAGTACCATTGATTCTCTAATGTACAATTAAATCCTGTCTTTCTCACAGAAGAAGAAGAGTGTTCATAATCGTTCAAGCGCCGAATCAACCCTTAAAGGAACTACTCATTTACTTCAATTAAGAAGGAGTGGATTCCACTATTGTGTTCAAACCTTCCCAGCCACAAGCCAAACCGCAACTCCAAGATACGGAGGTATTGGTTGAGATTCACATCAACCTCACTCATAGTAAATCAGAAACCATGATCAAACCTGAAGGAGTCGATAAAACACTCAAGATTAAGGTCACCTATAAATAGCCATCGTTTATCGATTATATATGAATCTCATCTACTAACGGATCTTGGTGAGAGATTCATATAAATCGTGGCCCAGTCCTATATGATCTAATGATTTAAGGTGCCTTCATTCTCATGTCAACTACATGAGCGGTCTAGGATAAGACCACTGTACTTTACAGAATGGATCGCAGCAGTAGATCAATCACAAACAAAGTACCCAGCTTTGTTCGCTCTCTACGGACTCTTTAGATTAAATGTCTCAAAATAAATCATCTCTGTATATGACCATCATATATTCATTATGAGATTACATCTTACAATCTAGGATGTTCTTGCACAATGCGAATGTATTACTGAATATAAAATATTTATAAACTAGAATGATAATCTGAATAATTCTTATTAAGTCTTCAATCGTTTACAATTACAAACTTCAGGGCATAAATCCCAATAGCTCGTCCAAGCTCATCAGCCTTAGGGTAGGCTGGCCAACCTCTTTCACATGTCGCACCAGCGACCTATTATTTGTTCCCACGAGGTGGGGCCTTCCATAAATGGTGTGTATATCAGGATTATGCTCAATAGCAAGAGTGTAATAGTGTATTTGACAATCGATCTCATATAAAAAAAAAGTGATTTCTCTTTTAACAAATCTTATAGCAATTATATCAATTGTCAAAAGTAAATAATCATAAGGTCAAGAGACTATGAGAAACAAAAGAATTGTTTGTACATCTGGATATATATGAGGTAGACACAATTCTTTAGTTAGTCTCGAATAACGTTCACAACTTAAGATACAAGGTTGGACACCTTTATCATGTTAAAGTTGTAGATTCTTTTGTTAGCATTTGAGCAGGATCAAATATGATATAATGAGTCTAAAATCATCGAAGTGTCTTTGGATAAAAGAATATAGTGCATTGGGTGCATTGAATAGGATCACTGTAGAAAACTTTATCTGCAACCGTCAGTGGATAAAAGTATTCTACTGAGACAATTGGAGAGTCTATCTCAATCCTGAGATAAATGATGGACTTATAGTTGCATGCGTTATCATTTGAGCTGTCAATGAGTATGATTATATCGCATAGTCTATCCTCGATGGTTTGGTGGTATTCACGTGTATATAGATAGAGGACATCATTTATAGAAATGGATATCGTGATTGCATCTAGTAAATTTCAGTAGAATACCATCATATAGATGTTTTGAGGTATTGGATATTAAATCTTAATGTTGAGTTTTCAATAGTGACTATTGAAACATGGCTTCTGGACATGTCAAAATATCCAAGTTCGAGAACATGGTCATATAAGTAAATATGGTAACTTAGAGAGCTATAGACAGTCTATGAGCTATTGGCGATTACTATTATTTTTCATGAGGATACACTTTCTCCATTTAGGTTGTCTAGGGTACGAATTAGTACGCTCACTCATTCTATCTTTATTTAAGAGTTCAAGTTTAGTTCTTTAGTGAAATGAACTAAAATTATGGATCGGACCTAAGTGAATCATTTGTTGATTGTGATTAGCTTGTGTCTGTTGGAGCTTAAATTTAGATAGCCCACCAAGATCCACAATCCACACGAACTTGAATAGATCACTAGTTATATACTACCAAATCATTTATTTGATCCATCTTAAAGAATTGATTTTGGAATTTATTCCAAAAGTTTTTTGAGAGGTGTGTTCTTGTGTTCGATCAAAACACGTGGTAACTCGTCAAAATACCTGGGATGGGCAGTCAAGGGTATGTGACCCCTTAGGCGGCCCTAAGGGATGTTTTTTAACATCCCGTAAATATATTGATAATATAATTAGCACATTTAATAAAAATGAGGTTGTTGAATAATGTTAAATATTTGTATTTAAAGGCATGTGAACTTGTTTCTTTTTGTAAGAATGGGTCTAGTTCATATATGGACTTTTTGTGGAGGTCCAATGAGATTAATAAAATAGAAAAACAAAGTTTGGCCCATGCCAATAGGGGTGGGCGGCATTAGCTAATGTATTTAGCTAAATTACTTTGTTTTATTTTATTATTTAATTAAATGGTAATTAATTAATTAATTGTTTAATTAAAAGTCAAAACACTTTTCTATTAGGAATTGGATTTCTAGTTTCATGCTATTGGTAATAGTATAATAAGTATCAAAAACCTTATTTGATAAGGAGATAAATAAAATGAGTTATTTATCAAATCAAATTAGGAAGTTTTTGATATTTATCAAAACTCTAAAGTTGACTATTAGTCACTTTTAGGAAGTTTTGATAAGTCATTCAAATTCTCAATTATCTTTTAATAATTATTGGATAATAGATTCAAGAGATGAGATAGGATTGAACTCTAGCTTGATAGGATTTATGGTGAAACACAAATCCTCCCACCATAGGGAGAATTCGGCCACCATAAAAGCCAAGCAAGGGGAGTTCGAACAAGGCTAAGCTTTTGATGCAAGTTGTGAGTTTTTGTGAGCTGAGCTTTGACAAGTCAAGAAAAAACTCCCCATCTCTAGAAAAAAGTGTGAGAATTCGCCCAAGAGAAAAGAGAGAAAGAACAAAGTGTTATTCGTTTCTCAAAAGGGTTTTGAGTGACTAACGAAAAAAGAAAGTTATTTATCCTCAGGTACATAATTTAAAGAAAGGGAGCCAACACTCCAAGGTGATCCACATTCGTGAAGGATTGGAAGATCTTGCGGTTCATAATCGACGCAACATCAAGCCTCACGTTATTCAATAGGTATGTTATCTTTTGTAATATATTTAATTAACTATGGGTTAAGATCGCTCCTTTTGGAAAAAATTTTAAAAGTACCAATGCAAAAATTTATTTTTTGCGCCTTCCGCTGCGCCGTACACACCGTTTTTCCTACAGCGTATAGCCCTTACTGCGAGCTAGCTTGGCATCGGCTCCGAGTGGATAGGCTCAATCATCTGCTATAGCTGCTGTTATTGTAGTGGCTGCGGCTACTGGGCTATTACTGGTTCCTAGGACGTACAACGTAGTCCTCTAGGCAGCCCCACCTAATCAAGCCCTCTAACGCGTTCCTGAGCTCATAGTATTCAGACGTGTTGTGGCCCACTTCATTGTGGTAGTGGCAGAATTTGTTCAGGCTGCAGCTCGTTGTGGGCGTTCTCATGAGAGATGGCCTCCCAAATTCTTCCATGTTCCTCTTCGCGCTGAAAATCCTGTCCCGAGAGTGAGACAGCCATGCGTAAGTCTGGTAGCGGCCTCCACCTTATCATGCATCCTCATTGTTCCTGGCCTTCTTCGCTACCTGGTTCGTTGCAGCGTCATCCCTACGTAAGTCTATATTCCTATTGCGGTTATCTCCTCGGCCGCCTTTCTTCCGTTTTCTCTTGTTGCGTAGAGCTCTGCTCCTATCCTTCTTGGGGTGCTTCCTAGGTTCAAAACCCTCCTCCATGCGAATGTGGGTGTTGGACCGTTTACAGAAGTCCCTGAGTATCTTCACTGGTTTACTGTATATACTCCGGTAGAGCTCACTGTCTTTCTGTAGGCCGGCGGTAATCGCAGTAAGCACATTGTCATCCGTGAGGCTTTCCACACAGTTGACTTCCTTCTGGAATCAAGCTATGTAGTTTTTCAAAGGCTCATCCGCCTTTTAAAATACTGTCGCCTTTTAAAAGCTAGTTCTTCAGTGCCTAGTACTGGCTCAAAAAGAGCTATTGTCATTGGTTCCAGCTGGTTATGCTGCCATTGGGGATCCCCCTTAGCCATTTTCCCTGGATCTCGCCCAAAGTGGCTAGGAAGCATCAGCATTTGACTTTTTTGTTGGTCGTAAACTGGCTCATCTGTACATTATAGATATCCAAGTGGTCGAAAGGGTCACTGGACGCCTGGTAGATAGAGATGCTGGGCATCTTGAAGCGTTCGGGCAGCAGCTCTTTGTCGATCTCCCAGCTGAATAGGCTTCTCTTGACATACCTGTCTGTAGGCTCAACGCCTCCTTACTGTTGTTCCAAAATGTCCAGTCGTCGCAGCAGGGCCTAGTACCCTAGGTTATGAGGAGTCATCATCGATGCGCTGAAGGTGGCGCTATTTCCCTATGAGGGTGGTTTGTCTAGTTAGGCAACCTTCATGCCTGCTCATTGGACGGCCTTCTCCCGTCGAGCTGTAGCTCATTGATTCACCTTCGAGGGGTATCAGCAGCTAGTACAGCATGGAGGTTATTCCCACAGTTGTTCCTCTCAGGCTGCTGGTCGTGCACTTGTAGGCGCTGTCTAGGCTGCTGAGATGTGCTGTGTGCAGGGGTGCCACGTCTTTCCCTGTTGAGTTCTACATACCTTTCCCCATTGGCGTTCACGTGGACTACGAGGCCGTGGTGGGGAGGTTCTTCTCGCGTCTCGTCTTAACCTGTCTGGCCGTGTTGGCATAGTGAATAGGATTCTGCCTCGCTGGGCGTTGTCTCGCCGGAGATTCTGTCCATAGGGCTGAGGGACGCCATCTCTCGCGGTGCCCAGAGGAGAGGTACTTTCCGCAATCTACTCGCGGGGAGGGTGGTTCTGTAGCATGAGGTGGTATCCACGAGTCATCTCCGCCACCATCCTTTCTAGCGTCGCCTGCCTCTCCGCCATTTTATTAAGGTCAGGGGTACCGGAAGGACCTGTCTGCTCATGCCTACAAGGCTCCATTTATTGATGGAGTTGATTCGCCGTTAGATTCACAGCGGGAGGCTGGGCCGTCGGTGTGATAGGAGCCGTGTTTATCTCGACTGGCACATTTGGCGCCATTGATGCGTTTGGTGTCGCCGGTGCATTCGATACTGTCAGCGGGACTGGAGGTTGATAGGATGCCTCCGAAGGTCTCCCGACGGAAGGTACGTTTCTACTCCGTAGCATCCTAGAACGGGTGCCTACGCCTCTAGCCATTGGTATACTTGGCTATCTTTTGCCTGTAACAATAGATGTTAGAAAACTAAAAGCGATTGTTTCTTACCGGGGATGGAGGTTTGAATCCTCAAACGGCCCCTCCTTCTAGCGCCACACTGTCGACGTGCGAATCCGGTCAGCGTGGTGAATTGGTGAATATTCGGTACTTAAAGGATTGATAATGTAAAAAGATAAAATGAGAAGATTTTTAAAGTGGTTCGGCTTAAAGGAACGCCTACATCCACTGTTTCTTGTATTTAAGTCGAGCTTGCTGGGTGTGAAAGTGGAGCTCGCTTATGCTTGTATTTTCTGGAAAAATTGGTAACCTTTATAATGGGGATGACCCGTTCTTTTTGTAGTGTGAAGGGGCGGAAGTATCCTATTTTACATTAAATCTAATTACATGATTTAAGGATGAAATTCTATCCCTTAATGCACGTGGTTTAATTTAAATACGATAGCTGATTTTGTAGAATTTGAGGTTGATTGGGAGTCTACTTAATTGACCGAGTGTAATCCTTGTATTCTCGAGATTCTTCCTTAAATTGTGACTCCGGATTGCGAGCTGTGGGCTGTTTCTCTGGAGGTCGGTTAGCTTAGCAAGGTGTTGTACTTCTACTCCTTTATTATTCCTGTTATGACTATGCTCAATAGCAAGAATGTAATAGTGTATTTGACAATCGATCTCATATAAATAAAAGTTATTTATGTTTTAACAAATCTTATAGCAATTATATCAATTGTCAAAAGTAAATAATCATAAGGTCAAGAGACTATGAGAAATAAAAGAATTGTTCATACATCTGGATATGTATGAGGTAGACACAATTCTTTAGTTAGTCTCGAATAAGCATTCACCACTTAAGATATAAGGTTGGGCACCTTTATCTTGTTAAAGTTGTAGATTCTTTTGTTAGCATTTGAACGGAATCAAATGTGATATGATGGGTCTAAAATCATCGAAGTGTCTTTAGACAAAAGAATCTAGTGCACTAGGTGCATTGAATAGGATCACTGTAGAAAAATTTATCTGCAACCGTCGGTGGATAAAAGTGTTCTACTGAGACAATCAGAGAGTCTATCTCAATTCTGAGATAAATTATGGACTTATGGTTGCATGCGTTATCACTTGAGCTGTCAATGAGTATAATTATATCACATAGTCTATCCTCGATGGTTTGATGGTATTCACGTGTATATTGATAAAGTACATTATTTATAGAAATGGACATCGTGACTGCATTTAGCAAATGTTTGTAGAATACCATCATATGGATGTTTTCAGGTATTAGATATTTAAATCTTTACGTAAAGTTTTCAATATTGGATATTGAAACATGACTTCTGGACAAGTCAAAATATCCAAGTTTGAAAATATGGTCATATGAGTAAATATGGTAACTTGGAGAGATATAGACGGTTTATGAGCTCTTGGCGATTACTGGTATTTTTTACGATGATACATTTTCTCCATTAGATTGTCTAGGATACGAATTAGTACGCTCACTTATTCTATCTTTATTTAAAAGTTCAATTTTAGCTTTTTAGTGGAATGAACTAAAATTAATGGATCGGACCTAAGTGAATTATTTGTTGATTGTGATTAGGTTGTGTCTATTGGAACTTAAATTTAGATAGCCTACCAAGATCTCCAATCCACGCGAACTTGAATGGATCACTAGTTATATACTACCGGATCATTTATTTGATCCATCTTATGGAATTGATTTTGGAATTTTTTCCAAAAGTTTTGAGAGGTGCGTTCTTGTATTCGATCGAGACACGCGGTAACTCGTCAAAATACTTGGGATGGGCGGCCAAGGGTGTGTGATCCCTTGGGCGGCCCTAATAGATGTTTTTAACATCCCATAAATATATTGATAATATAATTAGCACATTTAATAAAAATGGGGCTGTTAAATTATATTAAATATATTTATTTAAAGGCATGTGGACTTGTTTCTTTTTGTAAGAATGGGTCTAGTTCACATGTGGACTTTTTGTGAAGGTCTAATGAGATTAATAAAATGGAAAAACAAAATTTGGCCCATGCCAATAGGGGTGGGCGGCAATGGCTAAATTATTTAGCTAATTATTTTGTTTTATTTTATTATTTAATTAAATGGTAATTAGTTAATTAATTAATTAATTAATTGTTTAATTAAAAGTCAAAACACTTTTCTATTAGGAATTGGATTTCTAGTTTTCATGCTATTTGTAATAGTATGATATGTATCAAAAACCTTATTTGATAATGAGATAAATAAAATGAGTTATTTATCAAATCAAATTAGAAAGTTTTTTATATTTATCAAAAACTCTAAAGTTTATGAAGTTTTTGATAAGTCATTCTAATTCTTAATTATCCTTTAATAATTATTGGATAATAGTTTCAAGAAATGAAATAGGATTGAACTCTTGGTTTGATGGTTTTTAGGTGAAACACAAAATCCTCATTATGGGAGGATTCGGCCACCCTATATAAACCACCATGGATAGTTCAGCCAACACTAATGCTTGGATGCAAGTTTTGAGTTTTTGTGAGCTTTGAGAAGTCAAGAAAAAACTCACCATCTCTAGAAAAAAGTATGAGAATTCGCTCGAGAGAAAAGAGAGAAAGAACAACGTGTTCTTCGTTTTCTCTGAAGGGTTTTGAGTTACTAACGAAAAAGAAAAATTTTTTGTTTCTCATCCTCAGGTACACAATTCAAATAAAGGGAGCTCACACTCTAAGGTGATCCACATTCATGAAGGATTGGAAGATCTTGCGGTTCACAATCAATGCAACATCAAACCTCACGTAATTCAAAAAGTATGTTATCTTTTGTTATATATTTAATTAACTATGGGTTAAGATCTCTTTTGAAAAAAAAATTTAAAACGTACCAATGCAAAATATTTGTTTTTTGCGCCTTCCGCTGCGTCGTACTCACCATTTGTCCTACAGTTCCTCCCTTCGTGGTTCATTGGGCTTGGGGCCCGTTTGGTCCTGCAGCGATTATTTGGCCCTTTGCGTGTGTTGGGCCTTTTTTGGAGGTTTCAACACTTTGGGCCTGTTTGGGCCTTTGTAATTTTACACACAACATGATTGAAATTAGGAAAATTGCAGCTAGGGGTTTTGGAATGTTAAATTAACATGCAATGGGTTTTTGTATAATTTTTATTCTTACGATTCAGGTTTCTGTTTGTTTGATTTGTAAAAAAAAAAAAAAAAAAGGAATTCTGAACTTAGAAATCAGTAAAATGATTTTCTTCTACCACGAAGCTGCAACTCCTGCCTTTACCAAATTTTGTATTATTTTCTTGACCATTTTTACTTATATTCATTGTTTAATCATTTACATTTTCAACTAGTTTATAAGTTGATCATAAAGAGTAAACTGTACAGTTGAGGATCACCAAGTTAAGTTACTTAGCTAGCATAAAGAGTAAACTGCACGCATCCATTATTGCTAAATAAAAAAATCGCTGCTCTTCTCCTTCTTTGAACCCTTTAATATATTAATGATTAAAAACTACAGTACAAATATTATAAATTTTAATTGGGTGCAGTAGGAATTTTAATCACATAATATATTAATGATTAAAATGATTTGCACAGATGATAAATTAATGTTTAATATTGATGATTTTGATATTGATAATGTTTAATTGATGTTAAGTTAATGTAACAAAAGAATTTGACGTGTACTGTTTTTTTTTTCTGTTTTATTAATAGGAATAATGGATTTATTTGAGGTTCTTGTTCATTTTGGGTCAAATGTAATAGAGTTGGGTCATTGTCATTCTGATCACATAAGTAGGATTACTTTACTACACGTTTTGCCAGAGAATCAAATAGGGAATTCAAATACTCCCAAGGAAGAATACATTGTTTGTGTACAACTTCCTTGGTGTCACGAGAGGTTGGAGGTGAATAATGATATGGAGATGTTGCAAGTGTTTGAGATATTTAGGGCACACAGAGTTAGGAGAATAGTGTTTCACGTAGAACCTAAACCTTATATCCTTGATCCACATAAGGATTCTTCTACACACCCAATCAAAATCTTGTGGTGCCTGATGATAATCATGAGGTTATAGATTGGGGTGATCTAGAAGAAAACCTAATTGATTATTTAGGTGATCATGAGGGTAATGGTGAGGTAGGAGATGACAGTGGTGACGAATTTGAAGTAGATAATGAATATCAAAATGACAGTGGTGATGATATAAGTATAGGGTTTGACAATGGGATAAGTATAAGGATGTTAAGTGTTGGAAACGGTGAGTATGAGTTACTGGGTGAGACAATGGCATATGTCACTAAGTTAAACAACAATACCTATGAGTGTGGGATATAGCAGATAAATGGAGTGACGTGCAGTCATGCATTGGCTAGTATAGGTCATTATTGTAGGGCAAATAGTATGAGTGAACGGATGATTGACTTGGTAGACCCTATTCTTAGTAAGAGTGCATTTATGAGAACTTATGCCAACATGATTCATCCAATACCTGATCAGTGTGCATGGCCAGACTTCCATACACAATCACTCATTCCACCAGCATTGAAGACATTGCCTGGTAGACCTAAAGTCTTAAGAATGAGAGAAACCAAAAGATAAGCCAAAGGAGTCAAGGAGTACTTGTGTGGTCTGCACAATTTGTAAGGTTCCTGGGCACAACAAAGGAACTTGCAAAGGCTTAAAGGTATTGATTCAGTTCTATTCATAGCTTGTTAATTATTTAATTTAATTTTTAATCATAACCTTTTTTTGTAATCTAATGACAGCATGGTGCTTCAACATCCCAACCTAGGCTAGTGAACAACAAGAATAAATCATATCAACACAAGAAAAATGTAAATGTTACTATTTTCACAATTTACTTCTACTATTTTTCCATTTTTGAAATCTAACCTTCGCTTGCTTTTCTTACATTTCATTTTATAGACAATTGAAGTGCCTCCTCTTCACAACCTCAAGCATTGCCTCCAAGCAATACCCAATCTCAGCTCACAGTGGACTTAAACTCATTAGGATGATGATTGATATAGTAACAAGACACAATAACTTAGTACAATATTTTAGTTTTTATGCATGATTATTGATGTACATTTATTTTGAGGTAGGATGATTCATACAGGTTATGAATGAATGATATTTTAATTTTACTGTTTTTGTAGCTAGCAGCCAACAAATTGGTATGATTGATGTAGGTTATAATTATGATTAAGTATTTATATAATTATTGTTGATGGATATTATCCACTTTTACTTGGATATTAATGAATATTTGCATGTGATAGTGAATTGTAAACAACACCCATGAGTTAGGGTGATAAATTGAGCAATTGGTAGTTTATACAATGGTGCAGGGGTTTTTATAAGCAAAATTTTCAATTGTTTTTATAACGGTCATCTTTTAAGGGTATATCCGCCTTTTTTGTTTTCTAAACAAATGCAGGAAGGGCAACTTAGATGGCTGTCTTTTTTATTTTTTAAACAAGTGTAAGAAGGGCAACTTGGTATTTTCAGACAACATCATTTTAATGGTTCTGTTAGATTTTGTAACGGCGGGGGGTATTGGGGAATAGTTTAAAAATATGAGGTAAAATGATGTATTTTCATACCTCAAGGGGAAAAATAATAATATCCCCAAAAAACTTACATATTATTTCATCATAAGTAAGGTTGGTCGCGGCTCCAGAACAGGCGGTTCCGTTTCTGGAACCGCCAGTTCTGATCCTCTTGAGAGGAGAACTGGAACCGGAACCGGGGGATACCGATTCCGGTTCCGGAACTAGAGAGGAACCGCCGGTTGTAGTTCCTCCTCCAGTTCCGGAACCGGTACCGGCTTCCCTTTTTTTTTAAAAAAAATAATATTTTTAAAAATAATTTAAGAAAATAAAAATATATAAAAAAAAATTAAAAATGGGTACTGGGTTGCAATAAAATAACGATAAAATTGAAATAAAATTACGATAATACCATAAAACTATAAAATTAAAAAGAAATTTAAATAAATAAATAAGAAATTAGGGTTTGCACTTAATTTTATCTCAATTAAGCTACCTACGTATCCTCTAAGAGGAATCAAAGCCCACGTAGTTATTTTACCTTTTATGTTTTTAGTATCATCAATCGTCACTTGTACCTTCGGTGGCCGTTGTATCGTCATTGGTGTCGAAGAAGTTTATCGTCGGACACTCCATCCATTTCCTACTGCCGGTATGACGCCTTGGTCCAGTCGTCAACACAGACTTGCATCTGAATTGAGTTTGGACTGAACAACGACCGTCTTTGTCCAGAATGTTGCCACATGCACTAAATTCCTGTTCGACTGCCATGGTCGAGACAAGGGTTCCAAAAATTTATTTGGCAATAATGGCCAAAATTGGAAAGTTAATTTAGTGATCCCTCCACCAGTGTAGAATGTTAAAGATATCGCTGTCCACAAACTCAAATGAGGTGTTTAGGTAAATATCAACCTCTGAAACAGATGTTGATGTAGACGAACCCCCTGTTTTCTTTGATTTTTTGGACAACACACTTGACCCTAACTTCCTTAATTGAGAGGGAATATGAAAATGAGGATGAGAAGTACCACTTCTGCTTTTATCCGATTGTTGAACAACAATGTTCGGCGAGGGACCGTATATATAACGATATTCATCATACCAGGCATAAAATAAATTCCTAACATTATTTTATAAAACATTAATATTTATATCAGCTATACCTAAAGATTGATAATAAAGAGTATAATATTCATATAAACTATCAAATTTACACTTAGGGTCAAAAATTGATGCAATTATATAAATCATAGAAATCTCCCTATAATAATTTAACCATTTTTGTTTCATTGCACTAACACATTCAATTAATTCCTGTAGTTGTGCACACTCATTAAGTGCACCTACAATATTAATGGTTTCAACTAAAAATAAATGTGCGGTTGGATTATATATACCAGATAAAGTATTTGTTGCATCATTAAAAACTTTTAATAACATACAAATTTTTGTACAAACATCCTAATGGTGAATATATAAATTAATGCTACTAATATTATATTGCATAAAACGAACTAATAATTCTTTATATTCATAACTTTCACAAAGCAATTTATACATGGAGTTCCAACAAGTTGAAACATCATGGGAAAACCTAATTGGATGCTTCCCGCAAAATTTACAATACCTAACCCATTGTTTCATAGTGCTAGAATGTTTCCACCAATAATAGAGAGCATCCCTAATTGGTGTAATAAATTCTTGTAGTGTTTACAAACCATTTTGTACACATATATTTAAAACATGGCAAACACATCTTTGATGGAAAAATCTGCCGCTAAAATAGGGGTTACACAATTAATATTTTTGCCAATGATCACTCCAGATATCGACACAAGCAGATACACGACCCATATAATTTTTAAAATATTTAACTAATGATTTTTTTTTTCTTTTTTATAAATTTCACACATACTACGTGCTAGGTACCCTACATGCAGCGGGATTTAAGGCCTTATGACAATATTTTAGAAATCCAGTTTTTTCACCAAAACTAAAAGGTAGATGTTCTATCGCTACCATTCTTGCTAACTCTTCCCTATTATTTTCATCACTATATCTAAATAATGAATGGTTAGGAGATGTGTACCTGGCAATTTGTTATTGTCCACTTGCTCGGTGTGCTTCGACTGGATGACTGTTGTTGATGTGTTTTTAGTACGTTCCGTATCCTCCGAATTTATTCCACTTAAATTTCTTGGAACAATAGTCACAAGTTACCACCATATTCCTCAGTTCCTTATCCACCCTCTTCATATGAACTTTAAAATGTTTAGATTTGTACTTGTTCAAATTCGACGACGGCATTTGTACTGTTTCGTTGGCTAGGTTTTGGGGGAATTGAGGAGAGGAACCGGGTTGAGAAACTTGAGGAGTAAAATTAGGAGGACTTTGATTAGCGAATATTTCCTACTCAAATTCTCTCTGTTGTAGGTAATCACCAAAATTTGCTTCGTTGAAATGTAAATCTCGATGACCTTGCTCATCTTGAACCAGCAAGTCCGGCACCGGCTGGAAACGGACCTTCTGAAAATAGACTTTTTAAAAACGGACCTTCTGGAAACAGACCTTTTGGAACTTGATGCCATTGTAATTTTAATAAATAATTGAAATTGAATAATTGAACAAATTAAGAGAGAGAGAGAGAGAGAGAGAGAGAGAGAGAGATTGAGAGAATTTTTTAGAGAGGGAGATTGAGAGAATTGTTGAGAGAGAAAGAGATTGAGAAATGAGAATTGTGGTGTGAAGAAAAATGAAGAGGGGAGGAGTTTATATAATTTTTTGGGCTGAGGATAAAAATAAAATTTTAAGAAATTTAAGGGCCTTGCTGTAATTTTGCAAGGCCCCTTATTGTAATTTTACAGAGCAAGTAGCCGTTGGCTTACCTGCGTCCTGCCAACCTGCCTATGGCAGTGGCAAGCAGACACTATCAGCCTGCCACTGCCATATGGCCGCTAGTTGGGCCAATGACCTTTTTTTTTAAAAAAAAAAGAACCGTGGAACCGACAGTTTCACCGGTTCCGTTAATCGTCGGTTCCTAACAAGCAATTTCAATTCCAATTTTTTGAAAATCGAAACCGGACCAGAGGTCCCGATTCGGTCCTCCTGTTCAAAACCGGGACCAGAATCGGAAGGTTCGAACCCAACGAAGACCAACCCTAATCATAAGTAACTTTACATTAATTCCTGGTGATACTATTAACAATTCATTAAATATTTATTTGCACTCCATTTTTAATATTTTTATTAATAAACAATTTTATTCTTAACAAGAATGACCAATTAAGACAAAAAAAAAAAGTTTCAAAAACACTTAGACACGAATTTTATAATATAAATGGCAAATTGTAACGGAGGGCCCTAATACTTGGACAAATTACTACGAAATCATATTTTTTCTTTAATTATAGTTTAGTACCCTTGGACCGTTAGAGTTAACATTTTGACTACCAACGAAAAATTATTTTGGTCCCTATATTTCTTTAATTATCACTTTTTTACCTTTCTTTCCTTTTTTTTTAGCTTGCATTACTCTAACTTTTCAAAAATACATCACTTTAGTCTTTCTAATCAAACTTTTGACACTCAAATATGAGAGAATATGCACATTAACTATTTTGCCCTTAACTTTAATTGATTATATTGAAAATATGATTGTACCCTTTATTTTTTAAAATTTAACAAATTAACCTTAACCTTGTATATCTAATAAGAATCTATCATGTGTCACCTATTTTTTTTAAAAAATAAAAATTATAAAACACTTAAAATTTATAAGAAAAACCCTTAAATCTTATAAAAATATAAAAAAATAATTTTAAAATAACAACTAAGAATTAACACCAAAATTAAAAACCTTTTAAAAAATAAAAATAAAAATACTACAATAAATAACTAATTTATGAAAATTCAGTCATTCAAAATAACACTTCAAATTAATATCAAAATATAAAAAATAATTTTTATATATGAAAATTAAATTATAGTAAAATAAAAATTAAAAAATAAAATAAAGTGTAAATAATACCTAGACCCCGAAAGTTTCATCTTCTATAAGTAAACAATCTTTTGGTTCATATATAAGGGTATTTTATCTTTTTAATTTTTTTTGAATTAGTTTATTAAATAAAAATTAAAAAATTAAATTAAATTAAAAATGAATCTCATCCATCTATATTTAGGATGGTGGATAGTCGAGATTTATTTAAAAAAATATATATTTTAAAATAATAAAAAATTTAAATCATTCTCTCTTAATTATTTTAAAAAAAAAAATTAATGGATCTCCACCTTTCACCAATCTTGATGGACGGTGGAGATCATATTGAAAAAATAATTTTTTTTAAAAAAGATAACAATTAAAAAAAAATCTTGATGGGATGAAGATTCAATCTTCAGATTGGATCTCCATAAAAAAAAAAATTAAAATTCTAGATCTCCATCCCTAGAGATCCAGCCATGGATCTCCATCGTTGTCATCAATCTCTGGATCAACGATGGACCTCTATCGCTGAATCCAGTGATAGAGAGTCTTCATCCCTCAAACATTTAATTTTTCTTTATTTTTCTTGTTTTTTAAATAAAAAATTCTTTTTTAAAAATTTTTTCCTCCACCGTCCATCAAGATTAATAGACGGTGGAGAACCATTTAAATATTTTTATTTTTTATTTTTTATTTTACTATTTAATATTATTTTTTAAAAAATAAATCTCCATCGTTTATCTTAGGTCAAATGAACGGTGGAGATCTTAACTATTTTATTATTACTATTATTTATTTAATGAAATTTGATAATTCTATATAATATTTCGGGGTATTTTGGTTTTTTTTACAGTCAAATCTAGTTACTCGTTAAATTGGATGGAATTTATCTAACGGCAGGGGAGGTATTTGCCAATAAATCTAAAAGTTATTTTCCGCTTGTAGAAGTGCAACTCTCAGGGGGACTGAGTGTTATTTACTCTAAAATAAATTATTAAACTAATACAAAATTTTAAAAAAATTCTCACAAATATTTCTTTACTTTATTTATTTTTTGAGTTGTTAGCATTTTAATTTTAGAATTAAATTTTAATTTAATAATTTTTTTTTGATTTTTTTTTATTTTTAACCTAAATTGTTATTTTTATGAATAAAGATTAAAGTATCCCCAATAACGTTAAATTTGACTGACTGTTGACTAACTGAAAGACTAAGTTAATAAATTTTTAAAAAGTTAGAGACCACGTGAGCTAAATGAAGAAAGATATTTCAAAAAGTGATAATTTAGAAAAAAATAAGGACCAAAATGATTTCCACCTATGGTCAAAATGTTTACTGACGGTCAACCAGTTAGTCAACAGTATTAAGCTGTAATTTAAAGAAAAATATGGTTTCGTTGTAATTTACTCAAACATCAGGATACTCCATTACAATTTACCCATGTACATAACTTCATACTTTTTTTCATCTCTTTTACATCTAATAAACTCTAAAAATTATAATTCTCATTTTTTTTCAAACATTTTTGAAGTTTTATTTTAACTATGACATTATAGAAGACGGTTATTATGAAATTGGAGGCACACATTGACCAAGAAGTAATTTAACCTTTTTAAAATTAAAAGTAAATTATTAATTAAATCTAAACTTTTAATTTCTTTTTTATCCTTATCATTATGGGAAAGAAAAAAATTCTAAGGAAAAGGAGTTTAGTCTTTTGAAATTAAGAGCCTTTGAAAAAGAAGCTTGAAAAGGAAAATAATTTTTTTTTTAACAAAATTATTTTAATATCACCTTCAACAATAACCTCCATGAAATATAAAAATATATATATATAAAAAAAAATTGAATCTATAAAAAAGCAAAGGCTTTCTGAACAAACATTTTTACAAATTTATTATTTTAAAATGGAGTATTTTTATGGGAGTTTGAAAAAAATAAAAAAGGGTATTTGGAAGAAAATAAAATGTTATTCGATTTTACACATTTAATTTTATAAAATGGGAGTGCCTTTAGAAAAAAAAAATTGTAAAAAGAAAATCTCTATTTTTTTTAGAGCTATTCATTCTATTATACATAATCTGTAATCATTAAAATTTGATCTGCAAATTAAGATACAAATAGACAATAAGTTTTAAAGTAAAAAATAAAAACTTGAAAATAAGTAATTAACAGTTTGTTATAATTATTATTATTTATAATAATAATAATAATAATAATAGACATAGGGTTACAAGATCTACGAAGAGATTAAACACTTACTAACACCGCTCGGACATATACTTCTATAGGGGAAGCCGTCTACTCCCAGCACAAAAAAAGTCTACCTACACTAATTGCGTTTTTATGCACAATGGTGGGATAAATATATACATACCTAAATTTTGAACCTTTGTGGCTTGAAGTAGCGTGTGAGGCTACTCCAACCAGCAAGACAAGTAACTTTTAATATAATAGATATTTAACTACCCTATAAATACATAATTCCTATATAATAGCAAACCTCTAATTAAATAGTACAACATTCCATAAAATTAGTCTTGCTAATGTATGAAACATTCTTTTTTTTTTTACAAAATTAAATTCAATTATATTCAATATATACATATAAAAAAATTTATTTAATATAAGGAGCACGAAACATTATATTATAAGTTTGTAAAATTGAATTGATTTGATTGTTACATGAGTGAACAGGATATAACCCATTTATTGTTTGAGTTTAATATTTGATTATCGGGCTTGGTGCATCTTAGC
Source organism: Xanthoceras sorbifolium (assembly GCA_003430845.1). NCBI lineage: Eukaryota > Viridiplantae > Streptophyta > Magnoliopsida > Sapindales > Sapindaceae > Xanthoceras > Xanthoceras sorbifolium. Next base: position 22,230,897 of record CM010618.1, read on the forward strand.
TACGTTATTTATGTAGGATTTGGTATAGACTATTTTATAACTGTGAGCATAGTTTATTCGTAATAGGATTATGTATGAATCCTTTATAGATTAGGATACAAGTAAGTCATACTATATATTAATATATACCCTGCTCTCACTTCAAGGATTCAGAAACTTTTGTCTACCTATTACTATTAGACACTCTGATAAAGAGAGGAGAGAGAGTAGAAGATTTCCTATTTACTAACTCTTTACACAGAGCAAAATCAATCAAAAAACCCTAGAGTCGCCGTTTACGACAGCCCGCTCGGCCACTGGCGGCAGATTCAATCTCTTGACCTCGCCGAAAGATCGACGCCCAGCCGCGACACAACCAGACCCACGCCTGGACATGAAACTGGTGCAAGAACTCGTCGACCTGCGCCTGAGCGTAAATATGGTGGAAGAAATTCGTCGACCCGTGCCTGAACGCGATGCTCAACTGTCGACCCATGCGAGAACGAGGTATGGAACCACCGACTCGCGTTTGCATCTGAGTCGGGTCTTTCACAGACGACCCACGCCAAGACATGAGTCTAGAACAGTTGACCCACGCCAGAACATGGGTCTAGACCGGTCGACCCATGGCTCAGTGCGGATCTGGTGTGTCTGATCTTACATCACATGATCATATCAGATCTTAATCGCACAATTCCATTCTCCAAACAACAGAGTTTGTAAAACCCAAGTCAAAACAATATTGAACCTATGTAACAATACGATAGACTCTGATACCACTGTTAAACAGATAATAATATGTGTTTAAATATGTTTCGAATTGAATATATAAGTATGAAGAGTTAATTACATTCAACCTCTATGAGGTTTGGCTAATTACACTCGAAATTAAAATTTGTATTAATTGACACTAACCTCCCCTCACGTTAACGTTGACCGTCAAAATAATTGTTGACTTTTATTAAATTTTTTAAATAACCAAAATATCCCTATCAATTTATATTATCAATTTTTTTACGTGAGACCCAAATTGGAATTCTACCAAGAAAAAAAAATAAAAAATTTGAATGTGTTTATCGATCGAACCCACAAGGGAATCTTCTACTTGTTTTTGAACCCCTGCAAGGAATTAGTAACATGTGTTGATATCTCCTTATGAGGGCTGACACTTGTGAAGGGTATTGTTCATCTCCTAAAGAGGTTCATTATTGTGAGGAATATTAAGTGTACGTTTAGAAGAGTTTATCTACAAGTCAAAAGAGTTTATTTAATTTCAAAAGTTATTTTCAGTTTTTTTTTTTTTTGTCGTTTGGTGATCACCCCAGTAGAGCTTTTGGACGATTAAATAAGCTGGTTTACGTCTACTCGGAGACGCTCAAATTTTAGGTTTTTCCAAGTAAATTTTTTTGAGATTTTTTAAAAAATATTAAAATGTCATATAACCTTAGTATGTTTTATAATTCCACAATACCCTTTTAAATTATAAACCCTAATAACTTAGTTTTTTAACATGAAACATAACTTCACTACTCTCAACGCGTTGAATTTTTAAAAATTCATTTTTAACCTGTGAGTTTCCTTCTATCTTATATCTTTCTAATCATATGTATGTTTGTTCAATTTTTTTTTCTTTACAGTTGTCGTACATATATGTTTGTTCTATCTTTTTTATCGTATATCGAAAATTCAGTTTTTTTTTTATTTTCTTATATTATATATTGTTTCGAAAATTCAATTTTTTATATTATATATCATATATCGAAAATTCAATTTTTATATTTTCTTTGTTATTTTTAAAATTCTTTAATGTTCTTTTTAGTAATTTTATCATTTAAAAGAGTTTTTTAAATTTAAAACAATCAAACAATCTACAACTTAAAAGAGCTTTTTTAATTGACAACCAAACGACCAACGGCTTTTTTCCTTAAAAGCTCTACTTGTAAAAGATTTACTTTAAAAAGATCTATTCCTAAAAGTTCTACTTAGAGAAACTCTTTCAAATGGACCCTTATAAAATAATTGTAGTATTTGTTCAAAAGACAAGGTACATGATGAATTATATTTATAGAATGATTGTGGTCTTCGTCTCAAAGACAGTTTACATGAAGTATCATATTTACTGAATGATTGTGGTCTTTGTCCAAAAGACAAATTATATGATGAATTATATTTATAGAATGATTGTGATATTTGTCCTAAAGACAGATTGCATGATGAATTATATTTCTATAAATGGTTTTTAAATTTTTTTATCTTACAAGCATGAATATTCTATTATGGATACAGCTTTCAGTGTTAACAATATTTCTTCTAAATTATGAATCTTTTATGGATTATGATCCATATTATATATATAGGGAATTCCTACTCTCACTCAAGGATTCATAAATTTTTGTCTACCCATTACACTCTGAGAAAGAGAGGAGAGAGTAGAAGATTCTCTATGTACTAACTCTTACCCATAGCAAAATTAATAAAAAAAACCTAGAGCCGCCGTTTAACCTCTACGGCCTAAACACACTCCGCCAGCTCGCTCGGTCACTGGCGGCAGATTCAATCTCTTGACATCGCCGAAAGATCGACGCCAGCGGCAACACATCCAAACCCATGCCTGGACGCCAAACTGGCGCAAGAACTAAATATATAATATTCATTTGAAGAAACCTATAATATCTTAAGTAGTAATATCTCAAATCATAAATTTATACATATAAAAGAAAATTATGGGATTAAGCCACACGTGACATACTTAATAATAATAATAAATAAATAAATAATACATCGAGTGATGTATACATTACTCATAATTTATATGATAAATTCACTTTGACATATCATTTAAGTTGATTTATTTTTAATGAATTTTTTGTGTTGGTTAGGTTTATTTATTTATTTTTTTTATTTAGAAGATGGCAAATTTAAAATCGAAATTTTAAATTCATTGAAAGAATTGTGATTATCATTAAACTATATCTACTACCAAAGTAAATTTGACTCTTAATAATATGATAAAATAATTTAGAGATATAGTTTGTAAAAGCCAGATAACAAAATTCAATCTAAAAAATAGAAAAAAGGTTTAAGGTCTAAGTGTACGAGAAGAAAAAATATTATATAGAAGAGGCATTGAGATCAAATTTGGGCTTCTTGAAAAGCAAAGAAGAAGAGACAATGGAATTACAACGAGGGCATTTGGGGTTTGTTTTTAGAGTAACCACGTAAAGCAAACAACAAGGACACGCTGCAGCAAACATCGTTCCCGTTCTTGATGATCTTTTCCTCTCTTTCTCTGCATCTCTTTCCAGTGCATTTTTCACCTTCTCAAGTGTACACACACTTTGGGACCAGCAGCTCGATTCTAACTTCAAATCTAAAAAACTCTTTTCTTTCATTTCTGGTGGATAGTTGAGGTCCTGCAAATCTTCCTCATCATTTTTCTTATAATTATTATTATCTGCATATAAAATTAATTGACAAACCAAATTCAACGAAGTGTTACCTTGAAATCCCTATCGGCTGATTCTTGTGAGTTACAAGACAACCCACCAAGCAAGTCTTTTGTGATCAAGCTACTCTGCTCTTCTCTGTGTTCATTCAACATTTTCAATTAACGTCAGGTGCGTAGAATCGAGTTTATATAAAGTCGCCACGCTTAATTATTTGAATGCCGACACTAGTGTTTCATTGTGAAAATGACAATCTTACCCTGAAACAGCTTTGCTAATTACGCTGACAATGATATTGAAATTGACTTTTCAACCATCAGCAATCCTTGAAATAAATGGTGATGGCGATGGTTTTGGTGGTGGTGCTTTTAAGACACTTGGTTTACTCGCTATTAATACACCACCGAGGAAATTTCAGACAAGTCATTAATGGTGCCATTAATGGTGCCATTTAATGTTTTTGTTTTCGCTTGTTCAAAGCCAGCCCTGGTGGGGAAACACCTCTAAGCTGCCACGTGTATCTCACCTTCTTTGACCCGCACCAGTAAAGTAGGATTATTATTTTGGTACTTCAATTTTTTTAATAAATTGACTTTTTCTAATTTTAAATTTAAATAAATAATGCCTACTTCTTCTAAAATTTATTCAATTATAAATACAGTTAATTTTTAAATTTATTAACAAAAATCTCCGCTCTTTTAAGTTTACTTAATTTCAGACAGAATTAATTTTTAGTCCATTCTTCAGTTTTTTAATATAGACCTCCCCTAATCAACTGTGACATTTGATTAAATTTTACTAAGATAGGGAAGGTATTTGATTATAAATGGTAAAGTTAACTCTCCTTATAGTTGGCAAAACCTCAGGAGAGGCCTATGCAATTAACTCTTTAAATTTTTATATTTTTACCCCATTTGGTCTTAAAGTTTTAAATAGATTATTTTGATCCTTTTGTCAATTAAATTTAACGGTCACAAAAGTATTTTCGTCTTTTAAGGACAATATTATTCTAAACTTAATACTTGAAAGGTATTTAAGGCATTGTCGGAGGCAATTGTCAGGCATTCTCCTCCACAGCCTCACCGACAAGTAAGTGGCTCTGGGAGAAGGCCACGAGACTCCTCCATTTCCTAGTGGAAGTAGGCATGAAGCCTCATCCATGTCCAATTTCAAGGAGGCTTTGACGCCTCCATTTGAGGAGGTGGCATATCCTCTTCCTAAAATTATGTAGGCCCTGTTGGACAGCAGAAAGCATGAAAACTTTGTCTTTCTCAAGCATCCACATTGATTGGGCTCTCTCTATCTTAACTCTTAACCACCAATAAATATAGCAACAAAAAAATTCTGAAGATCTTAAGGGAGAATGTAAATGCCGCTAAGAAGCTTGTATTCAAGCCTATGCAACTCGAACAGCACAAACAAAACTCAAGAAACAATAGTAAAAATAACGGTGTTTGTGAAAATCTTTAATAAAACTCCATCGATACACAACCAAGCTTTTCTGTGTACAAAGCATTTACATTTACAACTCACTAACTGATCGTTCAATAATCTAACAACAATACATATACAACAGACTTCATCCTAGTCAGCAATTAATTAACTTTCCGTGAATGAAGGAGCACCAATCATTTGCAACAACCTTTGGCCATGCAGCATAACAGATTTTTAATAGCTCATGTTTCCTGCATGCTCTCAATCCTCAACTCATCTCAACTTGATTTAATTTATCTAGGAGACTTCAATCAGTTGACCTTCCTCTTGATTGATCGATCAAACTTTGATTCACTCCTCAGACTTGAACCTCTACTGCAAGCATAGTAGCATGACTCATGCTGCATGGTTGTTTGGAACTGCATGCTTGAGAATCAACTCGAGTTTGCTGATTACTTTGTACTGTAACACCCCCCCCCCCCCCCCCCCCCCCCCCCAAAAAAAAAGAAGTATAGGAAGAGACTGCATGCTAAGTTTGGAAACAACGAAAAAAAAGAAGACGAAACTCAAGTTCTCAAATGTTCATATCCATCTTTATAATGACCTTATAATGTGACACACTGTGTGCGTTTTCGAGTTGGGTAATAAAAATTGGGTTGAAAAAATTCTAACCCAATATAAATTTTTAACTCAATCCAACCTAACCTAATATTAGTCGGATTAGTTTTAAAATAAAAAATAATAATTTTATACTATTTAACTTAATTACTTTTGAATAGGTATATTGTTTTATTATTTTTATCATAGTTATATTTTGTTTAAAAATCAAGAAAAAATTGCTTAATATTTACGAGATGTTGAATGAAAATTGAATGAACATTTATCATTATTCTTGGTTTTTTACCACCATAAATTTCGAACCGAATGAACTGAACCAATATGAACGCCTTCGATTCGGGTTTTTGAGATAAGTATATAACTCAATCCAACTCGAAATGGACTCGGGTTATGGAATTTTAACCCGAGTTCACTTGTTTTGTTCAGATAACCCTATTTAACCAATAATTTCGGGTCGGGTTAGTGGGTTGGGTTGAAAATGCCCACCCCTAGATAGACACATCGAGGGCCAGTTTGGTTGAGTTTTAGCTTTTCTTAGAAACAGCTGTGTCTGTAGCTTTAGAAAAAAGATGCTAAGTGTTTGGCAAACTATATTTCTAGAATTAAGGTGTTTGGTAAACTATAAAATTATCAAATTATCAAAATTGACATCTTAGTAGAATTAATTTACTTAATTTGTTGATGAAAATTCTGTTTATATTGAAGGGAAGAAAAATCGATTTTATCTTATAAGCACAGCGGAATGGATTTCAAAATATTTTCTTTTATATTTGAAAACACGTTTCAATCAGAAACGAGTTCTTGTATATACGCGAATATCAAATTGAAACTACAATTACCTTTTGTTGCGATTTGACTCTCTGACTTCTCGATTCACCACCAAGCCTTCCGAGCTATGACCCGCGGTCTGATAATGCATGTGGGGACACGTCACGGATGGAGAGATGGAGGAAGCAGAAAAGCGGAGAAGACCTCTTCTTCTCTTGGCTGGCCGTCGCCTGCAAAGGAAGAGTCAGAAAAACTTTTTTTGTTTTTTGTTTTTCTCTCTTTTGTGGTGGCCACTCCTCTCTTTTCTTTTGCTTATTGCATTAGGTCAAATTTCCTAGTAACATATCATATATATACTAGGGTCCTAGGATTTTAACTTGACTAAGTCAAAATAAGATTTTAAATCCTTTTATTTTTGGTCTCCCTAAAGTTTGAACCTTCAACCTCTAGAACTATTAAATAATCACACTATTTAATTTCTTTTGTCGTTATCATGGTTTGAATCTGCAATCTCCAATTTAAAAATTAACATAATTCATAATTTATAATTATTAATTTTTATTTAATTATTAAATTATTAATTAAATGATCATATTATTTAATTAATTCTCTTTAATTAAATTGTGTTACTTTCATAACACTATTAATTGGACCATCCAATTAATTTAGTGTGACCCTCGTTACCAACAACCACAAGGACTAGTAAGGAGACCTAATGGACCCACAGTTTTGAGCTCCAATAATACTTAGTAATATTAATTAAACTCTTTAACTAATATTTCATGATTATTAACCTCGGAGTTATTACACTAAAAATCTGAGACTGCATTCTCAGAATTGTAGATGTGTTTATACAATCTGAAGTCTTAGTGTCCATTGATATAGCTATTTGCATATAATGTGATCCTCTACAAGTAGTTCATAGCTAGAGCTGGGTCATAATATCCTTTATACCCCTCTAGTTATATCTATTCCTTTAAGCACCGTTGATTCTCTGATGAACACTTAAATCCTGTCTTCTTCATAGAAGAAGAAGGGCGCTCATAATCGTTCAAGCCCTGAATCAGCCCTTAAGGGAACTACTTATTTACTTCAATCAAGAAGGAGTGGATTCCATTATTGTGTTTATACCTTCCCACCCACAAGCCAAACTGCAACTCCAAGATACGGAGGTATTTGTCGAGAATACTACATCGATCTCACTCATGGTAAGTCAAAAGCCAAGATCCAACCTGAAGGAGTCGATAAGACACTCAGGATTAAGATCACTTATAAATAGCCATTGTTTGTAGATATATATGAATCTCATCTACTAACATATCTTGGTGAGAGATTCATATAAATCGTGGCCCAGTCCTATATGATCTCATCAAATAAGGTACCTTCATTCTCATGTTAACTACATGAGCGGTCTAAGAGACCACTGTACGATACAGAATGGACCGTAGCAGTAGATCAACCACAAATAAAGTACCCATCTTTGTTTGCTCTCTACGGACTCTTTACATTGTATGTCTCAAAATGTATCCTATTGTATATGACATTCATATACTCATTTTGAAATTACATATTGCAATCTTGGATGTCACATGCACAATATAAACGAATGAACTAAAATAAAACACTTTTTATTTGAATGATAAACATTTAACTTATTATTTATGTCTAACAACATTTACAATTACAAGCTTTAGAGCATAAATCCCAGTATATATACATTAAGCATCTTTAAATATTTTTACTTTAACTCTAATATGAAAATAGACTTAATGAAATTATTAATTGGGTTTTAATTATTTTTTTCAAATATTGAAGATGAAAAAAATTGACTTGGTTTAATTATTTTTTTGGTATAAAAATATTGATGATAAAAAAAATATTAGTTATTATTTTCTAATTTTTAATGTTTTAAGGTTTTTTTTTTTGTAATTTTAATATAAAATGAGGGATAATTTGATCCATAAAATATTTCATTAAACGTTATTACCAGCTTTCCGCTTAAATTAGAAGTTGAAGTTGAGTTGAGCTAGCTTTAACTTTTAATTATAGTTTTTAGCCAGATTTTCTAATAAGTCACTTTTAGGAGGTTACCAAACAGCTTTTGGACCTAAACTTATTGAAAAAGCTAAAAGCGCTTTTAAAAAAGCCACTTCAAATGGGTCCCTAGTTGTTAAAGTTGTAAACCAATAATTTCGAGTCAGGTTGGATTGAGTCAGTCAAATTAGGTTGAAAATGACCACCCCTAAATACATAGATCTAGTTGTTAAAGTTGTAAACCAACTATGGTAAGCAATGTTTTTTTTTTTTGGGTTTAGGGGGGGTGGGGTGTGGTGGTGGTGGTTGGGTTTAGAACGTAAGCTAGACCAGAATCATCATCAACAAGTATATTCACAAGACTAGAAGGGGGAACTTTAAAAACCACAGTCCCCTAATCCAAACTATGACCAACAAAGGCTAAACAATCAGCAGCTTTATTGCTCTCCGTGTAAACATGAGAGATGCAACAACACCAATCCTTCTTTATAAACAATTTGCAGCTAACAATAAGATTATAGAGAGGGTGATTAAGACTGATGTCCTGTTTGTTAGTGAAGCTGCACAGGTCAGCTGTAGTTCACAGCAAAGAGAATCTGATAAGGGCTTATGTCAAACATCTGGTGTACAACAAGAAGACCATAACAGACTACCTAACTCAGTAACTCAGAAACCCAAAGAAGATTTCATCATCAGTAGCCATAATCATAACAGTGATGATCATGGTTAGGGTCCAGTCAGCAAAGGGGTTGTTAGGGTAGTTAGATCAGGCGGAAAAGTTTGTTATTCGCTAACAAACTTTCCAGCTCATCATTAGCTAAGTTGATATGTATATAAATCAAAACTGTGTAACCTATTCATTATTCAGAAAATAAAATAGAAGAGATTTCAGAGAATGAAAACACAAGAGAGAATATTTTACTTACCTGTTTGGTTACTGAGAAAATATTCTCATTTTACTCTTGATTTCTTCACCTTCGTGCTTAGCTTCTTCATTGTCGGAATCAGATCTCTGGAACCCTAGCTTTCGGTTTTGAGAGAAAGCTTTCTCAAGTCTTCGAGTGATATTGATCAAAAGAAGAAAGAGAAGAAAATATCAGATGTGTTAATCAAGAAAGAGAGTGAGTGCGGGTTAAAGTCATAGTTAAAGTCAAAACGGTGTAGTTTTAAAATACTGTTGAATGAGAGAAACAACAATAAGAGAGTCACACTCCACCAGAACTTTCCTGCAGGCCTCGCACCAAGACATAACCCTCCATTAACACCCCAGATTTTAGCTTCTAGCACACTACCACTTCCCTTGTTCAATGCAAAACCATACAACCAATTCCTATTATGATTACGAATGATACCACCACCAGCAATACAACCCAACTCTTTATTCCTACTACCATCGACATTAAGTTTAACCCAGTCCCTCAGGGAGGATTCCAGGCTATCAACACAAGCACAACAACACTGCTCTTTTTACTAACTAAGTTAGCATTCATCCAATCCTGAGCACAAAGTCAGCTTCAAAAACACTCTTGCACCTTCACTTCTAAATAAACCAAAGAATAATCACAAAGGAGAGGAACCCTTGCCCATGTAGGAAAAATCGTTTGAGAATACGCAGCGGAATAAAAAAAAAATTAATGGTATAGGTTTCAATTTTTTTTTCCTTTTTAAAGAATCTTGACTCTTGATTAATTAACATATTTATATAAAAGATATCGTACCTTTTTCTATAATGATTGATGTTGCGTCAATATTGTTTACCGCAAGATCTCACAATCCAATTACAAACGTGAATCACCTTAGAGTGTGGGCTCCATTTTTGTAACAACCCTTTACCCGAGCCACTAGGATCGAATTAAGGAGTTCTACTTTTCTTCTATTCATTCTATTTATTTATATACAAAAACGATTTTAGGTTTGTAAAAAAAAAACAAACTTTAAACCATTAAAAGAAATAAAAACTTTAATGCATTTATATGTTGAAAATGGTCAAATCTATTTTTCCATAAAAAAGTTTTTGCCAAAGTTTCCCTTGAATTTCGGACTTTTCCAACTTATTACAAGAAAATCACAATCTTTCACAAATTCCACACTTCAAAATTTTTCCAACCATTATGCATGCCCCTCCATTTTTGGCACGACTTTACCTTATCATTTCATCATGAGAATAAATAACAATACAATAGAAACAAAGTTACATATTTTTATACAATAGAAACCATTAGTCAATATTTACATCACTTAACCATTACAAATATTTACAACACTTTTGTTACATGCATTCTTTAACAAATACATAAGTATAAGGTAAATAATGACTACCTAAAAATAAGGATGGATGTGACTCGGTCATTTCCCTGCAGATGTCCGCCCTTCAGTCTTTATCTGCCCCGTAAGTTCTACCACCTATGCGTGATAAATTCAACGCGCTAAGCACATTTGCTTAGTGGGTATACACTAATTTGAATCCACAATTTGGATTATAAATATCATTTAATAAAATTTATAAATGACAGAGTTTCCAATGAATTAAATATAACTATATAAGGTACTAACATACATTACTCAATTATTACCAGACAAAGTGGTGAGCATGCATTATACCTTTCCATGTATTCTCCATATGCAATCACTCAAATGTCCTTACCCATAATTTCATTATATATATATATATATTTCTTTTAATCAATGCCCTTAGTAAACATTAACATGATACCATAGATTGAAATACGGGTTTTTCGGCATCAGACACTTGGTGCCTCTCCGCCGTATTGTTTCGCATATATTTTCCAATTCTAGGACCGAACACTCATGGTCCATAAAGTAATAATCATTGCAATGATATTTCCGGTGCAGTACTACAATAATAACCCTATTGGCATGCCAATCTCCAATCCCCACCAATCAATGTTCAAGTTTACTAAGGCCATCATAATTTCAATACAACATAGCATATATATATATATATATATATATATATATATATATACACACACACATTTCCATTTATTAACTAAACTCTCACCAAGTTTAACCACATCTATATACTTGCCATGCTTATAGTTTTCATATTAAATCAAAGCATTGCATCTCTAATGTTGAAGAGAGTTATTTATCAATTCTTAGCTCAATTTAACATTAAAGAAAACAACATCATTTCACTCTACACATAATTTGGCCAAAACGATTCCCATTCCTATCTTTCCCTTCAAATTGTCAAACTACTTTATAACTTATTCAACATGTAATCCAATAACATCAAATAGGGATTAAAGCATTAAAAATATCTACATTTACACCATATACCACCTTTAGGGAAGCTATGTATGTTTTCATAAATCAACAAACTTTCATCATTTAAACACATCAAAACAATCCACAAATATTATTCAAGTATAGTTTTCAAAACAATTTACCCAAAAACATAAGATTTCAAAAATTCACATCTACTAATGTCCTACTAGAAAATAGAAGTTTTCAAATTAAGTGTACACCAACCTTCCTAATGCTTGATTCCACCTCTTCAAGCCTCCAATTGCATTTTCAAACCCTCTCCTTCTCTTTTCCTTGGATTTCCTTGTCTAGGGTTTCTCTTGGCTCTACAAAAATGTAAGATTCATCAATAAAAATAAAACCTAACAATTCTAATGCATAATTACTAGTTCTAGCATGCTTAAAATGTAGTTATAACATTCACAACTCAATATCCTACTTGAATTTCCTAGCAGTCCAGTCACTTGAAATTCTTCAATTTCCTCTTGATCTAAGGCTTGAAAACTTGATGGATATCACTCTAATTGAAGCTTGAAATTCTTATATGGTATAAGAATGGAAGATTAAGGTGTTTTCTAGTGAAAGAAGTGAAGAAAATTGAGAGAGAAATGAAAGAGAGAAGTGCAAATTTTTTTTTGATCTCACTTCTCACTTTATATAGTCATGTTTTCATTGCCTAATTTGCCCCTTAACAATTTTCTAAATGCCCAACATGTCCTTAGTCCACTTAAATGACTTTTAATTGGTTAATTATTCAACTAGAAATCAATTTAGTTCAAACTAATCTCACATAATTACAAATCAACTAAATTCATGTCACCTTTTTACTTTCATGTTGGCTTGCTCTCATTGGATGATTTCTAATAACATGGATCACCAAATGCTTTATCATCCTTTGTCTCTCAAATATATTTTTCCACCAATCAAATCCTCTCATTCATTTCTAAATTTAATTACTCTCTAGAAAATGCTTCCAAAAATATTATTCTCTTAAAACTTCACAAAAATAAATCTCACAATATAATAAATATTTCTAACTTTATTCTTCTCCATTATACTACATGCATTACATTCCTCACTTTTGCATGATTGATAATAAGTAAAGAATACTTGTCATATTTAAGAAAAACTAGGGGCGTTACAATTTTCTTTGAATTGTATAATACCTAATGATGGAGAAAATAAACCTTTTTGATACTAAGAGTCCTCTCTTAGTTGAAAAAGATTTTAACTAATTAAACAATTCATTAATCAATTAATTAATTACCATTTAATTAATTAATAAAATAAAATAAAAACGTAGACTAATTAAATAGTCATAGCCGCCCAAATCAAGAAGTATGGGCTTTATTTTGTTTTTCCATTTTATTAAATCCATTGGACTTCAATTAAAAGTTTACATGTGAACTAGACCCATTATCTTACAAAAAAGAAATAAGTCCACATGCCTAATTAATACATTAATATAATTATACAACCCATTTAATTAAATTGTGCAATTATATACTTAATATATTATTGGAATGCTAATTGACCCCAAGGATTCTCACAGTCTTGGCCACCCATAACAAGTATATGAAGAGTTACCGCGTGCATTGTTCACACATGATCACCTCTTCAAATCTTTTGGATTTCAGAACCCAAAAATAATTCTAAATGGACCCATCAATTGGTCCGGTAGAATATATTAAGTGACTCATGCAAGTTCGTGTAGATTGAGGATCTTAGCGGACTATCTAAATTTAAGCTCCAATAGACATAACCTAATCACAATAAACAAATGATTCATTTAGGTTCAATCTATTAATTTTTATTCATTCCACTAAAGAACCAAAATTAAACTCTTAAATAAAGATAGAATAAGATAGTGTTTCTCATTTGTACCCTAGACAGTTTTTTAGGAGATGGTGTATCATCGTGAAGAATACCAGTAATTGCCAAGAGCTAATAGACCGCCTATAACTCTCCTAGTTACTAGTTTTAATCATATGACCATACTTTTGAACTTAGATATTTTGATTTTTTCAGAAACCATATTTCAATAGACACTATTTAAAACTTAACATTAAGATTTAATATCCAATACCTCAAAAGACCTATATGATGGTATTCTACTCTCATTTGATAAATGGAGCCACGATGTCCATATCTATAAATGAAGTCCTCTATGATTAACAAGTGTTGTATAAAATTACACCAGGCCCAAAATGCCAAAACCACCAAAGGAGGCTCAACCCACGAAAAGGGCCAGAGGATCACTACGAAGCAAAATAGGCCCTAACCCAATGCACCTCGAAGGAAGAGGCTCTAAATAAACAGTTAAAAAATCTCAAGTATCGCATCTCGCCAAAGCTAGCTGCTCGGAGATGAAGCAGTCCAGAGTACTATGAGCTCAGGGACATGATAAAGAGCTTGATCAGGCGAGGCTACCTAGGAGACTACGTGGTGCATCCCAGGAACCAACAGTAGCCCCATCAACCGCAACCGCTACAGCAGCAGCAGCAGCAGCAGATGATTGAGCTCGTTCACTCGGAGCCGATCCCGAATGAACCTGCCGTGAGAGTCATTCACACCATTCATGGAGGACCCTACCTCGTGGGGACAAACAATAGGTCGCTGGCACGACACATGAAAGAGGCTGACCAGCCCACCCTAAGGATGATGAGTATAAACAAGCGCCCCATGAAACAATGTAGAACCATGGCTGAAGGGGTAACCTTTATGACGCAGACATGCGAGGAGTGAACTGGCCACACAATGATGATGAGAGTTTTAGAAAACGTTTGATTATCGTATAACATGCGAAATTAGGTTTTAAAAATTTTCTTTTAATTGAAAAACTATTTTTTAATCAGGAATGAGTTCCTGTATATATGCAGAAACAGATTCCATGAAACTACATACATTTTTCTTTATTTTCTTTTTCTGATTCCTTGATCAACCACAAGATCTTCTGAGCTATGACCCGCGGTATGACAACGTGTGTGTAGGCACGTCATGGCAAGAGATGGAGGTCACGTGAAAAGAAAGAACAGAGTATCTTTTCTCCTTAAAGCTGGCCAAATCCTGCAAAAGAGGGAAGAGTCAGAAAAAACTTTTTTTTTTTCTTTCTTCTCTCTTTGGTGGCCGAACCCTCTTATGTTTCTCACTTATGTGTTAGGTTAATTTTTTCTAGCTATATAACACTTATATAGTAGCTCTTTAGGGTTTTAATTTGACCAAGTCAAAATAGGATTCGTAATCCTTTTTATTTTTGATCTCCTAAAGACTGTAACCTTTGACATTTAGGACTATTAAAATAATCTAATTATTTTAATTCTTTTGTCATAGTCATTATTTAATCACATAACCTCATATTTAATAAATAGAATTAATAATTAATAATTAATAATTTCTATTATTTTATTAAATAATCACATTATTTAATTATTCTCTTTTATTTAAATCGCATTACTTTAGTAATATTATTAATTGGACCATCCAATTAATCTACTGTGACCCTTGTTACCAACAACCATAAGGGCTAGCAAGGGGACCTAATGGACCCACAGTTTTGAGCTCCAATAATACTTAGTAATATTAATTAAAACTCTTTAATTAATATTTCACAATTATTAACTTCGGAGTTATTCCACTAAAAACCTGAGGCTACACTCTCAGAACTGTAGACGTGTTTATACAATCTAAAGTCTCAGTGTCCTATGATATAGCTAATTGCATATAGTGTGATCTTCCACAAATAGTTCACAACCAGAGCTGGGTCATAAAGTCCGTTATACCCCTCTAGAAATATTTTTTTCCTTTAAGTACTATTAATTCTCTAATGAATAATTAAATCCTGTCTTCCTCATGGAAGAAAGGGAGCGCTCATAATCGTTCAAGCCCCGAATCAACCCTTAAGGGAACTACTCATCTACTTTAATCAAGAAGGAGTGGATTCCACTATTGTATTCAAACCTTTCTAACCACAAGCCAAACCGCAACTCCAAGATATAGAGGTATTGGTGGAGATTCACATCAACCTCACTCATGGTAAATCAAAAGCTATGATCCAACCTGAAGGAGTCGATAAGACACTTAGGATTAAGATCACTTATAAATAGCCATCGTTTATCGATTTTATATGAATCTCATCTACTAACGGATCTTGGTGAGAGAATTATATAAATCGTGGCCCAATCCTATATGATTTCATCACATAAGGTGACATGCCTCTGACTTACTATCTCCCATTAGGTAGCCTGCCGGCACTCCATGGTAGCTTCCCAGTCGTGGCTTGCCTGGCTGAAAGGCTTCCGTGAAACTAAGTCGTTTCTTTATTCTAAAAATTCGAGTAAATTTTTTTTTTTTTTTTTAAATTTTGGCAAAGTCTCCTCTATTTTTCTGAGATTACCAAATCTTGGAGATCTGCATAAAAACTTGAACACTTCTATAAAATTCCAAATCTCAACTACCGTGAACCTCCGGTCCATCTCAACAATTCACAACTCAAACAGTTTTTTATATCAAAATAGAAAGTTATCCAATTTTTAAATAAAATTCTCATGCTCTAAAAATAATATGAAAATATAAACTTTACATGATTATTACAATTAAAACATTGTACATAATTTTAAATTGTCATAGCACTGCTTGACTGGTCCTGCCGGTCCTGAGCATTCCTGCACTGTCTGCACCTGTACTTGGGAGGTTGATTTATAAAACATAAAACTAATATGAGCTAAAGGAGCTCAGTGAGTGTTATCAATTTCTAACAAATTTAATATTTCTACTTTAACCTCCCTAAAATTTCTCTGAAAAGAATATAAACTTATTTTCTGAAATTACTGATATGAATAATAATAAGAATAATATTAATATTTTTCTCGTTTCCTAAAAATTTCTGAAAATAAAATACTAATAAAACTTTTATGTTTACTGAAAACTGCACTAAAGTCTAATTGCTGAAAATAATGTACTGAAATTTAAATAATGAATCTTTACTACTTTCTGAAAACTGTAGTAAAGTAAATAACTTAATAATAAAACTTTTTCTGTTTCTTTAAAAACGGAACTGAAATCTGAATCATAAAAACTATATTGAAAGCCATACTGAAAACTATACTGATATCTAATTTCTAAAAACTGTTCTGAAAACTATACTGAAAACCTTTCAAACTTTCTGTTATTGCTAAAAACTGATAAACTGAAATGCTGCATATTTTTTTTTTTTAAAACTAAAAAGCTGAGATAATATATATATATATATATATATATATATATATATATATACATACTTTACTTTTCTGAAAACTAAAAGGCTATTTTTATGAAAACTGAAAAACTGATATATTATACTTTTTTGAAAACTGAAAAACTGAGATAATATACTCATCTGAAAACTGAAAAGCTGAGATAATATACTTTTCTGAAAACTAAAAAGCTAAGATAATATATTTTTTCTGATAATACTTTTCTGATAAAACTTTTATGATAACACTTTTATGATAAAACGTTTTTGATAATGCTAATGGAACCCATATCTGATAACTGATAATCTATAGGGTAACTCAACTGGCGCTGCATCATATGGAGGGTGTCACCAGGCGACTAATCTAGCATCGCACTGGTGACTCTAATAATCTGATAAAAGACATCTCGCTGGCTATGTGGCGAAATTTTGAATCACCTACATATAGCGAGACAACATCCCAGTGTGTGGGCGACTGACAAACTCGACAGACTCAACCTCCCTGGGTATCCTATTTGTAATACACCCTCCCGATAGTTTGTATTATACATGTACAGGTATTGTAATATATTTTTCTAGAATTTATTGTACAGTACAAATGTAAATAGATAGGCTCCTATTATGAGTAAATTGTATTAATAGTGCTATAGTGGAATTTACTAGATGGATCCGAAAGTTTTCAAAAAGGGTATCAGAGACTCGAAAAATGTCTGGAATAGTTTCAGATGGTTATTAAGGTTTCGTAAATTATATAAGAAATTTAATTATAAGTTTTGGAGAACATAGTAAGGATTTCCATAAATTGGAGTATTAAGAATATTTATTGGAAGTTAAAATATATATATGTGATGGAAAAGTAAATTAGGTGTTGTAATTTAATTTGTGTTTAAATGCGGTGGAAAAGTAATGTTGGTGGATGAGTTTGTAAAGTATAAGATTGTTGACCAAATTTACGTGATTAAATTTAGATTGGTGATCATTTCATGAATTTAAAAGCTCAAGGGGTAAGTTGCAATTAAAGATATATATATATATATATAAAAGTTAGTGGAGAATTCTAGACAAAAATTGCAAGTTAACGAGTGAAAAATAAAAACAAATCAGGAAACAAAGAAAACCAAAAAGCAAACAGAGAGCAAATCAGCCAAAGAAGAAAAAGAAAGAGAAGAACAAGAAGGGAAGAAGCATGCCCGACTGAAGAAGAAGAGAGCAGCGGCCAAGGGAAAGAGAAGAAAGGAAAAAGAAAAAGACAGAAAAGAAAGAAGATAGGACAGTCGGCCAAGGGAAAGAGAAGAAAGGAACAAGAAAAAGAGAGAAAAGAAAGAAGAGAGGACAGTCGACCAAGGGAGAAGAAGAAGGAAAAAGAGAAAGAAAAAGAAAAAGAAAAGAAGAAAAGAGAAAGGGAGAGGAAGAATTTGGTCCAGCAAGAGGAAGAATAAGAAGACCAAGAGGAGTCAAGGAATTTTGGGTAAGTGATTGATGAAATTGAATTGTTTTGAATTTTTGATGATATCTTTTGTGTTGTAGAACTAGTAGATGTATTTGACGAAATTGAATTGTGTTGGAATTTTGATTGTTGAATATAAAGTGAAAATTAATTGATGGAAGTAAAGAAGATGATGGGTTTTGTTGATTTTAGTATTTGATTAAGTTTTTGTGGTGTTTTGTTTGAAATTAGTTGGGATTGAATTGATTAAAATAAAAATCAAGAAAATTAGTAAGGTAAAATTTTGAGGATTTGATGATTTTAAGTTTGAATTTTTAAATTAAGAGATTATTTGAGTAATTGGAGTGTTATTGAGTAAATTGATGGCATGAATTTGGAATTTTTGAAATTTGATTTGAAATTAAAGTTAGAATTAGTTTAATCAAGTTTAATGAGATTGAATTTGATGTTGTTAAGTGAAGGAAATTCACTTATGTTAAATTTATGAAGATTAGTATGAGAAATTGTGTAGAGATTGAAGTTGAAAGTGTAGAGATTTCAATTTATGTATGATAAGTGTTAGAAATTGTATTTGTGTGGTTTTGATGCAAATTGATGCTTAGAAAATAAAGTAAATATGTTAATTTGTGATATATAAGATTCAATTTAAGAGAAATTAAATGAATCAAGGAATATATAATTGTAGAGACATGATTTTTAGCAAATTAAATGTAATTGATTTTATTAGAATAGAAGAAATTGAAGAATAAAGTGTTAAATGTGTTAATTGAGTTTTTGTATTAGTTGTTGTATTTATATTAATGATTTATTTGGAAATATATTATTTTAGGGAGAAATCTCCTTAGTGTGGGAGAAGTAAGGAATTATATGGAAAGTCAAGGAATGTAGTAAGACAAAGGAATCAGATATCAAAGTTTAGAGAATTCCAGAAACAAGTGAGTGTTAAACTATTTTAAGCAAAGTTATAGAAAAATTTATTATTTCATTTATGTGAGTGTCTAAATTATTTTATTTAAGGGGTTTCCTAAGCTGTTTTATACAAGGCAATTTTATTTTATTAATATGTTTTATTTAAAATTTAGCAAGTTAATATTTTTATGCGAAATCAGATTTTTGGTTGAATTGCATTAAGTATATTTTCTTCCAAGTTTGATTGAGTATTTTATGACCTTGCATATAATTGTTGATTTATATGTGTTTTATAATCAAAATAGAATTGACTGCTTCAGATATATTTCAATCAAAGTATTCTTATATTTCAGAATGTTTGAGTTTATATTTTCAATTGAGAAAATATATATATACGTGAGACTTAATTTAAGAAATAAATTCTAAGGATATTTTATGATTTTTGATGAAAAAAAAGATATTACAAATAAATTTTATGATTTTATAAATGTTTTAGACAAAAAGAAAACATTTTCAGGCCAATAGGATACCCATTTATTATCAGATTATCAGCAGCTATCAGTTATCAGATTATCAGTAGCTATCAGTTATCATATTATCAGCAGTAGACCTGGCTGGTACACCCTATTTGTGTAGGGCAAGTTAAGGGGGGGACAGTCCGCTAACTCCAGGGGGGTTGAGTCTGTCGAGTCTGTCAGTCGTCCACACACTTATGGGGTGTTGTCTTGCTATATTTAGGCGACGCAGAATTCCGCCACATAAACAATGAGATGTCTTTTATCAGATTATCTGAGTCATCAGTGCGGCGCCAGATTAGTCGTCTGGTGACACCCTCCATATGGTGCGGCACCAGCTAAGTCACCCTATGGATCAGTTATCAGATATGGGTTCCATTGGCATTATCAGAAAAGTTTTATCAGAAAAGTATATTATCATAAAAGTTTTATCATAACAGTTTTATCAGAAAAGTTTTATTATAAAAGTTTTATCAGAAAAACATTATCCGAAAAGTATATTATTTTAGCTTTTCAATTATCAGAAAAGTATATTATTTTAGCATTTCAGTTTTCAGAAAAATATATTATCTTTGTTTTTCAGTTTTTAGAAAAGTATGTTCTCATAGCTTTTCAGTTTTCAGAAAAGTACAAGTTTATATATTTTCAGCTTTTTAGTCTTTACTAAAGTGAAGTACATATGTAAACTTTCAGCTTATATTTAGAAAGTACGTTATATCAGTTTATCAGTTTTCAGTACAGTTTTCGAAAAATAGTAAAATATTCATTATTTTGAAATTTCAGTATGTCAATTCTAGTAAACAGAATTTAGTACAGTGTTCAGTGAATATAAAGGTTTTATTAGTCTTCTTTCAGTATTTTCAGAAAACCAATTATTATTCTTCTCAGTAAAATTTGAGAGAGGTTAAATCAGAAATATTAGATTTATTAGAAAAAGATAACACTCACTGAGCTCGTTTAGCTCATTACGTTTTTTTTTATGTTTTATAAACCAACCTCCCCAGGTACAGGTACAAGTGCAGACGTTACAGGGACTCCCAGGACTAGCCGGACCAGTCAGACATTGCTGAGACAATTTTAGAATTATGTATTATGTTTGATTGTAACTATTATATAAAATGTATATTGTTAAAGTTCAGTATTTTATTATTTGAAATTTATGATTTAATTTGTGGTTAATTTGAGATGGACCGAAGGTCCACGGTAGTTGAGATTTGGAATTTTATAGAAGTGTTCAAGTTTTTATGCAGGTCTCCAAGATTTGGTAATCTCAGAAAAACAAAGGAGACTCTGCCAAAATTTTTATAAAAAAAAAAAATTTCTACTCCGATTTTCAGAATAAAGAAACGGCTTAACTTCATGGAAGCCTTTCAGCGAGGTAAGCTTCGACTGGGAAGCTACTGTGGAGTGCCAGCAGGCCGTCTAGCGTGAGATAATAGGTTAGGGGCCAGTCACTATTGGCCTGAAAATATTTTCTTTTTGTCTAAAACATTCATAGAATCATAAAATCTATTTGTAATATCCCTTTTTTTTTTTTCAAAAAACATAAAATATCCATAAAATATATTTCTTAAATTAAATATCTTGTATAAGTATTTTTTCAAGCGAAAATAAACTTAAAACTTCTGAGATATAAAAATCAAGGCAACAATTTTGCTTAAATTATAAACTCGTATAATTAATAAATATATACAAAATCTTAAAATGCCAAATCAAACTTGATAGGAAATATACTAAATACAATTTATCTAAAAACCTGGTTTTGTACTAACTTGAATAAAAGGGATAATTGCAATAAAGTACCCTGACGTTTGGTTATATTGCAATGAAATCGTGAGTTTAGCTTTAATTGCATGTTAGTACCCTTGACTAAGTTGACTGGTCAAATATGACGGGTTGACTTTGACTTTTTATGTAAAAAGATATAATTGCCCCTGGTTTAAAAAAATAAATTAAATAAAAATTAAAAAAATTTAAAAAAATTAAATTTTTTAAAAATGGATCTCCACCGTCCATCAATGTTGATGGACGGTGGAGATACATTTTAAAAAAAAAAAATTAAAATCAAACAATTAAAAAAAATATTTTTTTAAAAAAAAATTTGGTGTTCTTGGTGGAGATCCAATCTGGGTTCGAACCCGAACCCAGATTTCTGGGTTCACTTTCGAACCCAGAGCTAGGTTCGCGTTCGAACCCAGCTCTGGGTTCGAACAAAATTTTTTTGTTTTTTTGTTTTTTTTTGTTTTGATGTTCTTGATGTTCTTGGTGGATATCCAGATTGGATCTCCACCGTTCATCAATGTTGATGGACGATGGAGATTCAATCTGGATTCGATCTCCACCAAGAACACCAAAATTTTTTTTTTAAATTTTTTTTTTAATTGTTTGATTTTAAATTTTTTTTTAAATGTATCTCCACCGTCCATCAACATTGATGGACGATGGAGATCCATTTTTAAAAATTTTAATTTTTTTAATTTTTATTTAATTTATTTTTTTTAAATCAGGGGCAATTATATCTTTTTACACAAAAAGTCAAAGTCAACCTGTCATATTTGACCGGTCAACTTAGTCAAGGGTACTAACATGCAATTAAAGCTAAACTCACGATTTCATTGCAATATAGCCAAACGTCAGGGTACTTTATTGCAATTATCCCTGAATAAAAATATTAACTTGCTAAACTTAACATAAAACATATTACTAAAATATAATTTTTTTAAATAAAATCAAAGCTTACTATAAAATTTCTCATAACACACATCGCTAAAATAAAGTATATTTTTTATAAAAGGTTTAACACATTTGAATAAATATAAGAGCTTAGTAAACTTCACATAAAACATATTGCTAAATGAAACTCACTTTTCGGAAACTAATTTGAATACTCACATACATAATGCTAATAAAATAAAACTTGCTTTGCTTAAAATTAATTCAACACTTACTCAAATAAACTCAAGACTTCGTAAAACACATTTATATAAAAATACTGTAAATTAAACACTCACCTATTTTTCTGGGCTATAGGCGCTCTGATTCTTTCGTTTTATCACATTTATTGCCTTTCCGCATAATTTCATTTTCTCCCATGCTATGGAGATTTCTCCCTAATGTAATATATTTTCAAATAAATCATTAATATAAATACCATTAACTTATTCAAAAACTTAATTAACACATTTAACACTTTATTCTTCAATTTCTTTTATTCTAACACAGTCAATTTCATTTTATCCACTAAAAATCATGTCACTATAATTATATATACATTGAATCATTCAATTTCTCTTAAATTGAATCTCATACATCACAATTCAACATACTTTCTTAAATTTCTAAATACCAATTAACATCAAACCACACAAATACAATTTCTAATACTTATCATACACATATTGAAATCTCTACACTTTCAACTTCAATTTCTACACAATTTCTCATACTAATCTTTATCAATGTAACATAAATGAATTTTCCTTCACTTAACAACATCAAATTCAACCTCATCAAACTTGATTAAACTAATTATAACTTCAATTTCAAATTATATTTCAAAAATTCCAAAACTAGTGATTTTAATTTCATCTTTGATGAAATCTAATCTTCTTCTTAACTTGAATAAATTGTCTAATGCCTCATTATTTAATTTCATATACCAAAATCATCACCCAAACATCCAAAATCAAAGACCCAAAGTAATTTCATGAATTTAAGCATACAAATTTACTTTTGATTCTAGCTTGATCTCTTCTTTGTCTTCTTCTTCTTCTTCTTCTTCATCTTCTTTCTTTCTTCCTCACGGTTCTGCTCTCCCTTTTCTTTTCTTTCTTCTCCTTCTCTTGGCCGAACCTTTTTCTTCTCTCTCTTGGCCGGCTGCTTCTCTCTCTTCTTCCTCTCTTGGCTGGCTGTTCTCTCCTTCTTTTCTTCTTCGCCGTTGCTCTTCTTCTTCTCTCTTCTCTTTTTTTTTTCTTTTTTTTCTTTTCTTCTTCTCTTCTCGAATTTTCTGGTTTCTTCCTAGTCTCTGTTATGTTTTTGTTTGTGTTTGTGAGTGGAAATTTCCCCTTGACTCATAAATATCATAAAATGGCAACAAATTGACAATTAATCACATAAGTTTGGTCAACAATATTTTAATTTATAAACTAATCCATTAATCACATTTCATCTCCTTAATTATTCCATAAAAATTCATTAACTCTTGACTTTTATCTTTCCATATGGTTAACTTTGATTAGTCCACTTGTACACCTCAAAATTAATCCACCAACATTTCTTTTTCACCACATTTAAACACCAATTAAATTACAATCTCATATCATAAAAATATTATTTAACTTCCAATTTATGGAAAATCCTTACTAGAAATTTCGAAACTTATAATTGAATTTCGTATACCCTTTACGAAGCCTTACTAATCATCTGAAACCATTCCAAACACTTTATAAGTCTTTGATACCCGTTTTCAAAAATCTTCGGATTCATCCAATAGATTTTATTATAGCACCCTTAATACTTTTAACATGTTATTTACTCCTAATAAAGGCTTATCTATTTACTTGTGTACTGTACAATAAATTTTGGAAAAATATATTACAACACTTATATGTACAGTATATAATATCGGGAGGGTGTATTACATAAGGTGCCTCCATTCTCATGCCAACTACATGAATGGTCTAGGATAAGACCACCGTACTTTACAGAATGGACCGCAGCAGTAGATCAATTACAAACAAAGTACCCAGCTTTGTTCGCTCTTTACGGGCTCTTTAGATTACATGTCTCAAAATGAAGCCTCTCTGTATATAACCATCATATACTCATTCTGAGATTACATCTTGCAATCTAGGATGTTCTTGCACAATACAAATGTATTACTGAATATAAAACATTTATAAACTTGAATGATAATCTGAATATTTCTTATTAAGTCTTTAACCATTTACAATTACAAGTTTTAGAGTATAAATCCCAACAAATGACGTGATAGTCATCATGACAACGATAGGAGGAGTGCCCATATATAGGACAATGATCGATAATAGAAGCTCAGTAAATGTCCTGTACAAGGCGACTTTCAAGGTGATGGGATTAAAGCAGAGTCATCTACATCCCTCAAACGAACCACTTTAGGTTTTATGGGTGACTCGATTATCCCCTTGGGACTGATCACCCTACCTCTCACCTTAGGAGAACAAGACTGCCAAGCGACCACGATGGCTGATTTCCTCATCATTGACTGCCCAACGGCTTATAACACCGTCCTGGGAAGGCCCGCTCTCAACGACCTAGAAGTGATTTTCTCTACAAAACACCTGACCCTGAAATTTCCAACCTAGACGGGTGTGGGACATGTGTGTGGGGAACAAAAGGTGGCCAGATCGTGCTATGAGAAGACGATAAGGTTTGACATGCGAGAAAAGGCAGCAAAAGCCAAAGTTTTGACGGCAACCCCCTCCAATAATAATGATGCACTCGCTGGCTGCACCTAGTGACAAAAGCCACAGGGAACGACAGGGTTCATCACATCACCAGACGCTAGCAAGTTCCGAACGACATGAGATAACAAAACGGGAAAGCTACAAATTCCTTTGTAATGCTTATCTCAATCAATAAAGATGCAATTTTTCTATCATAAAGTTCTCGCGCTGATATTGTCCGCTCGACCTTGGGGGCTAGGGGGATTAGCAGATAGTTGCAAAAACGAAGCACGAAAGCAAAAAAAAAAAAAAAAAAAAAAAAGAAAACTACATTCCCTCCCTGGCAACCACGAAGCACTCCTCACTCCTCATGAGCTCGTTAACGAGAAAGTCTCCTACTTTCAAGCCTACGAGCTCGCTGAAAAACTGAGCATATGCATTGGCAAAACTTGCCAACCTGGTCCCCATGAGTGACCTAAAAAGCAAGATTAATAGACATATTTGAGGTGACAGACCTAGAGCTGTAGACATTGACACAAAAATCTGCCAACCTATGGGATGACGAGTGTAATTAACTAGCGGTGTCAATATAAACACTCAAGGTGGAATCCCTCTTACCTGCTTAAGTATTGACAAAAACTCATCAATTTGGGCCTCTAAAGAGTCACAGGGGTCGCGAAGTAAATACTTACGGTAAACAACCTCCCTGAGGAGCTGTATAAATTAGCGAAATTTCACCAATGGACCACAGACTCCCAAACTAGCACAGTTAGCACCTACAATGGTCGGCCTCCCTTAGGAGCTGTGCTAAGGGTTGACAAGACTCTCCAACACGAGAAGGTTTTCAGCTTTCCCACTCGCGAAGTCAACCCCCAAAAAAGCTAGGCAAAACTTAAGAAACATCAACGAGGGAACATGCTCGTAAGACCTTAAAATAACTAAGGCCGCTTGTGTAGACCCAGTGGAAGGATTACCCGAGCTAAAAGCCCGCTGTGACTCCCCCAAAGAAGGTCACATAACATACATACATTTTGAGTTTTACTATACGAAAAGCTTTAAATAAACATTTATATATAGCTGGTAAAGGTAGAGCAAACATAAACATAGCATGACGTTTAGCAAAAGTAGGGAATTTAATATTAAAACTATAGAACAGGCTGAGATTACAATAAAGTCAGGTACAAAAAGTCATCAAAATCAGAGAATTACAAAAAGATCTATGAAAGAGCAGCTTGAATACAAGCACAATTCTCTCACAAAGAAAAAGTCATGAGCTACTAAAGAAAGCAACGACGGTCGATGTCCCTGTTTGCTGATAAGCTGCTCTAAAGTTTCTCTCAGAACTCAGGATGTAACATTTTACTAGTATACTACCTCCATCCCCGATGGTGATAACGGAACTGTTGAAAGCGAGGAAATCAGGAGAAAACTGTTTGACAAATCTCATCAAACCTACTCATTTGAACTTGATAATAAAAAGCTCGCATACGATGAGAAGAAAGGTTTATTTACCGATTAGCTTTCGGTTTCAAAACAAGCTCGAGTTCAATGTCATGCTTGAGGCGTCACGAAGAAAGGATCGCATATTTTACGTTCATTATCATGCTTAAGGAGTCGCATAAAGTAACTCGCATTACTCGAGTTCACTTTCGTGCTTAAGAAGTCGTGTAGAGAAGCTTACATATCTCAAGTTTACTATCGTGCTTAAGGAGTCACGCGGAGAAGTTCGCTTACGATGCGAAGAGCGGCTCGCCTACTGTTAACCTTCTACCTCAAAACAAGTTTGAGTTCGCAACAGTGCATGGCAATCACGTGAAGGAACAGAGGGCGAAGAGATTGATATGTGTGAACGTTGCACTGAATAGGGTGGCAACCTCACTATAGCCACATCAAAAAAGGTAGGAAGGTCGCAATAGAGTGGCAAACTTATTATAGCCGCATCAAAAAGGTGGGCAGGTTGTAATAGGGTGTCAACCTCATTATAGCCGTGTCAAAAAGAAGGTGGGGAGGTCGCAATATATGAAGAGGAGGAAGAGGTTCGTCCAACCTAACCAGGGGAAGACTCTTAAGCTTGACCATCACTTCTATCCTAAGCACCCTGACCCTCTTCAGGCACTTTGATAGCCTCGGCAGCTTGCAGCTCCTCAAACCCCCTAATTAGCTCCTCAACAGGTGGGCCAAGGAAGTCTAACTGCAAGTGCGAATGATAAAGCCAAATGCTATAAAGAAGATTGCACTGGGCTTCATCAATCACGGTCACCTTCTTCTCCTCCCAACACCTCTTCCTCTAGGAGAGCTCCTCATTACTTCTGGCCAAGTCCTCTTTTAATTTCTCCAATTGTCCTTGGACTTCAGCCAATTCTTTTAGCTCCATCTCCAGGGCTTTCTCACGGGCTCATAATTTTTCGAGTTCCGCCGTGAGCACCTTCTTTTGGCCTTCCACAATAGCATGCCTCTGCTCTGTTTGAAGGGAGTTTTAGAAAAGATTTTGATTATCGTATAACATGCGGAATTGGGTTTCAAAATTTTTTCTTATATTGAAAACCTTTTTCAATCAGGAACGAGTTCCTGTATATATGCGGAAAAAGAATTTAGAAACTACATACCTTTTTCTTGATTTTCTTTTTTCTGATTCCTCGATCTACCACCAGATCTTCCGAGCTATGACCCGTAGTCTGACAACGTGTGTATGGGGATGTCACGGCAAGAGATGGAGATCACGTGAAAAAAACACCGGGCGAATCCTGCAAAAGAGGGGAGAGTCATAAAAAACTTTTTTTTTTTCTCTCTTTACTGGCCGAACTCTCTTTCTTTTTCACTTGTGTGCTAGGTTAGGATTTTTTTCTAACTATATAACACTTATATAGTAGTCCTTTAGGGTTTTAGTTTGACCAAGTCAAAATAGGATTCTAAATCCTATTTATTTTTAGTCTCCCTAAAGACTTGAACCTGTGACCTTTTGGACTATTAAAATAATCTAATTATTTTAATTCTTTTGTCCTAGTCATTATTTAATCACATGACCTCATATTTAATAAATAGAATTAATAATTAATAATTAATAATTTCTATTATTTTATTAAATATTTAATTAATTAAATAATCACATTATTTAATTATTCTCTTTTATTTAAATCGTATTACTTTCATAACACTATTAATTAGACCATCCAATTAATCTACCGTGATCCTCGTTACCAACAACCATAAGGGCTAGCAAGGGGACCTAATGGACCCACAGTTTTAAGCTCCAATAATATTTAGTAATATTAATTAAAACTCTTTAATTAATATTTCACGATTATTAACCTCGGAGTTATTCCACTAAAAACTCGAGGCTGCACTCTCAAAACTGTAGACGTGTTTATACAATCTGAAGTCTCAGTGTCCATCGATATAGCTAATTACATATAGTGTGATCCTCCACAAATAGTTCATAACTAGAGCTGGGTCATAAAGTTCTTTATACCCCTCTAGAAATATCTTTTCCTTTAAGTACCATTGATTCTCTAATGAACAATTAAATCCTGTCTTCCTCATGGAAGAAGGAGAGCGCTCATAATCGTTCAAGCCCCGAATCAACCCTTAAGGGAACTACTCATCTACTTCAATCAAGAAGGAGTGGATTCCACTATTGTGTACAAACCTTCTTAGCCACAAGCCAAACCGCAACTCCAAGATACGGAGGTATTGGTCGAGATTCTCATCAACCTCACTCATGGTAAATGAAAAGCCACGATCTAAACTGAAAGAGTCGATAAGACACTCAGGATTAAGATCACCTATAAATAGCCATCGTTTATCGATTATATATGAATCTCATCTACTAACGGATCTTGGTGAGAGATTCATATAAATTGTGGCCCAGTCCTATATGATCTCATCATATAAGGTGCCTCCATTTTCAAGTCAACTACATGAGCGGTCTAGGATAAGACCATCGTACTTTATAGAATGGACCGCAGTAGTAGATCAATCACAAACAAAGTACCCAGCTTTGTTCGCTCTCTACGGACTCTTTAGATTGCACGTCTTAAAATGAATCGTCTCTGTATATGACCATCATATACTCATTATGAGATTACATCTTGTAATTTAGGATGTTCTTGCATAATACGAATGTATTACTAAATATAAAACATTTTATGAACTTGAATGATAATCTGAATAATTCTTATTGTTGTCTTTAACCATTTACAATTATAAGCTTTAAGGCATAAATCCCAACACCGTCTTCCTAAGCTCATCGCGAAGGACATTCCTTTCCGCATTATTATTCTCTAATTCGAGCATGTTTTTATATGACAAATAGGCGGTCTAAAGGAAGGAAGGAAGGAACAAAGGTGAACAGGCCGCTGGAAATAAAGTATATATAAACAAGTAAAGATACATATATAAACACATAACTTACTAGGAGATCATAACGAACTAACGTATGGCGAAGGTCCGGACCCTCGTCCTCCTCAATACGCTGACTTAGGCCCCCAATAAGAAACGCTTCGTAAAGTATTGGAGCTTGATTGAAATATTCCTTCGCAATAGCACCAAGACCCCGGCTAGAGGACGGGAAAGCGACCAGGCCTACCACAGTGGCAGGGCCAGACATCCTCTGGACAGGCTATTCCGCAGAGGCATCAAAATCAATTCCCTTTCCCTTTTCACGAGCACCGTCAATAGCTGTAGGAAAAGGTAAAAGCTCGAGAGTAGGACCCCCCGGGAGCAAAGGTCGATCCTTCTGGTTGGACCTCCCCAACCTGGTCCTTTTGGGAGTAGTAGGGAAAAGTGTTCTAGCCTCCCTCTTGGTTAAGGGAGACTTCTTTATATCCAGGCTCCCCACCAAACCCCACGGTAGGCGCTGTTGTTGTTGTCGCTACACGACGCTCATCTTAATTTGGCTCTGAGGGCAAGTAAGGACCATCCCCCAAACTCGCTCAGTAGAGGGCACCTCTCCGCTCGGAGCATGCGGCCCAGCCGCCTTAGTACCTTACTCTGCAAGTCGCTACAGCACCCCCTGCGATCAGGAGCAAACTTGAAGTTCACCAGGAGTTCCTCAGTAAACTGCTTATACGTAGCGAGCTCCCTCGGATCCCTCATGATCAAGGTCGTGGGAGCACCAAGGGTCTCTCTCTCCTCCTTAAAAAGAAAAAGGTTTTAGCATGTTACGTCTACAAACAAAAAAGAAAAGGTAAGCATGTAACAAGGACAAAGAAAATGAGATACATAACCAACTCACCGGGCTTCAGCATGAAGCTCCTATTTTTCAGGAGCTCGATTCCAAGGCCCTTAACAAAGAAATAGTTAACTTTGTAGTCCTCGGTGTTCGAGCTAGAGTTCGCCTACAGCAGCTCGCTACACTTGCCAGCCCGCACCACCCGATAATGTATCCCGTCGTGAAGGGCATCTTTAGGCAAGCCCTTTGTCAAGGGACACTGTCTTAGGGTGAAATAGTACTTGATGACATTGTCACTGGGTAGGGGAAGCCCGTTCCTCCTGAATAAGAGGTAGAGGGTGAGAAGCTGGCCATACGAGTTGGGGGTAGGTTGCATAGGGGCGAGTTTTAGGAGGTTTAGCACGTTGATGAGGAACCTCGGGATTGGGAACCTCAAGCCCACGAGCAGGTGGTGATGGCTGATAGTAACAAAACTAGGAAGAAGGTAAGCAGCCCTATCAGTCACAGTAGGCACAAACAACTGGTAACCACTAGGGACTTGAAAGTAATCCGCCATAATTTTCAGACTCCCTCAATAGATCCTAGAGGGAGACGACGCGAAAACAACATTCTTTTGGCACAACCCTTTGTAAGCAGCCTGATGGATATTGTCCTGTATCTCCATACCATTTACCATCTCCACCTCTCAAGGATGGTCGAGATTATCGATCTGGTTGAGTACGATTGCCCCCAGAGTATCTCTTTGAGGCAGTATGACCCCATGGCTACCAGAGGTAGAAGCCTCTGCCCCTCTATCCTCACGAGACCTCTGAGCACTTGAGCCAGACATCTACAATAGAAAAAAAGGAACTTAAAATCAGACAACCAAACAGGAAACCTAGATGTCTACTGTAATCTAAAGGCTCGAGCTAGAGGCACTAAAAGGTCACAGTTACCTAGACTGACCAAACAGGGATATATATTAAAAAAAAAGTAAAAACAAAAAGGGAAGTTCTGCGGTTTCCAGGCATCCACAGAAGACCCAAACATACAAGTTCAGGTAGAAGATTCAAAAAAAAAAAAAAAAAAAAACAGTAACAGCAGAAGACTCGCCACAAGAGAAGGCCAGAGATGATAGCCACAACAAACGAGAAGAATGGCAAAATCGCTCACACAAACGAACGCAAAACTTTGAAGACGTTTTCAGGGGACTGGGACTAAGAGAGGATGAAGCGCACCGAAGAAGTTGAAGAGCATCATAGAAGTTGAAGTGCACCTTTCTTACGGAGATGGTCAGCAAAGAAAAGAAGAAGAGAAAAGTTTTTAGGAAGATTGCGAAGAATGAAAAAAGAAGTACAAAAGAGACCTATATATAACCGAAGACCCCGAACTGTTAGATCGAAGCAATAATAACCTGAAGAACATTCTACGGCTAATATTCAACTTGAGGATATAGTGGGATACTCGAAAGGTCTCTGATTTAACACACGCATTTTAATGCGCTGTGCAAATGTGGCGTTTGACGTAACACATCCCACTCACTAGAAGAGTAATTGCCTTCGAAGCTCGAAACTAGCAACCTTGAAAGATGACTCGTGGACTTCCTCAAAAAAGCAAACTAATGATAACTTGCCGAAAACGCAGCACACAGGAAGAAAACCTTTTAGCTTCCACCATGAAGTTATCAAGCTAGAAGCTAGGGGGTTAATGTTGTGTGTAAAATTGTACCAGACCCAAAATGCCTAAACCACCAAAGAAGGCCTAACCCATAAAAAGGGTCAGAGGATCACTACAAAGCAAAATAGGCCCTAAACCAACGCACCCCGTGTTGGGATTTATGTCTTAAAGCTTGTATTTGTAAACGGTTAAAGATTTAATAAGAATTATTCAGTTTATTATTCTAGTTTAAAAGTGTTCTATATTCAGTAATACATTCATATTGTGCAAGAAAATCCTAGATTTCAAGTTCTAATATCAGAATGAGTATATAAAGGTCATATACAAAAGGATTCATTTTGAGACATGCAATCTAAAGAGTCCGTAGAGAGAAAACAAAGCTGGGTACTTTGTTTGTGATTGATCTTCTGCTGCGGTCTATTCTGTAATGTGCGGTGATCTTATCCTCGACCACTCATGTAGTTGACATGAGAATGGAGGCACCTTATATGATGACATCATATAGGACTGGACTACAATTTATATGAATCTCTCACCAAGATCTGTTAGTAGATAAGATTAATATATATATAGATAAACGATGGCTATTTATAGGTGATCTTAATCTTGAGTGTCTTATCGACTCCTTCCGGTTGTATCATGGCTTTTGATTTACTATGAGTGAGGTCGATGTGAATCTCGACCAATACCTCCACATGTTGGAGTTGCGGTTTGGCTTGTGGCTGAGAAGGTATGAACACAATAGTGGAATCCACTCATTCTTGATTGAAGTAGATAAGTAGTTCTCTTAAGGGTTGATTCAGAGCTTGGACAATTGTGAGGCCTCTCCTTCTTCCGTGAGGAAGACATGATTTAATTGTTCATTATAGAATTAACGGTGGTGCTTAAAGGAATAGATGTAACTAGAGGGGTATAACGGACATTATGACCCAACTCTAACTATGAACTACTTGTGGAGGATCACACTATATGAAAATAGCTATATCAATGGATACTGAGACTTTAGATTGTATAAACACATCTACAGAGAGTGCAGCCTCGGGTTTTTAGTGGAATAACTCCGAGGTTAATAGTCATAAAATATTAATTAAAGAGTTTAATTAATATTACTAAGTATTATTGGATCTCAAAACTGTAGGTCCATTTGGTCCCCTTACTAGCCCTTATGGTTGTTGGTAACGAGGGCCACTGTAGATTAATTGGATGGTCCAATTAATAGTATTACGAAAGTAATACGATTTAATTAAAAGAGTATAATTAAATAATGTGATTATTTAATTAATTAAATATTTAATAAAATAATAGAATATTAATAATTGTGAATATTAATTCTATTTATTAAATAGGAGGTTACGGAATTAAACTGTGACAGGGACAAAAGAATTAAAATAATTGGATTATTTTAATAGTCCCAATGGTCACAGGTTCAAGTCTTTAGGGAGTAAAATAAATAGGATTTAGAATTCTATTTGACCTGGTCAAACCTAAACTGTAAAACCCTAGTATATAAGAGTTATTATACTAGAAAAATTGACCTAAGCACAAGGGAGAAACACAGAGGCAGTTTGGCCAAAGCAAAGAGAGAAGAAAAAAAAAATAAAAGGTTTTTTTTTTTCTGACTTCTTTCTTGCAGGTGCGGCCGGCCATAGGGAGAAGTAGTTCTCCGTTCGTTTTTCACGTGATCTCCATCTCTTGTCGTGACGTGCCCACACACGTGTTGTCAAATCGCGGGTCATAGCTCAAAAGATTTGGTGGTAGATCGAAGAATCAAGAAAGCGAAATCAAGAAAAATGTATGTAGTTACTCAATTTCTTTTTCTGCGTATACACAGGAACTCATTTTTGATTAAAACGATTTTCAATATTAAAAGAAAATTTTTGAAACCCCTTTCTGCATGTTATAAGATAATCAAACTTTTTCTAGTTTTTCCCTTTACCCCAAAAGAAGAGGCTCTAAACAAACAGCTGAAAAATCTTAAGTACCGCACCTCGCCAAAACTAGCTGCTC